>CM031599.1:38149511-38167011 GCA_018398815.1 Conus ventricosus | reverse complement strand
TATGCATTGTTTGCAATCCACAAATGTATGGTGGGGAGATGGACTGGGTGTTGAGACGCTGCAGATCAGAGACCTTTCAAAGGGGAGGTGGTGGGGAACAGAACTGAACAACAAAAAATGAAAACAAAGGCACGTTTGCATCACACATGGAACCAGAACGCCAGTGAAAATACCTCTGCTCCATCCTTTGCTTGAGAGATAGAGTCACCGGCACCTTGATCCTCCACAAGAATTATGGGAGGAAGCCTACTTCAGTTTCATCACGACAACAGAAATTATGGGCCAAAATTAGTTTTCCAGCCAGTTTCTCTTCTGATGTTTCGCTATAAACTTCACACTGATGAAAACCGTCATTCTGGCATACTGATTTCGATCGCGTGAGATTAATCATCACAGATGTCTATCACTATCATCGCTTTCATAGTGCATAGCTTATTTCGTTCTTGCAGTTCAAATTCTCCAGTTTCTTTCCATGCGCTTGTCTGGTGTCACCAGTGTCAAATGCTGGTGAACAACATCATGACACGAAAACTGCTGTTTTTTGTCAAGTACAATTAAGAATGCACACAAATAAAATGAGCATATGACACATACTGTTTCCACAACCCTCTGAAGACAATACACACTAAAGAATGTGAGTGTCTGGTCCCTTTCCTCATCCAATCCTCCCCCTACCCGCACATCCTCCGTCCCTCCTCTCCCACCCTGCCAGAACCAGTTCGTGGCCATTCCGTCTCCATCACTGTCTGTGGGGAATGACCAGCTGCTGACCACTGTCCACACACACAAGTGTGAATGGACTGACAGCTCTATGGGAGGCTTTTTGCACTGTGGCGAACAAATTACAGATCTCTCTCTCTCTCTCTCTCTCTCCCGACCCCCATGCATACATCGAGTTGTTTTTTTCTGACTTGTGTATTTGTATCGTGGACTTTACTCCGCTTGTTTCACTTGCATTCTTAGCTTTTTTTTTAAGCCCCCCTCTCTCTCTCTCACACACACACACACACACACACACACACACACACACACACACACACACACAAAGTATAAATGTTCTGATCCTTTTTCCCTGGGTTGAAATCAAAACGGACGGACCGACACACACATACACGCACACGTACGCATGCGCACACACACACACACACACACACACACTCTCTCTCTCTCTCTCTCTCTCTCTCTCGCTCTCACACACTCACTCTCTCACTCACTCTCACACACACACACACACACACACACACACACACACACACACACACACACACACACACACACACTCACTCACAACCACGGCAACAAGTAAGCTGTCTATGACAAGCTTCGTAGCAAAGCCCGCTCTGTTAACTAAAATTCTATAACCACTGACAGACAGACAGATAGACAGAGTATGTGTGCGTGCGTGCGTGCGTGCGTGCGTCCGTTTTGATTTCTACCTAGGGAAAAAGGATCAGAACAATTATACTTTTTCTCTTGCAACAGAGGAGACATACACACACTCACATGTACATGCAAATACGTGTGTGCGTGCACGCGCGCGCGCGCGCGCACACACACACACACACCACCAAAAGAGAGAAAGAGAGAGCATTTCCCCAAAGGATGACCATAGTTGACACTTGAAGACCATTAACGGTCAACCCCCTCGCCAGTGTCCAGCTACTCGTAAAGGTGTTAACCACTACAGCGGCGCCACAGGTCCCCACAAATCTACCGCCCACCATTACTCGCTCGGTGCGTCAGCTCCAGCGCTGGCTAGGGACTGGAACTGCCAACACCACAACTCCCCCCCCCCCCCCCCCCCCCCCCACCTCACTCCACCCTGATGATTATATCTCCCCTTCACCGGTGAGAACGATTGTTCTCTCTGTCCGTCTCTGTCTCTCCGTCTCTCTCTCTCTCCATCTCTCTCTCTCTCTCTAAGACCTTCTTTAGCCTTTGTCTAGACGTCTTCACTCACAATGCTAATGAACCACTACGAAACTTTTTAAAATATACGTTTCGTGCATTCTACAAAAGACAGGCATCAGGTGACAATGTCCACAATTAGAAATAATTCTCTTTGATTGAAACACAAAGTTTTGAATATCAAAAACTTTTCTCTGGTATCTTTGTGTCATGGATTTTGTGTTAAATGTCTTTCCAAACACAATATTTTTTTGTCAAATATAAAGTATTGTCTGATGTATGCCCTTTTTTAAAAACATGTAATGACACATACCACCTCCTTCACCCCCTCCTCATATTCCTGCCCACAGTCTGTTGAATAATGTTGTATGGCCGATGTGACATGAAACTGACGTTCTCTCTCTCTCTTTCTCTCTCTTTCTCGCTCTCTCTCTTTCTCTCTCCAGTAGTAGTAGCAGTAGCAGCAGAATTAGTAGTAGTTGCTGTTGCTGTAACCATAGAAGTAGCAAGAGTAACAGACAAAGGTAACACTGGAAAGCGGTGTCAATCCAATATGCCCCTTTCTTTTTTTTCCTTTTTTTTTTTTTTTTTTTTTTTTTTGTCCATGTCCAGAGAACTGGAAAATGGTTGACAATGACTGAACGCCGATCCTCCAACACCAACTTTCACCGAGGAGATGGATTCTGGCGCCTCGACAGACTGCATTGGCCAGCCCCCCCCCCCCCCCCCCCCCCAGCCCCCTCCCCACCCCAACATCTCCCTGACCCTCTTCCGTCACCCCACTCCTCAGCACCCCACTCCTTCCCTCTCACCCTCCTGCTCTCCAGAGTAGGACCGCAGTTTTTCTCCATCACTGTCTTGGCGGGGAAAGTGGGGGGCGGAAATGACCAGTCGTTCAACTGACACCCCTCCCCCTCCCCCCAACACACACACACACACACACACACACACACACACACACACACACATGCACACACATTTCGAAGCAGGCCATGTGTCAGTGTCAGTGGTCGTGTTTGTAATGAGTCTGTTGCCAGGACTGATGCTGTGCCGATGGCGGTCGTAGAGCGTGACAGTGTCTGATGAGCAGACGGTGGATACGTCCAAACTGTACCTGCCTTTTCCACCAGAAGTCGCCCGACTCTATGGTCTGACATCAGTTCTACAGTCACCACCTGGCCCGCTGTCAATAACCTGCTATCTATGGCCATGCTGTGACGATAAGAGTCCAGGTGATGACAGGCTTAACTGCATGGCCATGCTATAAAGAGTCCACGTGTCAATGGGCCTACACGCATGGCCGCGCTGTAAAAAACCCGGCTGTCAGCGAGACTACATCTACAGCGGTGCTGTAAAGAGTCCAGATGCCAATGGGCTGAGATCTATGGCCATGCAGGAAAGAGTCCAAGAGGCCAACTTCCACGGCCAATTTCTGAAGAGTGCAACCGCCAATATGCAAACATTCACGGCCATGCTGTAAAGTTTCTAAATGTCAAAAGGCCCAACATTCATGGCCATGCTGTAAAAAGTCCAGATGTCAACAGGCCAACATTCATGGCCATGCTGTAAAAAGTCCAGATGTCAACAGGCCAACATCCAAGGCCATGTAAATAGTCAAGATGTCAATAAGCCAACATCCATGGACATGCTGTAAAGAGTCCAGATGTCAATGGACCAACCTCCATGACCGTGCTGTAAAGAGTCCGCATGTCAATTTTCTAACGTCAGGGCCCTGCTGTACACTCCAAGCACCATGAGGCCAACATTCTAGGCCAAACTTTAAGGAGTCTATGTGTCAACAGGTCAGCAGCTATGGCTGCATTGCAAAGAGTCCACGAGTAAATGGGACGACATTGAAGGCCATGCTGTAAAGGTAGCTGGTAGCTTCCAACAACAATGGCCATCCTATGAAAAAAGGAGCACGTAAGTGGGTCAAGAATAATACCCGTGCTGTAAACAGGACAAGTGTAAACTGGTCAGCTACAATAGCTATGCGATGAAGACAGCGAGTGTAAATGGCCCAAGAGTAATGCCCATGCCATATTAAGGATGGGTGTAAATGGACAACAAAAATGGCCGTGCTGTAAAGAGGGCAGGTGTAAATTGACCAACAATAAAGGCTATGCTGTAAATGGGGCACGTGTAAACGGGCCAACAAAAATGGCGGTGGTGTAAAGAGAGCAGGGATAAATGGGCCGACAATACTGCAACTGCAACTTCTGTTTTGACGCATGTTAACTTTCTTTTCCCTGCAGTTAGAAACATTATGAACAAGTCGTCACTGTGACTAAGTTTAAACATGCTGTAGTAAATTTTATAGAAAAGAAATCCAAGTTGGATCTTAACGATCTGAAAAGCGACCGCAGCTTGCACGACTGGCCCTTCATCGACTGTTCGTTGATCTGATGACTCTGTCTTTTCGGTTTCCACCGATCAGGCTGTCTAACAGAAACCGATCTGATCTGAACAAGCCACTTGTCTCTCTCGATCGAGACAAAATTTACGTTCCACATCTGTATCTTTCGGCTGCTGTTAATACAATCGACATAAGTTCCTCTTTCGCGTCAGCAACATGTCTTTGAAATTAAAAGCACTGTCCTTGAATCGTTTCGTTGTTCTCTCTCAGAAAGGAAACAGACTGTCGTCGTGAACGGAACCCCGTCTTCTGCGCCATCCTTAGACTTTGGCGTACTCCAAGGATCTGTGGTTGATCCTGTACTGTTCATACGTTATTCAATTCCTTGAAGACATCTCATCGACTCGACTTCATCCGACTGTGAAAGGTATGCAGGTTGACACTCCGCTGAACCACTCTGGGTTGCCTTCAAACTACAATGTCCTGTTCGATATCTTCAGGGCTGCGTTTCAGATCATAGATGTCAAACAACGTTTAAAAATCGAATGGTAATGAAACAGAAGTTTTGCAGATTCTTATTCTATGCCATCTTCTGCCATTTCTCTTGGACACACCAACGTTTCATTCTCTGATCACGCGCTTGACACCGGCTTTTAGTTTGATCCGAATCTGATTTAATCGACACATCATCAGAACATGTAATGCTGCATATGCGCACCTCAGACCCGTCATCCTCATCCACCTGTCCCACACAAAAGGCAACTATGCATATATTTTGTCCAGGCCGGATTACTGTTCTTCACTTCTTGCTGACTAGTCGCATGAACTACAGACCTCTCCAGTAGGTCCAATTCAGTGCTTGCGTGGCTCTTTTTAAAGAGCTCCATCGATTTTCAGCCGAACAAAAAATAAAGTACAAGACCACCTGACTTTGCTTTCAATTCACCCTTGGAACTGCACCCCAATACCTTCTGAACCTCTAAACATTTATGTTCCATGAAGGTCTTCCCGTGCTTTTGCTGATGATGGGATCTTTCTCATACCAAAGCTCAGTGGAGAAAAACATGGGGAGGGCGCTTTCAGTGTTTCTGCTGCATGACCGTGGAACACATCGCCCCACCCACCTGCCACTGTCCGTCACTCTCGTCGTCCAAACTAATCTAAAAGATGTTTTTCTTTTAAAGATGTCTTTCCCCTGGTGCCCTCCTCGCTTACATGCTTGTTTGTGATCGTGGTGCAGCGTACGTGTGTGTGTGTGTGTGTGTGTGTGTGTGTGTGTGTGTGTGTGTGTGTGTGTGTGTGTGTGTGTGTGTGTGTGTGACAGATGTTGAATGCATTCTTTTCGTGGTGTTAAAGCGCATTAAGACTTTTGGAGAAGGCTACAAAACCGTCCTATAACTATTGTCAACATCATCATCGCCATTATTAATATTGTCGTTATTATTGTTGTTATCATTATTATCATTATCATTATTATCACTATCGTTATTTTAACCAACAAGGCCACTGTAAATGAACCAACTACTACTGTTGCGTTGTAAACAGGACAGGTGTAAACGGGTGTCAAAGGATCAGGAATGGAACAGCGCAGAAATCAGTCACGTGACAACAGAGATCTATGGAAAGATGTTCAGAATCCAAGAAATTTTGTTTGTTTCATGGAACATTCTCTCTCTCTCTCTCTCTCTCTCTCTCTCTCTCTCTCTCTCTCTCTCTCTCTCTCTCTCTCTCTCTGCTCTTCGTTCCCTCACACCCTATAGTAGGATTAGGGCAGTTAAACTGATCATGGAATTCATCGAACGCCAGAAACCGATGTAAGGGCTGTGTCAGACGTGTGTTCTGCTAAGGCACGCCAACGTACAACAGCCGTTCTGTTCTTCCTCAGTCGAGCCATCAGCAATGGTCAGTCTAATCAAATATTTTTTTTTTTTTTTTTTGTCCCAGCCTCTGCGTCACCTCAGAGGCAGTGCACCCACGCCG
Organism: Conus ventricosus; assembly: GCA_018398815.1. Classification (NCBI taxonomy): domain Eukaryota; kingdom Metazoa; phylum Mollusca; class Gastropoda; order Neogastropoda; family Conidae; genus Conus; species Conus ventricosus. The sequence goes on along the minus strand of CM031599.1, from coordinate 38,160,767 downwards.
CTCATTCCGACCACCCCGTCCTCAGCCACAGCCCGGTCGGCCCCGCCGCAGCCCCGGCACCAGCAATCCACAAGGAGCAGTCAATGTCAAGTCGTCAAGAGGCAACCCACCAGAGGAGACACTGCACTGCTGCCGAGTCACTTCGGTGGTGTTCAGTGGCGCCTGTTCTGATCTAACATACGCAGGACGCCACCTACTAAGCCCCCTGCTGACGACAATAATTGCTTAGTCGCGGAGCCGGTGTCGTATATAATACTGTCGCCGTGGAATTGTATCGCAGCGATAGCATTTCACGTGAAATATTGTTGCAGCGACAATAATTGCTGGAAAAAAATGTCGCGCGACAACTTTTCACGAAAAATGTCCCATAGAATATTGTAGCTGTCCATAAAATGCAGTATTTCCCGGGAAATACTGTCGCTACGACACGATTTTATGAGCGACAGTATTATATACGACACCGGCACTTTCAAATGAGGTGTGTGGCCCTAGGGGCAGATCGGGATTTGTCCACAGAGAATGATTCATTTCTATATGGAGGAGCAGGACAGTCAAAAGAATATATTATACGTCTCTGTAATAGCAGTCAGCCGTGAAGTTGTGATTTTTTTTTTCTAACTCGGTTTTTGAAAATAGCTATCCGACATGGTTAACTGACATGGCTTTGGTACTTTTTTTATGAAGTATAGTTTGCTTTGATTGAGAGAGTTTGAATGAAGTATAGTTTGCTTTGATTGAGAGAGTTTGAAGAAATCATCAATAACCTTTTTTTTAAAAATGACTTTCATCTCCTGAAGTGAATACATGTGTAAATCGTTATCTGTTTGTGTTGTAACCGTGGTTGCTCTTTTACAACTATAGATCTATACGCCATAGTCACGAAGTTTTGGCGAAAACTCGTGATTTCGTGGTACATAAGAACAATCTTGATCCAACCAGCCGCCGTGGCGAAGTGGTTAGCGTCGCGGACTCACGGCTGGGAGGTCGTGGGTTCGAATCCCATCAGAGTCATGTGGGTTTTTTCTGCCCCGACCGGCTCCTACCCAGAGTTGAGTTTGCTGCGGACTCAGTTGGGAAGACTGGGACCACGCAGTCGAGTTTCATCCACTTAATGGATGCGTTTCTGAGAGTGTTGCTCAAATTTCCTGACCAACACTGCAGTTGCCTGTATCTCTCGGGCCTGGTTGACGCCGGGATATATTATGAAAGGAAGCGTAGAGTACAGCCCTGTCATGTAGTCTCAGACCGAAATGGTAATCCGTAGCATCATCTTAATCATCCTCATTCTCATCGGTCAGCATAAAAAAAATGTCTCAAATTCTGTGGCCCTTCATGCCCTGCTCTCATGGTGACCTCAATTTCGATGTCCTCTCCACGTCTGTGGCCTTGGTTTGGTTCCGTCGGGGTCACCGGTATCGGCGAGTCCATGGGGGCTGTCGTTGGACGGACGTGGTGGCGCCCTCCGGAGGGAGAGCTCACTCACGCCGGTGTCGTATATAATACTGTCGCTCATAAAATCGTGTCGCAGCGACAGTATTTCCCGGGAAATACTGCATTTTATGGACAGCTACAATATTCTATGCTATCGCTGCGATACAATTCCACGGCGACAGTATTATATACGACACCGCCCACAGGTCAGCTGAATGTCTGCTGATCCGTTTCTAGCTAACTAAGGTACATCACATGCCTTCCACAAGAGTGTGGAAGTGGCACCGTCTTCGTCTGTCCGTGGGCAGGGGTGGTTGGGTCTGTGGGGTGTGCTCGACAGCTGGATGGTGGTGTTTTTTGCCGCTGGGCTCTGCAGTCATGAAATACGGGCTGGTACACCCATGGGGATGCTACTTTAAGGCTGTTATGAGTTGCATCCTGTAGTCTGATTTACCTCTGTTCAGGAGCAGTTATGTCCCTTGATATCTTAATGGAGCGTCCTGCGCGTGCCTGCATCCATCGTCAACACAGCGCAGGCCTCCAAGGGTGGTACAGGACTGCTCTAAAGGCAGGTGAAGACAGTGCTTCTCTGGGTCCTCCCCAGCACCTTCGGGTGTTTCTTTTTCTTCTTCCTCTTCATCACATGCCTTCCAAAAGCTCCCGGCTCCGGTCTTTCTTCCACTCCATCCTCTTCATCTCGCATCGTTCTTTTTTCTGCTCTTCCTTAAGTGTAGGTTTCTGTTGCTTGTGTGAAAGGTTAGTGCTAAGCCTAGTTTCTTACCGAACTTTTAATGACAGTACTTCATTAATACAAAGCTAAGATTTTAACTTGCAGCTACCCTGATGTGGCCATCGTAGACGATCGGACCGTGTACACCACAGTTTGGTTCGACTCGATTTGTCTAAGCAATAGAACACGCACAGAGAAAAAAATACAATGGGGACAGCTTAGCCGCGCTTTACTGGCTTTGCTAGCCTAGGAAAGCAATTCACAGAAATGTCCATCCTATTAAAATCTCCCAAAACAAAGCAAAGTACCCTTCAATGTAATTTTCCAACTTGGTTTTTGTTTGTCACATCAGGAGAAATCTTACGAGTGGAAAAGCGTTGCTAACTGTTTGTTCCTTATATTCACCCGCTGGGACAGTTACCCCCCCCCCCCTCCCTCCCCCCGGCGGTTTTTTTTTTCATCACGCGCTTTCAGTCATCCTTTTCTTTTTCTTTTACCTAGACTGGATGGATGGAAGGGAGAGGGGAAATCAAGGTACGGAGATGAAGGAAAGGAAATTAATAAAGGAGAGAAACGAAACAGAGAAAGACAGCCTCATGGAATGAAAAGAAGTGGAGAGACAGAGAGACAAAGACACTGAAAGACAGACACATAGAAAGACAGACAGAGGAACACAGATATACAGAGAGCGAGACAGAGAGAGACATAAAAAATAGAGACAGACAAGCAGACAGACGGACAGAGATGAATTTGTTACTTCATCACCCATAGTTTTGACTGCTTAACGTCAGTTAACGTTTTGATTTCATTCTTCGTTACCGAGCCATAACCGCCAACCAGAACAGGAACAAGAATACAAAGCATTTTCCTATGGGTCGTTATTGCTTTGTTTCATATCGCTAAACTCGCCTTAGACGTACAGTTTGGACTCCACGCTCGTGAAGCGGTTTGAAGTTGAACAGTAACAGTAAAAACATCCATGTATGCGCTAATTCCCGCCTTCTTTTGCTTAGTGACTGACTTTATTTTTATCTTTTGTCAAATTTGACCATACGCGGTGTTTCAGCTTTATTACAGCTTTATTACAGCCACGTTGACAACAATGGGGCCCTTTTAACGTTTTTAACCCCATCAAGAAAATAAAGTCCCGAGATGGAAAAAAAAAAAGGCAACAGTCCGCCAACTTTACATCATTTTGTAACAGGACAGCTGTACTATTACTCTCTCCGAGCCTGATAACAGTAGGCCATGTTGAGGGAGACAGCCATTCTTCTGGGATGTTCACCCACAAATTACTGTAATGAGAAAGGAAATTTTAAATGAGACAGGGAACATGAATCAGTAGATAACAAACAAGTAGCGTAACTCTTGCTCCCATGATGAAGTAATTACACGCCCCTCGCTCCAAACGAATGCTCTCCTTGATTGTTCTGTGCTCTGTGTGGTCATTTCTGCTAGGCGATTCGGTGTGGTAAGCATGGGCGTGTATTTATTTCATCATGGGAGCAAGAGTTACCCTACTGTTTATTATCTATCAATTTATTTATTAATCTATTAATGAGAAAAACAAATGAAAAACAATTGTGCCGCACAGAATATATTGCAAAGTCCGTGCGTACTCAAAAACCGGACAGAACTGACAGTCAGTGTTAATTATGGACAGTGTACGCAGTCTGCCTACCTCATCATAACAACAAAGCCGGCACGCTATGAATCATTACAAGAGGAAATGGTGTAAACACTTTCGAGAACAAACACAGCTGAAATGTCCACAATGGGAAAAAAAGTAGTAATCGACTGTATAGAAGCATAAAAAGAGAGGAAATAACCGCTTCAGAATTCCCAGACGGCGGGAATGCCAGTTAAACTGAAAGATCCCCCGCCATCCCCATGGGAGCGATCACACGTGACGGATTCTTTAGTTCGTGGAACGCTCTAAGCGTGCTAACACTGCGCTGGTGATGGCTCACCGGATTCGACAGCATGATGTATGAAATTACCAAGGAAGAGAACAAAAAGTAAACACGGAAATAGAACCACAAACTGGAAGTCAAAAGCGCACATGACAGACAGAAGAATTCACAGATTGGCGTACAGAAGAAATGATGGCGTGAACATGAACTCATCATTGTTCGCCTGTCTGGGAGCTACAAAGAAAATGGCTGTATTCAAGCTTTCCACAACAAAAACGAACAAATAACGACAGGAGCAAAGGTATGTTCATGCCACATCTTCGAGACTATTGTGCGTGTGCCCCCCATTCATCTGGAGGTCTACTAACTCCGCTTTTATTCTCTACCCTCATCTCTCGCCAGCAGTCGCTCTACTTTTAAACTCGCTGCACATCCGCCTTGGGACGGGTTTCCTGATAGCACACATCCCCCATGCCGATGTTATCTGTTTCCGCCAAACACTTCTGTATTGATTTTAGAATCGGTCCATTAACGGTCTTTCCTTAACAGACCTGATAAAGCCCCTATCAACAAAGCCCCTGATAATGAATGATAATAAAACAAAAACAAGAAAACATCGATAGCGAAATTGTTATCAAACATTCCACCTAAATTACCCCATTTCTATCCCAAACATAGAACGGCAGAAAGTTTGGGAGACGGAAGTGCCAGGAAAGGGGGGGGGGGGGGGGGGGGGCGGCTGGAGGGGAGAAGTGTGTGGGGGGGGGTAGATATCGATTTCTCTGATAGTTGCCCCTGAACTGTCGAGGAATCAAGCTTCGGCGGACTCCAGAAAAAGCCCCTACGGACTTGGAGCAAGCGTGGGTTTGGGAAACGTGGCAAGTGGGTAGACAGAAGATGTATGGTCTAATTATGGGGACGAAAGTGGAAAGTCGGAAGACAAATGCAACTAACGCAGCTGGTACATCCGTTTCCCCTTTTATTTCTACCCGGCTATTTTTCTTAGGTCTGGTAAAGTTTTATAATAGTACACATAAGACATCCCCTTTCTCTCTCTCTCTCTCTCTCCTCTCTCTCTCTCTCTCTCTCTCTGAGTTGCCTCCCTTGCCTGGTTGTCTGAGGGAACAGCTCGATGGGTTTTAGGATGAAAATCGGAAGCTTTGCCAGTCCCATGTCCGCCATCTTCTCTACAAAGCGTGGTGAACTCTTCCCAGCAAGAAACGACTGTGCCTTTGTTCAGAACAGAAGGTAGTTGAGATGGAACTGTCGTTCTGTGACTGACCACCATTACCGCTGACCCCCCTGCCACGCTAACCTTGAGTCACGGTGCATGTACCGGCAACGATGTTCATCACAGACGAACAGGGACCAAGCAAACAAGCACAGGATGCGACAGTAGGCTGTGACATGTGGACGTCTGTCTTCCACGTCGGGGTTAGTTCTGCCAATGCCGCCCCGTTTGATATGTAACGATGATATCAACGGTGATACCTCAGCTGTTGGGATCGGCATGTTCTGGTATGAAAATCATTCCCCCGATTCTGCTGTCCTGTCCGCACGTGACACATAGCACAGAGACACACAGAGGACATCAACATGACACTGTGTGAGTTGGACAAACAACTGATGATTTTTTTTTCATGACAGCAAAGGATTCGTAGCGGACGTTGGGTGAGATGAACCAAAGCTTGAAATTACATCGAAGTCCGTTATGAGGGGGTGTGCGAACATGGTGCACACACACACACACACACACACACACACACACACACACACACACACACACACACAAGACTAGGCCGAATTTGTGTGTCAATTAGAGTCAAAACTAGAGTGACGAGCCAAGCTGACCGTGGGTCTCATTCAGACGGTCAAGGTTCTCGGCTGAATTAACCACAAAGTGGACTCTACGACATTACAGTCACAACATCACGGCACGCCTAGAAGAAACTGAAAGGGCATTAGCCACTGTCCACTTTATCATCCGAAAAACATCAGGGTAGCTGTCGAAAACGAAAATCACAGGAATATATCTTGATTGCCGACTGCACTGCTGCAAGAGTCTATGATAGTGGATAGACTGAAGTCGATCCTATTTTCGGCATTTCAGTTTACAAAACCTCCACGATCTGGACTCCTTTGGTAAATACGTATAATGTATTGTTCAGTTTATCGATATCTGATGTTCTATCCCTAACTTATTCACTACCCCCTTCTTTTCAACAGGTAGTAAAAAGCTTGACCCAAAATGAAATATTCTGAGTAAATTATCTATACAATCGATCTCCCAGGCGTGCATATGTGTGTTTATGTATGTACGTGTATAGAATGGGGTGGGTGGTTAGGTGAGAGAGAGAGAGAGAGAGAGAGAGAGAAGAGAGAGAGAGAGAGAGAGAGAGAGAGAGAGAGAGAGCACGAGTATGCATGCATGTATTTTGATTTGTAGAGGGAAAGGTAAGCAAACTTTCAATAAAGAAGGCAGATCTGTGAAAAGCAGGGAACTCTGTACCTTCAGACAACAGAAGACCTTCTGTACCTTCAACAACAGAAGACCTTCTGTACCTTCAGACAACAGAAGACCTTCTGTACCTCCAAACAACAGAAGACCCTCTGTACCTCCAGACAACAGAAGACCCTCTGTACCTTCACACAACAGAAGACCCTCTGTACCTTCACACAACAGAAGACCCTCTGTACCTTCACACAACAGAAGACCCTCATTACCGTAAGACAACAGAAGATCATCTGTACCTTCAGACAACAGAAGACCCTCATTACCGTAAGACAACAGAAGACCTCTGTACCTTCAGACAACAGAAGACCCTCTGTACCTTCAGACAACAGAAGACCCTCTGTACCTTCAGACAACAGAAGACCCTCTGTACCTTCAGACAACAGAAGACCCTCTGTGCCTTCAGACAACAGAAGACCCTCTGTACCTTCAGACGACAGCAGACCCTCTGTACCTTCAGACGACAGAAGACTCTCTGTACCTTCAGACGACAGAAGACCTCTGTACCTTCAGACGACAGAAGACCCTCTGTGCCTTCAGACAACAGAAGACCCTCTGTACCTTCAGACAACAGAAGACATCTGTACATTCAGACAACAGAAGACCCTCTGTACCTTCAGACAACAGAAGACATCTGTACCTTCAGACAACAGAAGACTCTCTGTACCTTCAGACAACAGAAGACCCTCTGTACCTTCAGACAACAAAAGACTCTGTACCTTCAGACAACAGAAGACCTCTGTACCTTCAGACAAAAGAAGACCCTTTGTACCTTAAGACGACAGAAGACACTCTGCACCTTAAGACGACAGAAGACCCTCTGTACCTTCAGACAACAGAAGACCCTCTGTACCTTCACACAACAGAAGACCCTCTGTACCTTCAGACAACAGAAGACCTCTGTACCTTCAGACAACAGAAGACCCTCTGTACCTTCAGACAACAGAAGACCCTCTGCACCTTAAGACGACAGAAGACCTCTGTACCTTTAGACGACAGAAGACCTCTGTACCTTCAGACGACAGAAGACCTTCTGTACCTTCAGACGACAGAAGACCCTCTGTGCCTTCAGACAACAGAAGACATCTGTATCTTCAGACAACAGAAGACCCTCTGTGCCTTCAGACAACAGAAGACCCTCTGTGCCTTCAGACAACAGAAGACCCTCTGTACCTTCAGACAACAGAAGACCTCTGTACCTTCAGACAACAGAAGACCCTCTGTACCTTCAGACAACAGAAGACCCTCTGTACCTTCAGACAACAGAAGACCCTCTGTACCTTCAGACAACAGAAGACCCTCTGTACCTTCAGACAACAGAAGACCCTCTGTACCTTCAGACGACAGCAGACCCTCTGTACCTTCAGACGACAGAAGACTCTCTGTACCTTCAGACGACAGAAGACCTCTGTACCTTCAGACGACAGAAGACCCTCTGTGCCTTCAGACAACAGAAGACCCTCTGTACCTTCAGACAACAGAAGACATCTGTACATTCAGACAACAGAAGACCCTCTGTACCTTCAGACAACAGAAGACATCTGTACCTTCAGACAACAGAAGACTCTCTGTACCTTCAGACAACAGAAGACCCTCTGTACCTTCAGACAACAAAAGACTCTGTACCTTCAGACAACAGAAGACCTCTGTACCTTCAGACAAAAGAAGACCCTTTGTACCTTAAGACGACAGAAGACACTCTGCACCTTAAGACGACAGAAGACCCTCTGTACCTTCAGACAACAGAAGACCCTCTGTACCTTCACACAACAGAAGACCCTCTGTACCTTCAGACAACAGAAGACCTCTGTACCTTCAGACAACAGAAGACCCTCTGTACCTTCAGACAACAGAAGACCCTCTGCACCTTAAGACGACAGAAGACCTCTGTACCTTAGACGACAGAAGACCTCTGTACCTTCAGACGACAGAAGACCTTCTGTACCTTCAGACGACAGAAGACCCTCTGTACCTTCAGACAACAGAAGACCCTCTGTGCCTTCAGACAACAGAAGACATCTGTATCTTCAGACAACAGAAGACCCTCTGTGCCTTCAGACAACAGAAGACCCTCTGTACCTTCAGACAACAGAAGACCTCTGTACCTTCAGACAACAGAAGACTCTCTGTACCTTCAGACAACAGAAGACTCTCTGTACCTTCAGACAACAGAAGACCCTCTGTACCTTCAGACAACAGAAGACCTCTGTACCTCAGACAACAGAAGACCTCTGTACCTTCAGACGACAGAAGACTCTCTGTACCTTCTGACGACAGAAGACTCTCTGTACCTTCTGACGACAGAAGACTCTCTGTACCTTCAGACAACAGAAGACCTCTGTACCTTCAGACAACAGAAGACCTCTGTACCTTCAGACGGCAGAAGACCATATATATATATATATATATATATATATATATATATATATATATATATATATATATATATATAATATACACGTAATTGGTCAGTGTGTGTGTGTGTGTGTGTGTGTGTGTGCGTGTGTGTGTGTGTGTGTGTGTGCATGCGTGCGTGCGTGCGTGCGTGCGTGCTGAACAATTTCATAGTGGGAGAATACAAGTGCAGACTAACAATTTCTCCATCATTATATTAACAATGACTTGGGAAAGATTCGAAGTGGAGAAGAAGAAAAAAAATCAAGAAGTGTGTGTGGGGGGGGGGGGGGGGGGGGGGGGGGGGAAGGGGGGAGGGCGGGGAGGGGTGAGGGGGAGAGAGAGAGAAAGAAAAATGAGAATGGAATGTCCGGGAAATATATCATAAATATGAAATCCTTCACTAACAGCCTACGGAGACCATCATAACCCAGCTTGAAGACAGAACTATTCATATTGCCTGCGTGCGTGTGTATGTGTGTGTGTATTTATATGTATGTGTGAATATATATATATATATATATATATATATATATATATATATATATATATATATATATATATATACATACACATACACACACATGTATATACATATACATATTGATATATAGATAGATAGATAGATAGATTGATAGATAGATAGATATGTGATGGATAGATATGTGCCCAGGATTGTGTGTATGTGCATGCGTGCGTGCGTGCGTGCGTGCGTGCGTGCGCACGCGTGCGCGTGTATGTGTGTTCTCTTTTCAAGGTACCTTACATTCAGCACTGAAAGCTTTGCTAGCACAGACAGACAGAGACAAAGACACGTCAGAACCCCCTAACAGACTACCCAGATACATTTTCTTTACGCAACAAACGTAAAAGATTTACTGTTCCGCCAAACGGAAGAGACAAACAAGTTACAAGAAAAAAAAAAAAAAAAAAAACCACGGCGCGTTTCGATCTCTTTGGTCTTGATCAGACAAGAAAACGAAGGACGAATAATCATCTATCTCCTTAAACTGGGCGAAAAATGGATGTGGGACTCTTCGTTCAACGGAGAAGTAAATCTTCTCTCAAGTTTGTGTCAGTTTCCACCCACAGTCACCTCACTTTGAAACCCTTTCTTTATGTGGTCGAATCAATCGTATGTGCGTGTCCGTGCGTGCGTGCGTGCGTGCGTGCGTGCGTGTGCGTGTGCGTGCAGGATTCTGTTATTCGCGTTTGTAGTATCAGTCCGTTTCTTTTCGTAGTCTAACTGTCGATTTGTGTGTTCGCTTTTTACCATTGTTCCTGCTATATTGAATTGCGTGTTTTCCACCTGCTTTTTTCTTTCTTTTTTTTTTTTTTTAGGTTTTGTTTTTGTTTTTTGGTGTGTGGTTTTTTTCCTAGAGCTGGGTGGAGGGTAAAAGCATGTATAATTTGCTAATCTCATTACGCTGGAAAACCTAAATTTGGTTCGTTCTCTCTCTCTCTCTCTCTCGCTCTCTCTCTCTCTCGCTCTCTCCTCTCTCTCTCTCTCTCTCTCTCTCTCTCTCTCTCTCTCTCTCTCTCGCTCTCTCTCGCCTACATTTGACCTTCGACACCTTCATGTATGATGGCCTGGCCCAAACACCTCACAAAATCAATCCTGCTGCAGTGGACATGAAGAAAATTCAGCTGGATGGGTTTTGGTGTGAATCGTGAGAGTTCTTTTAAAGACACTTTGGATGTAACACAAATCCTCTGGGACATATATGTTTGCTATGCTGAAGTCCTTTTCATCATGTATGACCGAGACTATTAAGATTCTATCTTGTACAATATCTCTTGGCACTTTTTCAGAGAAGTGTTCGGCAACCAAAAGCACATACCCCTTGGTCCTGTTGGCAACTCCATTATGGAAATATTCACCTTCTAATTTTCCAACACAGAGAACTCGTCAGCGGTTATGTGAACATTTCGAAAGCAAACCAGGTCAAACCTGTTCGTTTTAAATAATGAAAAATTGATGTAAGCTTACTTGTAGTATAACGTATACATTTTAAACTTCTACTAGTCATTAAAGTCATGAGGACGGTATACATTAAAGGCTAATAAATATTTCTTTTGGTTTCTTTTGTCAGTCACCTGTTCTTTGCTTAATAGTCTATCTGAATTGACCGCGGACATTCATTTTTCGAAATCAGCACTGATTTCCAAACTCGCAGTCTATTTGGGGAAAGCAAGTCGTCGTCGTTGATAGGTCAGTCCGTGTCGTACCAGGCGTTAGCTGTGCATGTCCATATTGAAACCATCATCATGTGACG
>CM031599.1:38117011-38144511 GCA_018398815.1 Conus ventricosus | reverse complement strand
TGCCGTCACTTCTTCACTTCTGTCTTTCTACAGGGCCATTCTGCTGACAGCACTCTGGGGAGAACTGCCGTCACTTCTTCACTTCTGTCTTTCTACATGGCCATTCTGCCGACAGCACTCTGGGGAGAACTGCCGTCACTTCTTCACTTCTGTCTTTCTACATGGCCATTCTGCCGACAGCACTCTGAGGAGAACTACCGTCACTTCTTCACTTCTGTCTTTCTACATAGCCATTCTGCCGACAGCACTCCTAGGAGAACTGCCGTCACTTCATCACTTCTGTCTTTCTACATGGCCATTCTGCCGCCAGCACTCTGGGGAGAACTGCCGTCACTTCTTCACTTCTGTCTTTCTACAGGGCCATTCTGACAGCGCTCTGAGGAGAACTGCCGTCACTTCTTCACTTCTGTCTTTCTACAGGGCCATTCTGACAGCGCTCTGAGGAGAACTGCCGTCACTTCTTCACTTCTGTCTTTCTACAGGGCCATTCTGACAGCGCTCTGAGGAGAACTGCCGTCACTTCTTCACTTCTGTCTTTCTACAGGGCCATTCTGCTGACAGCACTCTGGGGAGAACTGCCGTCACTTCTTCACTTCTGTCTTTCTACAGGGCCATTCTGCCGACAGCACCCTGAGGAGAACTGCCGTCACTTCTTCACTTCTGTCTTTCTACATGGCCATTCTGACAGCGCTCTGAGGAGAACTGTTTCACTTCTACACTTCTGTCTTTCTTCACGGCCATTCTGCTCTTAACCCTCTGGGGAGAACTGTCTTCACTTCTTCACTTCTGTCTTTCTACATGGCCATTCTGACAGCGCTCTGAGGAGAACTGCCGTCACTTCTTCACTTCTGTCTTTCTGCACAGCCATTCTGCTGTTAACCCTCTGGGGAGAACTGTTTCACTTCTTCACTTCTGTCTTTCTGCACGGCCATTCTGCTGTTAACCCTCTGGGGAGAACTGTCTTCACTTCTTCACTTCTGTCTTTCTGCACGGCCATTCTGCTGTTAACCCTCTGGGGAGAACTGTCTTCACTTCTTCACTTCTGTCTTTCTGCACGGCCATTCTGCTGTTAACCCTCTGGGGAGAACTGTCTTCAACTCTTCACTTCGGTCTTTCTGCACAGCCATTCTGCTGTTAACCCTCTGGGGAGAACCTTCTTCACTTCTTCACTTCTGTCTTTCTGCACGGCCATTCTGCTGTTAACCCTCTGGGGAGAACCTTCTTCACTTCTGCCTTTCTGCATGGCCATTCCGTCATCAGCCATTTCGGGAAACTCGCTTCTCCGTTTCTGCTTTCCGACAGGGCTATTCTGCTGCTGAAAGCCGACTGGGCAGCACTATTTATGCGTTTTCACGCGTGTTGTTTGTGACGTCTGAATAAAACATGTTCGTCACGTATCTAACCCGTGCTATACAATCATGTATCTGGCCCGTTCTCCAAAACGGTAAACCATCTGTAATTTGGTAATACATCCTCGGTGTTGCAAAGCGTCATTAGTTTTGCAAAGCATCCTCAGTATTGTAAAACGCTATCAGTGCTGCAACTCAAGTCAGTACTGCATTGTTATACTGATTTTGTATACCGATTTAGCAATCAGGCATCTTGGAGCTTTACAATAATCGTCGTTGAAATATCGGTTATGAGACTTGTACTTGTATGCTTGGTTTGTGGCAGTCATATACATTTTTCTTTCTACTGTGTATTTTTGTTTTCATTTTACAACAAACTTTAGATCCTTGGCATCAGCGGTCAGTTGAGATGGATCTATAAACATCACCCTTTTTCAACTACATGTACATGCCCCTCCGAATAATACCTCCTTCAAACGGCTTGCAGAAATCAACAAATACAAAGCGAAGGCAACTGCTTTGTTGAGACAAAGAAATGCAGATAAGGACTGTCAAAAATGCAAGCAAAGACGACAGGAAATTGTTCATTCTATCAACTTAATAGCTGCATTCCCCTTCTACCTTCTTTAAACTAACTCTCTCTCTCTCTCTCTCTCTCTCTCTCTCTCTCTCTCTCTCTCTTCTCTCTCTCTCTCTCTCTCCCCCTCCTCTCTCCCAAAATCTGTCGTTGTCTTTCAAAAGGTCATGGATATAAAACGCCTCATGTTCCCCCTGTGTGAAGTGATAAAAACGAAATGCATCAAAATCAGTCTGTTCTCTTTCCAAACACTAAATGTATCAAAATCAGTCTGTTCTCTTTCCAAACACTAAATGCATCAAAATCAGTCTGTTCTCTTTCCAAACACTAAATGCATCAAAATCAGTCTGTTCTCTTTCCAAACACTAAATGCATCAAAATCAGTCTGTTCTCTTTCCAAACACTAAATGCATCAAAATCAGTCTGTTCTCTTTCCAAACACTGGCCGTTTCATCGCCAACTTCGGTAATTTCCGGGATTCTCTCTCTCTCTCTCTCTCTCTCTCTCTCTCTCTCTGCACATATTTTGCATCTGTATCTTTGTGTGCGGGTCTCTACCTCCTGTGCTGGCTGTGTGCGTGCGTGCGTGCGTGCGTGCGTGCGTGCGTGCGTGCGCGCGCGCGCGATGCGTTTCGTATGTGTACGTGTGTACTTGGGTTGTGTGCATGTAATTGTCTGTGTGTGCATGTGTGTGTGTCTGTGTGTATATGCATGTATTTGTGTGCGTGTGTACGTGTGCGCGCGTGTGTGTGTACGCGCGCGCGCACATGAGTAAATCAACATACTGCGTGTGAGCAGGGTATCTGTGACAGCAATAGATTTTTCACCCAGTTTTTAACCCAATGTTTTCTCTCTGGTTTTACGTTCTGTCTTACCGAAATGTGTACATCTTTGTTTAAAGATCAGTCTGTCTGTAGAGAACGATTATTAAAATGCCAGATTCTGAAAGCTAGCCTTGCTTCTCTCTCTCGCTCTCCCTCTCTCTCTCTCCCTCCCTCCCTCCACAGTAGAAGCTGCTAACAAAGCTAGCTCCTGTTCTTCGAGGACAGACGCAGATCGACTTCATCGTTTTATTGCGGTAGCTGTATGGCTGCTAAGCATCTTGCCGGAGGTCTGTAAAATGACACTTCCACACAAAGATCCCTGACCTTGAGCGTGTGTACGGTTGACAGTGGGTGGGTGGGTGGGTGGAGAATGTTGTGTAGGGATAGTGAAGGCAGCTGCAGATAAGATAAGATAATGTTGCTTATAGCCCAGCCGACCGCAAAAGGCCACATCAGGGCTGTCACCACGTTAAAATCAACTCACCAGTCATTTAAAAAAAAAAAAAAAAACCCTTTCACACATCTCTTTAAATGACATCGTCTAGAAACGTACCAGAAACTTCGTTAAAAATCTATCTTTCGTAAAATCTTAAATCAGATGAAAAATGTTAATCTCTCTCAAAAACTCGAGGATCACATCAGGCGGGACATCCCTGAACAGGATCTTCATGGACTCCGCTGTAAAATGTTTGTGTCTCACATCGTGCAAGTCCCAACACTCTAAAAGAACATGTTTCATTGTGAGTGGCGCATGACATGGAATGCACCACGGAGCTTCTTCACTCTTTAAAAGGTAAGAATGGGTAAAATACGAATGGCCGGTGTGCAGCCGGCACAGAACCGTTTCCTCTTTACGACCTCCCGACGTAGATGGGAGGAAGTCCTTAAGGTTTGGACGGATCTGAAAGAGTTTGTTACTCGTCTGTGTGTTCCAATCCTCCTGCCAGAGGTCTCTCACATAATCGGTAATTTTGGGTTTCACGTCTGAGCAGGGATATAAATGTTGGACAGTTTCTCTCTTGTGGCGTTCTTGGCTAAACGATCAACCATTTCGTTCCCGCCGATGCCAACATGACCAGGAACCCAAGCAAGAGTAATGTTGTAAACCGTCCGCCTTCAACTTGCTAAAAAGTTCGAAGAAATGTAAAAGTTCTGGATGCTGAAGGTTGCGGCCAGCTATGGCCTCCAAAGCTGACAGCGAATCCGACAGAACCAGAAAGTCCCTCTTCGAAGAATGTGAGATTATCTTGAAAGCCAAAACCAGAGCAGTAAGTTCAGCAGAATAGACAGAAGCATCTGAATGAATATGTTCCAACAGTATCTGAGAAGGAGCCCCAGGGCAGTAGGCTGCATAGGCCACTCCATCTTCAGACTTGGAACCGTCAGTGAAAACTTTTTGACAGGATGGGAATTTGGAACAGAGGTCAGCATACAATGCCTTGTACGCCAGAGAGCTGGTAGACTCTTTGCGAAAAGCTGCAAGATCGAAACGAATCTCTGGTGTGAAAAAGGTCAACGGAGGTTGATCCGGAAACTTGGAAAAATCCGACACAACTCCTAGGTCTAGACCTACATTCCGCACGTGAGGCTGCATACGAAGACCAAACGGCGGAATACATTTCGGGTTGTTTTCAAACTTACTTTGGAACGGAGGGTTAAAGACACAGTCATAGGCAGGATTCTGCGGTTCTGAGAACAGTCGGATATAATAATTCAAAGACAGTTTCAGCCTGCGGTTGGACAGTGAAGGTTCACCCGCTTCTGCGTACAGGCTGTACACAGGGGTGGTGCGGAACGCTCCAAGACAGAGACGAAGCCCTTGATGGTGGATAGGGTCCAAGAGTTTGAGGTAAGACGATCTTGCGGAGCCGTACACAGCACAACCATAGTCCAGTTTGGAACGGACCAAGGCTCTGTAGAGGTGCAGCAAAGTTTTCTTATCAGCGCCCCAGTCGGTGTGCGCTACGACCCGCAGAATATTCAGAGCTTTCTGGCAAGAAGTTTTGAGGTTTTTGATGTGGCTGAGAAAGTTGAGTTTTTGGTCAAAATAACTCCCAGGAATTTGGCTTCTTTTACAACTGGAATGGTGACTTGTCCAGACGAATTTCAGGATCAGCAAAGAATCGACGAAAATTGTGGAAATGAATTGACTGAGTTTTGGTACGGGAGAAGGTAAACCCGTTTTCCTCGGCCCACTGTTGGATTCTGTTGACACAAAGTTGGAGTCGACGCTGTACACTGGCGTAAGAAGCTCCAACTGCATACAGCGCAAAGTCATCAACAAACAGAGAGGACTCGGTGCCCAGGCTTACCGATTGGACAATGTCATTTATTTAATGCTGAAAAGGGCGGGAGAAAGGATGCTCCCCTGAGGAACACCCAACTCCTGCCCATGGATGTCAGAGAGTGTGGTGCCAACACGCACCTGGAACTGTCGATCGGCTAAAAAGTTCTGAATGAACAGAGGCAGGTGACCCCGAAAACCAAGTCTGTGCAGGTCCATGAGGACTCCTGCTTTCCACGTGGTGTCGTACGCCTTTTCGAGGTCGAAAAAGATAGCGACCACATGCTGCTTGTTAACAAAGCATTGCGGATGGTGGTTTCCAGACGGATTAGATGGTCAACCGTCGAGTGGTACTTCCGGAAACCGCACTGTTCACTGGCCAAAAGACCATCGGTTTCCAGCTTCCACATCAGACGGGAGTTGACCATCTTTTCCATCAGCTTACAGAGGCAGCTGGTCAGAGCGATTGGGCGATAGTTTGGAAGTTTGGTAAGGTCCTTTCCAGGCTTTGGAATGGGAATGATCAGGCTTTCCGCCAGGAGGGCGGAAAGGACCCTGTGGTCCAGATATGTTATAGACTTGAGAAGAGTCTGAGACAGCTTTCTGGAAAATGTTTCACAACCTGATAATGAATGTCATCCAGACCAGAGGAAGAATCAGTGCAGGTTTGTAAAGCTAATTTGAGTTCAACGATTGAAAAAGGAAGATTATAGGTTTCAGAGTTGTCTGATGTGAAATTGTATGAAGATTTCTCTCTAATCTCTTTTTTTCTTAAAAAGACTGCAGATTTATTGAAGATGAGGAGTTCTTTTGGATGGTGGAGGCCAACAGATTGGCAACGCTTGTTTGTCAGTGATCAGAGCATCAGCAAGTTTCAAGTGATGAATGGAGGGGTTGGTGTTCTTCCCTTTGATTTTTCTAATGATGTTCCAAACTTTTTCTTGGAAGTTTTCGATGTCAGCCTGGAGCAGAAGCTTCTCCAGGACCGACGTTTACTGATTTTAAAAGTGTGTCTCGATTTGGCACGAGTTTCTGATGGGCTCGAGCGTTGGGACCCGAAGGTCGTTGGTACACCTGACGCTGAGCCCGTTTTTCGAACTTTGGAAATTTGTTGGCAGTCTGAATCGAACCAGGGTGTTTTTGGCATTTGGAGTTTATCGGAAGACACTGGAATACAGGCTTTAGCACATTTGATCACAGTGTTAGTCAGAGATTCAGCTGGGTCCGGACTCTGAAGAAAATCAGTGTCCTGGAATTCTTTAGAAATATGGCTGCAAATAGATCCAGTTTGCTTTCTTATAATTTAGATGTTGAGAGACAGAGACGTGTTCAGTTATTACGGGTTGTAGAAGGACAGGGAAATGGTCACTTCCGTGCAGATCGTCATGGACAGACCACTCATAGTCCAGGACCAGCGAGGGTCACAAACCGACAAATCTAAACACGAAAGTGAACCTGTGGAAGAGTGGAGGTAAGTTGCAGATCCGTCGTTCAGACAACACAAATCCAAATCCGAAAGGACATCCTCAATTAGCAGACCTCTGGATGACGTACTGACACTACCTCAAAGAGGATTGTGACCGTTAAAGTCACCCAACAGCAAAAAAGGTCGAGGAAGTTCTCCTATCAGACTGACAAGCTCCTGACGACAAACCGGGACAGAAGGAGTAGATAAAGAGAACAGATTGTGACAGTCTTGTGAAGATGACTCTCGCAGCTACAGCCTGAAGGGAGTAGACAGAGCGACAGGACTATACAGCAAAGTTTTTGTGTAGGAGAAGGGCAACACCGCCCGACGTCCCAACGTGGATGGTTGTGCAGGTTTTGAAAGAATATTTAAAGCCAGAAAGAGTAAAGGTCTTCTGGCTTGAATTTGAGTTTCCTGAAGAGCCACGACGGAAGGTTTTATAGATTGACACAGAAGCTGCAGCTCCTCAAAGTTGGAATTTAGTCCACGGATATTCCAATGGAATATTGTACTATCCATGGTGCAGAGGGCGAAAAGGAGAGAGATTAGGTCATCTCTCCTCAACGTCTTGTTGCTAAAGGTGTGAATTTATTGGTTAGTTTCACAGGACTGTGTTGGTCTACAGACCTGCTGGCAGACTTGCCAACAGGTGAAGAAGTCTGGATTTGGGGAACGGAGGTTTCTTCCTCATCTCCACCATCTCCATACTGGGATGAACTCCCTTGCCCGCACGGGCACTGGACATGGGAGTTCGAGGCGGGAGTGCTGGTTTTTTAATCTGCCCAGCAGCAGATGTTGTAGACTGCTGGGCAGTCTGAGGGGTGGCGGATGTTTTGCCTCCACCAGGGGCATTCACTTTGGATTGGGAGGTGGTGGACCTGCTTCCACCAGAACTTACAATTCTTTCTTGCAGTGTCTTGGAAAAGATAAATTCATCAGTCTGGCAGCAGACTGACCGAGTGGAAAACTTTCTTTACGGCCGAAGCATATGAAGATGCCGTTGTCTGACTGCCCACAACCTGTTTGCGGGCCTCAAAAAAGGAGATTTTCTTTTCAGTTTTTATTCGTTGTATAGTGGATTCCTGAATCCAAAGAGGGCAGTTTCTTGAAGAGGAGGATGGTCGCCACCGCAGTTAGCACAATGTGCCGGATCTCGACACGGCCCATCATGGGTTGCCTTGCAGCAAACACCGCACACCTCCTGCCCAGAGCAGCGGTCTCTGACATGGCCAAACCTCTGACATCTGAAGCACCTCAATGGGGATGGAACATATAACTGAACCCTGACGTTCAAGTAACCGACTTTGATGACCGGAGGCAGCACAGGGTTGCAGAATGTCAGAAAGAGGGTGTTGGTGGCCACTCTTTCTGCACCTTTTTTTACCGTCACCCTGCGCACCTCCGTCACACCCTGGGACGCCAGTTCCGTCTTGATTTCTGCCTCTGAGACACCAGTTAACTCTCGACAGCGAATCACTCCTTTCGACGAATTCAACTGTTTATGGGGAGTCACTCTGATCTCCCTGTCCACGAGTTTGTTGCCCTCGGCAGCTGTTCGGATTGTTTTTGTGATTTACATTGTATCAGAAACGAGCCATTCCTCAACCTTTTGATGGACCGAGGTCACCTGCCAAACCTTGAAAGCCCTTTTGTATGGCGAAAGGGCTCAGAGCTGAAAGGGGTCTTTCCTGCTCCGTCCCTTCCATCACGAGCCAGGAAGCCCAGAAACCTGTCCTCTGTCTTACCTCTGTATCGGAATCACTGTCAGAATAAAGATCCCCTGAAATAGGGGATGCTGCCTTCCTCTTCTTTTGGGGGGGGGGGGGGTATTTTTGAAAAAGCCATATTTAGTTTGTGTTTCATCCCTCCCTTACCCACCCACCTTGGAGTCCAACTAAGGGGCCAGGGCCAAGAAACCAATGTCTTGACCCCTTCCAGGCTTCGGGAGAGACATACGACAAACAGAAACCACCAACCCTATCCCCCCTGATCATGCTCAACTCCCGGGAACAGAGAGCTGAGCACTGCAGGGGTTTACTTGGCCAGCAGGGGAACTGCCTGTCTTGACCCAGCCCCAAGAAGGGGAGCCGATTGGTACACCCGGGCCAAAGTGTACTCCCTGTCTAGGAGAGGTCCGAGCCAAAGTGATGTGTTGAGAGCGCTGGCCCTCTCAATCCCCTCCGACACAGGTCGCACCGCACGGCAAACGCGGCGGATCTTAAGGAGACCACAGAGAGAAAAGGAGTGTGGAAAAGAAGACTTGAAGGGGAGACGAAGATAGAAAAGGGCCAAATAAGGAGGCAGAAAACAAGAAAAGGAGAAAGGCGGTTACTCTTAGTCAGGATCCTCACCCTTAGCCTATCTGACATGGGAAGCCCTACCAGGGGCATCAAATCCTTACCATGTTACGCTTAGGCCAGACAGCATCTTGGCTTCTCGGACCTAGAAGCAGTTTGAAAAAACCAGCCTATCTCCAAGTATTGATGCCCCCGCCAGCAAAGCCTAAGGGATCACTGGACCGCGCAAGCCCTCCGACCACGACAAGGTCGCAACCCCCGGAGGGAGGCAGCTGCAGGAGGAGAGTTGGGTGGTGTGTGCGGAAGGGGGGGGGGCGAGTGTGTGTGTGTCTGTCGGTTTATCTGTACGTGTGTGTGTGTGTGTGTGTGTGGTGTGTGTGTGTGTGTGTGTGTGTGTGTGCGCGTGCGTGCGTGCGTGCGTGCGTGCGTGCGTGCGTGTGCGACAGAGTCACAGAGAGAGGAGAGAGATCCATTCCACCGGCACTCAGTGGCCAATTCTCCTATGAAAGATGGAATGAACTTATAACATGAGCGCATTTTTTATGCAAGCATTTACATTAGGGGTCTCAATTCAAGGTCCCATCCTTGGGAGCGGTTGGGTCTGCACAGATATTACTTCCAGAGAAAAGAAAACCACTACCCCGCCTACCTCCAGTGGAAATTTTAACCCACCAACCCTCGGGAGCACAGAACACTTCTTTAGCCATTAGTCCACCCAGGACTGGTGGGAGGAACGAGTTGACGATTTCCGCTCCCAGGGGACGTCACTCTAACACCGTGGTTTCCATTCAGTTCACTGTCAGCATGAGCTCAGTCTGCAGAGACGTGGCCTTCTGTGAGTATGGAATCACAACAGGCACTGGCCCTCACCACTCAGCTAACTCGGCAACAGTCTGGCAGAGGCGGACATGTAGTACTGGAACTATGATGCAACTAGGTGGGATTGTGGCTGTGGAGTAGCGTAGGGAGAGGCGAAAATCAGGTTGAGGATGAGGGGGGGGGGGGGGGGGACGAGTGGAGACAGGACTGGCCAGAGCTGAGGACATGGAAGACTGGAGGAAGGGAGATGAGTGATGAGGAGCGAGGGTGAGGGTGGTTAGGCCATTAACAATTTCTGGAGCGGCTCGAGAAATGCGCTTCTGCAGAAGAAGCTATCTGTCAAAACGACCCACAACCACCATTACCTGCATACTCCAACATTTACAACCCACTTTAAGAAATAGGCGTTATTTGCTTCGTTTATTTGTATGTTTTAGGGTTTTTGTTGTGGTGGTGGTTTTTTGGCCTTGCTAAATTCATGGAATGGGAAGGGGAGGTACAAAGACATGCTTGCTCTACCACCATCCACCCCATCTAGTCAAGGAGGGCAGCGCTTCCCCTCTCCCCACTCCTCCCTCCCTCTCTGTCCCCACACTACTGCTGTGTATGGGGAATGGTGTTGGAGAACGCCGTTAGGAAGCAGGGAAGGTGGAGAGGGCAAAGAGAGCCGGAGAGACACACAAAGGGATTAGAGACAGAGGCAGACAAAGGGAGATGGAGAGACAGACACAGATGGAGAAACAGACAAAGAGAGATGGAAGAGCTAGCGAAAATTCAGCTGAAGTGAAAAAGAGACGAAACAGTCGAGCCAAATGATAGAAGCTAAGAGCCAGGCAGGCAGACAGGGGTATAAAAAGAGAGGTTCATTTACAGTATGATCAGCTGAAATGAGAACATCACGCAGTAAGGCTAAGACGGTAATCTGAAGTTTCACAACTACTTCATTCATTCATAAATATGGACGCCGTTATTCCCATCAGCTTCCCGACTCTTCAGATTTCACGTTCAGTTTCAAACAATCGAATTCAAATCGTTCTTTCTTTCTTATGCAATGGGTGTTTTTTTTTTCCAACGATTAAGCAAACCACATTTCCATTTCATTCAGTACTTACTGACGCTCTCTCTCGGCCCATGCTCAGTCGCAGGGGTAAAGGTGAAGTCATTCCAGGCATGCGGCACGTCGGTTCATTTATCAGCGAGTGGCACAGCTGCAAATCAATGGACAACCATTAATGAACAGCAAAACAAGTCTCGCGATCATTTTGGTTCTCGTTTAAAATCTATCACACCAACTTTGTCCTTCCTTCATTATCAGTGAAATGTCTCCCTCTCAAGTCAGTAACTAGGCTTCATCTAATAGCTTGACAGAGTTTGTACAACATAGAGTCTGGGTTCCTTGACAATGCATGCAGGTGTGTTTTATTCACGGCTGGTGCATCGTGTGGCGTCAGGTCAGTGTCGCGCCACCTGAAGGGGCAGCTCTTCAGTCAGCTCTACCCGGTTATGAAACCTGATCAGTAAACTTGAGCATGGACTGCAAAGCGCTTAGAGTTTGATCTCTAACGAAGGACAGCGCTAATAAGTTCTCATTGACAGCAGAAGAAGAAGAAGAAGAAAAAGAATTATCACTAACAGCGTGAAAACTTCGCCAGCACTGGAAAACCATGAATATACTGAGATGAGTGAGCGAAGATGTAGGGTGAAGAGTTGGAGGGGCAGATGAAGAGAAACTGATGCAGTTCAGACCAGACGAATTTGCATAACTGTCAATTGCACATGCTTACATGCTTAAACGGATGGGACAAGATGGAATTCCAAAGTTTCTAAACTGATTCACACATAAACACTGGAGGCAAGTGTCCTCCTTCCTTCACACTCTCGTGCCCTTTGCCCCTATTCCCTCCTTCCCCTGCCCCCCCCCCCCCCCCCCCCCCCCCCCCCCCATCCCCTTCCGCCCAACTCCCGACCTCAAAGAACAGCAGCTTGCTTATACACTCTTAGGTTGGAAAAAAAAATTCAATCGTTACAAAACATCATTTTTCTCAAGTTCTTTCCAGTGCCTAAAAACGGTTTTCCTCTCGTTTTTTCCTCGACTTTTCAAACGGAACCTTAGCCAAGGGGTGGAGGTCAAGGTCTCTCTTTATGAACAAATGACACGTTTTTCACTGGGAAGGAGGTAAAAAGGGAAGGACGGGGATGGATGAGTGTGTGTGGGATAAGAAGTAGGGGGAGGAATAGTCTGCGACGCTTAATGATGGGCAGAAAATACAATTCTGATTCCTGTAGCTCGTCTGCGGTTTGCATTGTCGATCAGACTTACATTTTGCCACACTGTAAGTTTAAGATGTCTGCCTCCCCCAGTCGATACACTGACTCTCAAAAGTGGGCAAACTTTGTTCATGAATATTTCTTTCATTCCACCCTCTGACGACTGGCAACAGATGGTGCCATTCCAGCACAAGAAACAGACTGAGGGATGGCGTGGGTGGAATTCCTCCTCTGACCAGTCAGTTCCGCAATGTGCGGCATGGCTGAGGCTCGCTGTGCTATGCTAGGATTGTTTGGGGTTTCTTTTTGCCCACTTTTGATCACTCGGTGATACAGTCAGTGACTGAACCTCAAGCACGTGCGGCGCGTGTGCACGACTGTCATGCTGGAACCCCTGCACACAAGATAGCCTGGGATAAAAAATGCAGGTATGAGCACCTATCGAGAAAAATGCATCCAAAATTTACACAGTCCTTTTTTCCATGATAAATCCATCACAATCCTTAGAGTCTGAGATGAAATGGTCGACAGAACCAACTGTCTGGACCTTCAGTCAAGAAATCCAGTCATAAATCAAAGAAAGCCGGGAACATCGATTTGTTTCCCTGCATCAGGGTGGCAGACATTTCCTCATTACTCCCCACCGACTCGCTAAAAGGTCACCATCTTCACGCGGCCCAACCCAACACCACCAAGTCTCGCCAGATCTGAAGCCAAGCAGGAAACGAGGTCACTGTGGCACGGATTCGCTTAACGTCACCCAGAGGGATCCAGTCCCTTCAGCAGCCTTTGATGTCTGACTTGACCTGGTTCACCGGGGCACGAATCAGGCACCGGTAGATCAGGTTAAAGGTCATGCTTTTTCTGGAACTGAAAGCCATCCAGACTCTTCTCATTTTGTTTTGGGTTTTTTTTTCCCTTAAAAATCGAAACATATCACAGAACTCAAATTGTGTTCGTTCTTGAGTACAGTAATCATTTCTATTGTTTCATTTTCATCTGCAGTCCATCTCCTTTTGATCTTTCTTTTTATCTTTAAAGAATTAGATTTGTTGCAATTTTAGATGAAAGTAGTAAAGGAGTAGCATGTACTGAACATGAATTAACAAAAAACAAAAAAAAGTGAGAACTAACAAAATAAATCGGAAAAAAAACTATTGACGCTAATTACATTGGCCGGCTTTCGAAAGGGCAAGTTACTGTTAGTTTAAAATATACATCATTCTGCAGGGTTGTCGACAGGAGGGGACGGGAGAAGTGGGAGGGTCGTGCTCGCTCGCTCGCTCGCTCGCTCGCTCTCTCTCTCGCTCTCTCGCTCTGTCTGTCTGTCTGTCTGTCTCTCTGTCTGTCTGTCTGTCTGTCTCTCTCTCTCTCTCTCTCTCTCTCTCTCTCTCTCTCTCTCTCCCGCCCCCGTACATTTCCGTGTCCCTCACCAAAATCAAAGCCATGGTGTGCTCTCAAAAACTTGACCTTCACACAGCGTACAAACAGACCATCTCTGACTTATTTCAATGCGACCCCAGTGAAGTGCTCTCTCTCTCTCTCTCTCTCTCTCTCTCTCTCTCTCTCTCTCTCTCTCTCTCTCTCTCTGTCAGATCCATCAACGCTTCATGCCACAGTGCCCTGAATGAGGCGACAGTGACGGCTGGCGGTGGATATGGAATCATGCTGATTCAGGACACGGTGCCAAGCAGGCGGTGCGAGGACTCATCTGGGCAGACAGACCTCCGATGCACGCTCGGTGCGTTTTGGCATGGTCGGCGCTGGCTCTATTTGTGTACGGTCTGTTAGCTCATTTCAGACGGTGTCTTTTTCTGCGATCGTGGACTGCGACTCAAATGTTTGCCTAGCTCTATTTGGTTCGGCTTGGGCTCGAGCTTGGGCTTGGGCTTGGGCTTGGGCTTGGCTTGTTCAGTTCCGTGGTTTTATATGCCATCTCTCTATCAAAGATGGTACTAGACGATAGACGGTTATACAATCATACACCCAGTAATTCTCACGTACGCCAACACAAAGCATCATGCAAGCCCAGGATATCGATATTGAAAACGTCATACTAGTCTACCAACCTCAGTTTGATCAGTCACAGCTGCAATGTTAGTCGTGCACGGGTCATACAAAGTACTGCATTGTTCTGTATTGCTCTATGTTGAAATCGTGCTGTACTGTACTGTACTGTACTGTACTGTACTGTACTGTACTGTACTGAACTGCGCCGTGCTGCATTGTTCTTTACCTGACTGCGCTGTGTTGTATTACACTGCACCGCACTGCGTTGCACTTGGAAGCATTATGCTATGCTAGACCGTTTTGTGTTGCGTTGACATTGCATGACACAATTCCATCGTCACAACTAATTTCTGATTGAAATTTGTGCTGCTCACAAAAGAAAGTGTTGCCAACGCACCGGACCGTCTCTCTCTCTCTCTCTCTCTCTCTCCTCTCTCTCTCTCTCTCTCTCTCTCTCTCGCTCTGTGTGTGTGTGTGTGTGTGCGCGCGCGCGTGCGTGCGTGCGTGCGTGGTGTGTGTGTGTGTGTGTGTGTGTGTGTGTGTGTGTGTGTGTGTGTGTGTGTGTGTGTGTGTGTGTTCCTGCGTATGTTTTTTAATACCCGATTCGATTTTCCTTCGTAACTTAGCGCCGTAGGTTAGTTTACATGTGTGATCATGACTAGTGGTTGTACCCTGTTGTCCAGTCGGCTCTAATTGTTTTCAAGGTTGGCCTGTCCTCTTTTAGTTATTAAGCCAAGCCGCCACTGAATACTATGTCAGAAACGTCGCCATATCAAACAACAGAACAAGTTAAGAAAGCTCATCATGAAAAACACGCCAATCCATTTACAAAGTATACAACAATAATCATAATTATGTAACATAGCATCCTATCTTGTGGATATTGTTAAATTTCCAGATGTTTACGCTGGGGGGGGGGGGGGGGTTATCTGGAAAAGTTACTTTATGAAAAATGTGCAATATTTGATCACAAAACAAATACTATGGACATTGTACTTTTGGGTGGAGGTGAAAACGCAACTACAGATGTTACTTTTAATCTGTTTATAATGCGTACATTTGCAAATGAAAAACTGCAAAATGTAAACCACCATTATATCTGGATCATTAATCATGACGCTATGCTAAGGTCTGTATTTACATTTGGGCTGATGTTATCTTCCCTCTTATTACATTGTTTGATTAATTTGGTTCATGGTGTTTATGTCAATGTCTGTCTTGTAACGTGTATCTGTGAAAAAGCTTGATCACAAAAAAATAGTATGCTGAAAAATTAAGTAGTGGGGGAAAACAAGTGCAGGTTAACAATTCTTCAGTCGTTATAGTAATGACTTGGCAAAGATTTGAACTTAAAAAAAAAAATTTGAAGATGAAGAATATGGGGGAATATATTATAACTATGAGAAGCCCTTCACTAGCTGCCTGCATCATAATCTCTCTCGAAGGCACAAAAAAGTATATTAACAACCAATATCCTTTAAGACTTAGGCCGTACTCAGGGCAACAGTACTAATTCCTAATAAAAGTTGAAAAATCATTTATTTACATATCAGTTCTGCCAAGGAAAGATGTAACACCCCTCACAAAAAGGTTTCCTGCTTCCCACAGCTACCTTTTTTTCTTTTTTCTTTTTTTTTCGGGGCGGGGGGGGGGGGGGGGAGAGAAGGGGGAGAGGAGGTCTGCCACAGCAACCACATTAGAGCGATGACGAGATACATGAGCTTACCCTCCTACTCTTCCTCTCTTGCCCCCTCCCAATCTTTCGTTTAAATGACATGTGGTTGTGCGAGGGACTGTAAGCCCACGCAATATCCATTTTCGTATTGACAGATGCACCTCTTAAGTTTGACCTCAACATTGACATTACTCAGAAATCAAAGTTGACAAGTGGTGGAACTGGTTGTGAGCACGGCGAGAATCGGTTCGGTAAATAAAAATGAAAATAATAAACATGAACAGCTTCCCCATTTGAAACTATAAACACCGCTTCCCAAAATATTTGCCCGGTCTCGAACACATACGAACTCGCACACACGCGCTCTCGTGCACCCCCGATCTCCATTACACACACACACACACACACACACACACACACACACACACACACACACACACACACACACACACACAGATACATGCGCAAGCATACACAAGCGCTCGCACGCATGCACACGCAAAAAAAAAAGCGGTCGCCAGGGACATTTTCATGGAATTCATCAAATAATTATTTGTCCTCCTACATTCCTGAATGTTTTATTTCAACAGCCCGCAGGGACCGACATTAACAGCTGCCTATTGATCGCCAACAGGATCGTGTCCACGCGTTTGGGATATACATTTAGGAATACAGACCTCGTGATGCGGCGAATAGCAAGCAGACATAGCTTCAGAAACCGCAACAATGCACGCGCGTTTTTGCCAAAGGCAGCCAACTTCAGATTCGGTCGTTGGGCTTCTCTTCTCTTCGTGTTTGGCGGTTCAACCATTTCCATTGGTGTGCCGTCTGTTTGCCCTTCCACCACCCCTCCCTCTCCCATCCCCTCTTCCTCCCCAACGCCACACTCTCTGCATGAAAATTCCGGCCAGACTCTTTTGTCAGCCTGCCATGCTGTGCTGTCATGTTACGTGGGCTTTTGCGGTCCGAGGTCAGCAGCGCTCGTGAGTGTTGTCGCCTAACACTCAATAGACGATGCTCGTAATTATTCAAGGGAGGTAGAGAACTAATAAAATATTCATTCTGGCTCACTTGCTCCTCAACCAAGTTTTTGGGCGAAAGTGGCCTAAAAGCGGCATTTTATAGTTCTCTGACAAGTAGACTTCAATAACCAAAAATAACGATTATCTACAAACATACTGTGTAGGGTTATCCGTTTTCAATACTAATTTACTAAACTTTTCAGATTTTAGTTTTTGCTTAACCCTATGTTTTTCTTGATCATTTTCAATAAAAAAAAATGCAAAAACTCTTCGCATTTGGCCGCATTATTGATCACCTCTGGATTCACTTTGAGACCTATGGCGCCCTAGGGCCCCAAGCCAGCCCCAGAGGGTCACATATAACACGGCCAGATGTGAAGGGTTTTGAGAATATGCTCCAACAGTAGTATACTTTTATACTTGGTTGCCTTATACTTGGTTGCCTGCTCGCTATGTTTCTAATTTGGGGCAGTCTCCGAACCCCTTTTAGTGACTCTTCCATATTTTGGTTTACGGGCGTTCATAGCCACGCCAGTGACCAGACAACACAACAACATTGTGGTTTGCGGGCGTTCATAGCCACGCCAGTGACCTAGACAACACATTGCGGTTTGCGGGCGTTCATAGCCACGCCAGTGACCGAGACAAACGAACAGGGAAATGGGAAGAGATCACTGAGGGCCGGGGAAAGGGCCAATTTAGACTTTTGCAATACATGACAAACAAGAATATAGAACTACCGCAGGCATTTTCTCAACGTTATTTATTTTAAGTTTATATATATACTCGGCACACAGAAAGCTTTACAATTTATATGGTGTGCTTTACTGCGGCCAGCGTAAAGTTGCCTAGTGTAAAGTTGTTTTATATTTTTGTAAAGCAAATTAAATGCTAAATAAAAAGTGCATCTTACTTTACTTTTTAGTCATACTTTTTAAATAAATTTATTTTAAATACTTTATTAGATTGAATTTTAAAAATGCTGCTTTTAATGTGAAAATATTACTTGGGGGCCCGGGCGGTTTCTCACGTGGGGCATTTGTCCAATGAGAAATGAGGATTGCTTCGCGCGAGAAACCACAGACAACCCACTCCACTTTAACGTACGGAGCCGTGTTCAGTCAGTGGGGCGATACTGTCGAGTTGTCGTCTTCCATTGTCAAGCGTTGGTACGTACCCCTGCTGTGGCTTTCAGTCCAATTTGATCTATCACTTGTAGTTTTCCCCGTCTTGACCATCGAAGGATTAGACTAGGCTGTCTTTCTCTCTCGCTCTCTCAAAGCACAGAAATTCGCGCGATCCTTACTTAGCTTTGGCTTCCACACATGTTGCCAAGCCATGTCCGACCGGCGGTGTGTGTGTGTGTGTGCGTGCGCGTTGTGCTCTTTTTTTCTTCTTTTTCTTTTACTTTTGCTTTGTGGGCCTGAATCTATCCCGTGTGTTAACGGTTGGTTGTCGTCTGCCACGAATAGGCCTACTAATCACTGGCACGCGTCACTGCCCTGGCTATGTAATTTGACACCAGTGATTTACGTTAGCTGGTCGCCTACTAGGATAGTAAACAAATGCGCCGCCCTAGCTCAGCAATTTTGTAAGTGATAATTGAAGGGTTTGCACAAAGAAAAGCAACTCTTTAGAATATGAGAAGGGGAGTTGTCTCCCTAAGGAAAAAGAATGTGACAATGGATTGTGTTTTGATTTTACGTTTCATCAAGTCACCATAGGCGCTTAATTCAAGTTGTATCAAGTCGTTTTAAGTTCGTAATCAAGTAACCTTTAAGTTCTTAATCAAGTTTTTAATCAAGTTCTTACTTAAGTTAACCTAAGATCATAACTAAGTCATCCTCTAAGTATAACTAAGTTCTTATTCAAGTTATCTTTTTAATTATCAAAAAAACAATACAATCTATGTTTTTATCTTAAATAGTAGATGTCTATTTATTTACACACACGCTCAAAAAACGCGTCATCGTCGAGGATGTCTTGCTTAGCGTTCTTGGCGCGAGATTGGTCAGCATAGATCTTAATGAAGTTCTTACATTGTAAGCAACTGCATTGATTACATTTGGTCTATGGAAATGTCTTTTATGGGACTCCATGTCTTTATTTATTGACTCCATCATTTTAAACAAATAATAATCCGCCTTGATCTATTTTTATCAAAAAAAATTTAAATTTAAGTTCTTAAAATATTATTGCATTTTAAATGGATCAAAATGATTTTTTGTTATTGGCGGTGCTGGCGTGCTGTTGTCTTCTGTATTTAGTGGTTCAGATTTTTTGGCTGCTTTTGTTTTTGTTGCCATTCTTTATATATTTTATAACCGTAATAACTGCCCCCAGCAGCAGCAAGGGCGCCAAAATGGCAACAGTTTTAAGTTCAATATTCCATGAAGACTTTGGTCCCCTTTAAAATTAACTTGCTCTTGTTTTGGAGCTGGCATTGGATCAATGTTGGCGTTGGCGGTGTTATGTTTTCTTATGAGTTATATTCTGTGATTGTAACTTTAATTTTCTTTGTCTGTTTAACTCTGCTACTCTTTTTCCTGCTGCAACACGCCCAGGATGCTTTAGCTGTTCACTCGTCACTTTCTCGACTTGATTCAGTGTTTTCTGATTCAATGTTTCCTGATTCTGCTGATTTTCCGACTCGTTCATTTTGAAGGGAAAAAATCTATATGATTAAAAGTAATTAATCCTATGATTAACGGCGATAACAATGTTCCAAATCTGTAATACAGATCGCAGCTTAGAGACTCTAATGATTTTGTTAAAACTGGATCCTGCGTTAATCATACGTAAGATCTTGTTCAGAATCAATGGGAGCAAATCTACTGACTAGTTTAGTGTACAAACTAAGAACCGTTTGCCACACTTTTTCCCATTCTCGACCCCAGCTGCGCTTCATACCTGTTGTGATACTTTATAATGTCTTGTGGCGACATCTGTTGAATCTGTTCAATGCTGAATTCATTGCCGAGGAACTGTTTTGTTTTTCCACACGCCGCCAAAGAATACAGCCTTTCCTTTTTGGGCATAATAGCTTGATCATCAACTTCTTCATTTGTAAGTCCAAGACAGTGTAGGCCGCTCTGTAGCTCTAGCAGGTCATCGCTGTTCATGTATTTTATTAATTATAATTATTTTATTTTTTAAAATGAGCACCGAAAAAAACTATTGCCAACCTTGTATACCATTTGCTGTTATTGGAGGTCTAAGTGTAGGATACTCAATGCTTGGTAAAAGCCTGTTAAAAATAAAACCCAGCAGATCTTGGCAAACTAGACTTTGAAGACTCAGCAAAGCTGATTGCTATTATTGCAGCTTCGTTCGCTACAAAAGATTTTCTAGTTAAGCAAGGAATAATTCCAGAGAATATAAATATGTAAAAAAATACATTTATAAAAAATGGCTTCACTCGTAATGATAGGTGGCGCTGTGGTGAATGCGCTTGCTTTTAGCGGAAGTAATTACGCATTTAGTAAACTACGGGATGACGGCGAGAGAAAAAGACATAACAATGCTGTGGAGCAACTAGCTGCGGCACAAGATCGCTATGAAAAGCAGAGAATTGAGCAGTTAGATTTTATAATAACACACTGAAAAAACAGGGGCATGCAGCTTAACACATTTAAAGATGTTGATCAAGCGATAAAAGAGTTTATCTAGTACGGGCAAACCAATCCAGACATTGCCCCCCCCAAAATTCAGCAACTTTTATAACCATCAGAAAAACAAAAGATGCAAGAAATCGGGTTTATTGTTGTTGGTATGACTGTTGTCTATTTTGTTGCGCATAATATCAGCTGATAAAAAATGAACAAAATTTATTATTCGCCAAAAGGATATTGGGAAGGGAATAACAGCAATTAAAAAACTAAGCCAAGCAGCGGGAGTCAGTGAACAAACAGCAAAAATAGGTTATCTAAACAAGCGATTTGGCAAATTTATTTACCTGCGCCTAGACGAATACAGAGACCACACTTTGTCAATTACAACTCCAAACGACACCCATCAAATGGACCTTCTATATTTACCCTCTGATACGATTAGACGAAAAAGATTTAAGTACGCACTCACAGTCATTGACATAGCTTCAAGATACAAAGATGCGGAACCATTAACACAAAAGAGTGCTTCTGCTGTTGCTGTTGCTATACAACTGATATACCAACGAGGCCCGCTAACTTATCCCCGCATGATTCAAGTCGATGATGGAAAGAATTTAAAGGCCAAGTGAATCAATTATTGTTAAAACATAGAGTTACCATTAAAAGAGGCATTCCAGGAGTTCACAGATCACAGGCTTTAGTTGAAAACTTTAACAAACAGTTAGCCGAAAGACTTTTTTCTTACCAGTATCACAGAGAGCTGATTGACAATTCTCGCAACACAGAATGGGTTAGAAGACTGCCTCAGTTCTGCGCGCAATGAATAATGAAGAATTTTAAAGGGCTAAAACCAGTACAAGCAATCAAAGAAAAACAATAAATGTTGCTGAAGGAGAGTCTTCATCCAGCAAACTATTACCATTTGGATTGAAAGTAAGGTACCTTTATTTACGGGGGAAGCAGAAGGGGACACTCGCATCAGGGCAACCGATCCAGTTTGGAGTGTTGATCCATATGAAATAAAAAGAATTGTAAAATGAATCCGCCCCTGTATTATTTACGAGAAACTGACACAACAAAACAACGGCTCCTCAAAGATCTTTTGTGAAGGAAGAACTGCAGATAATCCCACCAGACACAGTTCCGCTTTATTATTTTCGGTTCTATAATGTCCATATGCATATGAAAACTCTGGATTAACAAACACACGTTTTGTGTTTGTTCTATCTAATGACTTCTTTGTTACAACTGTTGTGTTGATTTCATGTAGATTAGATCGTAGTTTTACGTTGTCATGATGAAAGTCTTATTGCCAAACAATGCTTCTTTATAGTTGTCATGTGATATGCTCGACTGCACAACACTGCGAGATATTCCTTTTGTTTTCTTAATAGTTTTCACTGGCTCGAAATACTGTACATTTTTTACCTTAACCCACATACTCGATCACCTTTCCAGATAATTCATCCTTCATCTTTCCTAAAACCTTCTTGTTAGTAATTGAATGCAAAGGCGAATCTTTAGGATAATCGGACGTGTCGTACCATCCCGCATGCCCTTTAGTACTTCTAATTCCATGTCTTTATAGATGTCTTCAGTAGGGATATCTATAACAAAACTGTCTGTATCTGTGTAAAGTACTCTGGACTCTGGATACGAGGGTTTTAAAGTAGTCTTAAAGAAATTCTAACATCAAAAGCTTTGATAATTCTAAAACAGTAACCCAATAAATACAGGTTTGTCTAATTTGACTTTCTTTTTTTTCATCATTATACCAAAAGCTGATCATTGAAATCTTCTAAATCCTGATAATTTGGTTTTGAAGTTAGCTTAATTGCTTCGTTCTCTTTGGTGACCAATCTAAATCTTTTACGCTTGTGCGGATTCTCCATAGTCTTTCCCAAAACAGCTGTTGTTCATCAGCTTGAAAAAGTCTTTTCTGAAGCATATGTGGATTTAGTTCTGAGATCAGTGTTCTTCATGATGTATGGTTTCATGAACTGTTCTTGATCAAAAGCAATTATACGATGAACAGCTGTCAACTTCAAACCATGTCTTAAATAAAATTGTAGAAGTCTGTAATGACATACATAATTATTTTTGCTCGAAGATTAGGCACAAGTTCAGGCGGTTCTGTTTTCGCCATCTTCAGACTTTCTGCAGCTAACGGATAGTCATTATGCAGGTCATGGAGTTCATGAGGATTATTCTAAGTCAACTTCTAGAATGAAACCACGCTGTTGACCGGCGTCAAACTGCCCAACCACTTTAAT
Source organism: Conus ventricosus (assembly GCA_018398815.1). Taxonomy (NCBI): domain Eukaryota; kingdom Metazoa; phylum Mollusca; class Gastropoda; order Neogastropoda; family Conidae; genus Conus; species Conus ventricosus. The sequence goes on along the minus strand of CM031599.1, from coordinate 38,122,035 downwards.
GCTTTTTGAATATTATTTGTACCTGTGTACATTTTAAAGTTACGTAATGGAAGCGATTGCGCCTAGCCCAACCATACAGATTGTTTGCATCTAAATACATGAGATAGTTAGACCTTTTATTGGTCATAATCATCTAGGTATTTGTTGTTTGCTTTACAGTAATGATGCGACGCCATACTAATTCCTCCACGCAATCCGTTTTCAATCATCTGAATCATTGGTAAATCTGACAATAAATCAATATGTACTCCAGTAAACTTTAAGAAAGCGTTCCCAGCTCATCCCGGGCGCAGAAATGTAATGCGCGGGATCCAGGCTATAATGTTTCATGCAGGTCTTTCTATAATTTTCAAAGACGTCCGCCAACAAACATACATCTGCCATCAAGTATGAATCATGATAGTCTCCATCGTTTTACACTCTAACTTCTGCACGCATCTTGAGCATGCTGGTAATCAGAATCACTAATGTCCTTTCCTCTAAGACTAGAAAAGAACGCGCCTTTAGGCGGAAGTGTGTCTTCATCAACCTTGCCAAACTGTTCATGTACTCATAAGGGTAAACGCCCTTTCTAACAAGAGTTGGGTCAAAATATTCTTCTGTTATTGGGCAGGACTTTAAGGACATAGCCAGTGACTCTAATGAACCCATCATGTGCTGCATAGAGTCATAAAAAGACATGTTATTTAAAGTGAAACACATGTACTTTTCTGATGGACTGTGCGATGCATGACACCTGAAGGCATCGTCCACTGCTTTCATTATAAGGTGGGAGTCATAACCTCGCAAGTTATGAAAGAAGATGGGCAGCTTCATGTCTTTGGTTCAAACTTTAGTTGAAGATTGCAGTTACTGTGCGCAGCTCTCTGAACTTTCCCCTAATGTGATCATGGTCTCTTACTGTCGGATTCTCTGCGTCTGATGAGAGGCCTAAACCACAAATCCAACAGTGAGTGGCTGAGTCATACTGCTGTTGGTCTTCAGGCGCCATCATGTTTCAGATAAATTAGATTTATTAGAACAATCGTTACGCACTTGCTGCATGCGCTGTAAAAATCTTCTAGCCGCATCTGGTCCTCTATATAATTCTGGCGTTGAATGAGCACCATCGACCTAACAATTAATGAAGGCAAATGAAAAATCTGATGATTACTCATTAAGACTGTTTTCGAAGTTTTTGTGGCGCTGGCCCTTCATAAGGAACAATAAGCGACTCAAAGTCTGCGTAAACTACGTATGGAGAATTTTGCATCCGTTTCCAGTTCTTAAAACTAACTTTACTGCCTTCTGGGGGTGTAATTAGTTCTGTATTACAGTCAACTGGGCCGCTACAATGTTTCTTATGTTCGCTTGCGGCTTGAACAGATGGAATTCTTGTTAAACATTTTCTGCAAAATTCTTGTTTGCCATGATCTTTTGAAGTATGCTTCATTAGTCTACTCATCGTGCGTATTAATGTGTAATGGGGTGCCCTGCTGGTGAAAACTTCAGCAGTAAGTTTAACATGATTTTTGTCTGGATCACTATTGTTGGGCTGTTCTTGGACACTTTAATAGGCAGTAGATTTGTTTCCTCATCCCATGTGTAGACATTAACAGTTATTGGTTTGTTTTGTTCTTCAAACTGATCAATGGAATCCACGCTAACAGGAAAGGATATTCTGCTAAAGTTAAGATCATTGATGTAAGGGCGATAGTTAGACACTCTCTCTGCGTTTTTGCGAGCGTAATGCAGCCTTGCAAGAACACACCACATAAACATTTGTCGTCTGTATTCTTTATGTTTAAAACTGCTCTTTTGCGACTAATGCTGGAGGTAGCGGAATGTAAGCCTTGCCCAAAATCGGCGCATACTTAGGACTGTTTTAATCTGATCTCTAGGACTTCACCTCTGACCAACCAGAGCCTCTCATTTTGGCTTCTTCAGCGGCCACATCAAACTGTGTAAGCAGTTGGTCTGCCAACCAGGTGTTAAGTCATTATGAGAAAGAATAACCTGCTGTTTAGTTGAGACCCCAGACTTCTAGGGTTTCGGCATTATTGTTACTTAGTCGATTAAAACAGCTAACATTACTTTCACTGGCGGGTAATTGTTTGTTTACCCGGAAAATTGAGATATAGCATGACAACATTGCCCAGTACGCTGCTGGATTTAATGACTTCTAAATCAATATCATTCAGTGCTCTTGATATAAATCTTCTTGCATTGCTTCAAACAATTCGTCTGACCTTCAATATTTTATCCATGCTGAGTTTCTTTTCTAACTCTAAATAATTTATTTAAATCAAAAAAAATAATTATTCAATATCGATGGTCTCTTTTGTGTTTAGATAATAAACTAAAGTTATAAACACCTTTGGCGTTGTTAATGTGAGCTGTTTAGAAAGAGTTTAATGTTTTCGCTTTACTTTTTTTTAAGCATTCCTTTTTATATTGCCTCGGGGGTGAGTCTGGCTGTTGAGAAAAACTTGTCCTTCGCCTTTCTTGATGATCAAACTTTTGTCTTTTGTAGTCATCTAAATCGGCCTGTAAACGACTAAATTCTTCATCCGTGATGTTTAGTCAGCTTGTGCTTTAGTTATTATCAGCGTTTGAAGGATACTAAGTTTAGCTGTTATTAGGTTGAACTTAGGCTGAAAATGTGCTTTTGGAGTTTTAGTGTTTTTATTTATAGCTTGACCAACACAGCAGCACCTACAGTAATGAACAAGGCGCGAGCCTAAAGACACAACCGCCTAGAGGTAAAGTCTGCGGGTTGCGCCTACGCCTGATGCTAAGAGGCAACACTCGTTACTGCTGATGTGTGCCGATTATAGGCGTGCTCCTGTATTGACATATGTAACAGCATTAAAGGCAGCACCAGAATTACCTTGTTTGGCTTTGCTGTATTTTGAAAGGTCCATGCTATAGTTTTTGTGCATTTGTGTAATGTTGGTTATTCTGAAGGTTTGTATTGCGGGGGTTTTTACTATTCTTCTCTTGGCGACTAGGTTTGCTGTAGGCACAGTTGGATTTAAACTTGAAACGACATGCTTTTTATAAAATAAAAAATAATTTAGTATTTCTGTATCTTTTAATTTTTTCTTTTTCAATATTTCAACTTGTGATCAATTAATAACAACAAAATGTACATTAAGCGGTTTATCGTCTTCTTTTTCTTTCTCAATTTGAAATGTTTACGTCTTTAACCGTTCTCCCACTTCCATGCAACTGTTTACCTCTGTGGACTTTAGGTCAATCATAAACCGTATTTTGATGTTAAATAATCATCAAGCCTACACTGTGAAGGGTGTAGATCTTTAGACGCAAGGTCTGCTGTTGGACTTCTACCTCCCCCCCCCCCCCCCCCCCCCCAAACAATTTTCTTTTTCGTCAAAAATGATGATAAGGTCTAGCACCGCTAGCGTAGATTTGGTTAGGATACCTTCAATTGTACATTGCACTTTCGTTATTTTTGGATATTTAAAAACTTTTCCACTTGCTCTTGCGAATGGTTATTCATCTTCACACTGCAATATAATACCTTTTATGCGATTTTACTGGCGACACTATGATTTAAAGTTCCATATAGAGTCTGCCTGCTTTTAGGTGATATGTTGATTGATGACGCACGTTTTCGTTTTATATTACTAATTGTGATCATATTGTTGCTCAATCAGCCTTGCTAAATTAGAGTTGCTAAAACATAAAAACTCTATCGAGATGCCAGAATGCTGTACTTTGCTTCGGTGTCTGTTGATCTGATAACTCGTTTGTATTCATTAAAGTTAGTTCGTTGACAATCTGTCTTTTAATGCCCCTTGTAAGTATGGCGCATGCGCTTTTAAACAACTCAAAATCTAAGGTCATGGTAATGCGATTACCATACGCATACTTACAGCTAAAGCATTTTTGCTGCTTTTAGACCTGAGGCGGAGTTGGCGCCTTTCTAAGTTTTAGTGACTTCTTCATTGCCGATTCCTTGAAACGCAAGATCTTCCCTTTCATTCGCGGTTAGCCATAGATCAGAATAGGTTAAAATATGTCTGCATTGTTTAAAGAAAATACTTCTTGCACCTCAACGGTTTTTACAGAAATTTCTTAACGATTGGCCCGTTCCCTAATTCTGGACAATGTTCTGGTTTGGGTCTGTTGTTGAAGCGAGTTCTATTTTGACCAAGTAAATACCCCACACCCCCCCCCCCCCCCCCCCCCCCCCCCACCACCCCGTTGCAGAGCCTGGCACAAGTCAAATACCGCTCCTTGGTCTGGAAATCTACAAGTAAGAATTTGATCTGCTTCAATAGTAGATGGATTATTTGGAACGTAATATTCCGTTATTTCCCTTCAACGCCACGGGGTTCTTTCATTCTCTATGCGGGTGTCAAGATGCGTGCCATATACTTGTGGAACATTTTTATAAAACAAAATAAAAGTTAATTATTAAAAAACATGGCAGGAATTTGGAGATGAAGAAGATTATGATATTAGTGATCTTGCCCGAGGTCGCCGACATGGATGTTGAAAGGACTACTTTGACAACAGCAACGCTCAGCGCCTCTATTGCGGGTTGATTTAACAGGAAGATAGGTCAGATCATTATACCAAAGTTTAGAAATAGAACTCCCGAAAAATATTATACCCTGATGATTTTTGAACTAAAGATAACCATTTGTATTTTAGAAACGACAAAGGACGAAACGTGTTCCGCGTTACGTATATACGAGACCCATCAAGGTTTGTAGGCGCGGGGTTACAATTAGACTAAAGGCTCAGTGCAAGCGAGCGAAATCGCCTTGGCTTTACTAAACCAGAATTAGGTACGGAGGAGTTGCTAAACTTCACAAAATCACACTACAAGAAACTACCAAACAGATAATCCAATTGCAAAACATAGAACTTAAAGATTTAAGTTCCAACAGTAACGAATAATAAATACATAGAAGCAGAACTCACTGAAGAAGAAGAAACAGCATTACAAACTATAATGATCCGCGCTGCACACGACAAGAAAAAAAGGGCCTATAAGAGAATTAAAATCCCTT
>CM031599.1:38051479-38110941 GCA_018398815.1 Conus ventricosus | reverse complement strand
TTAATAAAGATCAAGACAAAACGGGAAGTCGTAAAATGTGATAACCTGCACATTGTTTTGGAAATAAAATAATAAACTGTACTAAAAAATGTCGCGTGGGCCAGAAGAACCAGGAGTTACATTAGCGCCTGTGAGGTGTATAACTTTAGAATTAAAAGACCTTGCAGACGTTGCGGACTTTGAACAGAATGGTGAGATAGGCACTTTGTATGGTTTGAGTACACTAAAGATGGTGATTATAAACGCAAAGAGGTTGGCGACAGCAAAAAGATTCCTAAACTAGAACAACTGCGCAATCTAGAAGCAAATAATGTTGGCCAGTATGAATATAAAATAGTTCGAAAACCTGACCTCAAATGGCATTTAGAACCATATTTAGAATGGGAAATAAAATTTGAATTCATAAGCCCATTTACATTTTTTTAGCCGTCAAAAAAGTTTCAGAAAAGCATTCAACTCTGGCCCTTTACATGTAAGTCTTATGACAGATGACAATAGTCGAAAGAGATTGAAATAAAGCCGTATGGGAATAAACAGTACATCCTCCACAGAAGAAAACGGTTTTAAAAGATGCTTCTACAAAATTACAATTCATTCCACAAATGAAATTAGGAGACACGTTCACAATGATATTTGAAATTTCTGTCTTAAAAGATTGAAGAGGAATGGGGCTGTGGGCGTCAGTGACGTCCTTCTAAAAGGAATTCTAATTAGCTGGCAAAACTTAGACGTTGAAAAACTTAAAGTTACCGTCGTCGTTCTTAACAATGGTGAGGATATTAAGGTCATAACAACAAGCAACAAAATCAATATTAGTCTAAATAGAAACAATCTACAGAACTAAATTGATTAATCTTACACATTTAGACCTTATAGGTTTTTATTATACTGAACAAGTTTAACAGAGAGCATGATAAAAACAATAACTGGATTAGATTAAGTTCTGTTATAAAACTATGGAGCAGTTAAACTTTATGACAAAAACCCCTCATTGTTCATTAATTTGTGGGCAAACTGGATGTGGAAAAACAATATTTATCCTCAACCTGTTACAAACAGTTTTATCGTTATAATTTTGATCATATTGTGGTTTTCTGTCCAACACTTAAATGGAACAAAGCATATCACGATAGAAGGTTTATATGGACTGATAACATATTTTTAGTTGATCCCAGCAATAAACTGAGTGAATGTTTAGAACACTTTATAGATTGTTTGAGGGAACACAGACGCTATTTATTATAGATGACTGTTCAGCAGAAAGAGACATAGTTAAAAAAAGAAAAACTTTGTCAAAACTAGCTTTCCAGTGGAAGGCATGCTGGGATAAGTGTGTGGATTTTATGCCAAAAATATAACTCGGTTTTAAAAGACTTTAGAGAACAGTTAAAGACTGTAGTTTTTTATTTCACATGAAAGACAGAGATGCATTTGGATGAATGTTTGCGTGAAAAATGACGTTATTGAAAATGATCAAGAAAAACATAGGATTAAGCAAAAACTAAAATCTGAAAAGTTTAGTAAATTAGTATTGAAAACGGATAACCCTACACAGTATGTTTGTTTGTAGATAATCGTTATTTTTTGTTATTGAAGTCTTACTTGTCAGAGAACTATAAAATGCCGCTTTTAGGCCACTTTCGCCCGAAAACTTGGTTGAGGAGCAAGTGAGCCAGAATGAATATTTATTAGTTCTCTGAGGTTATCTATGTTGGAGCTGACGTTCAGCATAGAGTGACCCCGCTGTTTTCATGGAACACATCCGCTGGTGGGCATGGTCAGCTTAAGAGTTCAACGAGAGAGAGAGAGGGGGGGGGGGAGAGATAATACGAATACGAATGATATAATGTACTAGGCTTTGTGCCCATTCAAATGTAGACAATGAGGAATGGGGGTAGAAGGGAGAGAGCGAGAGAGAGACAGACAGAGAGAGACAGAGAGTGAGAGAGACAGACAGACAGACAATAAAAAAAGGGGGGGGGGGGGGTGACACGGTGCGTCTGTCACGCAGACAGTCGATAACTTCATCGTTATCTCGGCGTGCGCTGCAAATAAAAGGTTCGACTTTCTATAGGTCTATTTGGTTGACCCCCAAAACTGAGAAAATCCAATTTTATTTGGAACGGGTAGACAGGCTTTGCCTCCTGTTTTTCTCCCTGGAACAGGTCTGTTGTCAAGCTACTTCCTGAAGAATTTAATAACTTTATATATAAAGCGCTGGAATATGATTAACTGTTCCCACAAAGACACGCCCATACCTTATAGTACGAATTTCTCTGTTCACACACAAAAAAAAACTATGGGTCAGTAAAAAGCGTCGAACCACAGACAGACAGGCAGACTGAAGAAAAGAAAGAGAAAGATACACAAGGAGAACCAAGTCATTATCTTTCAGTACGTCACAATCTCTTCGCTAACACTACATCACTTCAAACAACTTTCTCCAACAACTAACTATAATCTCACTCTCTAGCTCTCCTGTTGAATCTCCTACTCTTCGTCTAACCTCTACGGATCCCTGTTTAAACTCCATCGATCCTTGCCTAAACTCTATAGACCGTTGTCTAAAATCTGCAGGTTCCTTTCTAAAATATTCCGACGCTTGCATAAAACACATCAAATCCTGCCTGAACTCTGAAAACATTCAAAATGTATAGACCCTTTTCGTACAATCCATCGACTCTTATCTACAAAGTCTATCGACTATTGTCTAAAATATATCGCCCATTGTCGAAATTACGTTCTTCCGTTCTACCGTCACCACGTAAACCTTTCTATAAAATCATTCTCACAACCCTTTGTTAGACTCACGTGTGGACAGAGTTTAACAAAGGGTTGATAGATTTTACAGAAAGGTTTATGTAGTGGTTATTCTTCTCTCGCTAGCTGACACCATTCTTTCTCTGAACACTATCGATCATTGTCTGAATTAAACTTGCTAACAAGCACACCATCATTTAACAGCAAGTGAGAAATGGGACTAATTTTTTTAAATATTCAAACACATACACACACTGTTTTTTCGTTGTCTGAACTGCTCATTCTCTCTCTCTCTCTCTCTCTCTCTCTCTCTCTCTCTCCCAAGTTTGGCGGATCGCTGTTTCACAGCCTGTCTGTCCAGTGACGGAATCGAACGGTTGGGACGCAACAGAGGTGAATCGCAGGCAAATGAGGACGCATGATGAACGCGAACCAACACTTTCCACCGGCTGTGACTCAACAGTAGACAACTGCCGGACTGTCCCCTGCCCTCTTCCTTCTCCTCATTGACGCCGTTCTACTTATCAAACGGTTTTAGCAGCGGGCCAGGATGCAAGACCCGTCACCCAGGCAAAAGGGGATGCGCCTCAACACGGAATTCACTGAATGAAACAGAACATGTTCACGCTCTGCTCTTGTCCTCCAGTTTTCACACCAAGCTGATCATCACCCGGCGGACCGCAGGGGGGCACTGTGAAAATCGATTCATGTTTGTGACATGAACATTTTACATCCGCAGACCCGTTTATTTCAAACTTATTCAAAACGCCTCGAAAGTGGGTCCATTTTTACCACAAGAAAGAATTACATGCGCTGGAAGATGCTTCGTGAAACCCAGAGCTTTCTCTCTTTATCTGCCGAGCCCACCCCCTGGAGCAGCCCTGCACCATCCTTGGAAGCCTGCGTTGTGCCGACTTTGGGTGCAGGCACGCACAGAGCGTTCCATTAAGACGTCGTTGTGCAATGACCACTGGACGCGACACAATACAACCTTCAAGAAACGTCCCCGTGGGTGTACCTGCCCGTATTTCATTCGTCCAGAGCCCACCGGCGAAAGACGCCACCATCGAGTAAATGGGTGCGCGCATCCCGCAGCACCCGCTCGTTCATTTCGGGTCCATTTTCAAAAAAGGAATTAGGCTACAAAAATCAATATCAAAATCTATATGCTAAACAAATCATTCCGTTTGTAGAGTTTTCGTTCGGATAAAACTGCTCAGTCGTTTAAAAACCGAGTGTTCATAGCTGACAATCCTGTTATCTATTGTGTCATAACTGAACAGAACAATTTCTTCTTCGTGCTTCCTTTCCCATAAGAAACCTTTTCAGTGTTTCGGAAGTTGGGTTCATCCGTACTACGGCTCACAATTCTAACAGTAGTCTTTTTTTGATATTCCAATAACCCCTAAACGAAAGTTAATTTTCGAAAGTTTTCTTTTTTTCTTGTCTTTACTTAACGGTGTATGTGTGTGTGGTGTGTGTGTGTGTGTGAGTGAGTGAGTGAGTGAGTGAGTGAGTGACTGAGTGACTGAGTGAGTGAGTGAGTGAGTGAGTGTGAGTGAGTGAGTGAGTGAGTGAGTGAGTGAGCGAGTGTGCGCGCGCGTACAGCGTGCGTGCGTGTGTGCGTGCATATGTGTGTGTGTGCTAAGGGGGATAGTTAATGAATTTGAGTGCGTTTTGATTTGAAATATTGACGTCTGTGAGGGGATCAAAAGTTTAAATATCCTGTCAGTTGGGGCGAAGGCTAGGCCTTTGCGTTGTGGTAAAATTGGATTGTTCACACACACACACACACACACACACACACACACACACACACAGAGAGAGAGAGAGAGAGAGAGAGAGAGAGAGAGAGAGACAGAGAGAGAGAGAGAGAGAGAGAGAGAGAGAGAGAGAGAAACAGAGAGAGAAAGACCGATAGACAGACACTGATACAAAGACAGAGACAGAGACAACTGATATCCTACCAAACCAAATGGGAAAAGACCAAAGTATGAATACTTACAGATGGACCCCCGCAAAACAGAAATAAATCTCAAGGAAACTAATTGAGATTTTTTGAAAGATGTCTTCCTGTTTGAAAGACCTAATGAATCAAAAACATCACAGGGACCTCGCCACACTCCAGCGTCAGAAACAACCGATGCTAACCATCCAAAGATTAACGACGTGTAGATAGTATTTCCAGCCTAAAGGACAACACGACCCACGGCCAGTCGATGGGCGTAATGTTGATCTTGTATTCCAATGAAGGCGTCCAACGGTGTCATGTAAAATAGCCCCACTGTCGTGTCGAAACATTAATTTAAATCCCCCACTAACATAATAGTCATAGATATATCTCCCTTACACCTTTCGTTCCCTTCACGCCCTTTCGCCATCTTCCCTTTTCTCACCTTTTTACCTCCCAATCTCTGGCGTTTTCGCTTTCCCTCCTATCTCAACAGTCGTCCATCTTCAGTACATAAAAGTTTTAAAAAAAATGATGTAATAATTCATTTTCCCCCTGTTCTCCTGATGAAAGTTTGCCTTCCTCACTCGTCGACCTAGGCCAAAGCAGAGTGGGCTGTTTCTGTTTAATGTCTAGACCCCATTTTGACATAGAGTCTTAACAGCAAGACAGCTGAACTCCCATTAACTCTGAGATAGAGAGAGAGAGAGAGAGAGAGAGAGAGAGAGAGAGAGACGATTTTGAACTCAACGTTCAAATACTCTCATCTCTCTCTCTCTCTCTCTCTCCTCTCTCTCTCGTGTGTGTGTGTGTGTGTGTGTGGTGTGTGTGTGTGGTGTGTGTGTTGTGTGTGTGTACAAATAAACTGTGAGTAAAACAAGCACAAACAACCTCTATTAAAACAATGATTAGCAAAGATTTGATCAGGACCAAGAGTTTGAGAGGAGGGAGGGATGGGGGTGGGTGTGGGGGGGGGGCGGCACGAAAAATCGAAAGTGAAGAATAGGGTGTTACAGTGTAAAAACGAAATCCTCTTAACGCTGCCGACAATATTCAAACATTTGTTTCACCTGTCACGAGTCCGAGCTCGTTCCGGAACAGACAACAGTATATTCAGGTTCGAATCGTTGTCTTAACCATAGTATTCCGATTCACCACCAGCGTGCAATCAAACAACATCACCATCCTAGCATAGAGAACACACAAATTAAAAAGAAATAGGCTACCAAGAAAAATTAGTACAAACAAATAAAGCTAAACAATAATCAAATACAGATCTTTCAGCCAATGCTGCATTAAAAAAAATTTTAAAAAAAAAAAAATCCATGGGAAGTCACTGAGAGCCAACAGTCCAAGAGGTATACCAGTGCTGTAGTGACAGACCGGAGTGACACACAAGGCTCGGGCTAGATTACACAGTACATTAATACTGTATACTGTATACCCACGCCTTGTCCCGTTCCCCCAGTAAAGGACAACCACAGCACAGTTGTAAACAAGCTTTTAATTTATTCTCCTAAAAAATGCATCACATTCTCTCTCTCTCTCGATCTCGTCTCTCTCTCTACTCTCTCTCTCTCTCTCTCTCTCTCTCTCCGTTTAACACACACACACACACACAACACACACACACAATCTCACTCACCGACGGCTCCGCTGCGAGCGCGCCTCCCACAAATCTATAGACGCCATCACCGTCTCCCTAATCGGAGTTCCCCCGTCTTCTCCATCACCGCAAAGGAGAATGACAAGTGAGAAATCTTCACTTCATTGGCCAATACTGCTCTCACTCCACGGGCCCCGTGTTAGACATCGTCAGCTAGCGGGCTGAGAGGTCGTGAGGTAAGTGTCTCATTAGAGGCATTTAATTGTGGCCCCGCCAGTTTCTACTCAGAGACCAGTCTGTGTCCAGTATGAACTTAACTGGCAAGAACAGGAAACCACACATCTGTCTACTTAATCTACGCGTTTCAGAGGGTGCTCAAATTTTCTTAACCACACTGCAGTGTCTGGTCTTTGGCCTGTGTTAATACCGCGGCATATCCTTGAAAGCAAACGTATAGAGTACGTCCCTGTTGTGTAATGTTGACCCAATCAAACTCATAAGCATAATCTTCGACATCCTCATTAATCACCTAGAAAACAATGAAAAAAAGATGCGCATTGTGTACCTTCTTTCGTGCCTTGCTGTCGTGATGCCTTTGTCATAGTTCTCTCCACTTCACATACATGCGTCGTGCGTTTGTATTAACGAGTTCGGCAGTGTCTGAGAGATTCCATGGGGACTGCGCTGGATGGACGTTGAAGGAGGTCAATTTACTCACGCTGGTCCGTGTACGATGGCGTACCCTTGTCGTCAGCAAGGGCTTAGCACGTGTGAATTAGCTTCTCAGAACAGGCATGCCGCCCCCCCTCGCCATCCCCCCCCCCGTAACACCACAGAAGAGACTCGCAGCAATGAAAAATGGCCTGGACCCTGGGAGGAGTCACTGCCTAACGCCTTTCTTCCTCCTGTGCAAAGGACCGAGGGCTAAGGCCCTTCCCTCGTGGGCCAACGCTCCAGAAAAGAAAATCCGTGCGAATTAACAAACCCTAACAATGCAAACCCCTTCAGACGCTAAAACAACACACACACACACACACACACACACACACACGCGCGCGCGCGCGCGCGCGCACACACATGGCACAAACACGCACACGCATGATGCCGCCATCGTGAACGGAAAGAGTCCTGGTAACCAAGTTCACGACTACACCGAATCTTCACGGAAATCACTAGATTCCAGAGATCTCAGACCCAACAGCTGCCACGCTCCGCCGACTATAACAACCATGGATGACGGACTTCCGGTAGTGAGGGGGGGGGGCACTGGGGAAGATAAAGAGCAGCGGCCTGGGTGTTGTTTAACACTGGTCATGGAAATCGATGCGCCTGCCCGAAGTTGAGTGATACCGATCGGATGTCCTGTCCTAGAGTGTGTAAACTTACCTCATTTACACACATAAACACAAGCTCTGTACGCGAGCGCGTTCACGCATGCACGTGCGCACCACGCGGCGAGCGCGCACACACACACACACAACACAATCACACACACACACACACACACACATACAATAAGAGAGAAGACCCACTTTATAAACAGACAGATAGACAGAATAACATGATAATAGATAGATAAACTCTTTTTTTTTTAAGTCGAGAATTCTGTCCCAAGAGGATACTTATACATTCTTCAACAGTTTTGCAAAAATGCAGAGATACCTAACCAGTAGGAAACGTAGGATTCAACAAGTCCGAGGTTCACTAGTCCCGAGGGTTCACAAGTCCGAGGTTCACTAGCCGAGTAGGGTTTCCAACCCGTAACCTTACCCTAACTCCCTAACTCACTCGTGACTAGTTAACCCTCGGACTACCTACCTACACCCAAACCCTCGGACCTAGTGAAACCTCGGACGAGTGAACCCCTCGGACTGAGTGGGACGTTCCCTGTAGGAAACTGGCTTTTCCGAAGTCAAAACAACACAGTTGCGCGTTTCACACAAAAAACGGAACACTTTAGGGGGCATGTAGTCTGACCGCGCCCTGCTAAAACAACGTTGACACGATCCTACGCTCGGGGAAAGAAGTGGGTGGTTATCCATCCCTATGAACCCATCGCAAAACATTCCATGGAAAAAATCTTATTACACACAACACCCGATGCAAGAGCAACGTTCTGGAATGCTTCCCAGTTTCTTTTCGATTTATTTTTTTTTAGCTTGTTTTGTTTGGTCTCTTTTTCTCCTTCACACCCTCCCCCACAACCCACCCTATCTCCACCCCCCCCCCCCCTTCCCACGAGAACATAGTGTGAAGTAATTTTTTTACATATCTAGTTCTACGCCTAGAAGGAAGAAGAGGAAAAACTCCGCAACTTCCAGGCCCAGGAAGGATGTTGAGTGTTGGGGGGGGGGTGGGGGGGGGGGGGGGGTGGGGGGGGGGGGGGCTCACTGTAAACAGTTCACTACGCGTATAACTAGAAAACAGGAACTATTTTCATCGGGATGGACAGAAAAGGAAGGCGAGTAGGATGGGTTGATAAGTGATAATGTTTTCTGAATATCCCCACCCCCCCCCCCCCCCTTACAAAGATGTCCTTCAAAACAAAGGAGGGTGCGATCGACATCTTAATGAACAGTTAACTGTAGTTAGGAACAGATTATATCGAAAGGGAAAAGATGACCAAAGAGCGCTAAATGGAGACTCGAGGGGAGATAACTGCGACACATTATACCGTTGTCGACAGGATAGGGTTAACATGCGTCATAATGGGGAAAGAGAGAAAAAAAACAGGCCTTCATAGCCAGTCTTGTCAGAAAACAATCCACAGATTCTATAGTTCCGGATGCAACTAGGCACAAAATAGTAAGCAGAATGACGGCCAGAACCCCACCGAATAGCGTTAGCACAATATTCACCAAGCAAATCTTCGAAAACCGCACAGCTTTATAGAATAGGAGCAGATAAACACTCTCCTGTCAGGGGAAGGACAACAACTCTCTACAGCAGTTTATTCACGTGTTTCAATGTTCCGTACTTGCCCGCATAGTGATTCATTGCGCTTGCTCGTTTTTTCACGGTGTAAAAAGTCTTTCTAGATATGTAAGCATACTCCTCATACTATCACCACCTCACACTTCTCACTCCCCAAACACCACACATACACACATCAACAAACGCAAGATTACACACTGAGACGGCCCGCGGGTGCGCGCGTGCACACACCACACACGCGCGCGCGCGGCGCACACCCAACCTATACGTTAATCTTTAGGACACTATCTCTCTCACCTCACTCTCTCACCTCTCTCTTCTCTCACACACAACAAATTACTGATCGTTTCTTCCTCACGACTGCAAGTAGTGATTTTGCGGTGTACATTAGAATTCCATCTTTATTTCTTCTTCATTGCACTGTGCTTTCTGATCGTCCAGCTCATCAACTGCAGTGTGGATTAATGTGTGAATGGTGTCAGGGTATTTCCCTTTGGACCTGTATTATGTGTGTTCCCAGAAATGATACCTGTTCGTGACCACGGTTACTTCGCCATGCACTAACATGGTTGTCCCGTGCCTGTGAGTGTCTGCACTGATGTGTGTGTCTGTACAGTCTGTGCATTTACTATGGCCCTGTCTTTATCTGATACATACATGATCAAATAAAATAAGCTTAAACCCACTCTGATATCAATCCAAAAACAATTCGTAGCGGTATTGAAGAATTGGTGATTTGGAAGAAATGTTCACTAAATCCGTTACTCTGCTATTGTAAGTGAAGATATACTTTCGAATGCTTGACTATGACCAGTTTGTTATATTTTGACATTTATCAACCGCAGTTTGTGCCTGTGCCTCCTCCCCCCTCCTTAGCTAAATCAGTTTTTCCGTGTTATTTTTACAGCCAAAAAGTCTGGTGACTTTGACTCTTATTTCACAGTACAGTCAAGTTGTACACTACATTGCAATTCATCGATTGTCCAGAGTGGATGCAAAGAATGTGAAATTCTAAACAATGTGTTTATAGTTATATGTGCGACCGAAATTGACAAACTGTCTCGTGTGTTTACTACAGACCCAGTGAGATTTGTAGTGGAATGTCCGACAATGTGTCTTTTACATAATTCATCATTGACCTGACTCAATGTCTGCCTTCACCGCAACTATACTCCTGATGCAGTATTCGTCTCCTCCAAAATCACACTACTTGTGGAAAATCAACAAAATGATAACCTGGACAAGAACTGGCATTATTTTGTTTCCCCCAACACCACCTGCTGCCGCTCCTAATGTCAGTAAAGAAAAGTGATACAAAAATAAAAAGACTTCGACCGTTTGCAAAGCGGACTCGTCTTCAGTACAGACATTCTTCACACCGATCAGCCCACGGCCGTTTCTCCTCCAGCCCTCTTCCCCAACTGAACCGAACGAAAATCTCAAACTGGAACAGTCCGTCCAACTCTTTGTACTACTTATTGCCATTTTTGATATGGATGAATTTTTACTTCTGTGATTGAAAATGTGAAAACCGCCCACTAAAAATGAACTGCGTATAAACAATATCGATAAATTAATTCCATATGTTCTACAAATTGACGATCTTAATTCTATAATAACTAACTTGGATTCTGTTAACAGACAATTGATCAAAGACAACCACTCTATAAATCACAACTAGGTTCTTTACAAAACGGAAAATAAAGAAATCAGAACAAAACAGAATGTCCTGTGCAACCACAGGCACTCTAGACATCATAAGACAACTGTCCAGTCTCGTCTTCTCAAGCAAAATGCCAGTTCACAAACCGAAACACCTGGTGTTGTTCAGAGACTAACGGTTCAGTACACAGACTGAAATCCTTCCCCAGCGCCCCAGGCCGGGGACCACATTGGTCCCCAGTCAGTGACAGTGCTGAACAGTCCAACAAGAAATCACAGCCCTGATAATGATCTTTCACAAGGAACATAATCAGACTGACCACGTGCAAACATAATGCCATCATATAAGTTCGTAAAAGTATGGTTGAGCGCAAAGTCCAGGCTGAATCCAGTACTAGGATTCCTGCTGACCTGTGACAACCAAAAAGAAGAGTTCAAATTCCCCTCTCCGTCTACCCTCCTGTCACCAACAAAGATGATACAAAATTTACATTACCTGTCCAGACTTCCACCTCTATTCTGTTCATCTAACACTTGACCCGAGACAGTGTCTGATTTAAAATCTCAACACACAGGTAAGCTGAAGGAAGATGTCCCAATGGCAAGTCAAAGCCCCTATCCCGCCCTTCTCTCGCATGAAACTTTAATAGGTCACATGTCGTTCCCAGCAAGCGACAGTTTTACTTGAACGGAGACTCCACTATATCGTTTCCTTGGATCCAAAACTTTTAGCCCACAAGACAAAACGACTTAAGATATTGTTTTCCTGGTATTCAAATAAAAGATCACCACGCATGGCTCCTTTCCCGCACCAACATCCACATCCATAAATGACCACATAATCCATATTGGTGTAAACTCTTGCCCGTCAGGTGTCGTAATCCTTTGATAACCAGGTCTGATCCATCCTTACTTGTTTGTAAAAAACGTGGGAAATTTGCTCACATTACTTCAGCTCTATCCTGCCAGCTAAAGGGAACCTCTTTCAATAATGCCATAATTCCGTCAAATAGCAACCTTAGAGATGCCTGCAATCGCCACAGACTACGTTTCATTGGATCATTTTCCCCCGTTTTTATTCAATCCAACTTTATACAGTGACACAATCCATCCCAGTGGCGAGAGGCACTGCCAGACTCGCACAAAAACTGAAAACGCTTGTGGCACAAACGTCCCTCGTTCTGACAACTACTATTATCCATTGCTCCCTCCCTAATCGAAACGATCTGCAGCTATACGCAGCATAGAATACATCGAACCCTGTTCGTGAACCCTCTTACTATCAATTTCCGCGATCAGATGCCTTCCTCCAATTTCGACATTCGAACATTTCCCCACTTTACACGCCCCAGAGGCGTCCCCTACAGAAGAGGCGTTCAAGATTTAACACCTCCAATAATCATACTATACTTCCCATCCTCGTCTAACGCCAATCCTCATAGGCGCTGTTTTTTCACAGAAAACCTTACTCCCTCCTGATAATCGAATATCGTCTTAGCCCTCACACAATGGAATAGATTAATACATACAGCGCCCCTCTTTCAACCCCAGTGTCGGAAGCACTTACTTGGGCCGCTTCGCATCTGTTGTTTAATCATCAGTCAGTGCGAAATTATCCACCCCCACAAATAACTTTGACATTCTTTGTCATTTATTAAATTACCACATTTCAGTTATTAATGTTGGTGCATACAATTTCCACGTGCAAACATATGCCAATATATGTTCGAAAAAGTATGGTTTGAGCGCACGTTACATGCATGTGTGTAGGTGTGTGTGTGTGTGTGGTGTGTGTGTGTGTGGTGCGTGTGAGGTGTGTGGTTTGTGTTTTTTGCGTGCGTGTTTGTGTGTGTGTGTGTGTGTGTGTTGTGTGTGTGTGGGTGAGTGTTGTGTGAGTGCGTGCGTGCGTGCGTGTGCGTTGCGTGCGTGCGTGCATGCGTGCGTGCTTGCGTGCGTGCGTGCAAAGAGTGCACGCGCGCGTGCATGTTTGGTATTTTGGTGTAAAAGGAGGGGGTGGTGGGTGGGGGGGGGTTGGGGGCATATTGGTGCGTGCGGCGCGGTCTGCCATGGTTGAATGACCTTTGCGAGTGCTAAGCGCGCGCGCGTGGCGCGTCTGTGTGTGCACGTGTGGAAAAGTGCTTTGACAAGACTATGGTATTTCAGGCACTCGACCAACGTAAGTATGCCTAATAAGTTTGATCATTGTTTGATATTGTTCTTGGCCAGCCCAAATATTGGATGCTGTGAGCTGTTCACATTCGCGCGACTGCATAGTATTACATTAATATGCTTTTTGATTTTGTACAAAATCGATAATTTCAAAGCGTATCTCTCTCTCTCTCTCCTCTCACTCGTACTCATCTTCTCTCTCTCTTCTCTCACTCTCACTCTCTCTCTCGTCTCTCATCATCCTCTGAATTCACTGTAAATATCATCATTACATTCCTAAGATCGCTAACTACTGTGACGGATTTGTGACTTTTTTTGAGTTATGACAAATTTGTGATGTTTTGTGTATTTTGATTCCTAATTCATTTGTACTAGGACCATTTACTGCACTTTTTTGTGGTTGCGTAGCCCTCTTGTTTTAGAATAATATAACCGTGCAGTTTGCAAACTTAAAGTGGGTATAATTCTTCATTTTGTATTCGTTACTATAGATACGAATGGAATCTGTACACTGCTTCTGTATTCATTGTGCTAAATGCCCTAATACCCTCATGACATGCCCATCTAAAGATGGGCTTAGCTTGGTTTTCAGGAATATTAATCATATCATAAAAAAATTGACTTAATGTATCCCATATTTTAGATACTCTGGCAAACATTTCATGTATTTTTGTTTCGCAGAGTCAGATAATCAAAACAAATAAGCCGACTCTGAACTATATGTACGCAGGAACAATATCATGCGTAAAGACCTACACGAACGAATGGAAACAGGTTAGTTATCTACATCCATCAAAGTGTTAACTTTAAAAGGATTAATCCTACAAACTGTTTTAACATAGAAATCATTATGGATACCAATTAAATTCAAACGCATCTAAACCTCTTTCCGTTGATTTGTGTACAGACATCCTGCAGAGAGTGCAGTTTGGCGTGATAACTTTACTCTTCTGCTAGAGGATTTAAGTTCCACTACCTATGAATTAACATTTACTGGAGATTTCAACATTGATCTTTGAAGTACAAATAAGTCCTGGATACAATGGCGGAAACATTTTCACCTTTCTCATTAATCGACAAAGCAACAAGAAAAACTGCCTCTGTCAAAAACACTTAGCGACCGCTATGTAAACATCTGAAGCATACAATATAGCGGAAATTTGTATCACCGACTTATGCTTGGTAGTGACCATCTCCCATATGCATAACATGGATTAAAAAAGTCGTTAAAGTTCAAAAAAACTTGTCACACTTTAATTGAAAACAGAAGTTTTTCCGTTTTTGAATTCCAATAAATTTTTATCCGAGTTAAAAGAAATTCACACATACACTACGAGATATCAGTTACTGATCTGAACGAAGCATTCGAAGTTGGTATCACATTTTTTTAAAATTTTACACAAACATGCACCCTTTGAAAACAAGACGTGTTAGAAGTAACCCTAAAGTGCCCTGGCTCACAGGATAATGTGAAACACGCTCTGGACTTACGAGATTTACTATTTCAAACGGGAACGGGGGGGGGGGGGGAAAGGAAGGGGAATTAATAAACAAAGGAAAATCTTGTTACATATTTAAAATTAAAACGTGCGGCTAAAATGAACTACTTCAAAATCTTGTGTCGTCAAAAACTGACAGCAAGTCGATTTAGTTAAACCATAAATCATTTAACCAATAATAAAGTCCTCTACCTCTAAAACTATATTCAGTCCAGCAATACTTCGCCAACATAGTCAACAATTATTCTGTGAATAGGTAGTGCAAACAGTAAAGAAAATATACAATACTGCCTAAAACGACTTACAGACTGTTCCGTTAGTTCAGTAACTCAAAGACAATCCTCGATTTAAACGTACCTTTAAAGGCAGTGCATGATATACAATTCACGTCACACATTTAAAGCAAACATGTTCACGAGGACTGGGATGGTATTGATAGCAAAAATCTTAAAAATCTCAGCACCATTATATTTCTGAAACCCTTGACTACATCTACAATTTGTGCATCTCAAAATAGGCAAAAAATTCCAAAGGCAATTAAAGTTTGCAAAAATTATAATTCCCTATAAAAAATCAGGTAAGGACCATTCAGCAAGCCTTCTAATTACAGTCCTATTTCTCTATTACCTGTCTTGTCTAAACCATAGAAAATCAACATTAAAAATTCAATTCATCCATCATTTCAATTTTTAACAATCTTTTCCAACCGAACCAATCCAGGTTTCAGAGCAAACTTTCTCAGGCCATAGCTGCACTGACATCCAAAGTAGACAAATGGTTGACTAATATCAACATGACAAAATCACTGGTGCTCTCTTTGTGATTTCACTAAAAGCCCTTTGATGTACTTGTACTCATTGCACTCCTACTAAAAAAACTCAAAGATCTATCGTTTGTCTACTTGATACATAAGAACTCCTGTCATCTTTCCAATCTGGTTAGAAACAACGTAAGGGACGTTTAGTGGAAAAACATCTTAACCTTCTGCATTGCCTGTTGATTACGTGTTCCACAAGTTCTGGTCCCTAGGTCCTTTATTATTTTCAATTTACATTAACGACTTACCTTTAGTTCTTACTGCAGACGCGAGTTTATTTGCAGACGACACCAACCTTACACATCATTAGCACCAATGTCGTCGAGGTCTCAACGAGCTCTTTGCTCTTCAGGAAAATATTAACCACTTAGCCGACTGGTCTGAACTAAATCGACCTGTGTCCACATCCACATAATACGAAATTCATGCTTATAACAACTCGAAAAAAACGTCAAAATCTCCTGATAATTATCTGTTCCTTTACTTAAATGACAAAAAAGATTGAAGAAACTCTAATAGCCTAAAGTTCTTGAGTTGCAAAGATAAAAATATCTGTCATGGTCAGATCAGATTAACACGGATAGTAACATTATTTCTAAAAAGATCTATCAACTCTCTAAAGTGAAAAAATTCTTGAATCTACACAGTCGAAAAATGTTCTGTGCTTACACAGAATCTTACATAAATTATGTTTCAACTGTTTGGTATTTCACGCAAGCAAAAATAACATGAAACCACGTAGTAGTCTAACATAGGAGAACGAGCGTTTGAATTTGGTACTTTTTGAAAAGCCGTCGACGCTGTTTAGCTCTGAATTAAAGGTATTGAATATTTTGCCATTAAAAATGAAATCTAGAGTAAGACAAAGCTTCTTCATGTTCAAATACTGTCCGAATAGCCCACCTACAGCCCTTACTAAAATGTTTCCAACAAAGAGTACTAACCAATTCGTCTAGGATAGTACCACGCGTCCCAGAATTAGATCTTTTGTAAAAACTAGTCGATTTACATCAGGAGTTGTTTGTGTGAAATGCCATTGATTAATAAAAACGACGTTAAATGAAACAGTCTCAACATGTTCAAAGAAAGGTATCACTCATTATTATTAACTTGAACTAGAAAACAAAAAGTCCATGAGTCCGGGTTTGTTATCCATTTGATCCTCCTTTACTCTTGTTTTGATGTTGGGGACGGGGGTGTGGGGGGGGGGTGGGGGTGGGGGGGGGGGGGGGGGGGGGGGGGGGGGGGGGGGGTTTGCCCTGTGATTGTATGTTCTGGTGGTTTTCAGCTCATTCTTCTTATTGCATGACTTGATTTTGATACTAACCTTTTTTATTGTATTTTGTCATTTGTGATGTGGCAATATTGGTATTTCTCTCTCTCTCCTCTCTCTCTCTCACTCTCCTCCTCGTCTCTCTCTGCTCTCTGTCGATCTTGCTGTCTCTGTCCATCCTCCCTCTCTCTCTCCCATCTCTCATCGCGCCTCTCTCAGTACTCACGTTCACTCGACTCCTTCTTCATCTTCACTCTTGCCCACCTCTCCACTCGTCTCCTCTTTCCTCTCATAAAATGTCAACCTATGTTATCTCCTCAACCTTCAACTATGATCCGTTCTTTGAGAGTTGTGTGGGTGGTGGGGTGGGGGGGGTCGTGTATGGAACTGATGCTAGTCTGCTGAGGATTGGGCATGTCTGGGTGTCATTCAGCTTTTTTTTTTTTTTTTTTGCTTTTCCCCTTCATTCCATGACTTGAGTTATACCACTCTTCTTCATTGTATTGTCATGTTGCCAAATTTTTTATATGCTTCTCCTCCTCCTCCTCTTCCTCCCTTAGTCTTCTTTTTCAATCCTTCTTCTCAGAGGAAGGGAGGAGTCTCTCCTTGTGTCAGAGACTCCGTCTCTTTATTCTGTGTCTCCCCAAGTCCCCACCTCACTTCTCTCTTTGGAGTCGTTATTTCCTGCTCTCCATCTCCTCCCTCTCACCCACAACTCTCTCTCTAGTTATATTGTGCATTCTCTTATCTAATTGCCATGTATTCATTGTTGTTTATGAGTTTATATGCGTCCGATGCAATGATTTCTAACCATGTATTTATGGTTTGAGGGCTGGATGAAAAAAAGCCACGACTGTTGCTATTCTTTTCCCTCATTAAACAACATTCGTTCGGTTCGTGGTTTCTCTCATCCCTCCCCCCACCCCCCACCCGCCCACCCCTCGTGAAAAGGTGTGAAAAGAACGAACGTGTTTTCCGACAAGGAAAACCGTTATCTTTTGCCGGGGCTACGAGGAATATCAGTTCAGGTGCATTAACCAGTATAAAATGATTTCCGACTGCAGAGAGGCGAAGACAAACCCATTTGAGAACACTCAAAGGGACGAATGTGCCAATCGAGAAGATTGCTTAATGAAACAGATGGACGGATTGGTGAGTGGGTGGAGTGATGGATGGATGGACAGACGTGGACGAACAGACGGATGACGGACGGTGGGTCGGACGGACGGATGGAGGGACGGATAGATAGAAAAATGTGTGCCGTGTGCGCACGCCGCGCGTGTATATATAAAACACAACTACATACAGTCATATACACGAGAGAGAGAGAGAGAGAGAGAGAGAGAAAAAGGAGAGAGAGAGAGAGAGAGCGTAATTCGTTTTCAGTCGTGTTCCACGCATCGGTTTCCTCTATAAATATTCACCAGATCCTCGGGCTTTTGTGCGTATGTGTGAATGCGGGGCTGTCTCTGCGTCTGCATGCATACCTACGTTTGCGTGTGCGTCTGTATGTATGTGTCCTCTTGGGCATCCCTTCCCCCCCTCACCCCATGTCACCTTTTCCAAGGTCCGAAATGTTGCCAAAGCCTGTCAAAGGTAATCCCAACGTCGTCCCCGTCATTTTCAATATTCAAAGTCACCCTAGACGAAATCAAAATCTGTGGATGAACGACGAAGCCAACTCTGTAAGTGGACGATGTTTCATTTTTTTAGAGATTGGGGAGAGAGTGAAGAAAACGAAAAAAGAAAATTTCGTCAGGTCACATAACTTGCGCAGACATCCATCCATAGCTGAACCACTGCCGGGAAAAGGAATTACAGTGGAACCATTTCTAACGACTTTAGTTTTAAAACCTTTGTGTGTGTGTGTGTGTGTGTGTGTGTTGTGTGGTGTGTGGTGTGTGTGTGTTGTGTGTGCGAGTGTGTGAGAGTGAGTGAGTGTGTGTGGTGTGTGTGTAAACCTATCAAAATCACACGACTGCTTTTCATGTTGGATGCAATCACTGTGTTGTCTCCCCCCCCCCCCCCCCCCCCCGCTTTTTTTTTTTAAATGGTTGCTGTTCTCAACGTCCGAACAAGCATTTTTCTCGAACATCACATGTCGTTTTGTATTATGTATGAAAATGGGGTTATTTTGCATTCGGTTTTGTGTATTCCCCCGTTGTATTTTGGGGTTTTTTTTTTCAGTCACGCTGTGGTCTCTATTAGTTTTGAGCAGACTGCACACGGCAGTGTAGACTCGGTGAAACCCGCATTCTCTCCCTTTGAAGAGAAAGGCCAGACAGATCTGGTTACAAAATGTCACTGTCTGCGTTGTTTTTGTTTTTTTTTTTTTTTTACGGGCCCGGTAGGCCTTCGTGTTTCTCACGTGAAGCACTGACGCATTATTTTTCAGTCCATTAAATGTTTCGTAAAACTTCATGGGGGATTGCAATGAAAGTTTTCGCTCATAGGGCCCGCGTCGCGATTAAAAAACAGGCCATTGTACTCGAGCGAGTTTATCTCACGTTTAAAACCCTTTCCCCATCCGCTAACAGTAATTAAGAGGGGGCGAAAGAAAAGCCGGGCCGTATTAAAGTTTTGCGCAGTTAGAACTGAAAATGCATAGTTATTATAATTACTATTCGAACTTTCAAGCGGTATATGCAAGAATGTGATATTATCAATAAACAAGAATCTAGATGTAATACACGCACGCGCGGTGTTTTGGTGTTGTGGTTTTGTGTGTTGTGTGTGTGTGTGTGTGTGTGTGTGTCTTTCAGTGTTGTGTGGTGTGTGTGGTGGTGGTGTGTGTGGTGTGTGTGTGTTGTTTCAGCGTGTGTATGTGTTGGGGGGTGTTCGCATGCGTGCGCGCATAGATGGGTGAGGTTGCCCGTGTTTGTGTTAGCGCGCGTGAAAAAAAAAGGTCTGAGCAACTGCTCTTTGGTGTCTTTTCATTCCCGCGAGAAGTCAACCAAACCCGAACAGCTCCAAAGAGGGCTCAGCTTTTCTCTCAGGACCTCCACCGGGGGATCCGCTGTGTCTAGGAGGACTGGTCAGGTGCCCTCGCCGTCAGCGACAACAATCCCAACAAGTGTCGCCGGCCACCTGAGGGAAACTATATATACACGCGTGACACACTCCCTCTTGAACAGAGAACGAACGTTTTCAGGCACCAGAAACGTCTCACTGACGGCGAAAACAGAGAGGAAGGAATAGTAGCTCTTACTACAGTTGAAAACAAAGAAAAGAAAATCTGAGAAAAATACCGATGAAGAGGCATGTGAAGCACTTAATGAACAAAAAAGGGGGTGGGGCGATTCAAATTCGTAAAAGAAATGAACGGTGCTCCGTGAGCTCCATGCAACTGGGACATTGTTTTATTTTTTTCTTAATGGCTACTTAAGCTTCAGTTTCACTCCTCGACTGAAACAAATGATGAGGTAGGATTAAAAGGTGGTGGAATGTTGCTGCAGCAGACGTGTGCAAGTTGAAAAGGTAAGAATTAATATGACGGCAGGTGGGAATCAGTACGATGGTTTGAATGAGGAAAATAGGGAGTTACTACAACAGTGAGCATTTAACAGTAGATATTTCGTACAAACAGATAGAATCTATACATGACAGAATTCATCCAACATGTTTTTCGAACAAAAGGTGGAATTCGAACAAGAGATTTTGTACGACAGGGGAAAATTTGTGCAACTGTGTGGAAATTGAGCACACCAGGCGATTCAAATTCGTCGACCAGTCGGATATTCGGAAAACTGGTAGAAATTTCGTACATTATTTGAATCCGTTATCCAGGTGGGAATTAGTACAACCAGTGGGAAATAGTGCAGCAGATGGGAATTGGTACAAAAGGTGGTAGTTACTACAAAAAATGATTAAAATAAAATAAAAATAAAAATAAAAAAATACAAAAGACTCGTGGAAATAGCACAAAGTTGGGAATCGGTTCAAACACTTGACAGTTCAAACAACATCATGAAAATTTGTGCTGTTGTGAGAACTGGTCCTGGTACAGTAGACAGAGAGAGAGAGAGAGAGAGAGAGAGAGAGAGAGAGGAGAGAGAGGAGAGAGAGAGAAGAGACAGATTATGCCACCCTGCACGCAAGTAATGCACTGTGGAACAGGGTTTAGATGCAAGTACTGTCAGCCAGTATGTATTCCTGTCCGCAGGTTAATTCACAAAGATGGAAGAAGATTCTATCAGTTGTTCATTAGATCTGAGTCATCCAGTGTCCGTAGTTTCAGTTTCAAATGTGCAAGCTGGCAATATTACAATCTGAAACCTTTCGCAGACAATTCAAAACAAATTTCCAAGAAGAAACGACAAAATTCCTTGAGCGTGGCAAGGCTTAAAGCAAGCAAGGTTTGCGTCATTTTTCGGCCTCTTTTTCGTCGTTGTTGTCACTTCCATTGAGACAGGGATCAAACAAGCGAAGAGCAGGACACAAAACGACCCAAAGAACTGGAAAGGGGAGAGAATTAGAACCACTCCGAATAGGAAAGGCATACAATTAGAAAGACTCCAAATACGAACGGAACAGAACTGGAAGGGCTCCAAAATGGGGCTCGGCTTCTCTAAAGCACGTTTCGCGAGGGAAGGAGGCGCAGTGTGGTGTGGGTCGAGTCCTCCCAGTTTGCTCTCACCGGCCGCCGAGGGCAAAAGGAAAACTCCAAATGCGTGCACAGAAGACGACTCTCCGCAAACTGCCCTCTCAAGCATCAGAGAAGTGTCTCGAAAAGGCTCTAGGAAGCTAAGAGGGTCTGAATAGGAGCGAAACCTCACCCCCACTCACCCTTACTCCCTGCATTCACAGCCCTCGCTCCCTCCCTCCCTCTCTCTCTGCCTCCCCTCCCCTCCCCCCCCCTCTCTCTCTCTCTCTCGTCTCTCTCTCTCTCTCTCTCTCTCTCTTTCTAACATTCGCGTCTTTTGCAATTTTAGCGAGTTTGGTTTTGGCATCTCTGTGTTTTGAAACAAAGATTTCTAGGACCTTTTTTTCTTTAGAATTTATCACGATATTGAAAGTCTTTTTCCCCCTTTCACGGGTTACTTTTAATATGTTTATGTTGCTTGTGTATTAAACAATAGAGCTGACTACTGCGACTGGTGACACCTTTTGAACTTCCGTGTATCCAAGATGTATCCTTAACCCTAACCACTGCGCAAAGATCTACCCCGAAATCACGACTCTTTATTCACGGCTTTATTTTTTGACCGACTTATTTCTTACAGAACTTTCATCATTTCGTTTGGCTTTTCTGTCCTTCGCAGGCTGCTTTGGAATGTCACTGGATT
The DNA here is from genome assembly GCA_018398815.1 of Conus ventricosus. Classification (NCBI taxonomy): domain Eukaryota; kingdom Metazoa; phylum Mollusca; class Gastropoda; order Neogastropoda; family Conidae; genus Conus; species Conus ventricosus. The sequence continues at coordinate 38,088,985 of CM031599.1, read as the reverse complement.
TTGTCGTCCATCCTTGGTGGTGAGAATACTACAGAATTGTAGGTGGTATATCTCGGTGTGATGCCGACAGAAGACCTACACAATGAACCTATTGCACTGAGAGATCTTAATCAGCAGGCCAAAGTCAACGTGGCGATACAGCTAAACGAATCTGCTGTCAGACGGATTTTGATGTCCCGGTATGGTGCTAGTGAAGGATTTAATATTTACATTCGAGCACCCCTCTCTCATCTCCACGTTCCTTCTCAAACTCCCTCACCCCTAACACCATTTTAATCTTCCAGAGTCGTTCCTTTTAACGACAGAGCAATTAATTTGCCTTTACTTGTTCCTCCCCCCCCCCCCCCCCCCCCCCCTCACTACTTATTTGTTCAGCCAAATGTACATACAATATAATGGTGTTTGTTTTTGTCTTTTTTACGTTGACGAAGAACTGGAATCAAAGGCATTCTTTCTTGTATTCTCATAATCATATGTTTCAACAAATAAATAGCCATAACTTAGCTAGTAATTCTTTATCCCCGTTTCGGGACAAGGCCCACGTAAAAAAATCAGACTGATCGCTCATCTGTTGCCCTTTACTATAGATTAAAAAGAAAAGAAAGAAAGAAAATAAAAAAGGGAAATCTCTCTCCCTCTGTCTCTCTCGTCAGTGAGTGAGTGAGTGATGTTACACACACAGACACATGTGCAAAGAGACAACCACGCACACACGCATGCATACAATCACTCGCAAACTGAGCTGCCGCAAGTGCCAGCGACAATCTATAGACCCCCACGGCCTCTCCCTAATCGAGTTCCGTCTGCAACTCCTTTGGCCAGTTGAGAATGTCAATGCTGGATCTAAGTTAATTTTCCAATAATGCCCACTCCTCTTTCTACATGCGCACCCCCATCACCTCACTCTCATCTCTCTTCACCCCTCCTCCCCTCCCCCAAACACGCTGATAAAATCAACAATATCTGCAATATCTGGAGCAATCGGTACCGGAAACATTCTTTGCCAAGAATGCTTTTCCGGCAGAAGAGACATGACAGATATCAATGAACCCAAAGCAAATAAAAATAGAGAAAGGGAAAAAAAGCGAACCCACCCACAAGTCCAATCAATGAGTTGCAATGTGGATGCTACCTCAGTTTCATATAAGCAACACTATGAAGAGACTTTGGCAGCATAGCAGTTCATCACAAAGGAAGACAACTCCACGTGGCGATGATTCAGTGACCTTCATGTATAAACCCATCACATATCTATTTACCGTATTAAATCAGTCACCGGCGTATGACCCTTTCCCATAGTCAGCAAGTATTATCTCCCTCCTTCATACCATGGATTACAGGCGAATAATTCCGAGTGGAAATAATATTTTCGTTTGCAATGTCTCACAGCTATCATCATGGAAGTATCCAAATCCTGGCGTAATTCTCTCCCCTCTCCAGCTTTCCTTAAACTGAACTTTCAAATGATTTCATGTCTATGCGAAACAAACGATCCCTTGTGCGGATGAGATTTGGTTGTCTGATGTGTTTTGTTTTATGTTGTTTCCCAGTTCTGCGTGCATCCTGCTTCTATATGAGGAGTAGTGACTTGTGCATGTTAGTGTATGGGTTTTGGTGGTGGTGGTGGTGGTGGTGGTGTGTGTGTGTCTGTGTGTCTGTGTTACGTCGTCTGAAGAAGACATATTTCTCTTCACTCGTCTGTTTCTGTGTTGTGTATCAAACAAATGTTGCTAATGTTCTGTATGTTTATGTGTTTTTTGCTTTTCTAACCAACACATCCAACACAGAAAAACATCGAGTTTTGACTTGGAATTTACACTGCACCCTTGTAGGGCTGCGATTTGGCTGTCTGGTTCTGTCCACTCCGCGCACATCAACTGTCACGAATAGCGCTATTTAATTTCTGCAAAATCATTTTGTAATATGCCGTATAGGGATCTGAACTGGATCATAAGTAAAGAAAGAAAGAAAAACTTTCTTACGAAGGGAAAGATAATGATGCTGCCCCCTTCTTATCCCCCATTTACCTTTTCCCGTTCCCTTCTATTATTACTCTACTCTAGAATTCCCCCCCCCCCTCCCCACCATCGGTTCTCCCTACCACAAGCTCGCACGTCTTTTCCTGCTGCTCCACTCAATACCGGCTGCTTTTTCATTTCCTCCCATTCCATCCGTCACTCCAGCGCAATCTGATCATCTAGGCAACCTGGATAGCGTTCTGGATTTCTTCTTTTTTTAATCACTCATATCTTCCGCCTTTAGAGGGCTTCTCTCTGTCAAAGATTAAGCTCGATTTAATAGGCGGGGGGGGGGGGGGGGGGGGGCAGAGGGTGAGTGGGGGAGAGGGGTCTGGGATCTGTATTTCCTCCGCACTTTTAGAGCACTCTATATTTGTTATAATCAAGACGGTGCTATCTCTTTGACAGAAATAAGCTTTCTTACAAGATAAGAGAGACGAACTGCTTCCCAGTGCATCGCCGCACGTCAAAGCCAGCAGATTATCACACACACAAAAAAGCGAGGGAGAGAGAGAGATAGAGAGAGAGACAGCAGCCATGAAAAAAAATGGAAGACGTGGGGGGGGGGGGGGGGGGGGGTAAACTGTTATCTTCCCTCTGTCCACCACCTTAATTACTACATCCTTAACCCGCCTTCCAAGGAAAACTGCAGCGTGACAGGGCTGTCCGTGAGATGGGGGGCAACATCCGATATAATGGAGGTCAGAGTGCTTCCTGTGCGCTTAGCTTAAAACGTTAAAGAAGAAGAAGCAAACGTATGAGAAGGTCACAATTCCTCTCTCTCTCTCTGCATTTAAGGACCACTGCGTCATCTTTTGGTACAATGAGGTCATCCTACTCTCTGCTCCAAACAAAACGTATTCCACAAATATAGGCACTGGACGCGACAAGGCCATGCAGTCGCGGTTTTATTGTCAGTGTGGATTAGCCACTCCCTCAACATGCAGACAGTGTGGGAAGTTATTCTCTCTATCCCCTTCCAGCACAACAGCTTCTTTCGGCAATGCCCACATTTCTTCTGTGCACTCTGTTGCCGGAAATATTTTAAAGCAACTTTCTTAAACTTGCTTGTACCCAAAAGTATGCTAGCTTTCAGGAAGTTGCTTTTACCGAACTTCTGAAGAAGAGCGCACGGGGCGTGAATGTGGATTTGACCATTCTCTCTGTTAAAACACCGAGGCTAACTAGTGAATACCAAAAGAAAAACTGAAAACTTTGTGGTAACATGTATCCCGCAAGTGTTAATGTTCCCAATATTTTCTGCCACCAAGCTGTCCTCGACTTAAAACGAAAGAAGCGTTCGTGAGGGAAGGGGGGAACAAAAAGAAATCTTTCCAAAATACCTCACGGCTGGGCTTTTCGACACTAGATAAAATGAGGTTGCAACAAAAGCCGTTTAGGCTGGCTGTTTGTTGACAGGTACTCAATAGGCTTCAAGCGGACGGCACTGCACCGTTTCATTCCTAGTAAACCATTGGTTACGTAATTGCACTCCTGCGTGGTTCCTGACAGGTGTTAAATCGGCACCTTTCTCAGATCATATGGCTGACGGTGATGGTCACATCAAGACACAGAGGGTGAGTGGACGACAATATCCACATCTTTGTGTGTGTGTGTGTGTGTGTGTGTGTGTCATGTTAACGGGGATAAAATCTACTGATAGAATGAAGCTCGGCGGATAGTTGGGAACGTTTCTTTCCTTCAGAGGGCTGTCCTTCTTGCGGGACAAAAAAAATTGGATACTGCCTGGGGGTGAAATTAGGAGTGGGGGAGGGGGAGGTATCTACAATATGATACCTACGTCCCCAAAACCGCCTTTATTTTTTAAGCGAATCGAATCACAATCTTTTGAATGCATAGAAAGGAGATGGGAAGAGGGCGAGGGGGCAGAGGAGGAGGGGAAGTACAGTAGTACCGGAACTCAATCCATACTACTTTTTAAAAAAAATTAAAAAATTTATAATAAAAAAAAAGAAACTTCAAAATGTTATTGTGGACGGCACTGTTTCCATGTCTATCGGCTCTAATTATGTGAGTGTACTGAGCGGGCATAACTTCAACACGATAGTGGCGATAGTGAAGAGTTCACACTGAAACAGTCCACCCCTTTCTCTGACGGTTGTTTCTTTAATGGGAAGTTGTTCCCGTCCAACCCTCCCCCGCCTTACTGTCAATCGTCACTCGCCTTGAAACATGATTTCTCTGCTTTTTTTTCTGTTCGTCCAAACTCGAGTTAATTTGATTAGAAAACATTCTGAATGTTCTAAAAAAAAAAAGGGGGGGGGGGGAGGGTTATCAAAGTCCCACAGCTTGATGACCGTAGGGGTAGAGAACTGAGAGGTTCACACGTGTCTCGAGCACGGCATGATGGCAGGCTGTGCCTATCCCTCTTCCTCCGCCGCTTTTCATTTTTCCTCAACTTGAATCAGATACCCAACATGTTTGGCGCACAAGCCTCAAAAACCCGACCCCATAAATAGATTGCCTCATGGGGTATTGAATAGGCGGCCGCTAAAGTTGATTTGTCCCGCAGGGTTGGTGTGTGCGTGCGTGTGTATGCGCGTGTGTGTGCGCGCGCGCGCGCTCGTGCGTGCGTGCGTGCGTGTGTGTACGAAGGCGCGTGTGCGTGCGTGCGCGCGCGTGTGCGTGTGTGTGTTTTGTAATGCGGTTCCTTGTCACCGGACATACAAAATAAATTTTATACGGGTCATGCCATTGTGAGCGGAAATGGAAGGGGAGGAGATTTGTTCAAAAACTACATAACAGTATAACAAATAAAAAGTCGAAGACCTGAGAGTGAAAATGGCACAAAATGACCCACCTTCCCAGACCTGTTTCATTTCAAGATGCGTGAACTGCTGACCAGGCTGTCATTACAGTGTGGTTGGCTGTTGACTGCCGCTGTCCTTTAAACCACGATAAAGAAAATTAACAAAGCAGTTGTTACGACGTTTAACACAACAATACTAAAGTCTGTGTGGACCCGAAAATTAATTTGAAATAGGTGTCCACGTTCATGAACTGCTGAAAACGATGCGCTACTGCGTTGCTGAATGTTAAAACTGAACTGCTAGAACTCACAACCGCACGTGAAACAACGAAAAGCAACGCGGAAATCACGTGTCTCATTACGGCATAATAATCAGCTTATTGATTGGGGCCGTCAATTGGATGATGATGACACCTGAGTTTCGGGTCTCGGGTTTTCTGCATGTTTCACGTTCTGTGAAATGAAGAGGAAATAGGGATTTGGGGTGAGGAGAGGACATGTGCGCGCGCGCAAATGAACTTTTTGCTCCGTTATGCGATGTTTGTGAGTTACAGGTTGTAGAACCTACAGATTCTGATCATTTTACTGTGTCACTTCATGTTCTTTTTCCTTGTGGAAACTTCGTGGATATGAGCCAAAAAGGTCAATGCGATGTTAATGGAAAATTGTCTGGAATGATGAATGCACTTCTTTGTTTAGTAATACCTTATGTGATTAAAAAAAAAAAGCGAGTAAAAGTATTGACATTGCCATAAGTTTAATAGATGTTGATATTAACGGTGCACTAAATATGTTTAATGAATGAATAATGAAATGTGCTGAATGCATGAAAAAAAATGTATACAGGGTCACGACAGGGTATCAAAGGACTGGTATGATCAAGAATGTGTTCTTGATAAGAGAAAGGCTAGGAGGTTTTTGAGAATAAGTTGCCGCACAGTAAAAGACACTGAGAACTGCGTATGTAATAACCAGGCGTGAGTGTAAACATTTGCTTAACAGAAAAGAGAAAGAATATAATAAATCATTAATAGATAAGTTAGTAGCATCTATAAATTCACAGTGGGAGTTTTGGACCGTAGTTCATAAGATATATAGCCAAAAAGGAAACAGCCTAGAAATAACATTCCAACGGACGTGTGGTTTCAACATTTTTAAGCTCTCTCTCTCTCTCTCTCTCTCTCTCTCTCTCTCTCTCTCTCTCTCTCTCTCTCTCCAAGCAGCAAGATTTACGCACTGTAACAAACAACCGACTACAGGAATGGATAGAAGAGCAAAACTTTACAGGTGAACATCAGGCAGGATTTAAAAAAGGCTATTCCACTATCGATCATATGTTCACGCTGGTAACCTTAACACAAAAACAATTTTGTATGAATCGTAAACTCTATGTAGCTTTTGTTGATTTTGAGAAAGCTGTTGACTCTATAGAAAGACATTTACTGTGGCCTATTCTTTTAAACAATGGAATAAAAGGGAAACTTGTTCGGTGTATTAATAGTATGTACATAAATGTTAAAAGTAGAATCCGATCTGGGGATAAGTTAACAGACTGTATTAACTGTACACGGGGCGTCAAACAAGGTGATATTACTTGTCCGGTACTATTTTTCACTATTCGTCAATGAACTGGCATTAGAAGTAATCAAATGTGGGAGACATGGTGCAAGATTCACATATGGTTAGTTTGAATCATTCATTTTGTTATTGGCAGATGATGTAGCTTTATTGTCTGAAACAGTTGTTGGCTTACAAATGCAGTTAAATAGTTTTCATCGCGCAGCATCAGAACTTCATTTGAATGTAGATATGAACAAAAGCAATATGGTGGTATTTAGAAAAGGTGGATATTTGGCAGCCAGAGAAAGGTGGAATTATAATAGGGCCTTAATGTCTGTGGTAAATATATGCAAATATTTAGGAATCTATTTTTCCACGAGGCTGAGTTTTACTGCAGCATGCCAGGATCTTGTAAGCGGAGCAAAGGGGCCCTTATCGTGTGTATTGCAAAATTTGTACAAATTGAAGAATAATTCTCTTGATCTCTATTTTAAAATATTTGATGCTCAGATTCAACTGATTGTTCAGTATGGTGCCGAGATATGGGGTCTTGAAAATGCAGCTCTTTATCCTGAAAAATTACATATGTTCGCACTTAAAAAGTTCTTAGGAGTTGAAATGAGAACACCAAATGATCTTATCTATTGGGTGACGAACAGGTATCCTATCTATATAAATTCAGTAGTGCAGTGTATTAGATACCGGTGAAAATCAACACGATCAGAGGAGTGCAGATTACCGCACAAAGCCTATAGAATGTTATTTGATTTAGATGCACGGAATAAAAGAAATTGGGTCTCAAATATTCGATGCAAATTATATGCGTATGGTTTTGGCTATGTATGGATGAACCAAGGAGTTGAAGAAATAAGTCTATTTTTGAATCATTTTAAAGACAGATTGATATTGTGTAGGTGGCAAGTATGTGACTTCCATGCAAATAACAGTGAACGGTTTCAACCATATAGAACATTTTGTACTGTAAATGATGATAAAACCTACATGAAGTTAAAATTAGATAGGCACTTGAAATTTATATTGACAAGATGTAGGTTTGGTGTATCTGAAATTGCGTGTCACCTTGAAATTTATATTGACAAGATGCAGGTTTGGTGTATCTGAAATTGCGTGTCACCACTATCGTTATAGATCACATACAGAAACAGATTTGATTATCCGCTGTGTAGAATGCCAAGGAAGATAAAATTTATTTTCTTTTGTGCTGTCCTACATTAAATGATTTACGAAAACACCATATACCTTTAAAATTCTATAAGCATCCCAGCCAGTTTCTATTGACTTTACTGTTGGCGTCTAAAATCAAAACATTGTCAGAAATGTATTTGTACAAAGCATTTAAATTACGATCTGCAGCTATGTCTTAATATCTTAAAATATGTGTGCATATATAATAATAATAATAATGAATACTTATATAGCGCCTATTCTCGGCTAGAGGCCAAGCTCTAAGCGCTTTACAATCAACACTCGTTTACACAACGGGCTGCCTACCTGGGTAGTGCTGACTGAAGAGCTGCCAGCTGGCGCTTCATTCAGTCGCTTCCCGTGTCATCCAGTCAGTATCGTTCAATATCGATCACTCATTTTCCTTACTTCCTTCATTCTTTCCATTTCTCACGCAGGGTGCATGCTATGTGTAACGTGTCATCCATACCAACGGCCAAACTGGCCTACTCTTCCGAAAGTTGGTGGTGGGATATATATGACTGTGTGTTTAGTTTCTAAGAAAGATGCAAGGTTTGTAAAGTTTTTTTTTCAACTGGAAAGTGTACCCTATCATGAGGGGCAATGGCCTATGCATGATTTAATTATCCCACTCCCCCCCCCCCCCCCCTTTCCGTATGCCTACGTCTTTCTTACTCTTCTTTTCTCGTGTTTCCCGTAACTTACAGCCCTTCCACTCTTGTCCTTTCTCAAGCCATCTGAACTGTGGTGTACTGTTAAAAACAAAGTGTGAACGGAAACTGCTTTGAGCAATTCCATCATTAAAGTCCCCTGAAGAAGACCAAAAAGGTCGAAATATTGGGAAACCATCGACATGGGTGTTGTTTGTTTGAATCTCTCTCTCTCTCTCCCCCCTTGGAGAATATAAGCTTGCTGAAGGCTCATTTTGAGAAGCATTTATTTTATTTTTCCCCATCCACCCACTCAAGCACATACTGTTAGTTAGGCAGAATCATCTGCCACTGCAGGTATGAATGCGTATCTCCCCCTATTTCTTTAATCTAAGACATAAGAGCAAGCTTTGTTTATAATTCAATATTTCTTGCAGTCATTGCAACACCAAGCTGCTCTGTAAGTTGCTGGAACGGTGCTTGGTACTTATCCTTGGAATTTCTTAGTTTGTTGTATTTTAGTCCCTTGCGGATTCATTCCAAGAACTGGCCCTCAGCACTTGTGTCTTAGAGGATATCTTTTATATTTTCTACTTTTCACAAGAAAATGTAGCTTGTTTTGCTCTTTCATGATTTTCTTTTGCTTCTTAGATGGCACCTTTGGATGGTTTTTTGAAAACTCAACAAACATACTACAGTATTGCACACCAGCCTTTTCTGGGATTGCATTCTTCTTAAAACTGAAAAGGCAGAGGAGTCCAATTACCACTTTCCGCGGTCACTGAGGAGAAACCACCAAGTTTCGAAATATCGGTATATGACCAGGAGTTATATGTTAGTGAGTTTCCCTCCCTATTGGAGGATGTCTTCCCCCTTGGAGAATATAAGCTTGCTGAAGGCTCATTTTGAGAAGCATTTATTTTATTTTTCCCCATCCACCCACTCAAGCACATACTGTTAGTTAGGCAGAATCATCTGCCACTGCAGGTATGAATGCGTATTTCCCCTATTTCTTTAATCTAAGACATAAGAGCAAGCTTTGTGTATAATTCAATATTTCTTGCAGTCATTGCAACACCAAGTGCTCTGTAAGTTGCTGGAACGGTGCTCGGTACTTATCTTGGAATTTCTTAGTTTGTTCTATATATATATATATATAGAGAGAGAGAGAGGAGAGAGAGAGAATTATAAACAAAGCTCTTGGGGGGGGGGGGGTGTGAACTGTTGCATTCGCGTGAGGTCACCGTGGTTTGACTCCTGCAATTAGTAGACAGTCAAGACGACTACACTGTGATTTACGGACTGAAAGTTTGCCTACTGCTTTGCAAGGAACCATGCCGTCTGCAGCACTGGAATTTAGAGCAGTTTGTGGCTGTTATTCATCGCAGTGTTCCATTTGTTCATGTTGAAGCGAGCGAAGCAGAAATTAGCCATGCGTGCCGCCATTCTGAAACTGAAGAGGAGAACGGACGGTGTAGTGTTAGGACTGGTCTCACGTATTTCTTCTGGGGCAGTTTTCTTCTTCAGTGTGGAGAGTAACCGGGACAACAACTCAGGGTAAGGTAGCACGAGACAGGCTCGCCTGAACAGTGGTACAGGACCAGCATGGAGGGACCGGGCAATCCCATAGGTGCGAGCCAAAGAGACACAACGAAAGAACCCAGCATGTCTGACCTCATGGACATGATGCAGTCCATGAGCACAAGAATGGACAGTCGCTTCGGAGAGTGAAGTCGGAGCTCCATACTCTACGAGAAGAGTCTACGGCAATGCAAGATGAATTCAGAAGGCTACGAGGGGAGATCAGCGGACTGCAGCAACAAAATGAAGACCTTAGGAGACAAAACGACGACCTGACTAAGAAGATCGAGGACCTGGAGCGGAAAACAGACGACCTCGAGGGCAGGTCGAAAAGGAACAATTGATCTTCTATGGTATACCAAGGAACGACAACGAAACCAACACTGACTGTGAAAGTGTGTTAAAGAGTTAATAACTGGCCAGTTGGAACTTGCCCAGAGAAACTGAATTCGATAGGGTGCACAGACTAAATCCCAAACGTGACTCGCCCATCATAGCCAGATTCGTGTTTTATAAACAGAAAGTAGAAGTGTTGAAGGCTAAGGGCAAACTCCGGGGAACAAATATTTTTGTCGGTGAAGACTTTTCTGTTCGTGTGAGAGAGGTTAGGAAGAGGTTGACGCCCATGTGAAAAAAGCTAGGAGCGAGGGTAAGCGGGCCACTATGGTTTTCGACCGTCTTCTAATCGATGGCAATAAATTCACTGTAAATGGAAACGACGAGCTTGTAAAAATGAAATATTGTGTCGGCCGGCCCAAATACTCGTGTAAAAATAAACCGTGGTTAAAGGGAACACACACTAGTGTAACACCGGTCTTGCCTCGCTGTGTGGCAGTATAGGTGACACTGGGGTAGCACGTGCAGAGCGTGATGTCTTTGACAGCATGTTTTTTTCTGACGTCAGTTCAGCTTCCCCTTCAACACAAAACGAAAAGCTATGAATGCGTGTTACAATCTGATATGTGTTGTGTGTCTGAAAATGCACATGATTGTCCCCTTCGGCCATTGTGCACAGTACGAATGAAAACGAGTGTTTGAACATTGATTCCAAATCTTTCACCTTTTTACATTGGAATGTTAATGGGTTAATTTCAAAACTACGCGACAATGATTTTGTCTCATTTGTTCGTTCGTTTGATATTATTTCTTTGGTTGAAACCTTTGTGGAAGATTTTCACTCTTCTGTATTTTTTTTATTATGAGTTTATTGTAAACCAGCTATAAAGCTCTCAGCTCGTGGTAGACACTCGGGTGGTTTGTTGTGTCTGATAAGAAAGGGCTTGCTCATTTCTAAAACTCTTAAATATTCAGTCGGATAATTTCTTTGCGTTTATAATTGATAAATCTGTGGTTGGTACCATTAAAAATGTATTATATGTGTGTGCATATGTGCCTCCTGTGGATTCACCATATTACTTGCACTTCAATCTTGAAAATGGAATAAGTTTATTGTTTGAATTTAGATATGATTGTATGCTTTCTTGTGATGACGTGTTTGTATTGATTAGTGGTGATCTCAATGCTAGAAGTGCAATTTTTCAAAGGATTTTGGAGAAAATATCTTAGATTTTGGTAAACAGCATTCTAGCGGCCCATTATACACTGACAGAAATTCTGAGGATAAAAAAACTTAATAATTATGGCAAAATGTTGCTTGATATGTGTACAAGTCTATGCTTATGTATTTTGAATAGTATGTGTGAGGGCGACCAGGAAGGTCGCTACACGTACGTATCTGAAAGTGGAAATAGTGTTAATGATTATTTTTTAATGTCAAGGAATATGTTTGCTAGTGTTTCTGACGTCTGTGTACTTCATGTATATGAACGTATTGAGTCTGATCATATGCCTATTGTTTTGACCATTAATGTTAACAATAATCAATTAAATCAACCCAAAGACAAGAATATTAACAATTTTGTGGAAAAGTTTGTTTGGAATGAAAATTATAAAGATCACTTTACAGACATGATGTGTTCATCTGAGATCCAGCAGAGAGTCGAAATGGCTATCAGACTAATTGATGTAAATGTAAATGAAGCGCTCAGTACTTTTAATTCTTGTTTAAAAGATGCTGCAAGATGTATGACAAAGCGGATAAATGTAAATAGTCGTAGGGAATGTGATGATTGGTATGACACTGAGTGTCGCCAAAGTAAAAGGAAAGCTAGAAGATTACTAAGTAAGTCAAATCGTAGTAAACGTTCAACGGATCGAGTTTTGTATTGTAATGCTAGGCGGGAATACAAACAACTTCTGAAAACGAAAGAAGGGGATTTTAACAGAGCATTGTTAGAAAAATTTGTAGCGTCTGTAAACTCTCAGAAAGATTTCTGGAACACAGTACAGAAGATTAGAGGTGGTAAGAAACAACTTTAAATAACATTACTTTAGAGAACTGGTTTGAACATTTTAAAGGACTGCTTGAAAGAAATGAAGATGTTGGTAATTTATTAGCACAACCATGTAGTGATGGCGAAAGTGCTGGCAACGATAGTGGTAACTGTCCTTTAAATCGTCCAATCTCAAATGAAGAAATTCTGTTGGCGTTAAGAAAATTAAAAAATGGCAAAGCCGTAGGCCCTGACGGGATAATTGGAGAGATAGTTAAATATGCTTGCAAATCTGAAACTGGTTGTTTGTTTTCTAAAGAATTTCTTTAATGCTTTGTTTGACAGGGGTCTTTTTCTGAAATTTGGTCAGAGTCAATTATCCTTCCATTGTATAAAAAAGCTGATGCTAATAATCCAAACAATTATCGAGGAATATCTTTGAGCAACATATGCAGTAAGATATATAGCACTGTCCTTAATAGAAGACTTCAGGAATGGGTAGAAGAAAATAACTTAACTGGTTGAATTTCAAGCAGGGTTTTAAACAGAATTATTCAACAGTTGATCATATGTTCACTTTGATGTCGTTTGTTGAAAAAACAGTTTGGGTTGAATCGTAAATTATATGTAGCCTTTATAGATTTTGAGGAAAGCCTTTGATTCTGTAAATAGAAGTATCCTTTGGCCGATTTTGCTCAAGATGGTGTTCATGGTAAAATTGTATAAGTCCATTATCAGCATGTATGACTCTGTAAAAGCAAGAGTGAGATGTGGAGGATATCTTACAGATTATATATACTGTACATCCGGGGTAAAACAAGGAGATGTTTGCAGCCCTATTTTGTTATTATTCATTAATGAATTAACGTTGGAAGTTATTAATTCTGGAAGACATGGCGTTGCGGTTTGTAAATGATGTCTTAGAAATATTTATTCTGCTATTAGCTGATGATGTGGTATTGTTATCCGAAACTATTGTTGGTCTGCAAAACACAGCTGAACAGTCTAGAAAGAGCTGCTGTATCACTTCAATTAAATGTAAACATGACAAAAAGCAACATAATAGTCTTTAGAAAGGAGGTTTTCTGCTGCTAGGGAAAGATGGAGTTATAACGGAAATATCATGCCAGTAGTAAATGTTTATAAATATTTGGGTATATTCTTTCCAACACGCCTGAGCTTTACATTTGCTTGTAAAGATCTTGTGAGCAGAGCTAAATACGCCTTATTGTGTATCATGAAAGAGTGACAACATTGAATAACAATTCTTTAGTACTATTCTTAAAAATTGTTTGATTCTCAAATCCAACCAATTGTGCAATATGGTGCTGAACTGTGGGGTATTAGCAGCTCTGCTTATGAGGTGGAGAAGCTACATTATTACGCACTGAAGAAGTTTTTGGGAGTATCTATATATACGCCTAATGATTTTGTCTACGGGGAGACAAATAGGTATCCTATATATTTAGTTTCTATAGTCAGCTCCATTCGTTACTGGTTTAAGTTAACAAGAATGCAGTCACATAGATTACCCCATAGAGCTTACAATATGTTAGTTGAGTTTGATGCCAAAGGCAAAACAAATTGGGCTTCGAGGGTAAGATTAAAATTGTATGAATATAGATTTGGCTTTGTGTGGGCAAGTCAGGGTGTTGGGGACATACGTGGCTTTATCCGCGAATTTCGTCAGAGATTAATAGATTGTCGATGGCAAAACTGGCATTCTCATGTTCTGGAAAGTGACAGATATGATATCTATCGTATGTTAAACGCAGAGCATAGATTGCCATTGTATTTGTCTATAAACTTAGACAAACATTTGATGATACATCTTAACAAAATTTAGATTTGGTATCACAGAATAAGTAGTCATTTTAATCGTTATAGATAACTCAGTGATGATCATCTCCTTTGCCCATTATGTCACGAGGCTTTTGATATGAAGTTCATTTTGTATTTTCGTGCCAGGAACTTTATTGTATTAGGCAAGAGTTAATTCCAGAAAAATACTATAGACAACCATGTATCTTCAAGCTGATTATGCTAATGACTTCAAAAAATGAAACACTTGTAAAGCGTTTTGCTCTGTTTTTGTGCAAAGCATTTATGATTCGAAAATTTCTTACAGCCTAGGTTCTTTTTTTTATCGTTAAATGCTTGAATTTCGTTTAACATGGTTACATGTATTTGTTTAGTGTATAACAATAAGCAGTGTAAGCGTTGATGCATTGCAAGCTTAAAACTTGTAACAATGTGAACGTTGTGAACCTGTTTTTTGTTTGTTTTACTTGTAGCATTGATATTAGAATATTATCTCAATTATTGTACCCCCTTCTGAGGGGCTATGGCCTAACAGAATAAAGATCTGAATCTGAATCTGAATCTCTCTCTCTCTCTCTCTCTCTCTCTCTCTCTCTCTTATATATATATATATATATTATATATATATATATATATATATATATAAACAAAGCTTGCTCTTATGTCTTAGACTAAAAAATAGGGGGAAATAAGCTTTCATATCTGTAGTGGTAGATAACTCTGCCTAACTGACAGTATGTGCTTGAGTAGATGAATGGGGAATACAAAATGCTTCTCAAAATGAGCCTTCAGCAAGCTTATAGTCTCCAAGGGGGAGACAGTCTCCAAAGGGGAGAAAATTCACTCACATATATAACTCCTGGTCAGATACCGGTATTTCGAAACATGATTGTTTCTCCTCAGAGACCTTGGAATTCCTATCTTGACTCCTCTGCCTTTTAGGTTTTAAGCAGAATGCTATCCCAGAAAAAGGCTGGTGTGCAATACCATAGTTTGTTCGTTGAATTTTGAAAGAAAACAAACCAACGGTCCCACCTAAGAAGCATTCTGGGATAGCATTCTGCTTAAAACCTCAATAAATATTTTTGTTTCAAGAATCATACGCAACAGTTGCAAAAAGTACATCAATTGTGACCCGTGTAGAAATGCAGAATAATACAAGGGGAGTTTTGCTTAGATGTGTGTCGATGGTGCATGAGCGTGACTCTCGACTCTGTGCGTGCGTGCGTGCGTGCGTGCGTGCGTGCGTGCGTGTGTGTGTGTGTGTGTGTGTGTGTGTGTGTGTGTGTGTGTGTGTGTGTGTGTGTGTGTGTGTGTGTGTGTGTGTGCGTGCGTGGAGAGAGAGAGAGAGGGGCGGAGACAGACAGACAGTTCACAGAAAGAATTATCGGATACCGTCCCAAAGCGTCCAGGCGACATGACAGAACGAAAGCAATGGTCAATTTAAAAACAAACCACAGATCGAAATCACAAGTAGGTCTCTTCCCACAGGAGTTTAATTCAATCAGCTGTTTATCTGTCTATCTGTCTTTTATCTATTTATCTATCTATCACAGGGGCGGATCAGTTACTTAGAGAGGGGGGGTTCCAAAGTGGGGCAGGGGTCCAGGGGCCGCCCAGGCCCGGTGGGGTCCAGGGGCAAAGACCCGGTGGGGGGTCTGGGGAGCAAAGCCCCCAGAAGCTGAAGATATTTTTACTTTCTGATTGTTCTTTGGAGGCCTCTCCTGGTGTCTATTTACTATGAATCTGTACACAAATATGTCTGGACATTTTTTTGCAGAAAGGCACTGTGATCAACGAAAATACATAAACTTACTTACAAAGGTTGACTGAGAGGGACAGGAGGGGCATCCATAGTTGCTCCACTGTTTACAGGAAATTCTTTGGCAGCAACTGCATATAGGACCTATACTTTGTAGCATAGGAGTCCACAGCTGCTTCAATATCAATGGGTATGTCACGATGGACCCTCATGAGCGCAAGACCATTCAGACGGCCTGCTCCCATTGATGTGCGCGTGTAGGTTTTCAACGACCTCAGCCAGAAATGGTCCTCTCACATTCAGCTGTGGTAATTGGCAAAGTGCAAATCAGTTTCAGCATCATGTGGATGTTGGGGTACATGTCCCTATCACAGGCCTATAAGCTGCTCTCAATGGTGGAGGGAATGTCTTGTGGCTGGTTAAAATTTCTCCACTTGGTGCTCCATCGGTGAAGCTCAGCAGCCAGACCCTCTGAGTCAGGAAGGTCTGTGTCCCACAGTAACGCCAAGTGCTTTACACCGTCTGGAACAGCCAGGAAGGGCCCAGGTAAGCGAACCAAGTTTTCCGGAATCAGCTGAAGTGCGTCCTGGGCAAGCTCTGCATTCTTGAAGCGATCGTTCATCTGAGTGACCAGATAGTCCAAGAATGGCACAGCAACTGATGTCCGGAAATAATCCATGGCTGTATCAGCAGGATGGTTTTCCCTCAGGAGCTGCCTGGCATTTAGCCGGGGGACTTGGATGGTGGTGTCAAAGTTCTGGGCCATCTAACAGTGGCTTCAAGGAACCAAGAAGCGCTGAAAACATCATCGACATTTGTTCTCAGTTCCTGGAGGCTGGCAGTGATATTGGTTATTGCCGAATAGGCATCCGCAATGTCTCGTGCACGCTTTTGGAGTTTCACACTCAGAGGCTGGAGGTACTGGAGGCACCGTCGGGTCACAACAAATGCAATCAGGAATCCACTATCGGAGATTGCATGGAGCAGACCCCGCGCTTTGCAGGCAGTGTCACCGTCCCAGTTGTCTTCCTGCGTTATCTGACCCAAGCAATCAAACACAACTTGAGACATGGCAGCGAATGTCTCGAAAGCATGATGCCTTTCTACCCATCGGGTTCTACACAAGTCCACCAGCTTCTGTCTCTTCGCGATTCGCGCTCGTAAACAAAGAGAGCGCAAGGGAAGTAAGTCTGCCGATGTTGAAAGACACGTCTTTCCACCACATACTTTCAAAAGAATCAGCATCCCGCACGATGCAGGGGCAGAAAATAAGATGTGTTAACGTGTTAACATGTTCAAATTTATTTCTTTTCTTTTTCTGAGAGATGAATTTGGTATTTTTCTTTTTTTCAAAAAAGAAATTATAAAGCTGAGAGTTGGTTGTTTTTTGTTTTTTTTTAGGGGGGGGGGGTTCCGGAACCCCTGGAACCCCCCCTCAGATCCGCCCCTGTATCATCTATGTATCTATCTATCATCTATCTATCTGCAGAGAGAGAGACACAGACGGACAGCGACAGACACAGAGACAAACAGAGCCAGAGACAGACAGATGGACAGACAGACAGACAGACAACCAGTTTCCGAATAAAAACATCGGATAATGTCCCAAACCATCCCACGACAGCAACAAGACTTTGAAAACACTGATCCAAAACACAAGTTTACACTTTCCACAGAAGTTTAAATCAATCCACTTTTTTGCTCACAAAGCTGAACACCTTGTGAGGAGTGACCATTTCATCATTCTCCGCCTACCTCATATTGCTCTGCCCCTCGTGTAAACTCAACCATATCTGCACAAAAATATATTGCTGAACACGCACACGCACACGCACACGCACACACAAATATTATACATATATGGAGAGAAAGAGAGAGAGAGAGAGAGAGAGAGAGAGGAGAGAGAGAGAGAGAGAGAGAGAGAGAGAGAGATCATACAAACATGGAGAGAGAGAGAGAGAGAGAGAGAGAGAGAGAGAGAGAGAGAGAGAGAGAGAGAGAGAGAGAGATTGTAGGTGCATATCTTCCTATATCTGCTACATGTTTTCTACATACATGACCGCATTCGTCCAGGAGCTCAACCCTCTACTCCGTGCCAAAAATATCTGCAGGCTTCTCGTCATACTGGAACATCTCAAAGTCCACCTGGAACTTCTCTCGCAGCTGAAGCAGAAGCTGTGTGGGCACGCTTCTGTAAGCAGCCACCAAGTTTCCTCTCTTCAACGCTGCCCACTCCGCGGCACCGAGTCGCCGAGCCAGGTGAGCTTGCTGCACCGTCTTCACCACATGTCTTTGGGCTTCTTCCTCTGTCATGCTTGCAATCTCTTGCTCCAAGAGATCCGCTGGGAACGCGTGATCGGCAGGGATGTAGCCGTTGAGCTGAAAGGCCCTCCAGAGTCTTCGAGCGACTCCAACGAAGTCGAGGCATGACTCGTATTTTTCCTGTCGTGATTTGAAACGCCTGTAGTGATATTTGGTAAGCTGCTCCAACTCATCCAGAACATGACTGGAATGGGTCAACTGTAGGTTCACTCTGTCGGCGAGGCCTGAAGGACATACAATAGATTTGTTGTTGTTGTGAGATTGTAGTTTGGACAGAGAGAGGTAGAGGATACAAGCAGACAAAGGTAGGCAAACTTACAGAGCAGACAGAACCTGACGGCTGAAAATAGGCTAAAAATACAGAAAACAAAGTGAAGAGTAACTCTTACGTTCAGCATAATACGATTCGTCTGTTTCTACTCGGTGTGTGTGTGTGTGTGTGTGTGTGTGTGTGTGTGTGTGTGTGTGTGTGTGTGTGTGTGTGTGTGTGTGTGTTCTGTTTTGTATTGTGCATTGTATTGAAGTTACTTTGTTGTCTTTGCTTTATTTGTGTTGGAGCTTGTTCAGGTACAACAGAAAAAAAAATAAGTCCTCATATTGGCGGCAAAAGATTCTCGGCTCTGATCTGGGTAAAGTTATTATGAGATTTGAGCCCACCCCAACCATACACTTTAGAATGATCTTGGACAGGGATTCGGGTGAAATGATGTCCACCCTCCATTCTGTTCCATAGAATGATCTTGGACATGCAGTCGTGTTGAGATGCATGTCTACCTTCAACTGTAATCTGTAAACTAGTCTTGGGGAGAGATTCATGACCAGTAACATTTCCACTTTCTACTGTACCTAGTAAAATGGTCTTGGACAGGAGTCTTGGCGAAACATATGTCTACTTCAATTGTACCCTGTAGAATTATCCTGGACAGGGGTCATGGCGAGGTACATGTCTTCACTCCACTACACCCTGTAAAATGATCCTTGACAACGAGGTATGGTGTAAGCTTCGTCGACTGAGTGACGGTGCGTGGGCTGATTTGCCCCTCGTGTTTTTCTTTTGGGGCGGACCGTTATTGCAGTGTGGGGACGTTCAGCAGAACGAACCCTGGACCTGCACCCCCGGTGAAGTCAGACAACGTGAAGCAGACGCATTTGAGTATCACTACACGCGGTGCCAGTGCGGACATCCTCTGATGACTCTTCTGTGTCCAAACCGATGAGAACTGAACCCACCATGGCCAACACCATGAGTATGCTACAGGAAATGGACAGGACCTACAAGGTTATGGACAGTAAGCTGGATGATGTTAAAATGGATGTGAAGACCCTTAGTGAACAGTATGCTGCGTTGCAGAATGAAGTGAAGGGTCTCAGGGAGCGGCGGGCTGAATTACGTGCGCAGAACAACGACCTACAAAGGGTGAACTCTGAACTGGGTGATAGAATTAAAGCTACTAGAAAAGAGGGCCGATGACCTTGAAGGGCGCTCAAAGTGTTATAATGTATTGTTTCATGGGCTGAGTAGGAGTGAGAATGACAACAGCGATGACTCCGGGCGAATGTTGAAAGACTTGACAGCTAAGAAGTTAGGTGTGAAGGGGGTCGAGTTTGACAGAGCTCATCGTTTAAATGCAAGGCGTGATTCCACCATCATTGCCAGATGCTCTTCGTTTAAAGATGAATTTCGTGTTTTAAATGCTAAGACTAATCTGAAAGGAACGAGCATCTTTCTCGGAAAGGATTCTATAAATATAGAGGCTCACCCCTCATCTGAAAGAGGCCAGAAACAATGGTAACAGGGCCGCGATGGTCTTTGACCATTTCCTTGTTGGTGGCAAGAGACTCGGGCTCGATGTTTCCAGTCAGCCAAATGAGCTTAAATAGGGTATTGGCCGGTCCTTTTGAAATGATAAGATTTTTATTCGAAAAGAAGAAAAGATTACTTCACGCTGGTGGAAAGAACAGCCGTTCTGGATTCCACCAATCGTGGCTCTAACCGTTTTGCACGTGTTTTTCACGACAATGTTGCGGACAGTGTGAGCGTTGGCAACGACGGACACTTGAATTCGTGTCACGGTTTGAAGGATACGCATCTGAATCGTAATTCTTATAACTATGATGATGTGGGCAGCGATGTCAATGTATGCATGGAAAGCATTTATTTCCTATGCCTGCGGCTTTGATTTCATGTATTTTGCAGAAACGTTTCTGGAAACATTTAGCATGGACATGTTTGTAGGGTATAAAGTCTTTTTTTTTTCTTTTTTGTTGCTGTCCCAACATCTACGCCACCTCAGAGGCAGTGCACCCACGCCGCTCATTCCGACATCCCGTCCACAGCCACAGCCCGGTCGGCCCCGCCGCAGCCCCGGCACCGGCAATCCACAGGGAGCAGTCAATGTCAAGTCGTCAAGAGGCAACCCACTGGAGGAGACACTGCACTGCTGCCGAGTCACTTCGGTGGTGTTCAGTGGCGCCTGTTCTGATCTAACATACGCAGGACACCACCTACTAAGCCCCTACTGACGACAATAATTGCTTAGTCGCGGAGCCGGCGTGAGCGAGCTCTCCCTCCGGAGGGCGCCACCACGTCCGTCCAACGACAGCCCCCATGGACTCGCCGATACCGGTGACCCGACGGAATCAAACCAAGGCCACAGAAGTAGAGAGGACACCGAAATTGAGGTCACCATGAGAGCAGGGCATGAAGGGCCACAGAATCTGAGACAATTGTTTTTTAATGCTGATCGATGAGAATGAGGATGATTAAGATGGTGCTACGGATTTCCATTTCGGTCTGAGACTACATGACAGGGCTGTACTCTACGCTTCCTTTCATAATATATCCCGGCGTCAACCAGGCCCGAGAGATGCAGGCACCTGCAGTGTTGGTCAGGAAATTTGAGCAACACTCTCAGAAACGCATCCATTAAGTGGATGAAACTCGACTGTGTGGTCCCAGTCTTCCCAACTGAGTCCGCAGCAAACTCAACTCTGGGTAGGAGCCGGTCGGGGCAGATAAAAACCCACATGACTCTGATGGGATTCGAACCCACGACCTCCCAGCCGGGAGTCCGCGACGCTAACCACTTCGCCACGGCGGCTGGTGGGTATAAAGTCTTTATTTGAAGCTGCACAAAAGCTCGGTCATCAGGGGAGACGATCTGGAGGACTCGTTTGTTTAATAAAACAAGAATTTGTTCCCTTCAAACCTTATACAGAAGTTGATTGCTCTAACGTGTATGTCTATTTCATTTTTTTTAAAGTTGGTTTTGGAGACACTTAGAAATTATTGCTTTGGTTTGTGCATGTATTCAACCTGAATGTTCTCCTTTCTATAATTGTGCTAATGTTGGTAATGGTATTTCCATGTTGGAAGAGTGTTTGGCCGACTGCTTGTGAAGATCTGAACAGCAGGGCAGCAAATTTTTCTCTAGACTTGTCTGCTGTTTTTGATTCCTATTTATAAACGAAAAGCCAGCCACCTTGCACAGATCTTTGTTTTCACGAGAATGTTTTGAATCACTGTGTTAAGTTATTGTTAAATCTGTGCGTTGCTCTTGATTTGTCTATTATGAATGATGTATGTAATGGCGACCGCCAGGGCTGCTATACATACATGCAGACAGCGGGCGCAGCGTAATCAATTATTTTCTCGTATCTAAAGATTTTTTCTCCGCATTTTGTGAATTCTGTTATTTGCTTGCTTTGGAACGGATCGAATCCGATCATTCACCTATTGAATTTCACATTGACTTCTCAACAGAAAGCGGAGTTAAGTCTACGGCGACTGTTTAGGCTACTGTCTCCGATAAGTTTGTGTGGAACGAAGATTATGGCTCGATTTGCAGACATTTTGTGTAAAGCAGAAATATGCGCAAAATCAAACGAGGATTTATACCTAATTAATGTCGATGTAAATAAAGCCTTAATTTTGTTTAAGGGTCATATAAAAAGTGACGAATGTATGATAAAATGTGTGCAAATGAGGAACTGTGCTAAGATGGATAATTGGTTTGACAAAGACCGTATTGTTGTGAAAAGAAAAGTGCTAAAATTACTGAGAGTATGGCTTCGTACGTTAGACGATAGAGAAAGAATTGAGTAT
Organism: Conus ventricosus; assembly: GCA_018398815.1. Classification (NCBI taxonomy): domain Eukaryota; kingdom Metazoa; phylum Mollusca; class Gastropoda; order Neogastropoda; family Conidae; genus Conus; species Conus ventricosus. Next base: position 38,066,857 of record CM031599.1, on the reverse strand, counting down.
GCTCTTGCAAGAAGAGAATACAAAAAGTTTCTGAAGCAGAAGAAGAAAATGTTCACAGCAAAGCTTGCTAAATGATATGATTAGATCTCTGCCTTTGCAGCAGATTCTGGAAGACAATAAAAAGAGCAATACTTAAAGGAAAATATCCTCAGAATTATATCTCCTTGGACGCACAGTATGAGCACTTTGAACATTTGTTAGATAAAGATATTTCAGATGATGATGAACTTCCTGTCGTGACTGATAAGGACGAGTATTTCAATCGTCCCATTTCTAAAGATAAAATGACATTTGCCATACGGAAAATCAAAATTAACAAATCAGCAAGACTTGATTCTATCATTGGTAAGTTGTTTGAAGTATACTGCAGCTCAAGCTGTCGACTTGTACTAGCTCTTTTCGATAGGATTTTCGATGACGGTATCTTCCAGAAAAGTGGACAGAGTCCGAACCTGCCCATATTCAAAAAGGTGATTAAATAGTGCTAATAATTACGGAGGTATCCTTTGGTTGAAGTATAGTAAAATAAAATAGCTACAGTATTAATAACAACAAAGTACAGTAATGGATTGATCGAAAGTTCCAAAAAGGGTTATTCTACTGTCGACATATGTTTACTCCTCTTGTGGTTTGTCCCCTCGGTGTAAGTCAGTGGAGGAAGGACTAGCGCACAGCCCAAACACACTCACAGTTTGCTTACAATCTCATTCATATATCATGCATTCGTCACATCAAACCACTAGTAAAGTCTATAACTTTACTACACATGTTCATAAAACGAAACGTCAATGCATCTGGAATCAAATGAAATAAACTTTCTCTCTTTCCTGAACTTCACAAAATCATTTATCCAAAACATCGTTAACAAACCCCGGGTTTATAAATAGATTTCTACTTTACCTGGCCAGGTGATCTTACTATTCACGAATCACTGTCTTTTCTTTTCTTTTCTTTTCTTTTCACTGTCACTTTCACACACGACACAACTGCCGGCACTGGTGTTGGCTGAGGGCGCCTGGTCAGGTGAACTGTTGGCGTTGGCGTGGTTCTGCTTGGCGAAGTGCCGCCAGGTATGAGGTCGAACCCCCGGGTTGGGGTAGAACAGTGACTATCAACTCGATCTGTTCTCCTTTCTTTCTTCCTGCATTAACGAAATTGCACTCTCTCCTCTCTCCTCTCTTCTAGTCTGCTCTTATCAAATGGACATGTTGCTTTTCTTTTTTTTTTTTTCTTTTCTTTCTTTTCTCTTCATGAATTAGCAACTATCTCTCTCTCTCCACATCTCTCCTCAGTCCTTCCTCTGCAGACTATCTCATGCTAATCTCTCAACTTGGTTCTCTTCTCTCCCCCCTTCATCTCTCTCTCTCTCTGCCCTTCTCTCCTGCAGAGCTCCACCAGAACCTCTCTCTCCCTCTCTCTCTCTATTCGTTCTTCCCCTCGTTCTCCCCTCTCTTCATCTCTCTCCCTTTTTCCCCCTCGTGCAGAGACTACACCTAAACCTCCTCATCTCTCTGTCTCTGTTCGTTCTCATCTCCCTGCCTTCCCTGTAGGCGAGAGCCTCTCTCCCGAAACTTCCCCTCTCTCTCTCTCTGCCCTGTTCTTTTTTTCTCCTCCTCCTCCCCTCACTCACACATTCCTTTATGCTCTAACCCCGTGTCCAAGGCCAGTACCATTGGTCAGTATTTTTACCCTTGATCCCCGAAGTTGTCTCCCTCTAATTCCATTGGACGTTCAAATCATGACAGTCCCTCTACACGCCTTACTCTCTGTGGTGGTCAATTGGTCATTTAATTGATTAGCTAGATTTCACCCCCACCACACACTACCTTCCCCCCCCTTCCTACTTGACGGGCCCGTGTGGCTAAAGGGTCGTAGACACTGGTCAGTGTAAAGTGGCTAGATGAGTCTGGGTAGGCGCCAAGACGCGGCTGGAAGACCACTCGAGACATTCTGCCAGACAGCTTAGTCCGTACGGCAGACAGTGCTGGTCTCCACGAGAGCTAAAAATAGCCATTAATTGGCTGAGGCGACAGGTGAATGAGTCGGTCAGCTATTTAGTCCGTCTGGAAGGTCGGACTGTCTCTGTGAAGGATGAGGATTAGCCTCCCCTCTGCTCAAACTGGCTGATCCGAACCATGGGGCCGTCCGCCTGACGCCCAGAATATTTCGTTAGGGCTTAAGTCCAACTGGGTTTGGTGGCGATTGACCACGAATTTTGGTTGATTTTGAATTTTGACCGTGACAATTTCCCCCTTGCAAAAGACTATGCACCGCATTGTCTAAAAAACAACGGTACAAAAAAGACAACAACCGAATTTGCAAACCAAGCTCACGTGCAAAGTTTGAAAATACTTTACAACAACCGGTTTACAAATTATAAAATATATCATTAGTGGATATCACTCCAATGAGTTATCATTGACGTGCGCTCTTGCGTTATTTCACTCATTTTATAACGACCTCTGTGCGCACTTATGCGATTCCCCTACCTGCGGATTTGCCACATCTTCCTTCACAATTCTTATTAAAAGCACAATATAATATGACACGATCCATGACACTTCACTGAGGAATCTCCATCCTCACTCATTGCAAATAATGCATCACTACACAAGCGACTGTATGCTCCAAGCATAACTACATTTACATGAACAAATCTCACAAAGAAATTAAAAAACCCAAGTCTCACACAAAAAATATGAACCATACCAACGGGATGAACCCATATCCATCAACATAACTGTCATCAACCATATTATCAACAATGCCCCGCGAAACTGACTTCCTCTGGTTGCAGCTTGCTAGACTACACGACTTAAATAGCAGCTCCGACATTCTGTCGACCGGGAATGTACTGCACTCGGTACCTGTAGGGCTGCAGTGCCAAATTTCCCAACGCAGAACTCTGCTGTTTTTCAGCTGTGCCTCCTGCAGGAATTTGAGTGGTTGGTGATCTTCTCTATCACGAACTCTTTCCCATACAAGTATTTGTGGAACTTTTGCACGGCCCACACAACAGCTAAACACTCCTTCTCTACTGTTGCGTACCCTTCTTCACACTTTGTCAACTTCCTGCTAGCATATCCCCACAGGAAACTCGAACCCCTTCATGCTCCTGCAACAATACTGCACCTATCCACCACCGAATGCATCTGTCCGCAACAAAAATGGTTTGGCCATATCTGTGGCTTCAAGATGGGAAAGGGAAACCTAGTCTTTCCAACACCGTCTGCAGTGCTTGCTCTGCAGCGTCTGACCACTCGAAACCCCTGCCGGTTTCCCGGGCCCTTTACCAAATCACTGAGAGAACTCGTGATTGCAGCAAAATTTGGGGCAAACTCCCCATAGAACCCAATAAAACCTAGCAGACTCCTGACTTCTGTTTGGTCTTTGGTCTCTCTGAATTCATCATCTTCTCCACCTTTCCCCCTTTCTGGCTGCTTTGTGTCGCCTCCGACAACAAAACCTAGGGAAATCCTACTGTCTAGCCCTTCATACAGTGACACATCCCTGTATGACTCTTCTGGAAACTTAGGCAACAAAATCCCCCCTTCTTCTGCTGGGTCTCTTTCACCTCATCAATGATTGCTGCTGCGCCTATGAAAATCATCAAAGACTCGGTCAGCCGTTTTACCCGGTGCCGAGATGACTCGCCAAAGAGCGACTCGTGACCCACTGACATGACAGTGTCACGATAACATGCTGGTACCTCTAACTGAGTGGTCACCTCACCTGTCTTCCCCTTTGGGGAACACCGGTACAACAGCCCGCCTTTCACATGAAATTCTGTCTCACCTCCTCTAACCTCCTGTTTCTCTCCACCTCTTGCCAACTCCCAAGCTTCACGAGCGAAGGGTCTTGTTTCCTGTGCAGCCCTAACTCATCAGGCGACACATTTTATGCCCGAATTCCTTCCTGGGAACAACAACGGTTTAACAACCTTTTCCTCCTTTTTGCTCCGTGTCTGAACTGCTGCCCCTTTTAGCAGCAAAACTAAGGATCCCTGGATCCTTTGCACCTGGAATATTTCCAATGATCAAATCGTGAAGGGGTTTCCCCATTACCAACGCAGACAACGCGCCTGAGAAGTAAAGGGTACGTACTTCTATCTTAGCAACTGGAAACTCCCTCACAGTGCCACGATTAGAGTACAGGTCTGGATTTGCCCTGTCAAACCCCTTTATCGACCAGCGTTGTTCGTACTACCCCGCATGAACAACCAGTGTCTCGTAACACTTTCCCCTCGCTGGCCAAACCACCCTTCTTCCACTGGTAACGAAAAACCCCTCAGCCTAGTGCCCTCCATCCCTGACACTGACTGCTGTCCATGCTAGCCATAAACTGCACTCCACCCTCTTCGACTGAATCCTTTTGGTTCCCCTGCAGGTCGTTTTTCCCTTGACGACCCTTATCCACCTCTTGCAAGGCTGCTGCCTTCTGGAACCTCATGCGACAATCCCTAGCCACATGTCCCTTTCCCCGTGACAAAAGAAACACCTATGTCCTTTTGCCCTTCCTTCTGCCCCACCACTGGGGTTTTCAGACTTTTCAGAAAACTCCCCTGGTCTCCTTGCACTCTTCCACCTGTGCCTAGCACCTGTTTCTCCCCGCACCTTAGTGCCCAAACGTGCCTCTCTATACACCTCTGCGAACTTCAACAACTCCCCTGCTGTCTCTGGCTGTCTCTCTTTCAAATGTATGGTTAACTCAGGGCCGCAAAACCTGACAAAATCTGTTTCTTTCATAACTAGCTCTTTCAATTCAGCGAACTCCTTTTTCGTAAACCCCTCAACTCTACCATTTCTCAAAATAGTGATCTAGACGTGCACCAAACTGAGTGTACGTCTCACCTGCTTGTAATTAGCTGAACGAAATTTCTTCGTGAATCCTTCCTCTGTGAGGTCAAATCCCTTCATTAAAGACTCCTTCACAGCACCAAAATCAGACGTGTGTTCTGCTGGTAACGCAGTGAAAATCTGCAATGCCTTACCCGTCAAAAGCGCTGACAAAATGACTGCCCACTCTTTTGGAGGCCACCCCGACTGGTCGCAAACGTTTCGAAACGACTGATGTATGCATACAATCGAATCGGTTCCTTCCGAGAATTTTGGCAACTTGGGTCGGGGGGCATAGCTGCGCACAGAGTCACTGGAAACTGAACTCCCATCCTCGGTGGTCTCCCTTTGTATTCTCACCTTTTCTAACTCTAATTGAATCCTTAGCGCTTCGCTAGCCTGATTAGCCTGAATCCTTAATCTTTCTGTTTCCTGCGCTTCCCTTGCCTTTCTGTTTCCTGCGTTGCGCTAGCTTTAGTCCTTTCCTGCTCTGCTAATGCTATTTCTACTGCAACACGTCGTCTTTCTGCTCTCTCATCCCTTTCCATCTTTTGCTGGTTTTCAACGAATGCTCGCAACTCTTCTCCCGAATAGCCTAAGTCACGAGCGACGCTCACAAGTTGTTCAATAGGGGTGTTCTTTTCTTCCGCCATTATATCTCTTTTTTTTTTTTTGAACAAGGTTTTATAACAACGACAGCCAAACTGGTGGTTACCGACACGAGTGACGTAATAGCACAATCTATGAATGATAATATTAGCTTGGGACAACGTAGTTAGTTTTTTATAAGACGCCCAGCGCCTGACCCAACTATGAGAGCGAATTATAGGAAATCTATGCGAAATGAGTACTCTGGGGCTGAAATGCCAAGCCTAGTATTAACTATCTTGGAAGCAATGCCAAGCCTAGTATTTAACTATCTTGGGAACATACAGTAAGACAACCCCTTGTCTTAGGATTACAATACTTGAATCCCACCCAGCTTCCTCTCTGAGAAGTTGAACACTTATAATAAATGGGCCAGAATATCCTGGCAAGCTCGCCAATAAATTGTCAACCTCGGTGTAATGTCAGTGGAGGAAGGACTAGCGCACAGCCCAAACACACTCACAGCTTGCTTACAATCTCATTCATATATCATGCATTCGTCACATCAAACCACTAGTAAAGTCTATAACTTTACTACACATGTTCATAAAACGAAACGTCAATGCATCTGGAATCAAATGAAATAAAACATTCTCTCTTTCCTGAACTTCACAAAATCATTTATCCAAAACATCGTTAACTAACCCGGGTATAAATAGATTTCTACTTTACCTGGCCAGGTGATCTTAACTATTCACGAATCACTGTCTTTTCTTTTTTTTCTTTTCTTTTCACTGTCACTTTCACAACACGACACAACTGCGGCACTGGTGTTGGTCTGATGGCGCCTGGTCAGGTGAGACTGTTGGCGTTGGTCTGTGGTTCTGCTTGGCGAAGTGACGCTGCCAGGTATGAGGTCGAACCCCCGGTTAGGGTAGAACAGTGACTATCAACATCGATCTGTTCTCCTTTCTTTCTTCCTGCATTAACGCATTGCACTCTCTCTCTCTCTCTCTCTCTTCTAGTCTGCTCTTATCAAATGGACATGGTTGCTTTTTTTTTTTTTTTTCTTTTCTTTCTTTTCTTCTTCATGAATTAGCAACTATCTCTCTCTCTCAACATCTCTCCTCAGTCTTCCTCTGCAGACTTCTCATGCTAATCTCTCAACTTGGTTCTCTTCTCTCCTCCCTTCATCTCTCTCTCTCTCTGCCTTCTCTCTGCAGAGCTCCACTCAGAACCTCTCTCTCCCTCTCTCTCTCTATTCGTTCTTCCCCTCGTCTCTCCCCTCTCTTCATCTCTCTGCCTTTTCCCTCGTGCAGAGACTACACCTAAACCTCCTCATCTCTCTGTCTCTGTTCGTTCTCATCTCCTGCCTTCCTGTAGGCGAGAGCCTACTCTCCCGAACTTCCCCTCTCTCTCTCTCTGTCTGTTCGTTTTTTCTCCTCCTCTCTCTCTCACTCACACATTCCTTTATGCTCTAACCCGTGTCCAAGGGCCAGTACCATTGGTCAGTATTTTTACCCTTGATCCCCGAAGTTGTCTCCCTCTAATTCCATTGGACGTTCAAATCATGACAGTCCCGTCTACACGCCTTACTCTCTGTGGTGGTCAATTGGTCATTTAATTGATTAGCTAGATTTCACCCCCACCACACACTACCTTCCCCCCCCTCCTACTTGACTGGCCCGTGTGGCTCAAGTCGTAGACACTGGTCAGTGTAAAGTGGCTAGATGAGTCTGGGTAGGCGCCAAGACGCGGGCTGGAAGACCACTCGAGACATTCTGCCAGACAGCTTAGTCCGTACGGCAGACAGTGCTGTCTCCACGAGAGCTAAAAATAGCCATTAATTGGCTGAGGCGACAGGTGAATGAGTCGGTCAGCTATTTAGTCCGTCTGGAAGGGTCGGACTGTCTCTGTGAAGGATGAGGATTAGCCTCCCCTCTGCTCAAACTGGCTGAATCCGAACCATGGGGCCGTCCGCCTGACGCCCAGAATATTTGCGTTAGGGCTTAAGTCCAACTGGGCTGGTGGCGATTGACCACGAATTTGGTTGAGTTGAATTTTGACCGTGACATGGTTATTCAGAAGTTTTTTTTTAAGTCGTTCATTTTATGTTGCCTTTATTGACTTTGAAAATGCCTTTTACTCTGTCAGTAGAAAGCTTTTATGGACTGTTTTACTTTAAAATGGTGTCAAGGGGAAATAACTTAACTGCATTAAAGCCATGTAAAATGTAGGTAAAACAAGGGTAACAATTGGCTCCAATCTGAGAGCTGTTATTGTGTTGCTGGGGTAAAGCAAGGCGATGCCTGTAGCCCTGCATTCTTTTCTGTGTTCATTAATGAGCTTGCCATTGAGGTTATCAGTAACGGCCTTCTTGGTGAACGACTTCTAATGATGTGTCAGAATTATTATTAGCAGATTACATCGTTTAGTTTTCAGAAACGATGGTTGTCTTACAGCGTCAGTAATATAATCTGAGGAGGGCCGCCTTCTGAGTTGTTTGGAAAGGGAGGATCTTTGGCGCCGAGGGAAAGATGGATGCATGATAGACTTATTAAACCTGTACTGAGGGTGCATAAATATTTGGGCATCTATTTTTCTACACGCGTAAGTTTTAACCTTGCTTAGCAAGACATTGCATGAAGGGCAAAGAATGCTTTGATATGCGTAATAAAAAAAATGTATTCTCTGTGTAATAATTCGCTCGAGATATTCTTCGAAGCATTCGATTCCCATATACATGCTGTGTTGATGTGTGGGGCTGGAATTTGTGTTTATATAATGCCATTGCTAATTGAGAGGCGGTGACATTTATTTGCTTTGAAGAGGTTTCTAGGTCTCGACAGGCGTATCTCTAGAGGATCTGGTGTATGGTGAGTCAATCCATTGTTCATTAGTTTAGCCGTTAGATGTGTCCGGTATTGGTTAAAGCCTTTGCACATGGATCGTCGTAGATTGCCTCTAAGTCTGATGAAATGTTATTGAAACTGGATGTAAATGAAAAAAAAGGAACTGGGTTTCAATATATGCGCCTATTTCTGTGTCATTACGGATTTGGGGATATTTCGCTGACTCAGAGTGTTTGAAATCAAAATCAGTTTATTTTTGGTTTTTGACAAAAGTTGATTGACTGTAGTTTGTGAGAAAATCATATCCAAAGTAGCGAACGATATAATTTATACAGAAATTGTTTTAGTTTTCATAGTTTTCAGCATTATTTGAAATTCGATTTGGACATGTATTTCAAAATATTAATTGCTAAATCTAGACTTGGGGTTTCTGATATAAGGAACCATGTCTTCAGACACAGACAACATCGACAAAACGGTTTAGTACGTCCTTTGTGTATGCAAAGTGAGGAAAATGAAAAGTACTTTATGTTCATTTGCCCAGCTTTAGAAGATTTTTGCAAAACATTTACTCCACAGATATTATTATAGGCGCCCAAGTATGCTTCAGTTATTAAGTTGTTAGGATTTTCGGTATGTTTTTTTGTTAAGTCGTTTAAGATCAGAGAAATAGTGACGTCCTAGCTAGTGTCCTTGTTTGTTTGATGATTGATTTTCTTGTTCCTGATAAATGATTTGTTTTTTATCGTGTGAATGATTGTGCTCATTCCCATTCAAATGGTCTGGTCTGGTCTGGTCTCCCGCTCACCAGCCTACTGGCTTGCTGGCTTTTGTCACTCACCTACAGTCTTCAAGATGTAAGCAATATCACGGCTAAAGGTCTCCATTTTCCCCAGAAGCTGTGGCTGGTACACACATGGATTACATTCATAATGTACAGGCGACCAGTGTGCATTGTTGTTGACAGTGGCAAAGCGAAGAAACTCAGCGAACGTGACGTCATCTGCACACTAAAAGGAGTTGAACAGGTTAAAAAGACCAGTTTGCTTAACATTGTCTTTCATTCAATTTATTTCTATCATAATGTAATCCGAATTAAGCTTGACTAGAAACAGACGAGTTGGTTAATTGTTGCCTTTCGTTGACTATACCTTTATCATAAATGGTTCCAAGTTAAGATTTACTAGACAAAGGCGAATGTAGGCTGACCAGGGACTTCCATTCAGTGTGTCTGCATCGTACAGGAATCTGAATCAAAGTTGTCTAGAAAGACGTGGCCTGGCTTACCGTCGTCTTCCATTCACTTTAAATAGGTAAGTAAATAGAAAAATAAAAAGGGGACTTAACCAAAGCGGGCAGTTTACACAGGGGAGGTAGGTCACAATGAGTACAAAGGTTGAAGGGTAGTCCTGCCTTTTTACCAGAAAGACAACCATACAAACCTGAGCGCAAGACACGCGCACGCGCACGCGCTCGCGCACGTACACACACACACACACACACACACACACACACACACACACACACAAACACACACACACACACACACACACAGAGCGAGACAGAGACAGAGAGGGCTATGTAAAACATGGTTATAACGATAATAACAAAAAGTAACAGAAATAACAATTTCTAGTAAATAATAATAAATAAATAATTGACAAAGAAAAAAGATAATAAAAAGCTAAAATGATCAAGTAAAAAATCTCTCTCTCTCTCTCTCTCTCTCTCTCTCTCTCTCTCTATCTCTCTCTCTCTCTTTGTGGTGCACATGGGCGTATGGGCTCAGATTGGCCGTTAGAATATTAAAATGTGTACAAGGACGAAATTAGGTCTGTCATCCATTTTGTTTCAAAAGAGAGGACACCAGAGCTGGTGTTTATTTTGTTGTTGTTGGTTTGTTTTTTGTTTTTGTTTTTGTTTCATGTTCTGCGGATTAGTCATTGAGCCCTCCTAACTCGGTGATCTCAAACAAAAAGCAGATTGACCAGGTTTTCTTTACGTGTACTTTTCCCCTCAGCAATCGGTTCATTCTATTATCCCACCTTCACCCCACCCACCCCCTCATACCCTTATTCCTCACCTATTAGACCTTGCACTGTATGTTCCTGGACCTTGTACTTTGAATGTCAAGAAGCTTATATCGACTATCAGAAGTCTGACTCGAAGTAAGTCCAAGGACTCAAAGCGACAAAAGGGCAGGAGAAAAAAAAACCCAACTTTTTCACTATATACTGTCGCTGAAGATGAGCGGACCAGTATTTGATGAGTATTTTGTCTTGTAAAGACCTCATCAGATATGCTACTTGCCGCGGGTTACCTGCTGGAGAGAGCAACTCTTACATAAGCACAACAACAACAAAAAAATGGGGGGGGGGGGGGGATAAGAAAAACTCCGAGACTTATACGGACAGTTTCTTTTCCCCAGGAGGAAATATTCTGAGACAAACATGATGATTCAGTTTAGTGAAACGCAGTTTTGAATGCATAAAACAGTAGGGGAACAAGGAGAGAGAGAGGGGGGAGGGAGACAATCACTCTGTATTTATAAAACTCACTACGCAAAATTCAGTGGGGGGAAAAAAGACGGGGCGCAAATATACATGGCGAAACTGGTGAAGAGGGGAGCGTTACCGTGTAAAACTATTCTCTGGCAGTGTACGGGAGCCACCTGTTCTGTTTCAGAAACATTGTCCTTTGTTACGCCAACACAGAGTCCGAGTTTCGACGCCAGGGTAAACTCGTCAGTACTGCTCGGCCTTGTAGTTGCGTCCCTTTCTGAATGTGATTCAGTTTTGCCATTCTTAATTCTGTGATATTCTCAGCACCGCGGAGAGAACATCATCATCCAACAGCGACCCAAACCAGCTAGCCAAGGAAAAGAAAAAAGAAACGTTTGATAGGAATAAGCAGCCAAAAACAAAATGAGTGAGCGGTGATCCGTATACATAAAAATCTTCGAGTCTGTTCCTGAAGATCATAAAAAGATGGAAGGGAAGTCAGCAGTCTGAGTATCAATCACACACTCAAGCACGCGCACACACACACACACACACACACATGCACGCAGGCACATGCGCGGGCGCGCTCGCACACATACATACGCACCACAAGCACGCGGGCGCGCGCGCGCGCGCACACACACACACACACATGCACGCACGCACATGCACACACACGTGCGCGCGCGTGCTCGCACACATACATACGCACCACACGTACGCGAGCGCGCGCACGCACACACACACACACACACACACATGCACGCGCACGCACGCGCACACACACACACACACACACACACACACACACACACACACACACACCTACCTTAGTCTTGTTCAGGATGTTAAAGGTCCGTGAATATTTCTCATTTTGGGTAAGCTGTTTCTCCAGCATAGACTGCTTTCTCAGAGTTGTCGCTTCCTCAGCCGGTAAACTGTTGCGCAGTGCCACGATCCTCTTGCAATGGTTCAGCCAAGAATCGGGCAAAACACACTTGTCCACATACCTGGAGAATAAAAGAAGAGGGGTATGCCAGCCCAATATGTTGTGTTCGTCAACGTAACTTGAGTGCAAAGCAATATGTCCGTGCCAGCCTAATATGTTGTATATGTCCACGTACCTGGAGAATAATATAAGATGGGCATACCAGCCCTATCTCCAACGTACCTGGAGAATACAACAAAATAGGCATGCCAGCCCAATATGTTGTACTTGTCAACGTTCGTAGAGTGTCAGACAAGATGGGCATGCCAGCCCAATATGTTGTACATGTCCACATACCTGAAGTGTAGAACAAGATGGGCATACAGCCCAATATGTTGCAAATGTCCATGTACCTTGGAATATAAAAGAAGATGGGTATGTCAGCCCAATAGCTGAATATGTCCATGTACCTGGAATGTAAAACAAGATGCGCATGCCAGCCCAGTATGGCGCACCCCTCCACGTACCTAAAGCATGAAACAAGGTAGACATGCAAGCCCAATATGCTATACTTGTCAACAAGCTCGTGGTCTAAAACAACATGAGCAGTCAAACCCAATACGTTGTTCTTGTTCACGTGCCTGGAGTATAAAACAAGATGGGTATGCCAACCTAGTATGTCTTTCCCCATTTGTTTTCGTTTGGCATCAAACAGAGAGAGAGACAGAGACAGAGACAGGCAGAGACAGAGACAGACAAACAGACAGAAAGACAGACAGACAGACAAAGATGAAACTGATAATTGTATCTCAAATAGATCATGGTCCTTGTCAATAGTCGACAAACAAATATGAAACAGAAAAAAAAATGAATATAATGTACGTCTTTAAAGAGCTGAACGTTTTCCAGCATCTGTAAGGTACCATGTCTACATCAGATAGAGCTTTAAAGGCATACAACAGAAAAACAACAACACTTAAGAAGGCTTGGTCACTATCTCGCTAAGCGCTTGTGGTCTTGATGTATATGTTGAGAACTGTTCGTGTGTACCGGTCCACTTTGTCACACACTACTGCCCTGTCCCTGTTCACTTTAATCGACTATCCTCTGGATTCTCTTGGCACCTTTTTCCTTTAACCTCTTTATCAAATTTGCCTCTAATTTGCTCTCCCCTTTGCCTTTGACCACCACTTAATTCCTGTCGATTTCAATCCCTGTCTGCGGGTGCATAGCAGCAATTTTCCTGATCTGGGCGGGTTTTTTTTTTTTTTCTTTGCCACGTCCACTGCCTTCCGAACTTTGTGTTTTATGCCAGCCTCTAGCTTGGGCTGGAGTTATCTCGCATCTAGCTTGGGCTGGAGTTATCTCGCAACATCATCTCTTGGGTCCTCAAGCATGGAAACTGATCTTGCTTTTCCCGCTCTGTACAGTTCAGTTATGGGTTTCATCAGCATTCTCAGGTTTGCTTGTCAACAGAGTAGCACCATGTCAGTGTGACCAAATGGGACACAGACCACTGCTTTGTTTCCTTGTTGATTTGGGCCTTAATCGAGTCCTCTCAGCTGTTTTTTTTTTTTCAGGAGAACAAGAATATTGATAGTAATAGTAATAATGATGATGATGTCGGTGAAGAGTTTGATGGTGATTTTATGCTACAGCTACTGCTGTTGCTGCTGCTGCTGCGGTTGCTGCTGCAACAGCTTGAAAGTCATCAGTGACTGAAGTGACACGTTGCTGCTGCTATTACGACTATAACTACTACTGCTGCTACTACTACTACAACTACTACCACAGCTGTAGTTGCTGCTGCTGCTGTTGTTGTTATGGCTGCTGCTGCTGCCGCTGCTGTTGCTGTGGCTGCTGCTACTACTCTACTATTAATATTACTACTACTACAATTCAGTGACAACATATGACTATATACGATTCCTTCTACAACTTGAACAGCAGCTAAACTTGGTGCACAAAACTGTTCAGAATATGTGCTAAATTTGCCATTACATCCTTCCAAGTGTGAAATACTATTCAACCTGGAACACTACGTTTACAAAACCTTTTTCTGTGAAAAAAGCTACACACTGCCTAGCTGCTCACGCCATCTTGCTAAAATTATCACAAAATTAAGGCTGAACACATGGAAGACCAAATTTTCTCCTGAAGTTGTGTGTGTCTGTGGAAAATTCACCTCTGTGCATCACCTTCTATTAGATTGTCCAGTTTTAACTAAAATGTATAAGGCGAAAGGTATCAATCTTGACAAATATGAAAATGAGAGTCAAGTTCTGTCTGACTCATGCATAATTGAGTTTGCCGCCACTTTAGCCAGTTCTGATGTAGCTAGACTATTATGAGGGTCCTTAACTGATATGCTGTTTTCTTTTTCATAAGTGTATGCAGATGTATGTGTTGAAATGACTCAAGTGGGGTTTTGTTTTTGTTTTGTTTTTTTTGGTTGTTTTTTGTTGTTGGGTTTTGTTTTGTTTTGTTCCCCTCCCCCCCCCCCTTTTTTTTTTTCCCCGTCTAATATCATCTGCCGGATGAAAAGACGTAATATTAAACCACCACCACCTTCTACAACTTCAACTGATACTACAGCTACATGTACTACTCTCTCTTGTAGCTGAGATAGTCATGACAGCACGTGACAATCCTGGTGCTGCTGCTGTTACTACTACTACTGCTGCTACCACCACTACTACTACTACTCCTACTGTTGCTGCTGCTACTACTACAATTCCCCTATTATACCTCTTCTCTGGCCGAGTCATTCAGTATCAGCAGTTAACTCTCTGTACTCACGCACTCCACAGACGACTCCAAGGATCCCGGCTGAAGATGACCCTGCTCACATTCAAGAATTCCCGTCCCCGCAGCGTCTCTATTGATACTGTGCTTTCCCGACCTGGTAAGTGAGTGTGCACATATCCGCGGTCTATGCTCATTGGCGAGATGGTCTGTCCCTTGCGCTTCCCCCTCTCGGTCTTGTTGTGGAGGAAGAAGAAGATCCGCTTCCAGAACGTGATCCCCACCTGCCCAACACACGTGCACTTCGTCACTCATCCAGGAGAGCATTGAGACCCGGTAACAGATAGGCTGGGTGTTTCACCTCTACATTTTCAGGGCAAATCGAGCTTTAGCACAATTGAACTTGCACCAAAAAAACAACAACACACACACACACACACACACACACACAAAGAAACAATGAAAATTAGCCATCCCCTGGCACAGGATCTTCGAGAATGTAAATCTGTAATAAACGTTTCAGGTCTCAATATATATATATATATATATATATATATATACATAATATATATATATATATATATATATATATATATAACGCGGAACAAATTAAGTAGTGAGAGAAAACAAGTGCAGGTTAACAATTCTCAATTCTTCCATCATTATAGTAATGACTTTGCAAAGATTTGAAATTCACAATTAAAAAAATCGAAGACAAAGAAATAAATTGCAAAATATAATTATATTATAAATATGAAAACCCCCTTCACTAGCTGCATGACAGAATCATCGTAATCCCTCTCGAAGGCAGATATATATATATATATAATATATATATATATATATATATATATATAACAAATTAATAAATTCCAAGGATAAGTACCGAGCACCGTATCTCCCCCTATTTCTTCAATCTAAGACATAAG
>CM031599.1:38018979-38046479 GCA_018398815.1 Conus ventricosus | reverse complement strand
AATTGGTAAAAAATAAATCCAGGAATGCCTTACCACGAGTTGGTGCTTCAACTGACTCATTAACCCAAAGGGTTTTTTTGGGGTATAAAAAAAATGAGTTTTAAAATTTTTTTACTGTATTGATTCCAAAGGGGCTCTTCACCCCAATCAATACGGGTAATTTAAAAGTCTCCACCAATCCAAATACCCCCTTCCTTTTAGCCAAAAAATGTTAGAAATGTCTCTGCAAAAAACAAATTTTTTTTTTCCCTTTTGCACTGAAGGTTATATTTCCTTTCAATACCATGTTATGTCAACAATACATTTACATACAATTTTTTAACTAGGCGTCAAGATCATTCAAAAGTTCATAATTCAAAGTCATAATTCGCATGTTACAATGAAAACCTTTTTTACACTAAAAATTATTATTAAAGAAAATTAAAAAACTAAAGGGGGAAAACCCCAATTACAATATATAAACAAAGGCTAGAAAAGAAAAAAAAAAAAAACGAACAAGGGGGGGAACAAATACCCCCCCAAAAACCACACCCCTGAAAGGGGGTGCCGGACCCTGGGGGGATGGGGAAAAAAAAAAAAACCGAACAAAACGAAACAAAACAAATTCATTTCACAAAGATTGCTCGCCAATTTCATGCTCGGGTCGCCCTTTTACGGAGATTTTTTCCCCCTTTGTTTTTTTTTTGATGTGTTTTTTCACTTTTTACAAGGTTTCATGTCAACAAGAAAGACTTTTAAATTTTCGCATAGACAAGGTAGGGACCAAATTTTTTCAAAAAAAAAGAAACGCATTTCTGTCATAGTGCTATTTTTCTATATTGTACGACTTAATTCAATTGTAAACCCTGCAATCGGTTTAACACCATTAATTCTGCAAGTGTAAACAAAAATTTCGCCCAAAATAAAAGAGATCAAAAAATTTGGTCTTTTTTGTGTTTTCACGGTTCCAAAAAAAACCAGCTCAACATTAAATGACAATCTATCTTTTTTTCACACGTTGTTTTCAGTAGTTTTCTCTTTCTTTCCAAATTCTTGTGAATATGCTACCAAAATAGTGATTATACTTCTCTCCAATTTGACAAAAACTGCATCATCGCTACCCTCAAACCCTTTCTTTTTAATTGATTTTGGGATACAAAATTCTAGAAAAATTTTAAATTGGAAACCCAACCAAAATTTATTTTTTTTTTTTTCTCGAAATTTCATACGATTTCCAACTACTGGGGTAGAGCTTATTCCCATTCACGAAAGACTAAAAATAATAACAAAAACATCGAAAAAATATTATAGAAAATCTTAACTCCTTTATTGCACGTTATTTTTTTCATAACTTAAATTTTCATTCTTGAATTATTTCAAATTTATTTTCTTTTCCTTGCATATTCTTTCTGCACGGACACACCCAAAAATAGTGTAGAGGTTTTAAAGGATTTTCCCCCTTTGTTAAAAAAGGGCTCAAACTTAAAAAGTTGCCATTTTCGCCCAATCAACCCCCATAGAATATACCTTCTCTCCCCATATTTTAGAAAAAATGGGAATGGTTAATTTTGAATTATAGAAGACAGGTTCTAAATAATTTTTTTTTGGGTTTTATCTAAATCTACATAAATTTTTCAGATTGTCATATATTTAAATACGCTTTCCAAAACTTGTTGCTTTACTATACAAAATCTT
This sequence comes from Conus ventricosus, assembly GCA_018398815.1. Lineage (NCBI taxonomy): Eukaryota > Metazoa > Mollusca > Gastropoda > Neogastropoda > Conidae > Conus > Conus ventricosus. The sequence continues at coordinate 38,044,805 of CM031599.1, read as the reverse complement.
TTTATCCAAAATATTTTTATATTTTTTAACTTCGACTTTGAGTTACAAAATGGTCTTCCACTTTGAATCATTATTTTACAAAATTTTCGTACACCCAATTCAGTGCTTGCAAAAAGCAAAAATTTTGGTTTTCCTATCCCCCCCATTTTCAATATCAGATGCAATTTTCGTTTAATTTTGTCAGGTTTCCCCATCCCAACAAACTCAAACAAAGTTTTTGTAATTTTTTTTATAATGTCACAGAGGTTGGGAAGCAAAACCACAAGTAAAACAAGCTTGACAAAATAAAGATTTCGGGACTGAAACCCTTTCCCTGGGGGTGCACACCGTTTGGGGCCCAATTTTTTTAACAACCTTTTCACTTCCAAAAACTTGTCTATAATTAACCTATTAATTTTGAAAGGTCGTTTGTAAACCATTTCCAAAATTTTGAACTTTCTGGATTCCCATCATGTGTTTTTCGACTAGTACCTATTTTCGGCCCTTTCTTCTGTCCTAACCATAATTACAAGGGTTTTTCGAAATTTAATTTTAACCCCGAAAATTTAAAATTTCTGATAATGACTCGAACATTTTTTTCGTAAGTTTTTTTATCTCCTTGTAAGTGAAAAACGTATCGTCTGAAAACGGGTTTATCTGAGCCTTTTCTGATATTTTTTTTCCCTTAATTTCCTCACGTTTGATTTTGCATGCTAAAACTCTACCAAATACAAACAGAAAAGGTGAAGAGGATCCCCTTGACGCACCCCTTTTTACGGGAAAGTTGCAGACTTTTGCCGTTAACATTAGTTGTTTTGAGTTTTTTATAAAAAGTACTAATCCTTTTACAAATATCCTCACCAAACCAAAGTTTTTTGTGGCTTTTAACCAAAAATTCCAGTTAACTGAATAAAAAGCCTTTTCAAAATCTATGGAAACTATAGCCCTGGAAATTTTTGTACCCAAAATAGATTCATATCATACAAATTCCAAGTTCCCCCCAATATCCCTCCCAGATATAAATCCCGTCGATCGCAGGAATTATTTTGGCAAAATTTTTTTTGATTCTTTAGCATACATTTTATCCATTTTGTAGTTACTTTTAACAATAAATTTGGGCCCCCAATTTTTGAATTCCCTTTGATTTTGTCTCCCTTTGGGGTAAACAACTATAACGCCCCCCTTGGGGTGTTATTGACATTTCCCCCTTTACAAAAACTCTCTTTTAAAAAAAGATAACAAAATCTATTGTTTCCAAAAAATTTAAAAAAATTCCCGAAACCCATCGGGGCCGGGACTTTTATCATTCTCAATTCCTTAATGTTTCTTTTTGCTCTTCTTTTGTTAAAAATCCCTCTAAGTTGCAAAATTCAATTTTTTTAATTTTGATTGTTGTTTAAACTTACCATATTGTATTTTTGTGATTCACGTTCTTTATAAAGTTCTTGAAAAAAAAGTTTTAGTTTCTTCAACTTTTTCATTTTTTGAAAAAACATGTCCCGTTCTTCACAATTTTAAATCTGTTTACTCACAAAAGTCTGTTTTCGGGAAAAACAAAAATACTTATTTTCTCCCCTTGCAATGCCCCCCTACTTTTGACCCAAACAGATTCCCTTTCCATTTTAGATTTCCTAATTTTCTCCCAAGGGTTTTTTTTTTCATTTGGGGGTCTTTCGTCTGCTTCGTTCAGATGCAGTTTTTTTTCTCGGGGACTGTATTTCGTGTTCAAAAAGGTTTTTTTCAAAGCCCTTCTCGGGCTTTATTCTTACTTATACTGAAAGTAATTTTTTGGGCTCTAATTTCCATCACACGTATAAAGAAATAGCGATCTAATTACAAACTAACTGATCATTTGGATCTTTTTTAATTTTTCTCTCCAAGGGTACACTGCATTTTGCTTTTAACATCTCATTGTACATTAATTTAAAATGTACAATGTTTTTAATTTTTTTTAATAATTTAATTTAATTTAAAGATTTTTATTTTTCTACCTGTTTAAAGTAAATTCAACTGAACCACGAATGGCACGGGTATCCAAAAAGAATGAAGGTTACTTACTTTTCCCTTTAAATCTTTCGAAGCAATAGATATCTAGGGGGTTTTGCTGGAGTATTTTCCCTTTCCCAATTACTAAACTCTGGTTTAAACCCCCTCCAAAATTCACTACTCAAATTTAAAAACATTTCAATACCTCTTCCCTGGCTTTGGTGTTTTTTAAAATTTTATAGTTACGAATCAAAACTGGGTTAAGAACCAAATTCCATCACCACAATAAAAAATTTTTGAATTACCAATCCTCTATTTATTTTGTGTATCCAAAAAAAAATGCGGGATCGTCTCTATCGGCCAAAAAAATTCACTAATTTTTAACTTTTTCCCCAAGATTCAAAAGGACAAAACATATTTTCCCTTTTTGTATCCTTACTTTTTTCCCCTTTTAAACCAAAAATTATTGTTGAATAAAATACCTACCCCCCTTGATCACTATTATTAGAAAAAACACACACTCATATCCCCATTCAGCTCGTACTGGCGTTCTAATTTCTTCGTGAAATGCGTACCTCAAAAAAATACACAGATATTTTTTTGTCTCAAAGTTGAAACACATCCCTTTTTCCAAAATTTCCAAAAGGCCCTGCATTAAGAGACGATATTTTTCAGCTACCCATTATATTTTTGCATTTTTTTTTGTTTTATGCTCCCGATTGACACTAGTTATCAAAGATGCCAGGGCGAACTGGGAAAATGCAACTTAAAACGAAAAAAAAAAAGAAAACAAATTGAAAACACCTTTTTGGTGCCCAGTGGTGCCGACGGACCAGCACTTTAAAACCCAAAAACAATAGGAAACAACATTTGTGCAGTTAACTTTAAAAAAAAAAAAAATTTTAAACAGAAAAAAGGTACAATGAAAAAACTGACCAACACAAAAACAAAGTAAGTAAATCAAAAAACCAGAACCTTACCGGGTTAAATTCCGCATCGGGAACACGGGGATGATATTTTTTGTTTTCTTTCTTTCTTTTTTTGTGTCATTGCCACAAAAGAAAATACCAACATACGGAGAAAAGAGGTAACGGAGTTAAAAGGGGGGGGGGGGGGGGTAGGGGGTAGGGAAGGGTACTGATTATGACGAGGGCGGGGGAGAAAAAAGCCAGACGAGAAATCCGTGTATTTGCACTCGCGTACTACTCCGGGCTGTAGAGCAACCATAACATACACCAATTCCAACCGTTAAAAATATTCTAATTTTATCAAGAGAAATTTTCTATTAAAAAATCAATTTTCCTTCAAGGAAAATTTTTTCCGCAGGAAAGGATAAAATAAATTTGGGGGGGAGGGGAAGGGGGACAGAGAATGGGAGGGGGGAACCAAACAAAGGTAAAGAAAGAGAAAAAAGGTTAAAAAAAAAAAAAAAAAAAAAAAAAGAGAAAAAACAAAAGAATGGGGTGCAAAAAGACACATTTCCCCCAAAAACAATAACAGGGCGAGCACGCTAAAAAAAACAAAAGAAAACGAAAGCTTTAAACTGTATTGGGCCCAACGTTTTTCTTCGTTTTCAATAAAAGGTCGAAACATACTAGAAGAAGAATAAACCCTTCCATTAATCTCACTTTAAAGAACCTTCTTACGCTCATTGATTTTAAAAAAATTATTACACATTAAAGAGAAAAAAAAACGAACCTTAACCTCTCCAATCAACCAACACTCTCAACTAATCATTTGATAGAGTGTCACAAGCCCATCGTAACTAAAAAAATAAAAAAAAAAAAAATTTTAAAAAAAACAAATACAACCACAAAGCATTGGACCCACCCAGTCAATAGGGGAATACAAAAATTCCATCAACCATTTATTTTATCACAACACACCAAAAGAATTAATGTTTAACCGTAAACACTCCCCTGCGAACAACAAAACTAATTCAATGAATGGGGTTAGCATGGAGGGCCCTTTTTCTGTTTGGGTAAAGACCCCATGGCATCAAAATTTCAATCGTACAACGACAATTCTTCGTTCATACATCTTTCATGTGGACAATACAAAACGGCAAAAGTTAAAACTGCAGCAAATTATGTTCATTGCCAAGTGTCCCATTTTCTTCTCCCTTTTAAAACGAACCACCCGGGCATGGACATAGTGAAAAAGGAAAATTGGGGGAAAAACTTGATCGAGGGTAAAGACAGCACACACACACCACACACACACACACCACACACACACCACACCAACAACGCACACACACTACACTCTTACACACACACACACCTCACTCTTTCCCACCACACCACACACACACACACACACCCACAAAACACACACACACCAACCCCAAAACACAACACACACAACCCCCTCTCCTCTCTCTCCTTCAATCCACACACAACACTCTTCTCTCTCTCTCTCTCTCTCCCTCTCCCACACACCACACACCCAAAAACCCCCACAACACACAACAAACCCCCACACAACACACAACGCACCACACACTTTCCACACACACGCAGATGAAAAAGCGGGGGAAAAGGTGGATTAGTTTTCCCCATACCCCCCAAATACGCTTTTTATAGTAACGAATCTAACAAATGAATAAAAGAATAAAATAAAGATAAAACCCCTCGCTCCCCTCCCCCCCCTCCACCCCACACAAGGGCCCTCTTTCCCCCAACGACAACATCGGACGGTTTTCCAGGGGCATTTAGAAGCCCGCTTACGAAAGCGCACCATCAAAGACACAAAAACAGCAAAAATTTCAAAAAACCATACATCATTCACTTTCAACTGGGGCAAAAAATGTTCTCCCAAGATCACAGAAATTTTTCCAACAATTTTTTAAAAAGAAAAAAAGAAAAAAAAAAAAAAAAAAGAAAAAGAAAAAGGGAGAGGGGACAAAGCGAAGGAAAAGAGAGGGTGTGGGGGAGACACTGAACAAACATCTGTCCCCATTTAAAGAAAACAAAACAAAAAGAATACAAAAGAAAGAATCATGCAGAGTTAGTCAATACATTAAACGTACAAACCCCCACACACAACCACACACACACACACACACACATACACACAACCCCACTCTCTCTCTCTCTCTCTCCTCTCCTCCCTCTCCTTCTCCTCCTTCTCCTCTCCTCTCTCCTCTCTCAATCTCACACACACACACCACACACAACCACACACCCCACACACACAACCCACACACTCTCCTCTCTCTCTCTTTACCCCCCCCCCCCCCCCACACACAACACACACACACCCCCACACACCCACACCACACACACACACACACCCCCCACAAGACCACGCACGCACGCACGCACGCACGCAACACACACACACCACACAAACAAAAACCCACCACACACACACACACCCCACACCACTATCACAACACATGCACCACCACTTTCACCACACATGTAGAAAAAACGCGGGGGGGAAAAAGGGGGGCAAGCCCACCTTTCCATCCCAAAATACGCTTTCATATAGTAACGAATTCTAACAAATAAAAAATAATAAACAAAGAATCCTCTCGCACCCCCCCCTCCACCATCCCCCACACAAAACCATCCTCCCCAACGACAACGTCGTGCGTTACCAATACATCAGAATGCACCGACCTACAGAAGGCCCCCTCGACGACACCAAAACAACAAAAAGGGCAAAACACCAGTACATCATTCACATTTTCAAGTCTGCGCAAAAAATGCCCTCTGCAAGTTCAAGAAATTTGTTCCAACAAATTTTTAAAAAGAAAAAAAAAAAAAAAAAAAGAATTTGAAAAAAAAGGAAAAAGAAAAAAGAGGAGGAAACAAAACAAGAAGGAGATAGAGAGGATGGGGGTGATACACATTTATCAAAACATCTGTCCCCATTACAGAACTCAGCAACAAAAATGATACAAAAAAAAGAATCATGCATAGTTTAGTCAAACATGAAAAGTTCCCCCACACACACACACACACACACACACACACACACAAACACACCACACACACACTCACCCTCAAATACACGCACACGCACACACACTACACACCACACACACACACACACACACACAAAGACACTCACTCACACACACACTCCAACATACATACTCTACACACACCACCACGCGGCGCGCACACACACACACACACCACACACACACACCACAGGGGAAAAAGCGGACGGAAACCTGGGGGGAATTTTCCACCAAAACCATCCTATGTGTTGTTTTTAATGTAAGAACAAACAAATGAAAAATAATAAAACAAAGTATCCCTCCCCCCCCCCCCCCCCCCCCCCCCCCCCCCCCCACGTTCCATCAAACGACGACAATCGTGGGGTAACAAAAGAAATCCAGAAGCACTTCACATGAAACGCACTTCCACCAGACGGACCAGGTCAAACACAGAAAAGGGTTCAAAAAACCAACCCCCCCCCCCCCCCCCCCCCCCCCCCCTCCCCAAACCCAAATTTTATTCACAAAACAGTTGCTTTTTTTGTACCTTTCCCTACCACAACAAAATCAAAAAAGTTTTAAGACACCATACATCATCACATTTCAAATCGCGCAAAACGTCCCTCAGGCAAGTTCACAAAATTGTTTCCCAACACTTTTGAAAGAAAAAGAAAAGGAAAAGAAAAAAAAAAAGACAAAAAAAGAGAAAAAAAAAAAGAAAAAAAAAAAAAGAAAAGAAAGAAAAAAAAGGGGAGATCCAGTGATCCGTTTGGGAAGACAGAGGGGAAGTTTGAAGCAGGGGGAGGGAACTGGGGAAAAAGGGGGGGGGAGGGCGGGGAGGGGCCCAAAAAAATGGGGGAGGGTGCGGAAGAGGCTGGAGGGCCGCAAAAACATCACCCTTCATAATAAACTTCCGAAAAACAAATACCAAAAGATTTTTTATCACTAAAACCAATCAAAAAATGAGAAACGGGTATTTAACCAAACCCCACAACTCTCGACCCAAAAACAACCCGCGCACATTTATTAAATTTCCAAAAAACCCTTTGGGGGAAAAATTTCCCCTTTGCTGCCTCACCCAAGGCCAAAACCTTGGCAGAAAAGGCGGGTGGGGGGCTCCCTCACCACATTCCACAACCCACACACGCGCGCGCGCACACACACACACACACACACACACAACACAGGGAGAGAGGGGGGGGGAAAAGAGCAATAAACACATCCAAACATCACAATAAGGGGAGCAAGACTGGCAAGAAAAAGCCACAAGAGGGATGGAAAAAAAAGAAGAAAGAAAAAAAAAACAATGAAAAGGAAAACATCCATAGAAGCCACTCCAACTTGGGAAAAAAAAAAGAAAATGAAAAACACCACCTTGTTTTTTGTTTTGGGTTACACGCATTTTCCCCTTTTAAAGATGACATCCCATCCGAATCCAAGTCCAATTTTTTAATTTTTAAAACCCTTTTTCAACTTTGCAAAATTTTGCCGTTTGACGACCAAGTGACATTTTGGCAAATGATTCGAAGGCCCTTCTCAACAACTGGGGTTTTGCATTTTTAGTCTTCTGCAATGGACATCCATTCCCTTTTATTTACGCCGTTTCTGACAGCACTGAGGCCGCTTACGCCTGGAAAAAAAGGCAGGAGAAAGGGTCTTGGTTTTCCATTCACACCCCCCCTTTCCTGTGCGGGGGCAAAACCACATCGCTGAAGACACCGTTTTTAAATCCAACTTGTTTTTAAACATTCAACACAATGTTTCACACAGTCCTCCCCATTGTCTCTTCTCCTCTCCCTGGATGCCAAACACACGCACGTTCCACTGTCTGCCGGCGTTCACTGTCTTCTTTTCCCCTTTTAGAGCGCAATTTCATTTGTTTTCCCCGTCAACACACCCTTTGTTCTCGTTTTCTTCTTTAAGGTACCATTTCTGAAAGTAATTTGCATTTTTTGTTGCAATCAAAAAACACACTCGGTGCATCTTTCGCTAGACTGTGCTGTTGTTAGCTAATATTTTATTTTCAAAGTTTTTAACCTCCCCTTTTTTCTCAAACCTCTTTGGTTGGGACTTTCACAAAGTTCTTTAAAATTTTCCCAAACGCATTTTTTTTTCACCTCCCTATTTTCACCTAGATTTTTTTACTGCCTTTTTTTGTTTTTTTCTGCACACTTTTTTACTTTCCCACTGTCCCAAAACCCAAGGCTGGGTCCCGATCACTTGTAAAACGTGGAGTAGGGTTTTCGCTTTTACCTTTTTCGTTACTTTTTTTACTTGGCATGAAATACTACTTACAGATTTACATGATCGTAATATCAAGGAAAAAATTTTTTAAATGACTTACTTTAGCATCGTTTCTCTTTCCACCCATTTCCCCCGCAGTTTTTACATGATAATCCTTTAGAAATAGTTAAAAAAATAAATCGTTTTTAAGTATCATTCAAATAGCAAAAAAACCACACAAAAAAATCCAAAGAAGTAAAACATTTTGTCCTGTGCTCGCCCGCGCTTCAACGGTTAAACCAGCCAGAGAACGCGAGCGCCGGGGGAGCTCCTAATTCACGTCCTTCACTACGCTGACGGAAGTCAACCCGAACAACATTTCATCTGGTCTGGGGGGTCTGTAAACGATCCAAAAATGACAGGGTTTTTATTCTAAAATTTAAACCACAAAATAAAAATTTCACTATTTTTGCCTTTATATAAAAACTACTGGGTAAGTTCTTCCAATGGGAAAAAAGACTCCCGCAACCCCTTTTTCCACGTCTGCCTTTCAAAATATCAAAAACCTCCATTAGAAGTTCCTGCTGGATGTCCAATTTACCACGTTTCTGTTCCAATTTAAAATCAATGTTTTTTTCGGTGACAAATTACTGAGTTCTTCCTTTTTTTTTGATAAGAGATTGAAAATTTTCGACTATGCATTTAAAATTTTTTTCTTTTTCCTCTTAATTTTGGGGGTTCAGTTGCACTTTATATTTGGGTTTTTTCAGTTTTAAAAATCAGGGTGGGGAAAAATTTAAAAAAATTTTAATTTTCTTTTGGGGGTCGGGCTGGGGAGATAGGGTCAAAACGGTTTCTTTCGAGCTGCATCCCTTCAAAGAATCTTCAAAAAGCTCAACAAATTTGAAGCCCGCAGGAAAAAAAAGTCCAAGATATATCACATTGCATAAGCTTTCATAAACTGCTGAATTAATAACATACATTTATGTGATACCTTATTTCAGACTCACGGCAACTGCTTTTATGTTTCCATGTGATAAAATTAAACTCCGCATGGATTTTACTTTGGGGACGGGCCCGGATTAGTTCAAGTCTCCCAAGCAGGATAAGGGAGCCCCTGATTTAACCCCTTAAATTCAAACCCTTTTATTCAAAAATTCCTTACACTGTACTTTTCTGATGTTAATTGAAATCAGGGGGGCAAATCTGGGCCCCGTAATAGACGTGAGAACAGTACTCGGCACAGGTGTACACAGGAGGCTAACATGGTTCAGGATGCACAAAGTTTTAAAACCTGCAAAAATGGAACTAAAGGCGTCTACGTCTACATCTAAAATTTCAAATTAAACTGAGTGCTAGGGATATTGTTGTTCCTGTCACATGTGGAAACAGCATGGAAAAATAGAAAACTTTTAACGAAGCCGAGGAACAACACGCCGGTAGCCATCTTGAAAAGCCAAATAAGAAAGACTCACCCCACTTGAAAGGGTCTAAAACACAATTTCGTTTAAAAAAAAAAAAGAGAAATAAGCGTTAAACCATCAACAGCCAACAGTGCTGATTATTAAAATTCACGGTTACTCGTATGAGTAAAAGATGCAACCAAACACACACACACGCACGCACGCACGCACGCACGCACGCACGCACGCACGCGCGCACGCGCGCACGCACACACACACACGCACGCACACGCACACACACACACAAACACTTGATACTTAATCAATGAGTCAGCTTACATAAAAATAGCCATGCTGAGACCGACACATAATTAACGAGACAAAATCAGATTCTAGGCACTACCTCAATAAGTCATTACCCTGAACCCATCTTTCAATACAATTGTTTTTACACATTGTGATCGGCTAACCGTCCACCCCCACTGCACCCCCCACCCCCTTCTCTTTCTCTCTCTCACACACACACACACACACACACACACACACACACACACACACACACACACACACACTACACTACCTCCACACACTTTTAATGACATTTTTAACACAACACACACATGTTTCCCCGCCCCCCCCCCCCCCCCCCCCCCCCACACACACACACACCGACATACACACAACCGGCCCCTTTTACATGTGTTTTTTCCGTTTTGTCTTTGTTTGTTTGTATGCCTGTTCGTTTGTCTCTTGTTTTTGTCTAAGATCACTGTAAAGTGGATAGACATTAAATTAAAGAACGAACGAACGAACGAACGCACGCACGCACGCACGCACGCACGCACGCACGCACGCACGCACACACGCACACACACACACACACACACACACACACACACACACACCCCGAAGGTTGAAAAGGTGCGAGTATCTCGCAGATGTGTCTACGAACTCTTGAGAACTGCTTTCGATCGACCTACTGTTTTGATTTGGCTTGTGCTCGCTCGAAGTTGAGCTTCATACACATAAAATCAGTGCGTTGAACACATCGGATAATTAAATAAAATAAACAAAACAAACGGTGCACTCACTTCTGAAAAGTGATTCCACCGTCTCTTTCCTTCTTAGTGTAGTTTCTGGAGCAATATATTGCCGCACAGCAAGGCATGTTGTCTTCTTTCTCACTGGCCGAAGCGAGCAGTGGGTAGACTAGATAGGGGAAATAAAATCAGCTCTTTCTACACCGAGAGTGAGGAGTGCCTCTATCCTTTCCGTTTCAAAATCCGTGGATGATAGTGTCTTAGAGCGTTTATTTAAAGGCTAGAATATTAACTGGGACACAGATAAGATCGTAGAAAGGACAATGTGAGCTTCGATTTGGAGGTGGCGATTCAAATACAAAATTAATGGTCGTTCGGCCAGACTTTGATGTCAGTATGGTCGTTTTGCGGACTTTGGTCTCAGGTACGTAGGTCCCTGCGCTGAAGGCAACAGGCAATAACGTGATAAGCTTACTGTGAACGTTGGAGTGCGCCCAGGTACAATATAACCTTAGTAAAGAAGTAGTCTCACACATTAGCTTATGGCGCTTTATTTAGATGGAAAAGAGAAGGGCGCAGCAACAGATGTGTATGATCAATCGAGACGCCTGAGAGCACATGATTTGGAGTAATGCGAAACGCCCCCCTCCCCCTCCCCCCCCCCCCCCCCCCCCCCCCCCCCCCCCCCCTTTCCCGCATTTTCACTGATGCGTGCTTTCCTCACGGATCGACGTGTAACACAAGGACAGCAAGGGTGGTACCACAGGTGTTGGGTTGCTTACATTAGGCCCCATGTATTGGCTGCTCGATCAACAATGCAATATAAAACAAGATGCAAAGCATATAAACGTACTCCCAGTTTATCCTGAATATGCGCGAGATATTCCATAAAGAGGAAAAACCGTCTTGGACTGGTTTAACCGTTGGGAATGGCTATCTGGTAAACATCGGCCATCGTCTGTGACCTATAATGAACATACTTACAAATTTTCAGAAAGATCGGCCAAGAACTTTCTAAGATTTTCCATAGAGAAGAAAACCATTATGGGCCGTTAGTAATGGCTATAACGGTACACTTAAACATCGGGAATCATCCGTGACCCATAATGAACATACCTACAAATTTTCAGAAATATCGGCCAAGTACTTTCGGAGATATTCCATAAAGAAGAAAAACCGTTACAGGCCGTTACAGCCGTTAGTAACGGCTATAACGGTAAACTAAAACATCGAGCATCATCCGTAACCCATAATGAACATACATGCTCATTTTCACAAAGATCGGCCAAGCGAAAAAGATATATTCCATGAAGAATAAAAAGCGTTACAGGCCGTTACAGCCGTTAGTAACGGTATATATGGTAAACTAAAACATCCGGCATTATTTGTGACCCATAATGAACATACCTACAAATTTTCAGAAAGATCGACCAAGTGCTTTCTGAGACATTTCATAAAGAAGAAAAACCGTTACAGGCCGTTACAGCCGTTAGCAACGGCTACAGCGGGGTAAACTAAAACATCAGGCATCATCCGAGACCCATAATGAACATACCTGCTCATTTTCACAAAGATCGGCCAAGTATTTTCTGAGATATTCCATGGAGAAAAAAACCGTTACGGACTGTTACAGCCGTTAGTAAAGGATGTAACGGTAAACTGAAACATCGGGCATCATCCTTGACCCATAATGAACATACCTACAAACTTTCAGAAAGATCGGCCAAGTGCTTTCTGAGATACTCTATAAAGAAGAAAACCCGTTACAGCCGTTACTAACGGCTATAACAGTAAACTAAAACATCAGGCATTCGTGACGCATAATAAACATACCTACAAATTTTCAGAAAGATCGGCCAAGTACCTTTTGAGATATTCCATAAAGAAGGAAAACCGTTACAGGCCGTTACAGCCGTTAGTAACGGCTGTAACGGTAAACTAAAACATCGGGCATCATCCGTGACCCATAATGAACGTACCTACACATTTTCAGAAACATCGGCCAAGTACTTTTTGAGATATTCTATAAAGAAGAAAAACCGTTACAGGCTGTTACAGCCGTAAGTAACGGCTATAACGGGGTAAACTAAAACATCGGGCATCATCCGTGACCCATAATGAACATACCTGCTAATTTTCACAAAGATCGGCCAAGTAGTTTCGGAGATATTCCATAAAGAAGAAAAGGCGTTACAGTTTAGGTAAACTAAAACATCGGGCATCATCCGTGACCCACAGTGAACACAACTATAAATTTTCAGAAAGATCGGCCAAGTACTTTCTGAGATATTCTATAAAGAAGAAAAAGACCCATAATGAACAAACCTGCTAATTTTCACAAAGATCAGCCAAGTACTTTCCGAGATATTCCATGGAGAAGAAAACCCGTTACAGGCCGTTACAGCCGTTAGTAACGGTAAACTAAAACATCGGGCATCATACTTGACCCATAGTGAACATACCTACAATTTTTCAGAAAGATCGGCCCAGTAGTTTTGTCTGGAGCGAGTGGAACACATTTTGACCACGGACACACACACAGACACACACACACACACACACACGCACACGCACACGCACACACACACATACACAGCATTTCTTCGTTCCCATTCTAAAGTACTCCCTGTTCTTTAAGAACTGGGAGTACAACAAGATAATACGACCTCTCGGATTTGGTGAAGATTGACCGAAATGAGCAAATAGCACACATCTCTCTCTCTCTCTCTCTCTCTCTCTCTCCTCTCTCTCTCTCTCTCTCTCTCTCTCTCTCTCTTCTCTCTCTCTCTCTCACTCACTCATACACACACACGCACGCACTCATGCACGCACGCACACACACACACACACAACTGCAGTCGTGGAAAAATATCAGGGAAGGAAATTAATACGGAGAAAAGTGGCCGAGTTCTAAAGTGAAGAAAACACTGGGAGAAAAATGATGCCTCTTGCAATGACACAAAATTCAGTTAGCATGCGGGGAGAGAGAGAGAGAGAGAGAGAGAGAGAGAGAGAGAGAGAGAGAGAGAGAGAGAGAGAGAGAGAATGCGAATGTTTTATTCAGTTTAAGGCCACAGCCCCATACTGAAGGGGGTTTCATACATGCATCATACAACATTCCTAATACGTAACAAAATGAAATCATGAAAAAATGTGAAAATGTAACAAAAGGCAGAGTACATTAAGACGTTGCTGTCCGAATTCTCTTCTTTGCTTCATAAATATACATGGCTAAATTTAAAAGTGTATTATCATTCCTTGTTGACAAGAGAATCAGCCTGAAACTACATGGTTCGGTGTAATATTTGGGTTGAATAAGTTTTATTCTAAGATCGCTCAAAGCAGGACAGCAAAACAAAAAATGTATTTCATCTTCTCTTGCTCTGTTACAGAGTCGACACATCAGTTCATTTTCAACAACATTACTGTACCTGAAGCGATGGCATGCTACATCAGACACGCCAAATCTAAGTTTTGTCAGGGCACATTCGATAAATCTATTCATTTTTATCCCAATATAAGGTTCTAAGGTATGTGTCGATTTAAAGAGGTTATACTGAGCAAATCTATCACTATTATACATATGGTCATGCCAGTCTTGCCACCTGCAATCAACAATCGTCTATTTAAAACAATTCAGAAATTCTGATTATATTTTCTACACCTTGGTTATCCCAAACAAATCCATATCCATATGAATTCAAACACTGTCAAACATGGAAGCCCATGTCTTTTTACCATTATCATCTAAACTCAACAGCACCCTGTAACCTTTAAAGGGTAACCTGTCGTCATTCATTCTTGTTAGCTTGAGCCAATATTTTACACATTTCAGATAAGAATTTAGATAAACTGGATATCGTCCAAGTTCACCATAAACCAGATCATTGGGCGTTCTACCGTCTACATTCAAAACGCGCTTCAGCGCATACAGGTGAACTCATTCAATTAAGAAACCTTTGTCAAAACCCCATACTTCTGCTCCATATTGTAAAATTGGCTGTACCTGTGAATCAAACCATTTTGTAAAGACACTGAACGAGCTACACTCTAACTTGTACAAAATATGAAGAATACCGTTGACCGCCTTTTTCGCCCTGTTGACTTTATCTTGACAAGCAAAACCAAAACTAAGTTTCGTTGTAAAATAAATACCAAGGTATTTACAAGCATTAACCACATTTATTCTCTCACCTCCATAAGTCCATTTTTCAGTATGGGCCAAAAATCCTCCTTTACGAAATACAATATTGGTCTTATTCATGTTAACATTTAATTCTAGCCTGACTGTTGCAGAATACAAATTATTTAGTTGTCTCTGGAGACCAACCACTGATACTGAAAGTAAAATAATATCATCAGCAAAAAGCAACATAAACAATTCTAAAAGGTCAAAAATTACTCCATGACGACCATTTTCAATTATTTCCGAGGCTAACTCATGAATAAATAGAGAAAATAAAATCGGACTACAGACATCTCCTTGTTTGACCCCACTTGTACACTTGATAAATTCCGATAATTTTGCGCCTGGTCGTATTTTCACTTTTACATCACAATACATACTCTTTATGGTACAGTTCATTCCATTTTTTAACAGAACAGGCCATAACAATTTTCGTTCGTTCGTTCGTTCGTGAGAGAGAGAGAGAGAGAGAGAGAGAGAGAGAGAGAGAGAGAGAGAGAGAGAGAGAGAGAGAGAGACAGACAGACAGACAGACAGACAGACAGATAAAGAGCACAAAACCTGTTGTCTGCTTCGTAGAGAACACAGTACGTGTTAACAGGACACACAAAGTGACCTAGACATGGGAGCGGCTTACTGAGATGGCAAGAGACATTTATTTCACCACTTTAACCAGCTCACGTATAGCCTTTCGGCAGCTTGTTGCTCAAATGTGACTTTGATAAGTTAATAAACTAAAAGCTTTCCTGTCAACAACTTGTTAGAGCGGTCCATACATCCAAAAGACCAAAATTTACGTGTTAACATTGTCAACAAGCCCCAAAATGCTTGAATTTTACTTATCCCAAAGACGCGACAGTTTTCCAGTTGTTCTCACTGACGGCGATGGCATTCTGAAGATTTGGACGAAAGTGATATCCTGTCTACTTGTTTACAGTGCTGTGACTATAAGAAAACCGCAACAAGCAAAGATGATGAACAAAAGAATCCAAAACACTCTGAAATTCGTACTTTTATCCCAAAGACAGCAGAGAGAACACCACGCTTTGCAATGGCGGACAGCGTTTCCCCTTCTTTGACTGACTGTAGTGCTTGCATGTGCGAGGCCCTATCGTGTGCCCAATATTTAGCCGCAGGCCTGTAGAAAAACTATCTCCAGCCCTTTCTAACGGGAGGCGAAATATGGAGATCTCGACTGCCATGCTGGGCATATTGTACACCCACTTCCAACATCTCTTCGTTTATATTAAGTATATAGGTCTGCCAGTACACCACCTGTCTAATACTTTGTCGTTGATATTAAGTATCTAGTTTCACTTGTTTACCGCTTTTTTTACAAAGACGTTTTCATCTATACCAAAAATCAAGCTTTCCTGTACAACATTGTCCAGCTCCTCTTTATCCATATAACGTATCTAGAGTTACCTGTAGACTCTTGCCCAATACTTATGTCACGACCGACCCCTGGAGGTCTGCCCTGACAGGATCGGTCTAGGTGGGAGTGAAGGGAGTGACTGACCTCACACGCTCCGCAAGAGACCACACAATAAAGATTACGATACAACACCCCATTTATTCACACCAGCAAAATAAACATTCCAACACACGCACCATGCACGATCACAATAAAGCACTCCAACGCACACAACATGCACAATCACGATCAAGCACTCCAACGCACACAACATGCACAATCACGATCAAGCACTCCAACGCACACAACATGCACAATCACAATCAAGCACTCCCGCACCCACAACATGCACGATTATAAATAAGTATTTCGCCATACGACGCACATGATCACACTTACAGCATTCCAGCACATATGACAAATACACATATAAAGGAAATATTTCCAGCATTGACCCTCCTAACACCATGGAGTGCGTGCACACCCCTGCCCCTGTCGAGTCTGCTGGAGCACCCTGTCGCACTAGGTGCTCCGAGCCGGTTGGTTCTCGCAGGGAGTCGCTCAAAGCCGACACCCTCGACTTCCAAGCGGGCAGTGAAGAGCGTGTCCCGGGGGGGGGGGGGGACGTAGCTGTTACTGGAGGTCCTGGACGGGGTCCAGGCCGGCCATCAAGACGGCGGGCGTCTCTACCAGCCCTCGGTCCCGACCAAGGCGTGGCCTCGACAGCGTGTGGGCACCATCCCCGTCCGTGGTCTCAACCAGAACGTGGCCTCGACCAGTACGTGGCACCATCCAGATCGTGCTCCAGGTGAAGCCCCCGAGGGGGGGAGGACGTAGCTGGGAGGAGAGTCGAAGAGGAGGGAAGAAGAAGGAAGGAGGAAGGAAGAAGGGTACTGGAACCCTGCCGTCAGTACCGTCTGACCATTGCTGTCAAGTCTAGCACTCCTCGCATGATGGGCGAGGGGAAGTGTATTCAACGCACACAGAAAACCCATTGAATCAAGTCTTCTCACACGATGCAGGTAAAAGACTGCATTAAATCAACAGGTTATAAAACAAATATGAATTATCTTCACCCTCTCTCACTCACGCTTAACGTTTTCCTTCCTTAGGAAATAAATCAACACAGCGACCATCGCTTAATAACTGCCACCACATTTGCAAATAATAATTCAATGGCACAACTGTCACATTTTATAAACACATGTCAAAATAACACAAATCTCCAACCACGCATCCAAACGACAAATCATGCGTACGCACGCTCGCGAACATAAAACTCGTTCTCCTTGCACACACAAACAGACGTGGCCGAAGGATAAAAAGTCCGGCGAATGTGACAGGGGCGACGAGCGAGACCAAGCAAGTTCCAACCCTGAATCACCAGGTTCTCTCCCTTCCCCACCGACTACCGCATCACCAGATACATAAACAGGAGAAAGAATTTTGGAAACAATTTAGAATGGCCAGGTTAAAGATGGAATTAACCAGAGAAAAGGTCTCACACAATATTTCTCTTACAATTTCGAAAACACAAGAAAATTGCGCAAAAGCGAAGACTAAGCCGCTAACAACAACAAACCAAAACAAACAGACCACGAAACTGATGCTTACCAGCTACCCGTGGGTGACCCCGAAGAGGCGGGTCAAAGGACTCTCTCACCCTCTGTCCAGTCGAGAGACAGAGGCGAAGATGCGGAAACAGAAGAAGCGATGTCCCTCTCCTACAGGCCGACTGCAGGAATTGAAAGTACTGACTGTACTCTCGATGACATGGTAAAGAACCGGGACTGGAGCAGGCGCCCCCAGAGACATCTTCCGCTCGAGTGAAGAGCTAACCTCCCTCAGCAATGGTGGCCAACATGCCATGCTGCGTCACAGAGTGAGCATACTTCAAACTAATAGAAACGAAGCACGTGCGACAGGTAAAAAGACAGCGAGAGGCCGATAGACAGAAAGTTCGAGAGAAAGGTACCCGCCACCCGTGAACTTGCAGGATGAATAGCACGGGCGGTGGAATTAGAGAGAGAGAGAGAGAAAGCAAACCGAAGTTGAGCTGAACTATACCAAGGTGCAACCGCACCACAAGCCACACTAAGGGACGGGTACACGACAACAGCAACGACAATAAACAAATAAGTAATTCCGCCACCCTAGGTGGGTCGAACGTCGTAGGCCTCGTGACAAACTCGTGACAACTTATTAGTGCATATTAAGCACCTGGGTTTCTTGTGCATCTCTTGCACAGCACCTCTCCACTGATATCAGATATCTAGGTTTACCTACACATCCTTTGTACAATACCTTTTTCTTCATATCAATCCTTAAACGTTTGCCCAACACTTCTTCATTCATATTCAGTATCGAGCTTTACCTACACACCCCTTGTCCAACACCTTTACATTCATAGTAAGTATCCAGATCTACGTTTTACCCGTTGCCCAAGACTAACTAATTCAAGCTATTTAATAATAATAATAATAATAATAATGAATACTTATATAGCGCCTATTCTCGGCTAGAGGCCAAGCTCTAAGCGCTTTACAATCAACACTCGTTTACACAACGGGCTGCCTACCTGGGTAGTGCCGACTGAAGAGCTGCCAGCTGGCGCTTCATTCAGTCGTTTCCCGTGTCATCCATTCAGTATCGTTCAATATCGATCACTCATTTTCCTTACTTCCTTCATTCTTTCCATTTCTCACGCAGGGTGCATGCTATGTGTAACGTGTCATCCATACCAACGGCCAAACTGGCCTACTCTTCCGAAAGTTGGTGATGGGATTTTACGTGTGTGCAAGATGTTATGCATGCGTTCACACACGGAACCTCGGTTTATAGTCTCATTCGAAAGACTAAGTTTTACCTAGGTTTACCTGTACACTCACTGTGCGGCACTTCCGTCATTAATTAGAAATATCTAGATTTACTTACACAACTGTTGTCCAGTGCTTCGTCTTCGTATGAAACATCGAGGTTTTCGCATACACTCCCTGTCTAACACTTCAGTACTCATTCATATTATTCATATTTAGTATCCAACTTTCTTTATTCATATTATGTCTCCAACCCATACCTTCACATGAAGCTTCCAATACCTTTTTATTCATATTAAGTATTTAGATTTACCTGTTCACCCCCACCCCAACATCATTTCATTCATATAAGTTTTCTGGGTTTCTACACACATACTATGTCCAGTAACTCTTCTTTCATGTCAACTATCGAGGTTGATATGATAGATACCACCGTTTACAGATCGTCCACCATGTATGGTCATCTTCATTTGGAGAGAAAGGATGGTGACAATCCGACTTAAGATCACCCATGGCTTTAAAACAAGTTCAGGTTATATTTCAAACTATGGATTCTGTGGGTTTTTCAAATCAAATTCTGAAGAAGCGCTGAGGGGTGAAAAGTCAAAGAAAGAGAGGTATCACATAAAGCAAGGAAAAGGAAAAATCATCTGGATCGCATGCGTACCAACAAAACAAAACTTAAAGACAGATTAAAAGGGGGGAAAAAAAACGAAAAAGAAACGATCAAACGACATTAACCAATTCGTTACCAATCAGTACAACATAATTGAAATCAAAATCGTTCAGTAGAAGTTAAAACGGGTATGAGAGAGAGAGAGAGAGAGAGAGAGAGAGAGAGAGAGAGAGAGAGAGAGAGAGAGAGATTCGGATGTTTTATTCATATAGCCCTTGCCCCATTATGAAGGGGTGGGTAACATAATACATCATATGAAACAAATACACATGACTGTAAAACAAATCAAACAATTAATATAGATCAAGAGGAAGCTATTCCTCTAAATTTAAATGCCTTGTATAGAAACAAGGATAACTTTCGAACAACGTCTGTTGAAGATGATGACATCAATATTGTCAATATAAACAGGTATGGTTGTCTATAAAAATTTTGGCTGAATAAATTCAGTTCTAATATTCCTGAAGGCTGGACAGCAAAGAACAAAATGAATTTCATTTTCCTGAGACTCTTTACAAAGTGGACACAGTAGATCAGTGTCATAAACAGTGGCCTTGTATCTAAATTTATGCACTGCCAATCCTGATATTCCAAATCTGAATGTGGTTATGACATACGTTAAATGTCTGTCCATTTCTAAAGTTAAGTAAGGTTTCAAATCATGAAAATTACAAACATGCCTATAGAACTCTTATGATGGCCAAACCATGTGCAGTATAGTGAAAGAAAAGGTTTCTTTCACTATACTGCACATGATTTGACCATCTTTGCCTAGAGCAGCCAATCAATCGTTGACGAAAGCAACGTATGAATTGCTAAACATTGCCAACACCTTGAATTAGCCATGTAAAACCAAAACCATATTCAAAGAGACAAATACGTACTTTACTTACCCAGTTGTTTTTCCCTCTAGCATCGAGATCATATAACATGTTATAAGCTTTGCGTGGTAATCTGAATTATGCTCCTGCATAATCTCATAATTCAGACTCACACTGTACAATTGGTTGAATATGACTATCAAACAATTTGATACAAACATACGAAGACGTATTATTGAGGATTTACAGCTTTTTCATAATATTGAGCAACACATTTTTGGTCCTGCACGCAAGATCCTTGCACGCTCAAACAAAATTCAGATGTGTAGAGAGAAATATACCCAAGTACGTATAAGCATTCACAACAGGCATGGGGATGCAATCATAAAACCACCTTTCTCTTGCACTCAAATAACCACCCTTTCGAAATACGATAATGTTACTTTTGGAAAAATTAACCTTTAGTTGGAGAGAAGCAGCTGTGCGATGTAGACTATTCGGTTGAGTCTATAAACCAATAACAGTCTCTGATATCAAAACCACATCATCAGCTAATAAAAGAATAAACAACTCAAAAGCATCCAAAGTCAGCAAAACCCCATGTTTTCCATTGTTGATCACTTCAATTGCTAGCTAATTGAGAAAGAGGGAAAACAGAACAGGACTGTAAGCATCACCTTGCCTAACCCCAGCTGTACAGTTAATGTAATCTGTCAGTTTATCCCCGCAACGAACTAACTATAGACCTAACCACTTCATACATGCTTCTGATACATCTGTAAAGTTTACTCCCAATGCCATTTTTAATCATGTCTGGCCAAAGAAGATTTCTATTGATGAAATCGAACACTTTTTCAAAATCTATTACAGCAGCACACAATTTTCGATTATGAGAAACCTGCTTCTCAACAAGGGCCATCAAAGTAAACATGTGGTCAACAGTCGAACATCCCTTTTTGAAACTAGCTTGCTGATCACCAGTAATAATGCTTTTCTCGACCCACCCTTGCAATCTGTTATTCATCATCATGCCAAATATTTTACTGCTTACGTTACTAAGACAGATACTCCATAATTGTTTGGATTATTAGCGTCCCCTTTTTAAAGATTGGAATGATTATTAACTCCGTCCAGTTATCCAGAAATATACCGTCACCAAACTGTTTATTAAAATACTTTAAGCAAAATAGCACAACTTGGGCAGAACAGTGTTTGAACAGTTCACTAATTATGCCATTGGGGCCAACTGCTTTACTGGGCTTTTTTTTTTCTTTAGTATTTTAATTGCTAATAACACTTCTTCGTCACTAATGGGATGGTTCATATAGACATCCGACACACCTTCAAAACCCCTGATTTGGCTCATCGTCAGTTATCGACTCTAACAAAGCTTGAAAATGTTGAAATCACACGTCAGTTGGAATGTTATTTCTATGCCGTTTCCTTCTTGGCAATATTTTGTGAACTTTGGTCCAAAATTCCTTCTGTGAATTTATTGATGCTACTAACGTATCTATTAATGATTTATTTTACCATTTCTCTTTTTTCTGAAACAAATGTTTATACTCGCGCCTGGATATTACATACGCAGTTCAGTTCGATCAGTGTCTTTTACTAGTTGGCGACTTATTTTCAGTAACCTCCTAGCCTTTCTTTTATTAAGAACACATTCTTGGTCATACCCGTCATTTGATACTGCTGGAAGACTGACCATCATGCCATATATCAAAAACAAACCCGGAAAAAATCCTGAGATATCAGAAGTTCTACCATTTAAGTCACCGGTTAGAATGACATAAACATCATTTGTTATCAACAGATCAGTTAAACATTCTTCCAGTGAACTAATACCATTATTTACATCAAAATGGACATAAAAAGGAGAACCTTCTGGGGTAATGTATGAACAAACATACAGAATATCCTTGTCTATTCCAAATAAGATTTTGTCAATCAAGCAGACAACCAAATTTGGATTGTTTACTTCAATAGAGCTAACAAAGGGGATGAATTCACTTTTATTAAACAAATTACACCTCCAGATCGTCTTCCTCGTCTCGTGAATTTAACTCGTGAAGTTTCAAAACGGAGTGACTGAGGCGGAAAATGAAGTAAAATTTAGAGAGGGGCTTAGTTAGCGCCAAAGACAAAGACAAACAGAGTACAGGACAAGGCACAGTGTATTTGGACCTCTTGGATGTTCTTCAGGAGAAAACAAATAATATATAGGACAGTGAAAACAAAGAACGAGAAAACACTTATCTTCTCATGTTCGCCATGCGATCAAAATGGCCGCCGGACGGAAACGAGGCCACCCAGCAGGGGATCATGGGAAAGGAAATAGTGAGGAGGGGGGAAGGGAAGGGGGGGGGGGGGGAAGAGGATATGAAACAATGGGGTTTGTAGCTTGTTTAGTAGAAAAGTATGATATATTTGATGGTAGTGATTATGGTGGATTGATGATAGTGCTTAGTGGAGCTAAGAAATAATAATTAAAATAAATAGATGAAAAATGATAATAATGATGATAATAACTAGAAAATAAATAAATAAATGAATAAATAAATAAATAAATAAATAAATAAATAAATAAATAAATAAACGACTTTAATGGGTGGTGATGGTGATGATAGAAGTTATGTGTGGGTAGTGGTTATGTGGGGTGTGGGTAATGCTGATAAAGTCAGATGTAGCAGGGGGTTAATTAATTAGTTAATTAAGAAAATTAATAACAATAAAAAAAATAATCAATAAGTTTTTTAAGTAAATAAATAAAATGAAATGAAATGAAAAGAAATAAATAAATAAAATAAAAATAAATGAATAAAATGAATAAATAAAATAACTATTAGATAATAATAAATAAATCAATAATAATATAAAAAATTAGATAAAAATTTAAATAAATAAAGCAAATGAAAAACAAAAACAAATTAGAAAAAAAAACAGAGTGAAAAAATGCATGTATAACAATAATAAATAGACAAAATAAAGTAAAATGAAATCAAATGAAATAAAATGAAATAAATGGAGAGTGGTTGCAACCTCTGTATGGAGTGGGTAGTGGGGGTATGGTGGTGGTGTGCGTGTATGTGTATAATTATGTGTGTGTGGTGTGTGGGGTGTGTGTGTGTGTGTGTGGTGTGTGTGTGTGTGTGTGTGTGTGTGTGTGTTGTGTGTGTGTGTGTGTGCGTGTGTGTGTGTTGGTGGAAGATATTGCCAACTGGTGTTGAAGTGGTGGTATGTATATTGTGTTACTGTTGGGTGTTGATCCTTTGGGGTAGTAGCGTATCAAGTTTGGCAGTGAGATGGGTCTCTCGTGCAGTGCGTTCGAAGCTGTCACTCTGTGATTGCCAGAGCGCCAAGACTTTCACATGGCTGATGTTGTGTTTGGAGTGGTTGAAATGTAGGGCAACAGATCTGAGGTCGGTGGTGGCGGATGTCAGCCAGGTGTTCAAAGATGCGTGTCTCAAGTGTGCGGGATGTTACTCCTATATAGATTTTGCCACACAGCTGGCAGTGGATAGCGTATACAATGTTCCGGCTCTGACAGGTGAATGTGCGTTTAATAGTGAAGGAGTCTTTGGGGCCCTGTAGGATGGTGTCTGGTTTGGTGGGGGGGGCAGATTTTGCAATTAGGTTTTGAGCAGGGGTGAGTACCTGGTGGTGTAGGTATGGAGTTTCTGTTCAATTTGGACCGCACGAGAAGATCTTTTAGGTTTTTATCACGTTTGAACATGATCATGGGTCTGGTATTGAAGGCGGGTTTGTGATTTTGTACTATGTGCCAATTGGATTTGAGAATCCTGCAGATGGGGAGGGTGTGCGGGTGGAAGAGGAGGCAGGTGGTGGGTCTGTCTGTCTCCTTTGGATTCTGGTTTCCAGAGCAGATGTTCTGGATATGGCTGTGGTGCAGCCGAGAGCTTCTTTGATGATGGAACTGGGGTATCCACGGTTTGTGAACATTTTTGACATTTTGGCTGCTTGTATAGTGAAGTCGTCTTCGCTGGGGCAAAGTCTGCGAAGACGGAGAAATTGTGAGTATGGAATGCTGTCTTTAGTGTATGGGTGGTGGGAGGATGTGTAGTCTAGGTATGCGTGTGCATCAGTGGGTTTGTAGAAAATGGAAGTTTTGAGTAGGCCATCTTCGAGGGAGATGGTGATGTCTCGGAAGGTGACCGACTGTGAAATGGTGTAGGTTAGTTGGATGGATGGATGGAAGGTCTGGGAAAAGTTGAGGAAGTTGAGGAGATCTTGTTTGGGCATGGATGTGGCTCCCAGTCCATCATCAATGTACCTTTTGTATAATTCCGGTGTGGGGCCTGTGTGGGTGGTTAGTAGGCGGTGTTCCAAGTGTCCCATGAAAAGGCAGGCATAGGATGGTCCCATTTTGGTGCCCATAGCAACACCACTGATTTGTGAGAATGTGTTATTGTTGAATTGAAAGGTGTTGAGGGTGATGACTAATTCTGCGAGTCTGACCAGGGTAATGGTGAGAAGGTGTTGTTGGTTGGGGGGCCGTTTGTCGAGGAAGAATGTGAGGGCCTTCAGTCCATCGGCGTAGGGGATAGAGGTGTAGACACGTGACAGCACGTCAAGTGTAAAGAGGAGGCTGGGTTGAAAAATGGGTCTGTGTTGCATGAATCGATCATGTTGAGTGTGTGGGTTGTGTCTTTGGGGTATGTGGGGAGGCTCTGTACTATGGGTTGAAGGAGAACGTCTAAGAAATGTGAAATGTGTTCCGTGGGGCAGCTGCAAGCAGAAACAATGGGTCTGCCAGGTGTGTTTGTTTTTTGTATTTAACTGCTAGCTTACAAAGTATTTCAAACCCAATAAACAGATAATCACGACATTCCTCAATAAATGTCTCAGTTTAACAAAGTCAAACTGATACAGAAATTAAATAAAATCGGAATCAACAAGTTTTGACATTAAACCATTTAATTCCATGTTTAAAAAAAGCAAAAGGTTTCTGTACAATAGGAGAAACTGTGCTGTTCGTGCATTCACACGTGGTAGCGGACGGCAGCTCTGCCAAACAGGTTTGCCTCGACGAACAGTGTTCACGTGTGACACTGCCACCAGTGACCGAGAGGTCTACCGGTGTTATGTCACCGAGTTTCCCATTGTCTGTACAGTATTTTTCATCATGTGGTCGGCCGACTCCCTATCTTGATTCGTTCAAGTTGCCATGGGTATCGAGGAAGTACTTTCTGCCATCGATAAGTAAATGGTAAAAAATTATAGAGGCTTTTTCACCGTCGTCTCTTGCCTTCTTGAGATAGGGAGAGAGGCCACGTCTGGTCTCCCGAACACGAAAAGAGAAATCC
>CM031599.1:37993979-38013979 GCA_018398815.1 Conus ventricosus | reverse complement strand
AAGACTTGTCTTAATAGATCGGTTTGAGGTATGGGAACCTGGAGTTTGTAGAATTTCTAGAGTTCACCTTAAATTTGGACTGAACAATTTGTGGGGCTAATCAAATAGAATATGTTTTGTGTGAAATTCCTTTAATGATAGCAAACATATCTGTTAGTGGTAGAGCTCCAACTTGAATATAATCTGAGTCTGTAAGGCTCGAGGATTTCAGAAGATCTGCTTTATTGGCACGTTTTTACATACTGATTAAAGGCTTCATTCAATTTGCACTTGCCAAGTCAAATAGTGTTGAACAGTAATTGATTGAAGAGAGGACGTATGCATTCAGGTATAATTTTCTGGCCTCAAGTTCAAAAATGCTTTATCCTGCATAACTGATGTATGAGCAGCCCATGAAAGATTATGGTCTATTATCATTCCTAGAACACAGTGATTGTCGACTTTCTTCGATTTTTACATCGTTAATAATACACAAAGGGAATTGTTTTACATTTCGCCTTCTTTGGCGGTCGTTATGACATGACTTTAGTCTTACAGGGGTTTAGTGGCATATGATTCTCACAGCATCATTCACTTAAGATGATACAGTTGGCTCTTGAGATGTACCATGCGCCAAAGAACATCCGCGACATGCTCAAGAAGTACTTCAATGGCTTCTCAATGCGGTTCTCTACCAAGGAGTAACACAACTGATTGGATCAACTTGGAAGTGGGCATTGCAATGGGCTGTGCAATTTCCCCGATACTGTTCGTGCTGGCAATGGAACTCATCTTGAAAGCAGCAACAAACAACGCGAGACAAACAGACCTTGGCGATGGATACAAGATGCCTCCTCTCAAGGCCTTCATGGATGACACTACAGTGATTTCATCCAGAGAAGACGAGACACGTCATGTGCTGGAGAGGCTGGACGACATAGTTGCCTCATCCAGAATGAAGTTCAAGCCAAAGAAATCACGGAGTCTCTCACTGAGGAAAGGAAAAGTGGCCGAATCTGTGGTCTTCAGTGTTGCCAACCAGGCCATTCCAACAGTCACAGAAGAACCAGTCAAGAGCCTTGGAAGATGGTATGATGATACGCTGAAAGACACACAAAGAGCAAAAGAAACCAAGCAGATGGCGGAAGAAGGCTTGGAGACCATTGACCAGTGTGGGCTCCCTGGCAAATACAAGGTCTGGTGTCTGCAGTTCATGCTGATACCAAAGCTCCTATGGCCTCTGATGATATACGACATCTGCACCAGCACAGTGGAGGCAATGGAAGCCAAAATCAACAAGTTCACAAGGAAATGGCTTGGTGTCCCACCCTGTCTGACTGACATCGCGCTGTACTGTCGCCAAGCAAAGCTCAAACTACCACTGAAATCCATCCTGGAGGAATACAAAGCAGGGAAGATCAGACTTCAAAGCATGCTGGAGGACTCAGGAGACAAGGTGGTAGAAGCAATCAAGCCCCAGCTGAAGACAGGCAGAAAATGGAAAGTTCAAGAGGCGATGGATTCTGCAAAAGAAAGTCTCAAGATCAGAGAAATAACAGGACACACACAGACCAACAGACAAGGTCTGGGGGTGACCAAAACTGAATGGTGGTCAAAGGCCAAAGGAAAAGCCAAAAGAGACATGATGATTCAGGAGATGAGAAAAGAAGACCAAAAAAGACTCCAAAAAGCAGTCCAGCAGAGCCAGCAAGGGCAATGGACAACGTGGGAGAATGCACTCCAAAGAAGTCTAACTTGGAATGACATTTGGCACATGGCCCCTCTCAGGATCAGCTTCATTCTCAGATCTGCATATGACCTTCTGCCCTCAAATGCAAACCTGGTGAAGTGGGGGAAAACAGACGATCCTGCATGCCCCCTCTGCCATAAAAAACAAACAGTGGAGCACGTTCTAAGCTCATGTAAAGTAGCCCTGGCTCAAGGAAGGTACACATGGAGGCACAACCAAGTGCTCAAAGAAATTGTACAAGTAGTCTGGGCTAGTACCAACACCACAAAAGGGAGAATCAGGACTCCAAAAGCACCCGCAACATTCTTCACGGCAGGAGGCAGCAAATCATGGCCAAGAACAACAGTGCCACTCGAAACATGCAGGCAGAGTCTGCTGGATGGGGCAGATGACTGGGAGTGCACTGCAGACCTCCCAGAATGGAAGAGTCACCCAGAGATCATCAGCAAGAGTGGCATGAGACCAGACATAGTAGTCCACTCTAAGTCAACCAAGCAGCTGATCATGATCGAGCTCACGGTGCCATATGAGAACAGAATGGAGGCAGCTCAAATCTACAAGACTGAAAAGTATGCTGATCTGGCAAACAGCCTGAGGAGAGAAGGCTATCAGGTCAAAGTCCTCACTGCAGAAATTGGAGCTAGGGGATTTGTAGGAACGTCTGCATACAGCCTCATGAAACAGCTCTCAGTTGCAGGGAAGGAAAAAACCAGAGCCCTGAAAGCAATGGCAGAAGCGGCAGAGAGGTGTTCAAGCTGGATCTGGTCAAGGAGGAACAAAAGTGAACTTCATAAGGCTTAATTTCCCTACAAATATCAGGTTTTCCCTGTGGCTCAGTGGTTAAAGCACGAGTCATTAAGTAGAAAATGAGCATGTCCAGAGGGTCATGGGTTCGAATCCCAGCCATGGCTCGTCCCAAGATGGGGAAAAAAAAAAGGGACAGCAGAGGGACATCCGGAGTCATGAACCGGGTGTGGCCCAACCCCCCTAGAGTGTCAGGAGATAAGGGGCCCAAACACTTGCTTGAAGGGGGCTTCTCTTCTGAGGACTCTCTGCTGCCACGCTCTCCACGAGTTTCTTTCTACCACAGCATCATTCACTTAAGGTGTCATCAGATATGTGTAATGGTGCATACAGAGAATTAATGTTAAAATTGCTTGTATGAATCTCTTCTTTTCCCCTTCCTTGATAGCGACCACAATCAACTTGATCATTCTGGCACTGAATCGTGGTATCATTACAAAAAAGTTCACAAGATTCTTTAATATGGAGTGGGAAATCGTTTACATATACGTCAAATGGTAAAGGACCCAAAACTGAGCCCTGGGGTGCTCCGTGTATCTAATTGGAAAATATTTGATGTTGTAGAATTAACACAAACAGATCGTTGTACACTATCTGAAAATGATAAAATCAGTTGAAGTGCATTTTCTGTTACACTATACAACGATAACTTTTTGTAAAATATCTTGGGGTGTATGACGTCAAAAGCCTTCGCAAAGTCAACAAACAGCGCTCAACAGAACCTATTTTCATTAATATTCATATGCCAGTGATCTACTTACTCTGTTAGAGCAGTGTGACACGAATTGTGTGTTGTTTTTCTAAAGCCAGACTGACCATCACCATTTGAAAACAACGTATATTAGAGAGAGAGGAGGGGGAGAGGGGGAGAGAGAGAGAGAGAGAGAGAGAGAGAGAGAGAGAGAGAGAGAGAGAGAGAGAGAGGGAGAAGGAGAGAGTGTGTATAGAAAGTTAAGGTTATATAATGTTGCTAGAGAGAGAGAGAGAGAGAGAGAGAGAGAGAGAGAGAGAGAGAGATCTGAGCTTTTTTCTGCCGCACTCTTTGACTCCACTTTTTCGTTTTCTTTCTTTCATTTTACAAACGGTTTTCCCTTCTTTGCTGTCCATTTTCCAGGTTTTGTTCCTGAAAATCATAATCTTGCATAATCAGCTCATGACACGTCATCCTTTTGTTGTTATCTGGCTATTAAGCATTGGAAACTTCTAGAGAGGACATCAGCTGTTCATTCTGTGATGTCCGTTTGCCCATATGCTTTTTTCCACGTACCTTTGTCGAAACAGGTTTTTCTTTTTTTCTGGGACAGGGAACTCAAGGAAAATGACTGGCGTTCTCAGCACAGCCTAATTTGATAGGTCCCCAGACAATTATAGCTCAGCTACCATGTCGGAACAGCTCATGTGGTTTGTTTCTTTGCCAGAGCATTTTTTTCAATGGTCTGAGTTGTTTGCAATGTGACTTTTTTTTTCTTGCGTGCGTTTAACAGCCCTGCAGAAGGTCCTGTGTGGTGGTTAGGCCTTGATGATTGAAACGTGAAACTTCATTGAACTATCCACTCACATCACGCTGTGAGAATACGTCAAATGACAAAATGTTATCAAATCCTTAAAGGACACAATTAAAGCTCTGTTTGCTTCAACAATACGTCGTCTGTAGTTATGATTTAAGTGAAGATATGAATGGAATCGCTCCAGAACTTTCTCAGAGATACAAATGCTGTCGTTTAATCTGCTTAGAAGAATGCCGTGATGTTCATTGTGAAATACTGCTGAATGATCGAGCGATGCTGGTATTGGAACCGGGCGATTGCTTGCATGCATTGAACAGATCACGAAGAACTGTTCATTGAGCAGTCGTTGTGACGTAGTTTGCAATATAACCTGGCTGAAAAGATTCCATCACATCCCATGTAATCTGGTGGTCAGACAACGGAGAAATAATGACTATCCCCCCCCCCCCCCCCCCCCCCCCCCCTACAATTTTGGATTAAAAGTAAAGGAGGAGGAGAATGAATTATTAACTATTGAAGGGTTGAATCAATCACGTTATGATGTCAAAGGTGTGAATGACGACAATTTCCACCAGTTTGGATACAAAAGGAGGGTTGGAGAGCAAACGATGATAGAGTCAAGGTTTTCCTTTTTGCACAAAGGTGTGACAAGTGTTTTTCAATAAAGAAGAGACATGACCAGACATCAAGGAATTGTTTATGTTTATGACATCAATTATTTAGGAATCAAATCTTCAAGACGTTTACTCAGTTTGTTGTTCTGTTGCGATATGAGTCTGAACATACATGACCTGGGGCGATATCTCAGTTTCAGCTGTGCCACAAGGTGCCGGGTCACACGGCTGAACTGACAACAAGGAATGTCTGATACGCGGGGCTGGCTTGAAACCGCACCAAGTTCATTCCTAGGAAAGAGTCGGCCAAGGCATTGAGCAGGTGGCGAGGAAATTTGGAGTCATGCAGAATAGAGTCTGTTCATGCAACTTAGAGTCCGTTACCTTATTCTGGTGGGGGATAAAGAGCTGATGGAGTCCATCGTTGCAGCAGGACACTAGCGCCTTGAACCACAAGTCCAGTGAACAGAAGCATGGAAGCGACAGCAGTCCCGTCCGGTCCAGTCGTGGCCAGCAGGGTCACCTGATTTCCGCCCAACTGAAAAGGTCTGGCACTTGTGACAAACAGCGGAGGAAGTCGCACACACTTCACTGCCACTCTAGCGGACTTGAAGTACGAACTCCCAGTGGTGGGGCGTGTCTGTCTGCTGTCTTTCACAACTTGTTTGACGCTCTACCACGACGTGTACGGCTCGGTCAGTCAGCAAGGCCAAGTGACCTGATTATAAGGCATCCGAGCTTCAAGCATGACAAGGGAAAACAGTGTGATTTTTCAACTGCTGAATGTTTTCATTCACGCTTGTTGGTTGGTTTGTCCGCCAGTCAGCAAGATTATGAAAGACTATGACAGTAGCTGTAATGAACTGGGGTAGAAAGATGGACTGTGGACCGTGAATGAAGCCATCAAACTTCACAGCAGGTCCACTTCAAAGGACAGATTCGGATCTCTTCAACTGTGGCGGAAGTCAGAGCTCTCCTGAATACTTTCTAGTTGTTCCACACGTCCGATGCAGACCTCCTCTAAAAGACTTCTTCGATGGTCGGACATTTTGAAGCGTTTTGCTCCCTCAGGGAGTGACAAATTAGTTAACTCCTTGTGGCCCTCCTCTGTATTGTCTCTGTTCCCAATGATACTGTCCATAAATGAATAAAATGATGATTCCTTGTTCTAACTGGGGCTGGTTGTGTGGTTCGGTGTTTGTGATGGACTGTTTTGTATATTTCCTAAGCAGTCTACTCACCTAGATTTCCTGTGACTTGCAAGCCCTCAAAAAATACGGCGAAGGCAGTTACCGCCATCAGCAGCATCACAACCGCCAAGATCCTCCGATGAGAACATCGAAGACAGGCCCATACAGAGGACGGGCTGCACCCATTGTCAGCACACACACACACACACACACACACGCGCGCGCGCACGCACACGCACGCACACGCACGCACGCACACACACACACACACACACACACAACCGGGCACACACACACAGGCACACACACAGGCACACACACGCACACACACACACACAACACACACACACACACACACACACACATATTAATACTTGGTCTTTTCACACAGAGATGATACACTCACCCACAAAATGCATCTTGTTCCCTTCAGAAATTCATTTTTGATCTGCAACAATTGCAGTGAGGACAGTAACGAAAAAGAAGAAATACAGCGAGGATAGGCAGGACATTTATACAGTAGGGTCCAGAAAAGCAGTTTACGGACTGGAATACTTCCGATAGGACAATTTCGGAAAAGAGTAAGTATGGCGTGGAACAATAGGACAGTTCTGGCGGGAAATAGGAAGAAACTCTAGGGAGGGCTTGACAGAACAGGCTCTTCAAAGAAGAAATAGCCCCCTCCTCAGACAAGTATTTGGTCCTGAACTCCTTACACTCTAAGGGGGCCGGGCCGCATCCAGGTCATGACTCCCATATGAACTTCTGCTGCCAATTTTTTTCCCTGGCCCTGCCAGGATTCGATCCCGCAACATTTGAATTGGTGGGCGTTTCGAGGTGTGCCTTTTCAGACCTTACCCCATTGCTAATGGGACACCTGTTCTAAGCTTGGGAAATACAAGTCTTATGAAGTTCACTTTTGTTTCTCCTCAACCGTCACCAGCTGGAGCTCTTTACGGCTGCCTCTGCCATTGCCTTCAGGGTTCTGGTTTTCTTTTACCTGAAACCCAGAGCTGTTTCATAAGATCACAGGATGATGAGCCCACAAATCCCCTTGCTCCAGCCATGCGCCAGCTCCTAATGCAAGAAAAAGAAGTTGGCGGAAGAAGGGCATCTGGGAGTTGAGTTCAAGGTCGAAACACTTGTCCCGAGGCGGGAGGGGTGGGGGGTCTTCTCTGAAGACTATCTGCTGTCAAGGTTTCCCTAGAGTTTTTCCCCCCTTCATATTAGGAGGGAAACAAATCCACAGAGAACAAGTGGGACAGTTGTGGACAGGAATAAGTGCACAGAGGACCAGTAGGAGACTTACGGACAGGAATAATTCGAGTGTTGACCCATAGGACAGCTCGGGACAGGAGCCATGACAGTGAGGACAAATCGGATAGTTTTGGACGGAGACACCTATGGAGAGGACCAGTAGGACAGGTCTAGAAGGAACAATCACAGTGAGAACTGATAGAACAGTTGTGGACAACAGCAAATACACTGAAGACCTTTAGTACAGTTATGAAGAAAACCATCCTCACTGAGGACCAATGGGGTACTTTTTGATAGGAACAAAAACGCTGAGGACTAGTCAGAAAATAATGAACAGAAACAATTATAGCGATGACCAATAGGACACCTGTGGTCTGGACTAATTACAGTGAGGATCGATAGGACAATCATGAACAAGAATAGTTCCAGTGAGGAACAACAAGACAGATATGGACAGGAACATTTACAGCGAGGACCATTGAACCAGTTGTCCACAGAAACAGTCACAGTGACGGTTAATGGGACCGATGAGGACAGGAGCAATCAAGTGAGGACCAATAGGACAGTTGTGGACATGAACATTTTCAGTAAACACCAATGAGACAGTTATGGAGGAAAACATTCACAATGAGAACCAATGGGACAGTTGTAGACA
Source organism: Conus ventricosus (assembly GCA_018398815.1). NCBI lineage: Eukaryota > Metazoa > Mollusca > Gastropoda > Neogastropoda > Conidae > Conus > Conus ventricosus. Next base: position 38,006,222 of record CM031599.1, on the reverse strand, counting down.
GAAACAATTATGATGATGACCATTAGGACAGCAACAAAGAGGAACAATTACACGCACTGAGGACCATTAGGACAGAAATGGAGAGGAACAATTGCACTGAGGACCACTAGGACAAGTATGGACGATATCAATTACAATTAGGACCAACTGCAGTTATGAAAAGAAACAACTGAACTGAGGACTAACAGGGCAATTATGGGCAGGAGCAACTACAGAAAGACAACAGCACAGTTATGGGCTGGAAAAGTCATAGTGAGAACCAGCAGGACAGTAATGACCTTGACCAATCACGGTGAGAACCAATAGGAAAGTTCAGGGCAGGAACAATGACAGGATCGGTAAGACCGTTTCTGGCCCGAAACTCCTCCAGTGAGCACAATAGGACAATCATGGACAGCATCAAAAACAATGAGGAACAACAAGACAGTCAAGGATGTGACGTTTTTAATAAGACCCCATTCATAAATGATGGTTGAATGCTCAGACAAGAACGATAGACCGTTGTAGGAAAGTCAAACTTTCGTCCACTCCCTTCACTTTCTTTCTAAAGATGGAACAAGAGGTTTGATCTTGATAACAACAACTAAATTTAATAAAGTATGAGTAACAATGATGATGATCTGCAGTGAATATGTCGTTTTGTTGCTTTGAATGCTGATGTCCGTTTGTCCCCTATGAAATGAATTAAACACAAAAGAAATTGATCATGCACATTCACTTGGAAACAGCAAAGTCTCTGTCCTTCTCCACTTCGCTTCTTGCAGTAGCACCAATATCGATTGTCCGTTCGTGCTACAAGAATATCTTCCGGAGAATACACATGGAATATAGTTATGCACAAAAAAAAAAAAAAAAAATGTCTGAGTGTGTTGTGGCGTGCTTGAATGCGGAGGGGTGTGTTTATGTGATTGCCACTCAGCTTCACGGAATCGTGTAGCGTTCCGGAGTTCCGCTGACGTTCACAGTTCACTTCCAGATCCCGGCAAGATTGTCACGCCAGCACGTTCCTCTCAACGAAGAATGTAGCAGGATAAAGATGTGTGACGAAGATGAAGATAAAGATGCGGAGAGATGAACAGGATGGACGTAAAAGGAAAAGTACCTGCAAGATAACAATCGTCTTAGATCTTGCTCTATAGTGGCACATCACTATTCCACCCACTACACGCTCTAGACACACTTTACAATTGCACTAGCTTGCTCTATCATTTACAATTGATTTCCTTCAAAAATTGCTTTACGATATAACTCGTTAACAAAGAAGGAAAGTGTACACGAATATTCCAATCTGCCTTGACTGTGTTATTCGCCAAGGCTTAATGCTTGATAAATTACGATTATATTTAATCACTGAACAGATTAAATCAAATCACGTTAATCTTCATACTATACAGATCACTTAGATCCAAGAAAATGTTCCGTCCATAACTTGAACTCGTTTACGATTCTATAAATAATCATCTGCGTTCACACAAATATCATATCTTCTAAATATGGTTGCATGCAACGGTGAACTGAAATAGAATTTACATAATATAGGTTAGTACATGGCAACACGACATGATGAGAGCAAACAGATGAAGATGACAGCTCTACGATTAATCATACGTGTTGACTGGTAAATCTGAAATATTTAATTCAGAGCATTTTAAATGATCGCGCGCACAAAATATTATTGAACCGGTAAATGTGCCTTAATGCGATTATATTGAAATAAATTTTGTTGCGCTATACGAAAAAATGATTTAGACCTATTTACCTCAACACAGTCTTCTATGGCTACAGCTACCGACTCGCCCACGGAACGATGAGACTCGTTAACGCCTTCCCCGTAAAGGTTGTGGGTGTCGTCGAATGCCCTGCAGTCCCCTTTCAGTCTGGCCTCGACTGATTCCTTCGAAAGGTTTCTTCTTCTTCGAATAATTTGACCTTTCTTGCAGAGCCAATTTCTCGTCAACCAGGTTGATCAAGATCGTATGATGCAACGGTCAATACTTACTGCACATGCGCGGACGGAGAAACCACTGACACTTGGATAACTACGATTGGTCAGTACCATGGTTTTCCATGCTCTACGATTGTAAATTATTTTAATTATTAATACAAATACAAGTCTACATAACGTTAGAAATTATAAACGTACTGCCTTAAAGCAAAAACTAACAATTAGTTTCATCGTTTGGAGATAGAAATATAAAACAAGCGCAGAGCGAATAGACGTCATGTATCAATTGCGTCATTTTCTTGATGAAAATGACCCAAGCTTATGAATGAATGTCACAAAGGACAGGACATTTCTCAGTGAGGATCGGTTGGTACATTATGAAAACGAGCTATCACAATGAAAACCAGTAAGAAAGTTATGGACATGAACAACAGCGGTGACGAATAAAATAGCGTTGAATAGGAACATTCATAACGAGGACTAGTAGGCAAGTTCTAGACAGAAACAATTACAAAACTGAAGACCGGTAAGACAATGATGGACAGAAAGCTGCACAGAAGGTCCGTTAGCATACTTATGAACTAAATCAACCAATGTGAGAACTAATAGGGCAGTTATGGATGGGAATCATTCCGTGTGAGGACCAGTCGGACAGTAACGGACAAGAACAATTAAATTCGGGAACCTGTGGAACAGTTATGGTCAAGAACAATGAAAGTGAGGATGAGAAGGACAGTTCTGGAAAGGAACAATGGAAGCAAGGAACAATAGGACTACAATGGACAGAACCAAATACTAGCAGGACCAATATGACGGTTTGTGGACAGGAACAATTGCAGTTAAGTACGATAGGACAGTTTTGGTAAGGAACAATTACAGTGAGGACCATTAAAACACTTGTGGACAGGAACAATTACAGCTAAGGCCAATGAGACATTATGAACAAAAACAATTACAGTTAGGGCCAATAGGGCATTAGGGACAAGCACGATTACATTTAGGGCCAATATGACATTAGGAACAAGCACAATTACAGTTAGGGTCAATAGGACATTAGGGACAGCAATTACAGTTAGGGTCAATAGGACATTAGGGACAAGCACAATTACAGTTAGGGCCAATAGGACATTAGGGACAAGAACAATTACAGTTAGGGCCAATAGGACATTAGGGACAGGAACAATTAAAATTAGAGCCAGTAGGACATTAGGGACAAGAACAATTATAGTCGGAGCAAACAGGACAATAGGGACAAGAATAATTACAGTTAGGGCCAATAGGAGATTAGGGACAAGAAAATTACAGTTAGGGCATATAGGACATTAAGGACAGGAATAATTACGGTGATGACCATTAAAACACTTGTGGACAGGAACAATGACAGTGAGGACCATCAAAACACTTATGGACAGGAACAATTATAGCCAGAGCCAATAGGACATTAGAGACAAGAACAATTACACTTAGGGCCAAAAGGCATTAGGGACAGGAACAATTAAAGTCAGAGCCAATAGGACATTAGGGACAAGAACAATTATAATCGGAGCGAACCGGACAATAGGGACAAGAACATTTACAGTTAAAGCCAATAGGAGATTAGGGACAAGAAAATTACAGTTAGGGCATATAGGACATTAAAGACAGGAACAATTACAGTGATGACCAGTAAAACACTATGGACACGAACAAAGACAGTGCGGATCATTAGGACGGCTGATGACATGAACAATTACAATGAGGTCCAACATGACTCTTCTGGACGGGAGCAATGAACATACGGACCAGCGGGACATTTGCTGACCAGACCAGTCATCATGAGGACTGATAGAACACTCATGGACAGCAACAGTTACGCTGAAGCCCAACAGGACAGTTGTAGACTGATACAGTTACAATGAGGACTGATCGGAGAGTTAGGGACAGTGAAGATCGACATGACATTACGGGCAGGACACACTCACAGACCATCTGAACAGTTATAAACCGGCAGATTCAGGGTGATGAACAATGAGGATGAATTGAATAGTTTTGGACTAAACAAATCACAGTCTGGACTAACAGGTGGATACGGGCTGGATCAGTTACAGTGAGAACCAATAGGGCAGATCTTGTTGGGGGGGGGGGGGGGGTGAGGAGGTCTCATATTCTGTACCACCCCAGTGGTATTGCACCCACGCTACTCATTGTCTCTCTTCGTCCACAACCACACGCTCGGCCGGGCCCACAGCAGCACCAGCACTGACAATCCACAGGGAGCAGTCAATGTCAAGGCGTCAAGACGCAACCCAGCGGAGGAGGCTCTGCACTGCTGCCGAGTCACTTCGGTGGTGTTTAGGGATGCCTGTTCTGAACCAACATACGCAGGGCACCACCTACTTAGCCCCTATTGACGAGAATAATCGCCGAGTCGCGAAGCTGGCGTGAATAAGCTCACCCTCCGGAGGGCGCCGCCACATCCGTCCTACGAAAGCCCCCATGAATTTTCCAATACCGATTACCCGACGGAATCAGACCACCTTGAGAGTACGGCATGAAGCGACACAAAATGTGAGACTTCTTTTAAAAGGCTGATCGATGAGAATGAGGATGATGAAGATGATGCTGCGGATTTCCATTGCATGACAGGGCTAGCTGTAATCTATGCTTACTTTCATAATATATCCTGGCGTCAACCAGGCCCGAGAGATACTGACACCTGCAATGTTGCTAGAGAAATTTGCGTAACAGTCTCAGGGACGCATCCAACACCAATAATTTGGAAATGATCCAAAGGTTGAAAATTCCATGAAAAGAAATATATATACCATATGGAGAGAGAGAGAGAGATGATGATGATGATGGTGATGATGATGATCTTTATTTCCAAGGGTAACAGATAAGCAAACACACGCTTTTTTCATCTGGCCCTTGCCCCGCTAAGGGACTAACTAAGCATGAACAGCGACTAAAGCTTACAAAACCTTCACCAAACACACATATCTTCACAAATACATTTAAAAGTTGATGAGTTGTTCCTCCATTTAACATTTAAGGCGTAGATGACTTTAAAGGGTTAAAATAAAAACGATTGAAACAACAAACAAGAATAAAGAAACTGACTGGCAGGGCCTCAACAGTTCGAAGAAGAGACGTGATGTTTTCCATTATCTAAGGTGTAAAAAATATTCTGTGTACTTCTTGCAAGAAACTCATTTTGAAAGAAAAAAGATGGAACAGTATATCTCGTCTGAGTGGGGCTATAAGGCGTATTTCTCAAGTTACTCTTCCAACGCAAGAGGAGTCGCAGTTCTGTTTAATAGTAACTTTGAATTTAAGGTTAAGCAAATTGTTAAGGATGATTCTGGAAACTTTCTCTGAATACATGCTGAGATACACAGGAATGATTACCTTTTAGTTAATATATATGGGTCAAATAGGGATGACGCAGAATTCTACAATTGTCTCAAACAAAAAATTGTTCGGCTTGGTATAGAAAATGTTATCAGGTGGGGATTTTAATCTGGTCCTTAGCCCTTCTACACATTATCATAATTACAAACATATAAATAATCCTCACACAAAAACGGGCTGTTGAATACATGATCGAAAATCTAGACCTGAACGATATTTGGCGGGAACTAAACCAGAGAGTCGCCGTTTTACGTGGAAGAGAACTGATCCTTTTCAACAGGCCTGGCTAAATTTCTTTTTGATATCAGACACAGATGTTTCTTATACTGATGAAGTAGACATTGAATCCGGTTACAGAGCAGATCACTCTGCTGTGAGATCACTCTGAACAGAGAGAAAAGGAAGAAAGGAAAAACATTGTGTTGTTCAATGCGAAGGAACGCGATAGCACTGCCCAAGCTGACGCTGCTGAACATGATGCTAATCAGATCGAGCAAATACTAAAATATATAAATCCTGAATTTGACAGCAGCAAGGTGGCGCCTAATGGCATCACGAGACTAGGCAAAAAAAAAGGGACAAAGGGATAGTGAACCCAACCCCAGACCCAGACCTATCACGCTCATTCTGAAAGATAATACATGCAGGACGAACATTCTGAGGAATGCCAGGAAACTGAGAGAGCGTGACTCTTTCAGATCTGTTGGCACTGCAGCTGACAAAACACAGAAAGAGAGAAATAGAGAGAGAGTCAAAAGAGACGAGTTTCAACTGAGGAAAAGATATGGAGAGGATGTCGTATGGTACAACGGAGAGGTGGTGGTGCGTGCTGACAGAGAAGCTCAAATCACGAATGGAAAGGATGGGAACTCAACGGGGAGGGAGGAGGCAAAGGGAACAGTAGCAGAAAACTCTACCACAGACTGACTTCCCGGTGCTTTGGGAACACAGACACATGTGAATACATGTTTTGTACATAAACCTGTAAACAAGTTTTCTTCTTTGAGATGTTATTGTGCAAATGTTGACACACTGACAAACGAACTGAATGAGCTGGAATTACTGACTAAAATTCGCAATTTTGATATGATTGCTTTAACCGAGGTCTTGCCAAAACACTCTAAAGATATAATTGAAAATTTTGTTCTCTCTGGGTATACATGTTTTACGAATCCCAGGGGAAGAGGTGTCAGTTTGTTTGTGCGTGAGTGATGGGGGGTATCCAGGATTCCAGAAATTGAACATATTTTTTCTCCTTCTGTTTTGTGTAAAATATCATCACCTGGAAGTAACGAGTACATCGCCTTTGGTGTAGTGTATAGATCTCCAAGCTCTGCTCAGGGGGACGATGCTAACATAATTAAATTGTTTAATCATATATTCAGCAGTTTTGAAGACAAGGTTATTGTCTCCGGAGATTTTAATTACCCCGATATAGATTGCCAAAAGGAGGTTTGTTACAAGAATGATGAGCACCCAGCTGCAAACTTTTTGGAGTGTGTTCAGCAAAATTATGTTGTGCAATTTACTTCTGAGCCCACTCACTATAAAAGTCTACAGACACTCAACGTTCTAGATTTATTATTTACAAATGCTGAAGAGCCACCATTCTGCTCTTTATTTTGATGTTCAAGTCAAGAGAGAACTTTCACCTGGTCATTCAGTAAAATTTCAGCTGGATAAAAGTGACTATGAAGGTATGAGAAACTATGTAAGAGGAATTAACTGGGATGATCGCCTGTCCACTGAGTCATCAGTGAATGGAACCTGGGAACTCATTCATAATGAGTTAATTAAGTCCATGAATAAATTTATTTCTAAAAAGACATTTAAACAAGGACTAGATAGCAAACCTAGGAGAGGCCCCATTTCCCAGTCATTATTAGATAAGATCCATCAAAAGCGTAGAGCTTTTAAAAATTACAAGAAATACCCCACTATTGAGAATTATAAATTGTATGCACGTGCTCGAAACCAAGTAACTTGGGAGTCTAGGAAACATGTGAAGGCCAAGGAAACTAAATTAGCCAAAGAGTCAAAGAGAAACCCTAAAGGTTTCTTCTGATATGTTGCAAGTAAGACTTTGCCAAAGAATCGGTTTCAAATCTGATTGAGGAAGATGGCACCTTGACAAAAAAAAACACAGAAAAAGCCAGTGTGTTAAACAGCTTTTTGCTAGTGTTTTTACAGTGGAGAGTAACAAGAATGTTCCAGAGTTTTCATGCAAGAAAAATGTTCCAGGTATTTCCCAAGTAGAAGTTACAGTAGAGCAGATGAATAAAGCCCTAAAAAAATCTAAATCCATCTAAGTCCCAGGACCTGACGAGATTCACCCACGAGTATTAAAGGAGCTGGCTGATATTATTGCATACCCTTTAAAGATACTGTTTGATAGAACTATAGAAAATGGTGTCATACCCAGTGCATGGAAAGAAGCCGAAGCGCGTCCTATTTTCAAGAAAGGAAATAAAAATTTAGCAGGTAATTATCTCCCAGTCAGCTTAACATCAGTTGTCTGTAAAGTTTTTGACGGCTTTATCCGGGACGCTCTTTGCGAGCAATTAAACAGATACGATTTGTTATCAAGAGAACAGTTTGGATTTACCAAGGGACGCTCGTGTGTAACACAACTACTTGTTACATTGAATGATTGGTTAGTCATGTCAGATGACAAAGTGCCTGTAGATGCAGTTTACCTTAATCTGAGAAAATCTTTTGATACAGTTCCCCATCATAGACTTATTAATAAGCTGGCTGGATACGGTATACAAGGAAAGATTTTATCATGGATAAGTTATTTTTTAAATGAAAGATCCCAGTTTGTCAGTGTCAGTGGCATCCATTTGTCGAAGGTAAGGGTGACAAGTGGTTATACCACAAGGTAGTGTCCTGGGACCAACGTTGTTTATATACTTTATAAATGACATGCCTGGAGAGGTAGATTGTGTTGTCAAAATTTTTGCAGATGATATCAAGGTTTACTCAGCCATTCGAAATACTGACGACAGAGATCATTTACAAATGTGTATACATAAACTGGTTGAATGGACAAATACTTGGCTGTTGCAATTTAATAGTGAGAAATGTAAAGTACTCCACCTTGGAAAGAACAATCCACATTATGAATACGTAATAAAAGAGAATGGTTTAACACGTGTACTGGACAGTACAGCTGCTGAAAAGGATCTAGGGGTCACCATGGACCCAGAATTAAGCTTTGATTCACAACAAATATTGTGAAAACAAGGAAATCAAATTTCTGGTCTGCTTTTGAGAACTATTACAAATAAGTCTCCTGAAATAATGGTTCCATTATTCAAAGCTTTAGTTAGGCCTGTTCTTGAATACGAGAACTCGGTATGGTGCCCCTACTTAAAAAAGTACATAAATATGATTGAAGACGTTCAACGTAGATTTACCAATTGTATAACTGGTACTGGAGATCTTGGTCACGAGGAGCGTATGGCTCTACTTAGGTTGCCCAGCCTAGAATTCAGGCGAGTAAGGGGTGATCTCATCCAAGTATATAAGATCATGCACAATATTTACGATCCCTCCACTACCTCTTCCCTGTTCACCATGGCTAACTATGATAAAACTCAAGGGCACAACCTCAAACTTGAAAAGACCAACTTCGTAACTAACCAGTTCCACAGGTTTTTTACTAATCGTGTTATTAATCTGTGGAACAATCTTCCATATGATATAATTAATGTATCATCAGTTAACGCCTTCAAAAATCAAATTGACAAAACTTTTAATGACCAAGTATTTTCCATTGATTTAAATCTTTACTGAGGCGGTAGTAAATGTAGTATACACTAGGCCTGCTTTAACCAAGGGACAGTCACTATGTAGTAATCCAAAAGCATATTAATGGACACTAATGAGGGCAAAAGGCGTTTAGCCTATAGCCAAACAAGTCTGTGATTAAAGCTAAAAATTTAATGAAGACATAAAGCGCAATATTTTTTTTTCACGTAACTCGTCTCTGTTGAAAGATAAGTCATACTTAGATGAAATTAATACTGTGATTGAAAACGTTAAAGAACATTACTTTATAAAAATACAATTCTCAATTTCTGATGATCTATTTCTCGATTTCCTGTTAATGAAAACAAGGTCGAAAACAACTGCTTATGCTACTGCGAATAAAAGAAAGACTAATGAAGAGAAAAAAACAATTAGAACCAGACATTATTAAGTTGGAAAATTAAACTGAAAAATGAAGGTGATATCAAAGTCATAAATAAGAAAAAAGAACAACAGTCGGATATCAGAGGAAAACGAATAGATGGATAGATGGATAGCAGATGGGGAGAGAGTTAGTATTTATTTTTGTATTCTCGAAAAATGGCATTACATCAGTAAAACCATGGCTAGGCTAACTGATAAACAAAGTAATGTTTTAACAAATCAGAAGACATACTGAAAGAAGTATAGTTTTTATAAAACGTTATAAACAGAAAATGCTGTACAAAACTGTAATATAAAAGATTTGGTGGAAGACATCTCCGTTTAAATGAAACAGAAGCAGCGGACTTAGGTCTTATTACATTGGAGGAAGCGACATATGTCTTAAAGACAATGAAAAATAATAAAAGCCCCGGTTCCGATGGCTTCATTTCTGAATTCTTTAAAGTCTTTTGGAAACATTGGTGTATTTGTCATTAAAGAACTAAATGCAAGTTTCAAGAAAGGAGAACTGTCATGCGTACAAAGAGAGGAAATCGTTACATGTATCCCAAAAGGTGATAAATCCAGGCAGAACGTAAAAAAACTGCAGACCTATTTCTCTGTTAAATGTCGTTTATAAGATAGGATCCTCTTGCATTGCCAACAGAATAAAATCTGTGTTGCCTAGTCATAAATGAAGATCAGACCGGATTTATTAGAAATAGATACATCGGCGACAATATAAGATTGATATTTGACACTATATCCTATTCAGATGAAAATTATCTGCCTGGTTTGTTGTTAAACATAAACTTTGAAAAAGCCTTTGATTCAATTAATTGGGAATTTATGTCTAAGCCCCATAAGAATTTGGTTTCCAAAAAGGTATTTGTAGATAAGCACATTCTACAAAAATATCCAGTCTAGTGTTATTGTAAACGGACAGATTTCACATTGGTTCAATATTAAAAAAAAAAAAGGATGTCGACAAGGAGACCCAGTTTCACCATATCTGTTCGTGATTTGCGTCGAAATATTTGCCATTATGGTCAGGGAAAATCGAAATATTCGGGGAATCAGAATGAATGAAAATTTAAGATATCTCAGTATGATGATGACACCGAGTTCTTACTCGCAGGGGATAAGAAATCCTTTGAAACTTGTATTGAAGTTCTTTTTAGATTTGACTGTGTCTCCGGTCTTCATATGAATTTGAGTAAAACGAGCGCAGTTTGGCTTGGAAGTGAAAAAAATAGTCAAAACAACTACATGGACCACTTAGAAATTGTCTGGAATCCACAAAAAATTCGAATACTTGGGATATGGTTCACAACGACTTGAAAGATTGCACAAAAATAAACTACGCAGAAAGACTTGCAGACGTAGATCATTTGTTCAAAATATGGGTAAAACGCCAGATTACGCCCCTAGGTAGAATAGCAATTTTGAAATCCATCATCTTTTCAAAGCTGACTCAGCTTTGGCTGTTTCTACCAAATCCACCAGCTGTTTTCTTTCAAACATGCCAGAAAATATGTTACAAGCTTTTGTGGGGAAAAAAGCAGTCGAAAAACAGTGCAGAGAAGTATACGGAATGGAGGTATTGGTCTTCCCGAGGTAAAAACCTACGTCACACCTTTAAAATTATCCTCGATCCGAAGGACTGAAAGATCAACCACAAATGGAAACACATTCTTCCCAGTAGTTTTCCTGACTGGCCTCATATGAGTAAACATGGTCCAGAGATTGTCTAGAATTTTACAAAATATGATCCGTTCTGGGCAGACGTCCTCGAAGCTTACAAACTTTTTTTTACAAATGTCTGCCAAAAAATTCCGCTGAACTACTTGCCGAACCAGTTTGCTTCAACAAACGTGTTCAAGTTCGGAAAATATACATTGTCTCTAAAATGTTTCAAAATATAAATGTCTATTATCTTGCACATTTTTACGATAATGGTCAGTTCTTTTCCCACAGACACTTTAAGGAAAAATATTATATCAACATTGATTTTCTAACATAAACAGGGTATGAGTTAGCAATAATTGAATTCATAAAGAAATTTGACTTTACCATCGCAAACAACAAATGCATTACTTCTCCATTCTGTTATAAGATATTGTTGCCACTTTTAAACATTCAAAGACTTATTACGATATACTGATTGATAGTCAGTTGAGAGCTCCGCGCTGTGACAAATGGGACATAAAAATCTTTCACAAGGTCGTGACTGGAATTCATGCTTTTTTTCATGCACATAAGATTACAGATGTAAAACTTAAGTGGTTTCAACTGAGAATATATCACAGGTGCTTAGGTACGAATGTTATTTTGAAAGAAATCTGGAGTTACTGATAATGATAAATGCAGTTTATGCAGATTATTTAAAGATTCTATTGACCATATGTTTTGGCAATGTACTGGTGTCAAACGTTTTTGGAGTAGGTTTATTGGTTTTGTAAAAGAGAAATGCACTCACGCACAAAATATAGGCCTAACACAGTCTCTCATACTTTTAGGTTTCGACATAAAAATCACAATTGATTACATTTTTTACTTCATTATTTTCCTTGCAAAATGTTACTTTATAAGTGTAAGTTAGAAGGCAATCTTCCACAAGTAGCAGTTTTCTGGAAAATTTTGAACTATAGAGAATTGAAAAGTATAACTCGTACTTAACCATGAACCACATGGATTTTCATGTCAGATGGCTTGCCTATCAGTCTTTGATT
>CM031599.1:37983979-37986479 GCA_018398815.1 Conus ventricosus | reverse complement strand
TCCAACAGTAAAATCTGTAAAATCAAAGAAACATTTGGGTAATGTCTGGTGGAATGAGACTTGTCAAGAGGCTAAAGAAGAGAAACAGAATAAAATAAAAGAATATAAAAGAGAAAAGGATCCTGAGGAGAAGGTTAAAAAGCTTCTTGAGAAGAAAAGAGCAAGAAACGCACAAAACACAGTGAATGCACAAGCAAAGCGGCAATATTGGTCTTCATTTTGTGAGAATGAGGTGTCACATTTCAAAGATATGCAAAAAGCTTGGACACATTTAAAAACAATGAAAAGTGGGGTTAACCTACCGCAGTGCCCTATCACAGTAAACAATTCAGAGTTTCCATCAAATTTTGATAAAGCTGAAGCTTTTGCTGATCTGTTTGCAAGAAACAGCAGCATAGACAACAACTAAAAAACACCGTGAAAATGAAGAAAAGAAAAATATATATAATGGTCCACAGCCAGTAGAAGATCATTGTTTGAATACCTCAATAACATTGCAGAAAGTCAAAGAATGTATTATGAATTTGAATAAAAATAAATCAGTGGGCCTAGACGGCATTTCTAATGAAATGTTAAGTCATCTTCCACAAAATATGATATATTTTTTGCATTCATTTTTTCAAAAATGTTGGACAGATGGTAACATGCCTCAAATTTGGAAGCATTCTATTATTGTTCCAATTCACAAGAAGGGGAAACCACTCAGAGATATACATAGTTATCGACCTATTGCATTAACATCAAATACATGTAAATTGATGGAAAAGATTGCTTTAAAAAGACTTGTTCATCATTGTAATAAACATACAATCATACCAATCAACCAAGCTGCATTTCAGACAGGCAGATCTCAAATGGAACATTTGGTCAGACTCACAACGCATGTAAAGCATCAGTTTGCACGTCGTAAAAACGTACTTGCAACGTTTTTTGATATACGAAAAGCCTATGAACAAGTATGGCACAAGCAGCTTTTGTTTAAATTAAAGAACATTGGTATTAATGGCCACATGTACAAATATATTCAATGTTTTCTTCATCGTAGGCATATTCAAACCAGAGCAGGAAATACCTATTCTAATCCAAGACCTTTACAAATGGGCTTACCCAAGGATCGGTAATTTCTCCAATTTTGTTTAATATTTTGATTTCTGATCTAACCAAAGGTCTTTCTAAAGATACAGAGTTAGCTCAATTTGCTGACGATATATGTATATGGAGTAAAGTAACGATGAAAAGAATACTCCGTTAAGATCACTGAATTATATTAAAATTAAATACCAACACGAACTAAATAAAATCAGTACATTTTTACACGAAAACGGACTATCTCTTTCACCTGAAAAAACGAATTTTATGCTTTTTAATTCTGGAAATGATCTAGATAAGCTTCCAGTTTTCATCTTAGACGACACTATTTTAAACTATGTTAAAAGCGTTAAATTCTTAGGTGTAATCCTAAATAGTAAACTAACATGGAATACTCACATTGACCATATTTTAAATAAAGCAAGAAAAAGTCTGAATTTCCTTAAAATTGTCAGTAAACAATCTTGGGGGCAAGACACTAAAAGTTTAACTGTTTTAGCAACTGCCCTTGTACACTCAAGACTTACATATGCTCAGGAGTTATTTTTTAATGCACCTAAACATCTTTTAAATAAACTTCAGAGCACTGATTGCAAAGCCTTCAAAATTGCCTTAGGGGTTCCCACACATACGTCAAACTTAGGAACATACAACGAAGTGGGAGTTCTACCTCTATCTGAAATTAGAAAGGCTTCTACTTTAAAATTCATCTTAAAAAGTTTCTCACAAAAGAATTTTTGCTCAGAAGAGGTATGTTTAGATTCGGAAAAGGATTTTGGAAAACGTGCACAATATATACAATCCACAAAATCTATTTATTCATTTTCCTCAGATCTTCTAAAAGATACAAAAATAGATAAAAATAATATCGCCGGAAAACCTACGTTTTCACCCATTCCAAAATGGGTACAATCAAAAGCTTCCTTTGACATTGACTACAATAATTTAACAAAAAGGATTCTCCCAACATTTTGAGAAATTTTGTCTACACCCACTTAGAAAATAAGTACAACCATCACTTAAAAATATTCACAGATGGCTCAGTATTGGATGATAATAGCACGGGAGCAGCTTTCATAATTCCTAGCTTAAAAATAGAAAAGTTATTTCATCTGGGTAAAAGTCTGTCTATATATAGCGCAGAATTACTTGCTATACTCAAATCATTGGATTTCATTTTGAATTCCCCTATAAATAACAGTCAAATCGTAATATGCGCTGATTCAAAAGCGGCATTGAATGGTATTAAGTCTTCTAATTCATATGTACGATTAGACATGATAACTGAAATTAATCATATAGTACACCTTCTTTCCCAAAAAGGCATTAATATTACTTTTTGTTGGGTGCCTTCTCATTGTGGTATATCGGCAAATGAACAAGTAGACAAAGTTGCAAAAAAGGCAGCTCA
>CM031599.1:37908979-37981479 GCA_018398815.1 Conus ventricosus | reverse complement strand
CAGCAGGCTGCTCTTCGGCCGGCCCTACCTGGGTAGGCAGCCCATTGAGTGAGTGAGGTAGTGTGTTTATTGTAAAGCGCTTAGAGCTTGGTCTGTGACCGAGGATAGGCGCTATATAAATACCCAATATAATAGGAATTATTATGATGGCAGGCGGCAATTAGTTCAAACTTTTGAATGAGGAAAATAGGGAGTTACTACAACAGTGAGCACTTAACAGTAGGCAGTTCGTAAAAACAGTAGGCAATTCGCACAGACAGAAATCTATACATGACAGAATTCATCCAACATGCTTTTCGTACAAAAGGTGGGAATACGAACAAGAAAGATTTTGTGCGACAGGGGGAGAATTTGTGCAACAGGCGGAAATTGGGCACACCAGGCGATTGAAATTCGTCGACCATTCGGAAATTCGGAAAACTGGTAAAAATTTCGCACATTCTTTGAATCCGTTATCCATGTGGGAATCAGTACAACTAGTGGGAAATTGTGCAGCAGATGGGAATTGGTACAAAAGGTGGAAGTTACCACAAAGTGTGAAAAGAATACAATAGACTCGTGGAAATAGTACAAAGTTCGAAATTGGTTCAAACACTTGAGAATTCAAACAACATATGAAAATTTGTCCTGTTGTGAGAACTGGTCCTAGTACAATAGACAGACAGACAGAGAGAGAGAGCGAGAGAGACTGAGAGAGAGAGAGAGAGAGAGAGAGAGAGAGAGAGAGAGAGAGAGAGAGAGAGAGAGATTATGCCACCCTGCACGCAAGTAATGCACTGTGGAACAGGTTTTAGATGCAAATACTGCCAGCCAGTATGTATTTCTGTCCGCACTGCAGATTAACTCACAAAGACGGAAGAAGATTCTATCAGTTGTTCATTAGATCTGAGTCAACCAGTGTCCGTAGATTCAGTTTCAAAGGTGCAAGCTGGCAATATTACAATCTGAAATCTTTTGCAGACAATTCAAAACAAACTTCCAAGAAGAAACGACAAAATTCCTCGAGCGTGGCAAGGCTTAAAGCAAGCAAGGTTGCGTCATTTTTCGGCCGCTTTTTCGTCGTTGTTGTCACTTCCATTGAGACAGGGATCAAACAAGCAAAGAGCAGGGCACAAAACGACCCCAAAGAACTGGAAAGGGGAGAGAATTAGAACCACTACGAATAGGAAAGGCATACAATTAGAAAGACTCCAAATAAGAACGGAACAGAACTGGAAGGGCTCCAAAATGGGGCTCGGCTTCTCTAAAGCACGTTCGCGAGGGAAGGAGGCGCAGTGTGTAGTGGTGGAGTCCTCCAGTTTGCTCACACCGGCCGCCGAGGGCAAAGGAAAACTCCAAATGCGTGCACAGAAGACAACTCTCCGCAAACCGCCCCTCAAAGCATCAGAGAAGTGTCTCTGAAAAGGCTCTTAGGAAGACTAAGAGGGGTCTGAATAGGAAGGAAACCTCACCCCCACTCACCCTTACTCCCTGCATTCACAGCCCTCGCTCCCTCTCTCTGCCTCTCTCTCTCTCTCTCTCCTCTCCTCTCTCCTCTCTCTCTCTCTCTCTCTCTCTCTCTCTCTCTCTCTCTCTCTCTTCACATTCGCCGTCTTTTGCAATTTTAGTGAGTTTGGTTTTGGCATCTCTGTGTTTGAAAGAAAGATTTCTAGGACCTTTTTTCTTTAGAAATTATCACGATATTGAAAGTCTTTTTCCCCCTTTCACGGGGTTACTTTTAATATGTTTATGTTGCTTGTGTTATTAAACAATAGAGCTGACTACTGCGACTGGTGACACCTTTTGAACTTCCGTGTATCCAAAGATGTATCCTTAACATTAACCACTGGCGCAAAAAGATCTACCCCTATAATCACGACTCTTTATTCACTGGCTTTATTTTTTGACCGACTTATTTCTTTACAGAATTTTCATCTCGTTTGGCTTTTCTGTCCTGCACTGGCTGCTTTGGAATGCTACTGGCTTTCGTTTTGGTGGTGAGAATGCTACAGAATAGTAGGCGGTATATCTCAGTGTGATGCCGAGAGAAGACCTACACAATCAACCAGATTGCACTGAGAGATCTTAATCAGCAGGCCAAAGTCAACGTGGGCGATATAGGCTAAACGAATCTGCTGTCAAGACGGATTTTGATGGTCCCCGTATGGTGCTAGCGCAGGATTTTATATTTACATTCGAGCACCCTCTTTCTCATTTCCACGTTCCTTCTCAATCTCCCTCACCCCTAACACACATTTTTAATCTTTTCAGAGTCGTTCTTTTTAACGACAGAGCAATTAATTTGCCTGTACTTGTTCTCTCCCCCCCCCCCCCCCCCCCCCCCCCCCACCCCCATCCCTCACTACTTATTTGTTCAGCCAAATGTACATACAACATAATGTTTTTCTTTTAACGTTGACGAAGAGCTGGAATCAAAGGCAATTCTTTCTAGTATTCTCATAATCCTATGTTTTCAACAAATAAATAGTCATAACTTAAGCTAGTAATCCTTTATCCCTTCTCGGGACAAGGCGTACGTACAAAATCAGATTGATCGCTTATCTGTTGCCTTTACTATAGATAAAAAGAAAGAGAAAAAAAAGAAAAGAAAAAAGGGAAATTCTCTCTCTCTCTCTCTCTCTCTCTCCTCTCTCTCTCTCTCTCTCTCTCTCTCTCTCTCTCTCTCTCTCATCAGTGAGTGAGTGAGTGTTGCACACACATACACATGTGCAAAGAGACAACCACGCACACATGCATGCTTACACTCACTCGCAAACTGAGCTGCGCAAGTGCCAGCGACAATCTATAGACCCCATCGGCCTCTCCCTAATCGAGTTCTCGTCTGCAACTCCTCTGGCAGTTGAGATTGTCAAGTGCTGGATCTAAGTTAATTTTCCAATAATGCCCACTCCTCTTTCTACATGCGCACCCCATCATCTCACCTACCCCTTTCATCCTGCTCCCTCCCCCTCCCCCCCTCCCCTCCCCACACAACACACACGCTGATCAAATCAACCAATATCTGCAATATCTGGAGTAATCGGTACGGAAACGTCTCTTTGCCAAGAATGCTTTTCGGCAGAAGAGACATGATAAATCTCAAAGAACGCCCAAAGCAAACAAAAATAGAGAAAGAAAAAAAAAAGCGAACCACCCACCAAGTCCAATCAGTTAGTTGCAATGTGGATGCTACACCAGTTTCATACAAGCAACGATGAAGAGGCTATGGCAGCATAGCAGTTCATCACAAAGGGAAGACAAACTCCTTCATGTGGAGATGATTCGGTGACCTTCATGTATAACTTGACTTGACTTGACCTGATTCAACGTTTGAGGCCCTTTTGGGGCTGTTCGTTGGTCCTAGCTTACTGGCTTAAGTTTTCACATGCGTGGGAATATACATGTCCCTAACTTAAGTCACATCTGGCTCGTAACTGTCTTTAGTTGTTTCCAGTGTTGGTCCAAATGACTTTTGAAAGCATTTTAGCGAAGGGGCTAAGACCACCGTGTCTGGCAAAGTGATCCAGCAGGAGACCACTCTGTGGGGGAAAAATTTGATCTGATATTTATTCTTGGTCTCTGCTTCTGCAGTTTCAGAGAATTTCCCCTAAGGTCAGTGGTAGTAGCTAATTTGAAGACAGGAGCACTTACTTTGTAGTAGCGTTCAGATATTTAAAGACTTCAATAATATCGCCTCTGAGACGTCTGTGTTCTAAGCTTGGTAATTTTAGTACCTTTAGTCTCTCTGAGTAAGGCCTGTCTTTCAAATTACTGAGGAGTTGGTTGCTCGGCGCTGCACATCTTCTATTTCTCTGCAAAGTGTTTTCTGATATGGCTGCCAGACACAATGCCATACTCTAACAGTGGACGTACAAGACTTTTGAACAGCTGGCTGAAACTGCAGCGTGACAGGGCTGTCCGCGAGATAGGGGGGGGGGGGGGGGGGGGGCAAGACCCGATATAATAAAAGCCAGAGTACTCCCTGTACTTAGCTTAAAACGTTAAGGAAGAAGAAGAAAAACGTACAAGGTCACCATTCCTCTCTCTCTCTCCATTCTAGGACCATTCCGTCATCTTTTGATTCAATGAGGTCCTTTTACTCTCTGCTCCAAACAAAACGTATTCTATGCACATAGGCACCGGCCACTCCCTCAACAGCGAAGAGACAGTGTGGGAAGTTTTTCTTCTTGTTTGTTTTTTTGTTGTTTTTGGATTCCCTTCGAGTGAAACAGCTTCTTCGGCAATATCCACATTTGTCTTGTGCACTCTGTGCGGGAAGTACGGAAAAAAGCAACTTTCTCAAACTTGCTTGTATCCAAAAGTATGCTAGCTTAAGGAAGTTGCTTTTTCGAACTTCAGAAGAAGAGCACATGAGACTGGGGGGGGGGGGGGGGGGGGGGGGGGGGTGTTGACCATTCTGGGTCCAAACACCGAGGCTGACTGGTGAATACCAAAAAAAGAAAAACTAAAAACTTTATGGTAACATGTATCCCCATATGTTAAACGTTCCAACATTTTCTGTGACCATGCTGTCCTCGATTTAAAACTTTAAAAAAAAGCGTTCGTGAGGGAGAGGGACAAAAAGAAATCTTTCGAAAACGCCTCACGGCTGGGCGTTTAGACGCTGGATAAAATAAGGTTGCAACAAAATTCGAAGGGGGGGGGGGGGGGGGGGGGGGGGGGGGAAGGGGGGGGGCCAAAAAGAAATCTTTCCTAAATACCTCACGCCTCGGCGTTCAGACACTGGATAAAATAAGGTTGCAGCAAAATTGTTTAGGTTTGCAATTTGATGACAGGTACTCAATCAGATACACGCGGACGGCACAGCACCGTTTCATTCCCAGTAAAACCATTGTTTACGTGACTGCATCCCTGCGGAGTTTCTAACAGGTGTTAAATCGGCACCTGTCTCAGATCATAATGGCTGATGGTGATGGTCACATCAAGACAATGGGTGAGTGGTTGGCAATATCCACCTCTTTTTTTCCCCTGTAAGAGGAGATAAAATCTACTATTAGAAAGAAGCTCGGCGGCATTTTTAGGTAAGTTTCTTTCCCTCAGAAAGCTGTAGTGTCCTTTCTTGCGGGACAAACAATGTGGACATTGGCTGTGGGTGGAGTTAGGGTGGGAGGGGGAGGGGCGGTGAGGGGCTACGTCTCCAGAAACCACTCTTTTTTTTTTAAGCGAATTGAATCACAAACTTTTGAATGCATAGAAATGAGACGGGAAGAGGGTGGGGGGGGGGGGGGGGGGGGGGGGGAGAAGAACAACAGTTCCTGAACCCAATCCATACCACTTCTTCACAAAAACAAAAAACTTAAAAAGGTGATTGTGGACGGCACTGTTATCTTGTCAGGCAGCTGTCAGTATGCACTAAGGGGGCATAACTTCTACACGATAGTGGCGATAGTGAAGAGTTCACACTGAAGCAGTCCACCCTTTCTCTGACCGGTTGCATCTTAAATGGGAAGTCGTTCCCGTCCACCCCGTCCCCACCCTACTTTTAGTCCTCACTACTCTTGAAAACATGCTTTCTCTACATTTTTGTCTTTCCGTCAAAAAAATCGAGTTAATTTGACTAGAACACATCCTGAATGTTCTGAAAGGAAAACAAAAGGTTATCAAAGTCCCACAGCTTGATGACCGTAGGGGCAGAGAACTGTCAGAGGTTCACACGTCTCTTGGGCACGGCATGACGGCAGGCAGTGCCCATCCCTCTTCCTCTGCTGCTTTTAATTTTTTCCTCAACTTAAATCAGATACCCAACATGTTTGGTGCACAAGAGGGTTTGTCAAGCTTCAAACACCCGACCCCCACAAACAGGTTGAACTCACGACCGATAGCTCCGAAGGCAATAGCACAGACCACGTGACTACTGGTCCCTCCTGTTCTGCAACTGCCTCATAAACACACGAGTTTGCATATTCCAACTACTTCGGCCTTCACATTTTGATGAAAAGCTGTCCTTTGTCTTAGAGAAGTTGTTTCGTGGGGTTTTGAACAGGTGGCCACTAAAGTTGAATTGTCCCCCAGGGTTGGTGTGTGTAGTAGTAGTAGTAGTAGTAGTAGTAGTAGTAGTAGTAGTACTTCAGTTTTACGTCTGTTTACATAAGATATCAGACAGAGAGAGAGAGAGGGAGGGAGAGATGCATAAATGTCTGTGACTATGTAAGTGTATGCATAATGTGGTTATCTATGTGCATATAAGTCCCTCTAAACATCCCTACAACATACCTGCAAATAATCTTAAAGTAAATGCTTAACTGGACTGCAAAGTAAAGAAAAAACAACATTGAAGGCAAATTTTAAATCTCAAAAGACATCACACAGACATGCCTGACAATGGTGGTAAATGAGCTTGAAGAGATAAACGGTCAAGAGCAGATGCTTGCTGGTTATTCTTCGTTCTCCATAAACACATTTTGCTTCGTTTGTATAATTATTTTTTAAGGCATCAAGTTCTAATTCATAAAACATTGAAATGAAATTTCTGTATTGGTACATATTTTTCACTTTTAAATGAAGAATGCTGTTTACACATTCATAATTAAGTGTGTGTGTGTGTGTGTGTGTGTGTGTGTGTGTGTGCGTGTGCGTGCATGTGTGCGTGTGGACGTGAGCGTGCGTGCGTACGTGCGCGCGTGTGTGTTTTGTAATGCGGTTTCTTGTCATCGGAAATACAAACTAAATTTTATACGGATCATGTCATTGTGAGCGTAAATGGAAAGGAAGATTTGTTCAAAAACCATATAACAGTAGTACAAATCCAACAAAAGTTGAAGACCAGAAAGTGAAAATCGGCACATGTACCCACCTTCCCAGACCAGTTTGTTTTAAGATGCGTGAACCGCTGACCAGGCTGTCATTACACTGTGGTTGGCTGTTGCCTGCTGTCTTCTAAACCACGTTAAAGAAGATTAACAAAATGTTTGTTACATCATTCAACTCAATGACACGCTAACTGTGCGAACCCAAAAATTCGAAACAGGTGTCCATGTTCATGAACTGCTGAAAAAGGCGTGCCACTGCGTTGCTAATGTTAAAACTGCAAAGCCAGCACTTCACCACTGCACGGAAGTCGTCGAAAGGCAATGCGGAAATCACGTATCTGGTACACGTGAGTTTTGCATCACGGGCTTTCAGCGTGTTTCACGTTCTGTGAAATGAAGAGGAAAGGGGACTGGGGTTGAGAGGAGGCAAGGCATGGTATAAGCAACTTGAGGGAAGGGGGCTTGCAGTACACTGTACCACCAGAGCGACAACACAGTAAGGTGGGCAGCGGAAAATAGCATTTTTACACTGAGATCAGCATATTTCAACTCGCAACGTTTGACTGCTAGCTCGGACTGTACCAAGTGAACCGATCTGGCACCATATTGGGCGTATGCGTATGTATGCTCTTCTATAGTCGTGTTTGTGAAATGGTTGTTCAAATGTTGGTGTCAGCATTGATTTTTTTTTTTAAAACATGAAAGCAAAAGAAACATATATGAAAATGAATTGTTAAGTTTATGATGATATAATCATTACATTAATAATAACCGCTATCATCATATCATCATCTTTATCATCTGATGCGCACGCAAACACACACAGACACTGAAATGTGTGTGTGTGTGTGTGTGTGTGTGTGTGTGTGTGTGTGTGTGTGTGTGTGTGTGTGTGTACTATTATATATATATATATATATATAACAAAATCGAATGTAATGAATGCCGCATATAACAGAGCAAAAAGGTTAGTCTCGGCAAAAATCCTTATTTACATGACAAACAGTCCGTCGGGTGTAACGAAGTCGGATGTAACGACAAGCCGCTTATAATGAAATGGTTTTAGTGTCCCAGTGGGCGATCACGCTTGTTATATCGAAGCAGCCGCCTATAACGAATCATTATGTTTAGCCCCACATAGAGTTGAAACCGGATATAACAAAGAGGTTACTTTTCTCGGAAATGGTTAGTTCGCTGCAATGTACATTGCTTCATACGGTCGCATACTATTCTAGAGAGATGGAGGAGTGTCAGCATACCTTATGAAATGTAGAACTTTTTTATGCGTTGCTCTAAATAGAAATAGCACGTTTATACATGTATTTGACTACCTGCATAACCTAAGCTTGTTTCATGTTCTTACTCAGTTTCATGCAATAAAATCGTATTGCAACGTCCTGTAATGCGAGTGTCAGTGATTGTCGAAGCAGAGCAATCGACTCAGATGGGGTCAAGTTCAGCGACTGCAGACAGAGGAGAGATGCTAGAGAGAGGAGGATGGGTGAAGGGGAAGGAGGGTGTCGAGGTGCCAGGCTTTAATTTAACAGGCCACTTTGTCATGGCGTCTGCACGTCGCAAAGGTCTGTCGCTAAAGAGAAAAATTGAAATTACTCAAGAAGTTGTATGAAATCCAGCAAAACAGAAGATGATAGCCGAAGTATAATATGAAATTGCGCTGCCAACACTGGCAACCATTCTGGCTTCAAAGTGTAAAAGTCAGTATGTTGAAGGTGAGAACACCGCAGCACGCCAGAACTCATTTTAGATACCTATCGGAAAGAGTCGAACGAGAAGTTTGACAGAACTGCTGCACGGACATGTACTTTTGTGTAATCATGTGGATTTCTGTGTCACGAGGATGAAAAACAAAACTATTATCCTTTTGAGATATTTCTCTTCACTGTTCATGGTTAAGGGTTCTTTCTTTTTTGTTTGTTTGTTTTTGTTTTGTTTTGTTTTTTGTTTGTCCAGCTGTGGCAACAATCATCCTTATCTGTTCTGCCAGAGTGTGACATTTGAGGGATTTGTTCCGTCCATTGTGGTAAACAATCATCCTTATTTGTTGTTTCACAGAATGTGAGAATTTGATGAGTTTCTTCTTCTTCTTTTTTTCCGTCCAGCTATGGCAATAATCATCCCTTCTGTTGTTTCACAGATTGTGAGAATTTGAGGAGGGTTTTTTTTTTTTTTTTCGTCCAGAGTGGCAACAATCATCCTTTTCTGTTGTTTCATAGAATGTGAACATTCACCTATCAAGACATTATAACTGCATTCCGTTAAGTGTATACAAGTGACCTATTGTGCTAATAATACAGAACTCTTATTGTATACGCCAAGACATGATAACACATCTCTGACTTTTGCTGCAGTGATGGAGAAAAGTCATACATCTTGATTTTCTTTCCAAGACCTTATTCACACACTAATTATTTTTGGTTCTTGTGATTTCTTGTCAAGCTGTGACAAGCGCAAAAAAAAAAAAAATTGTTCTCCAGTACGGCTGGGTGCTTTCAAAACCAATTAAGTGTTTGTTTCCATACCAGTGCACACGCTAATGACCCAGCAGTGTGAAACAGTAAACGAACGGTGCAGAAACCCCCTTTCCCCCTCCACCAAGTCGTGACACTGTGTTATTTCTTCTGACAATCTATTCATCTGAATAATGCAGTGAATTTTGTTCCATCTGTTTTACTTATTATCGGTTTCTAAACCTTCAAATTGCAATGTAGGCCTATGTGATCTGTTTAAATCAATTTCATATTTTGGAAACAATTTTTCAAAGATCATTTTTATTGAAGGATATAACAACGTCAACTTAGGAAACGAGCTATGCGGACGCGCTCGCGCGCTGTGTGTGTGTGTGTATGTTTGTGTGTGCGTGCGTGAGAGAGAGAGAGAGAGAGAGAAGAGAGAGAGAGAGGAGAGAGAGAGAGAGAGAGAGGAGCACGTCACGCCGGATATAATGCAGCAACAAGAAAAGCCGGCTAAAACGAGGCAATTTTTAATGTCCCGGTGATTCGTTATAAGCGGCTTCGACTGTATAATAATAGCACAGTGTTAACTAGGTGTATAAGAACTGATCAGCGCGATGGATTGATATGCAGGTCAGACATCTGCCAAGTCTTGTCGACGAGACCCTTTTCTCATATCCTCTCCGTTTTTATTTCTTTATCTATTCATTCATTTATCTATTTATTCAGTCATCCAGCAATAAATCCTGCGCACTGTAGTCTTATGGTTTAGCAGATATGGTTGTAGCGTATAAGGACTAGTCCGGACATGGTCGCACTGAAACTGCGTGCGTGCGTGCGTGTTTGGTGGGCAGCCATACTTATCCGTTAGCCTGACGTCAGTCAGGCCAAACCTGGTGACGCTGGAATGACTGACGGCCGAGCCCCGTGGACAACCGACTGAAGTCCACACTAGATGTCCCCACTAACGATTACGGCAATAGTTGATCAACTGGTCTGCTCTTAAATCGTGAGTTTATAGTTTGCAGACAACTGTTAACATCCCAGGTTAGACAAAATATGTTTTTCCCTTGACGGCGTTGCAAATTACACAACAGACCACGTCACGTTTTGACTTCAGACAGGACAAACCACGATAACTCTCACCCACCACACCTGCTCGATGGCAACAGCAAAGTTATTCAGTTCTGCTTTTTTTTTTTTTTTTTCCTTTGTTCGTCTGTTTGTTTACTTCGTCTTGTTTGTTCCGCCTCAAACAGACCGACAAGTCGAAACGCGTTGTGTACATTTTGTTATGCATCCGTTTCCTACGGTTGACGACCCTGTAACTTTCATTCCTATGCTTCATTTCCCACCCGCATTCACTCATCTGTGAAACGTGTTTCATGTTATCCCAGCTGACCTTGTATGGCTCTTTCAGGATTGTCTACGAATTAACGCGGAAAAGACCACCTTCCCATAGAAACCAAATGTATGTATGAATATCTATACCCGTCAAATTTGAATATAGCAAAGGTTACTGAACAGTAGAGACCCCCTACCCTTCTCTCTCTCTCTCTCTCTCTCTCGCTATATTTCGCATGTGCACACAAACCAGTAGTCTGTCCATAGAATTTCGACGGATTTATTTATTCATTATTATGCAGACATAGATGCACATGGATGAAATTATTGAATACAGATGGATGAATAGATAAACAAATTTATCAATATCATTTGTACTGACAGACTGTCCCCTCCTGCTCGGTTGTGTTCCCCCCCCCCCCCCCCCCTTTTTTTTTTTTTTTATCTCGCCCTCTTTCTTGTAGAGACTCGTAAAATGAATAGGTCCATTCATTGAATGCTTCATCCATTTCATCACTAATGATGATGAATGATTGTCCAGTATTCCCTGAAGAAGGCTGAAATGCCAAAATACTGCAATGGAAGCTTCCAAAGTCACAGTGAATTCTTTTCATTCTTATTATACTGTGGTCATTCTGTGGCCTGCTATTCAACTCGTTTTACTGGAGCGTACTCTCAGCTGCTGTCAAGGACTTTGAACTATCCCTGTTAAACACATGAAAGAAAATAAATACATCCAAAGGTGCAAGCAGGACCCAGAGAAAAAAAAATGTCCTCAACTGCCGAACAAACCAGCTGTTAGCAATCCTGCGCTACCCTTGGAAGCCTGTGCTATGTTCACAGGCGGTTGCACATACCATCAAGACGTCAAGGGATATAACTGTTCCATGGCAGATGCCATTGTGTAACGGCCACTGGATGCATCCTCGGTCTCACTCAATGCTGTTCCGCCGACATGTGAAGACAGTACAACTCCAGACACGGCCAAGCTTTCACCATGAAGTTTTACATGCCCTATCAAGAAAATCCGGTTACAACCGTTCACACTGTCAACATTACTTTCTCTGTGGCCAGTGGATATTTCCTCCCTGTCACTGAGCATTTCCCTGAGTCAGTGTAAAGGCAGACAAGAAAAAGACACACCCAAAGGTGCTGGTGTGACTCAGAGAAGTACTGTTCTCAACTGCCAAACAAACCAGCAACTGCCAAGGACTTCAAACAACCTCTGTTAAAAGCTTGTGTACACATCTGACAGAAACTAAAAGGTCCAAAAGCCTAAAAGCAGTGAACTGTTCAAAAGTTCACTGTGTCCAGGGCACAGTACGACAGAAGACGGGAGCCCATCCCTCCTCTTCCGCCACCCTCGCCTGACCTGAAATGAATCGGGTACTGACCGACTGTTGGGTGTGAAAAGGGTTTCTAAGCTGAAAAAAAATCTGACACCAACCAAACTGACTACAGGCCCTCCACAATGGAAACAACATGAGAAAGAAATAATCTTCATGAACATGTGGCGACAGCTTAACATTCGCCCAATGGAATACAACACAACTCGAAACAAAAATCTGCAAATAAAATTTCAAGTTTATTCAACACAAGTCATTCCACATACCAGTGATTAAGTATACCGATGAAATAAACAAAAACTTCACAAAGGCTAAAAGGTGGGGGGAAATGAAAAAAAAAAAATCAATTCACCGATTCTTTTACTGCAGTGTGTGTGTGTGTGTGTGTGGTGTGTGTGTATGTGTTGTGTGCGTGTGTGCGCATAACTTAGCCATCTTATATTTCCACCACCACATTTGTAAGACCAAAAAAAAAAAAAAAAATCACAAGAAATTCAAAGTTCACTCGACAGCACACCAAAACCTTACACACAACGTACTACTGGTAGTGCCTAGAAGGAAAAAAAAAAAAGAATGGGTGTCAAAACCTTCCTCCCAATATCATTTAGTGCATTCCACCCAGGATGAAAATGTGCTGCCACACCTGATCCACCACTGCAACACAGTCTACAGTTTTATAAGTACAGTCCAGCCATCCACACAGGGCCTTCTCAGGGCTGTTCAACATATGGAGAAACAAATCACATCCTGAAAAAAAAAATTGAAAGTCGAATCCTCAAAATGGAAAAAAGGTTACACCTGAAAATGGAGAGAGAAAAAAAGAAAAAAAAAGTCACATCCTGAAAATGGAAAAGAAAGTCACATTCTAAAAAAAGCAGCAAACAACAAAGACAATCAGCACACACTATCAATGACATAGTAGCTAAACTGTATCCCTTAAAAGGCGAAGAAGACTAGGCTGAACCAAGAGCCTCAATCATTCCGCTTAATTCAACACCTAGAGTTGCCCATTTTTGAAACATCAATACAAGTCTTTGCAAGATGATCAATGGATGGCCCACATCAGCTCTCCCACCAGCCCCCACTCATGCACATAGAGCAGTATGCTGTCGAGGTATTGCTCTTTTTGATGTTTAGTTCTCGTCTGCGACTGTTGACTCTTTGCCAACGTTCACTAGCCCACACTCATGCACATAGAGCAGTATGCTGTCGAGGTATTGCTCTTTTCGATGTTTAGTTCTTGTCTGCGACTGTTAGACTCTTTGCCAACGTTCACTAGCCCACACTCATGCACATAGAGCAGTATGCCGTCGAGGTATTGCTCTTTTCGATGTTTAGTTCTCGTCTGCGACTGTTGACTCTTTGCCAACGTCGCTCTCCTGCTTGATGGAGAACAGTCTGCATTAGCTGTGTAATGTTTATCCTAAGGCAGAGTAATGGTCATTAAGGCAGAGTAATGGCCAGTATTAGCTGTGTAATGTATATCTTAAGGTAGAGTCTTGTTCATTAGAAATGTCTGCATTTCTTTTGTAACATAAATCAAACGTACAGCTGCCAACCAGAACAACTTTTTAATTTGTGTACATCTTAGATTTCATAAGCCCTTCCTCATGAATACTATTTTCTTCAATATTGTCACCTTTTATAAAAGAAAAATATGGGAAAAGCAATGGAAAAAAAAAGGGAAAGACCTGCCGGACATGCCTTGTGGCCGACTGGCATGGCTAATTCTGAATGCTGTGTTTTCTCTCCATGCAGAGGGCTGTTTCCTTCACAGTATCAAACACACCTGCTCCAACAGACCACCACCATCATGTGGAGGCACCATGCTGGTGCTTGCATGCACATGCATATATGCATTCACATACGCACACGCAAATACATATGCATACTTAAGTAAGCTCTCTTGCTGTTTTTATTTTGTGTCACCATTCGTAACATATCAATGCTAATAATACGTATTTCTTTACAGACTTACAGCCTTTCTAATATGAACTCACCGTCAATTACATGCACATTTTACACACAAAACATGCATTTCACAGCGACAATCTGATTGCCGACAATGCACCTGCAAATGCATACAGATGCACATATCGTACACATGCCAATTCCTATCAAGAAACATTTTCTAAACAAAAAGGGATGGGATACAAATGGGCATGAAAATGCAAATAAAGCACAGCTTCCAAAACTGAACATATGTTTTACAGGTGCATGCGCATGCAATGGCAGAGCGAGATTTAGATCAGCAGAGTTTATATGAAGAAAATTCCACACAAAAGGGGCACAGACAGAAAAAAAGAGCATTTACTGAATGCTTTAATTCAGGCAAGTGAGAACAGCATGAATTAGACTGCCAGCGAAGGAGTGGACATTTCTTGATGGTGAAATACAGATGAACCGCATCAGATAGGTCAGCAGACTAAGTTGAGGTAACCACACTGAACAGAGACACGCGATTTACAACAGGAAGCAAGCACAAAGGAGGGTGTGATAAAAGTTTGTTCCCAAGTTTCATTTCCTGTCAGGTTTAAAAAAAACTGCCTGCATATGAGCAAATATGGAGTGATAGTAAAGCGCTTAGTCCTATGTGGATACATGCTTTCACACGTGCAAATATGGTGTAATCTTATACGTGCAAATATGGCGTGATAGTAAAGCGCTTAGCGCCATATGGATACATGCTTTCACATGTGCAAATATACTGTACTTTTATGTGTGAAAATATGGTGTGATAGTACAGCACTTAGTGCCATATGGATACATGCATTTATATGTGCAAATATGGTGTGATTTTGTATGTGCAAATATGGTGTGATGATAAAGTGCTTCGAGCCATATGGATACATGCTTTTATATGTGCAATGTGGCATGATAGTTAAGCACTTAAAGCTGCGTGGATACAAACCATATAAGTTTTTTTTAATCTTCATAATTATTCAATTGCCCTGAGACTAGCTGGTATAGAAACGTTCCAAATTAAAATCATTCTCCATGTACCATCATTCCAAATGTTTCAGAGAACATTATTCTAGATATGTCATGGCAAAATAATTCTCAGTATTCCAAAACAAAAGATCTCTCAATAGTTCCAGTAAATTAATTCTGAATGTTTAAACTTGCCCTAATTCTCCATGTTTAAGAGTAACTAATTCTGAATGTTTAAACTTGCACTAATTCTCCATGTTTAAGAGTAACTGAAATCTCCAGGTTTCTGAGTAACCTCGATCTGTTTTAGAGAAACATCATTCTAAATGTTTGAGAGAAACACAATTTCAAAAAGATTACAAGATGTGGCGCATTTTGTTGATGTCAAATGTCACTTGAACCTTCTGGGCTTAAAACAGCCAAGAGGTGTAACAAGATTCATCTTGGGTGAAAATTAGCTCAGTTCAATTCTGACATATGAACCAAAATGACCAGACAATCCTATAAACACACACACACACACACACACACACACACATATTTGTAGTTGCACATGCATACACACAGATACATATGTATGCCCATGTGCACATCTTTCATAACTCAAAACTAAAGTTGAACAAATCTAATAAAACCTGAGGCGAGACAAAATCAGATTCTGAACTGAAAAACCAAAAAGGTTAAACCCACCTCCCTATGGTTTATACTGACAATACAATGCAGATCAATAATCCCACTGCTCTCAACATTCTGTTTGTGATTTCAGCTTTAACCAGTTGACAACAAATTCAAAAAGACGCATTTACAAGTACAGACATGATGAATGTCAATTCAAAACCATTCATTGTCAATGCAGAACACTGGTGCTTACCTTTCCGTTTTATTGAGTACAGAAAGGTTGTTTAGTTTTGTTTTGTTTTGTTTTTTCTTGATTTACAATCTAAAGACCCACCCCAGAAAATGAAATTCCACACAAACATACATACTGCAACTGCAGCAAAACACTACAGGTCTTACTTCAGTTTTGGGAGGACGGAGACCGTTATGAGACAGGCACCAAGCTCAAAGTATGAGCTAGAAAAAAATGAACTCTGGTATACATGACCATCGCCCAAGAAATCTGGAGAATCACTCCTATCTTTTTATGTCCTTTGTTCTTTGAAATCCCTTAACATGCGTTAATCCTGTATGACCATCAAAATCAACTTCCAAACATGTACTCAAAGAAGAAACCCTATGCACAAACTAATGCAAACACTGTACCAGATTTCCTGACAATCGTGAAGAGAGTTTGCAGGTCAAATGTTTATACAGCATTTCCTAATACAGTCGATGTAAATCGTGTAATTTATTGTCCAGACGACCTCACAGACAACATTGCGACTGACATTGTAATTTGGATTACATTCTAAATGATAGTTTTATCTGGACCTGTCCCCTGTCACATCTTAGTTTATGTAGGATCAAAATTGATGGAAACGATTGTCTGATGACAATGACCATTTGATTCTTTGCATCCTCTGCCCCTACCTTATGCTCAAGTACCAGATGATCAGAGGCGATTCCACATTCTCTGTTGTGGAGGATCAAACATGAACCAGCGTTCATTAGCACAGATCCCATCACAAAAAAAGGTTAAGAGAAATCATATATAAATGCCTTTAGATGTACAAACATCCAACAGATCCATTTTGACTGTCCACACACTAAACAAATGAAAATCAATATGCAAGACCCTGAACCTTTAGAAGATGACAGAATCATATCCAGTGACCCAACCGAAACATATCATTTCTTATCTAAAGGGGCCTCACTCCAGTTCACCTCAGCTTCTCTGTGAAACAGTTTGATACACGATTCTGGCCTGATACTGCCTGAAACTTGACTGTGACTTACAAAACAAGCAGCCTGACCAGAAACGTTCAGTTGACATGCCGCACAAATATATCTACCTTCCATTCATCATGGCATCAAAAGATGAAACAGTTCTTCTGACCATTATCCCATCTACAAAACAGCTCTTCTTAGAGCTCTGCAAACAGTAATCCAATCATTCTATATTCCAGCTGTACAGGTGCCACTAAGAGCTGTCTTTTCCTCATCTAATCATTATGAGAACAGAGAGTTAATCTGACACAGACCAGCAAAAAAAAAAAAAATGCATGGTCAGTAACAGAGTTTAATGAACAAGGTCATAACCAACTCCTCTAAAATTGTTGGATATAAACTTTTTTTTTCTTTAGACTGTGCCCATGGATGAAGCCAAGTCCATGCTCACGCTCTCACATTTAGATAAGACACAAAAGCTAAGATTTACAGTCAGGAAAATCTGCTTTCTAACTCCCACATCTACAAAACCACTCTGAATTCCAGGAACTGGAAACTTGTGGTGATGTTTGAAGCTCACCAGCAGACAACAGCTTTCACAGAACCCACCATACATGCATTGTGGCCTTAAATCAAATGTCAGTACTCACTACTGGCTCGTCGAGATGATTAGCCATTAATCAGACATCATCTTCATTTTGTTCAAGTCCACTGTTTTCTCTTGCTGACAGAACAATCACCTTTGACTGGAAGCTGAAATCAATCCTGTGTCTTCTTCTGTGGCTGAAGTAAAATGGCATCTGCCAGAGGTTTATTCGTATGTCATGCATTTCTTTAGGATATAATCATCACTGACCTGCTAAGGCCTCGAAGTACCTCTCAGCTGTTGAATCCCAATTTTCAGTAGTATAATGGATGTTTTCAGTGTAGGAACGCAGCCGAATTTCAACAAATAAAGTCTTCCACTCTCTGCTTCTTTGTACTAATCAAGACAGGATTTATAGTTAGCTGACATACTTTTTGTCTGAATATATTCAAATGCCTATTTTCATAAAATCAGAGTCAATGCACAAGTGACTTGACTGACACTTTGTGACTGTAATTAAATCTGTTTTATGAATCATCAGCGAGTTAAAAAATTTACAGACTAGTAATTTAAACATAACAACCAAGATAGGTAGAAGGAGAAAGAAATTTTTAAAAAATTAACAAAAACAAATCCAACCTACAAAAGTTTCTGATGAAATCATAGTCAACAGGTACATTTTATCTGGGAGAGACATTTTGGAATCTGTCTTTGATGTTTTAATTTTCTATGTCCACACACACACACACACACACACACACACACCCTCTGCTGACACAAATATCTGTCAAATGTAGCTCACCACATTCATTTTCAGTCTGTGGTGTCATTTCCTGTGCTCTTCAATAGGTACTGTTGACTGGCAACTGACAATGTTTTAGTTTTCTTGCTTTTACAGCATATACCGACAAGCATTCCCATTAGGAATTCTTTCAGCATACACCAATAAGCATTCCCATTAGGAATTCTTTCAGCATATACCAATAAGCATTCCCATTTGGCATTCTTTCAGCATATACCAATAAGCATTCCCATTTGGCATTCTTTCAGCATACACCAATAAGCATTCCCATTTGGCATTCTTTCAGCATACACCAATAAGCATTCCCATTTGGCATTCTTTCAGCATACACCAATAAGCATTCCCATTTGGCATTCTTTCAGCATACACCAATAAGCATTCCCATTTGGCATTCTTTCAGCATACACCAATAAGCATTCCCATCTGGCATTCTTTCAGCATACACCAATAAGCATTCCCATTTGGCATTCTTTCAGCATACACCAATAAGCATTCCCATTTGGCATTCTTCTTTGTTACTGGTTTCTGATTCAGAAACGGTTTCGTGCTTCTTTAACACCATTTACCTGCATGAATGAAGACACGTCTGCCAACATCACATGATCACTATTTCCATGAATCCCAGAACCGGGCAAAATCACCTCCAGCAAACCAACACAACATAAAATGAGGGGCTGAAAACACATGAACTGCACACAGATTGCAGCACTAGACACGTCTGGTGTGTGCATTTTCACGCTTACGTAATTCATTTCTTTATTATGTACACCATTGTTTCATTTCCCTACATAACACCTGCTTCTTATTTCACTGAACATTAAAAAAAAAAATCAAAAAAAAATCACTACAGTGTGAAATTAACCTGTAAAATTTTCAACTGTTGGTGAATCCAACCTTGTCACCTGACACCGAGGAAGATGACCGACGCCCTGGTGCTTACATCAATCTCTGCAGCCCTAGCTCCACTCGGCACTTAACATGTTCAAGCAGCTCAACTCTTCATTCACTTTTTTTTTTCTTCTCCAGTCTGTAACGAGTCTTGCTGACAAACTGATCTCTAATAAAAAAAAAAAAAAAAGTTCAGACAGTTCATAACAGACCGCACACCTGTGCTGAATTTATATCAATATTTCTCCAAACATGATGAAACGTTCCGACTGTGTAAGAGCTATTCAAATTGGAAAACGCTCTTATAAATAAACCAACAACAGAGATAAACATAAAATCTGGATGATACCGCCATTCATTCTCCCTGCCTGAACTTCCCTGATCTTCCAACCACACTTGCTGAACAACTTCTAAGAAACAAACGGGCACAAACACAGCACCCTAATTCCTCTTTTGTGAACTCTTCATCTACGCAGAACAACGACACGACTCTGAATCCATGGCACCAAGAAGAAATTTCTTTGAATTCCATTGATAGAATGCAGCAATGTTATCTTATTTGACAGAAGCAGAAGGTAAACTAATAGTGGCCAACTGAACAGCAGGAACATCATGGGAATACACTAGCAACGACACTGACAGACAGACAGGAAGGATGACACAGTGTGGAAGATTAAGTGAGCGAGATTCACAACACACACAAAACACTGCAGTGAGTGTGCTTAAGCAACAAATCTGTAACAGCTGATTCAGTTAAGACCATCGCAACATGCCACCACAAAAGTAATACTGTTGCACTGATGACTACAACAAAAAAAGGTTTTTAGACCTTGCAAGCCAGACTGGTAAACAAAGGAACAATATCTATACATATTTTTTTCAAAAAGAAAAAGAGGGAAAACACTGAACAGAACACAAAATCTTCCAGTTCCTCATCCACAGCCTTGTTTAGCAAGTGAGTTAGCAACCACATTAACAAAAAATTTCTTGCAAATGATTTAGCAAAATGCATTAAAAAAAAAAAATTTTAAATCAAAGAAAAATAATGAAAAAAAATCAAGAAAACAATAACAAAAATACCCAATTGTGACAACAGTTCAGAAAATCGGAAACGGTGGATTAATAAATAATTATGGTAAAAGATTTATAGAGAGGACACTCTCTATAGTCACTCTTTAGCAAGAGAGTTAGCAACCACATTAACAAAAAATTTCTTGCAAATGATTCAGCAAAATACAAACAAAAGACTTTTTTTAAAATCAATAGAAAAATAATGAAAAATCTTCAAGAAAACAATAAAACTAACTAACTGTGACAACAGTTCAGAAAATGGGAAACGGTGGATTGATAAATAATTATGGTAAAAGATTTACAGAAAGGACACTCTCTACGGTCATCCCTTCTCTCTCCTCTCTATATAAAAATAACTGTGACAACAGTTCAGAAAATGGGAAACGGATTGATAAATAATTATGGTAAAAGATTTACAGAAAGGACACTCTCTACGGTCATCCCTTCTCTCTCCTCTCTATTTCCTCTCTATCTCTCTATATCTAATGCGCACACACACACACACACACACACATACACACACAGAGGTTTTGGCGGTGTTAAAAGCATTCAATTCTACAACACCCTATTCAGAAATCAATACCTTTATCCCAGTGTCTCAGTGAACTGAAAATTTCTCAATTCAAACCAAAGGCAAAAAAAGTAACAATGCAGGATGGTGTTTGAAAAGGAAATAAAAGTAAACAAGTCGAAAAAAGACAGATGAACATTAAACATGCCTTTCAATTTCAATTAACCCCAACACCTAAAGAACAAAACAAAAAAATTCAAACAAAAAAGTGCTTTAAACACAAATAAGAATGGCAGCAACCTTTTACCATAACAAAAATAAACCTTTACCTCTATAATTTCAACAGATGTAGGCTTAAGTAAGTTCTCATTTTCTTCATTTCACTCTCACGCACCTACCCAGTGACAAAAGATCTTAATTTTCAACACGATTACAACCACAGAAATGTGAAGCATTGTTTTACCTGGTTTCATGGAACGATGCAGTCTGTCTCTGTCTCCATGCTGTAAAATGTACTCCAATACTCTCCACTCTGATGGAATATTCTCCATGGGCTTTGTGATACAAAACAACGGATCTACTCAACTGCCCACTCTGGTTATCCATCATCTGAACCCATCTGATTTTCAACCCATTCAAACACTGTTTAGCCTGGACTCAAATCCTAGACTGATTGTGCTATCTCTCTGCCCCACTCTTCCAAGGAATGCAAAGAAGAAAAAAAAAAAGAATACATTCCTTGAAACATGTTCATCTAAACTGTCAAGCTTTCTTTCCAGAGCATTTGGGGAGAAAAAGGCGGACCCTTCACATCAACAACATAGTTAATACGCTAATCATTGTTAACCTTGGTAGTTTAGAAATGCTCATGGCTATCTTCATAAACTAACAACTTTTTTCCTACCCGACACTCCTTTTCACTGCTGAGCAACACTAGATTCTTCAACCCTTATCAATCATGCATGTTATCACTGCAAAATTAAGGGATGCTAAATCAAACATTCAAGATAAAAACTTCAAATTCAATATGAACATTCAAAATAAAACTGAAAATAGGAATGCTACAGAAAATAAGATGACAGTCAGGCTGCGACAATGGTTTTTAGTTGTGACACTGGTATAATCTACGTAAAACCCAAACCACAAGCAAACAAAACAATCAAGCTTGTACATCGCAGTCTTCACGCTGCAGTTTTCACACTTACGTAAAGCTTTAATACAGGTTGAATAACTTGCGCTTAGACAAATCAACCAGAATGCCCCAAGAAATTGAAAGACCGAGAAAAAAAATGTACAACTCTTTCCTATGTTTAGCTTGCCTTGATTGCACCCTTCATCTAAATGCGACAGCGGGCTTACACAAACACTGCACCTCACATGGTTGCACACTCAAACACACAGTTGTCCACAAAGGTCGGAGATCACTGCAAAGTCGCCGCTTTCCTCATCAGGCCTCACGCCGAGTCGTAACTCTCCTCAGCTTCAACCAAACGACTGCCGCTCTTACGTTGATGCATCTTTCACTTTTCCTCCGTCTCCTTCCGACACAAATCTTTTACGTCCCTGCACACACACACCATATCATCATCATCACAGTGTAATGTATACAACACAGTATAGTCACCGTCTTATAACCAGAAACCACAATATCATCACTGCCAAACACACAAAAAAGTGGAAGAGACAACATCGTTACTTATCAAAGCAAGTCTTGTTGCAAATAAACATACCAAACAAAGAGCAAAGTAACTTATTTAATACACCATATAATGCAGTTGAATTTCAACAAAAATGCCTTTATCAGACATCAGAAATAACAGATATAAAAACTGCACAAACTAATAGTCCACAAACAGATTTCAGATGGAGCATGCTACGCTAACAGCCTTCTGGGGGAGTACTGTTTTGTACAGTTTGTTCTGTTCTTGTACATATCAATTCTCCTGTCCGCCACCTGGTAAATACTGTCTTGTGCAGTTTGTTTTGTTCCTGCACATTCTGGCAGCTATCTGTCTGTCACACACACACACACACACACACGCACACGCACGCACACACACGTGCGCTGTCACCACAATCAACAAATCAAGACTTTTTCTAACCACACAAAAACAGCTTACAGATCTTTCTCCATAAAACCCAAGATCAAACACAAAAACATTTCTCTCTTTCAGGAACTCAAACATCACATCTGGTGGAACAACTCTGAAGAGCGATTTTCATGGAGTCTACGGTAAAGTGTGCAAGTCAGACATCAAGTAAGTCCCAACTTTCTTTCCCTTCCGTTCCATCTTCTTTGCCGTCTCTGTGGCACTGCACCCCACACCACTCATCCTGGCCCGTCCTGCCACAGCCATGGCATCAGATAAGATAAGATAATGTTGCTTATAGCCCAGCCGACCGCAGAGGGCCACATCAGGGCTGTTCACCACGTTAAAATCAACTCACCAGTCAAAAAAAAAACAAAAAAAAAAAAAAAAAAAAAACAAACAAACTTTCACACATCTCGTTAAATGACATCGTCTACAAACGAACCAGAAACTTTGTTAAAAATCCTTCTTCCGTAAAATCTCAAACCAGATGAAAAATGTTAATTTCTCTCAAAAACCCAAGGATCACGTCAGGCGGACATCCCTGAACAGGATCTTCATGGACTCCGCTGTAAAATGTTTGTGTCTCACATCGTGCAAGTCCCAACACTCTAAAAGAACATGTTTCATTGTGAGTGGTGCATGACATGGAATGCACCACGGAGCTTCTTCACTCTTTAAAAGGTAAGAATGGGTAAAATACGAATGGCCGGTGTGCAGCCGGCACAGAACCGTTTCCTCTTTACGACCACCCGACGTAGATGGGAGGAAGTCTTTAAGGTTTGGACGGATCTGAAAGAGTTTGTTATTCGTCTGTGTGTTCCAATCCTCCTGCCAGAGGTCTCTCACATAATCGTTAATTTTGGGTTTCACATCTGAGCAGGGGATATAAGTGTTGGACAGTTTCTCTCTTGTGGCGTTCTTGGCTAAACGATCAACCATTTCGTTCCCGCCGATGCCAACATGGCCAGGAACCCAAGCAAGAGTAATGTTGTAACCGTCCGCCTTCAACTTGCTAAAAAGTTCAAAAAAAAGTAAAAGTTCTGGATGCTGAAGGTTGCGGCCAGCTATGGCCTCCAAAGCTGACAGCGAATCCGACAGAACCAGAAAGTCCCTCTTTGAAGAATGTGAGATTATCTTCAAAGCCAGAACCAGAGCAGTAAGTTCAGCAGAATAGACAGAAGCATCTGAATGGATATGTTCCAACATTATCTGAGAAGGAGCCCCAGGGCAGTAGGCTGCACAGGCCACTCCATCTTCAGACTTGGAACCGTCAGTGAAAACTTTTTGACAGGATGGGAATTTCGAACAGAGCTCAGCATACAATGCCTTGTACGCCAGAGAGCTGGTAGACTCTTTACGAAAAGCTGCAAGATCGAAACGAATCTCTGGTGTGAAAAAGGTCCACGGAGGTTGATCCGGAAATTTGGGAAAATCGGAAACTACTCCCAGGTCTAGACCTGCATTCCGCACGTGAGGCTGCATACGAAGACCAAACGGCGGAATACATTTCGGGTTATTTCAAACTTACTTTGGAACGGAGGGTCAAAGACACAGTCATAGGCAGGATTCTGCGGTTCTGAAAACAGTCGGATATAATAATTCAGAGACAGTTTCAGCCTGCGATTGGACAGTGAAGGTTCACCCGCCTCTGCGTACAGGCTGTACACAGGGGTGGTGCGGAACGCTCCAAGACAGAGACGAAGCCCTTGATGGTGGATAGGGTCCAAGAGTTTGAGGTAAGATGATCTTGCGGAGCCGTACACAGCACAACCGTAGTCCAGTTTGGAACGGACCAGGGCTCTGTAGAGGTGCAACAA
The DNA here is from genome assembly GCA_018398815.1 of Conus ventricosus. NCBI lineage: Eukaryota > Metazoa > Mollusca > Gastropoda > Neogastropoda > Conidae > Conus > Conus ventricosus. The sequence goes on along the minus strand of CM031599.1, from coordinate 37,957,043 downwards.
AGTTTTCTTATCAGCGCCCCAGTCGGTGTGTGCTACGACCCGCAGAATATTCAGTGCCTTTTGGCAAGCAGTTTTGAGGTTTTTAATATGGCTGAGAAGTTAAGTTTTTGGTCAAAAATGACTCCCAGAAATTTGGCCTCTTTACAGCTGGAATGGGAGATTTCCCTACTTGAAGTTCCGGATCTGGAAAAAAAACTGACGGAAATTATGGAAGTGAATACACTGGGTTTTTGTAGCAGAAAAGGTGAAACCGTTTTCATCCGCCCACCGATGGATTTTATCTACGCAAAGCTGGAGCCTGCGCTGGACACTCGGGTACAGGCTTCCAGTTGCGTAGACAGCAAAATCATCCACAAACAATGAGCAGTCTGAACCCTGCTGAACTGATTTCACAATGTTGTTGATCTTAATACTAAAGAGGGCAGGAGATAGTATGCTCCCTGTGGAAACACCCAACTCCTGCTGTGGACATCAGAGAGAGTGGTGCCAACCCGGACCTGAAACTGTCGTTCTGCCAAAAATTTTGAATAAAAAGCGGAAGATGACCTCGAAAACCCAGATCGTGGAGATCATGAAGTATCCCGACTTCCAGGTGGTATCGTAGGCCTTCTCCAAGTCAAAGAAAATTACCACTGCATGCTGCCTGTTCAAAAAAAGCGTTCCGAAGAGTAGATTCCAGACGAATCAAATGGTCAACGGTATTAGTCCGATGTTTGCGGAAACCACACTGTTCTTTCGCCAAAAGGCCATCGGTTTCAAGTTTCCACATGAGCTAGCATTGACCATTTTTTCCATCAATTTACAAACACAGCTGGTCAAAGCTATGGGACGGTAATTTGAGGATTAGAAAGATCTTTTCCAGGTTTGGGGATGGGAATAATGAGGGCTTTTCGCCAAGAGGGTGGAAAAAAAACCTGTAGTCCACACATGGTTGTAGACCTGTAGCTGTATGTTCAGACCTTCTAGCGGAAGATGTTTCAACAGCTGATAATGTATGTCATCTATACCTGGAGAGGAATCGCTGCAAGAGAGTAAGGCAGATTTCAGCTCGTTTAATGTAAAAGGAAGATTGTAGTCTTCCATGTTGTCGGATGAAAAGTTGCAGGGAGATTTTTCTTTTAGGGCTTTGTGTTTGACAAATTGACTGATTTATTAGAAGAGGAGGAATTCTTTTCAATGGTTGAAGCAAGCAGATTAGCAACTGCTTTCTTTTCTGTTATTAAAGAATCCGAAAACTTGAGATGGTTCACAGTGGGACAGGTGTTCTTCCCTTTGATTTTCTTAATGATGTTCCACACTTTTTTCTTAGAAGTTTTTGATGTCAGCCTGGAGCAGAAGCTTCTCCAGGACCGATGTTTACTGATTTTAAAAGTGTGTCTTGATTTAGCACGGAGTTTCTTGATGGGTTCGAGCGTTGGGACCGAAGGTCGTTGGTATACTGACGCTGAGCCCGTTTTCTAACTTTGGAAACTTGTTGGCATTCTGAATCGAACCAGGGTGTTTTGGGCATTTGAAGTTTATCGGAAGACACTGGAATACAGGCTTTAGCACATTTGATCATAGTGTTAGTCAGAGATTCTGCGGGTCTGAACTCTGAAAAAAATCAGTGTCCTGGAATTCTTTTGAAATAGTGGCTGCAAATAGATCCCAGTTTGCTTTTTTATAGTTGAGATGTTGAGAGACAGAGACGTGTTCAGTTAATTACAGGTTGTAGAAGGACAGGGAAATGGTCACTTCCGTGCAGATCGTCATGGACAGACCACTCATAGTCCAGGACCAGCGAGGGGTCACAAACCGACAAATCTAAACACGAAAGTGAACCTGTGGAAGAGTGAAGGTAAGTTGCAGATCCGTCGTTCAGACAACACAAATCCAAGTCCGAAAGGACATCCTCAATCAGCAGACCTCTGGGTGACGTACCGGCACTACCCAAGAGGATTGTGACCGTTAAGTCACCCAACAGCAAAAAAGGTTGAGGAAGTTCTCCTATCAGATTGACAAGGTCCTGACGACAAACCGGGACAGAAGGAGGTAGATAAAGAGAACAGATGGTCACAGTCTTGTGGAGAGTGACTCTCGCAGCTACAGCCTGAAGCGAGGTAGACAGAGCGACAGGACTATACAGCAAAGTTTTGTGTAGGAGAAGGGCAACACCGCCCGACAGTCCCAACGTGGATGGTTGTGCAGGTATTGAAAGAATATTAAAGCCAGAAAGAGTAAGGTCCTCTGGCTTTGAATTTGAGTTTCTGAAGAGCCACGACGGAGGGTTTTATAGACTGACACAGAAGCTGCAGCTCCTCAAAGTTGGAATTTAATCCACGGATTTTTCCAATGTAATATTGTACTATCCCTGGTGCAGAGGGCGAAAAGGAGAGAGATCAGGTCATCTCCTCATCGACATCTGCCGCCAATGGAGTGAATTTATTTTGTAGTTTCACTGGACTGTGTTGGTCTTTGGACCTGCTGGCAGACTTGCCCGCAGGTGACAAAGGCTGGAGTTTGGAGAAGGTGGAGGTCTGGATTTGGGAGATGGTGGAGGGTTTTTCCTTATCTCCACCATCTCCACACTGGGTTGAACTCCCTTGCCCGCATGGGCACTGGACAGAGGAGTTCGAGGGGGAACTGCTGGTTTTTTAATCTGCCCAGCAGCAGATGTTGTAGACTGCTGGGCAGTCTGAGGGGTGGCGGATTTTTTGCCTCCACCAGGGGCAATCATTTTGGGTTGAGAGGTGGTGGACCTGCTTCCACCAGAGTTGACAGTTCGGACTTGCAGTGTCTTCGAAAACGTAAAGTCATCAGTCTGACAGCAGACTGATCGAGTGGAAACTGTGGGAACTTTCCGTACAGCCGAAAGCATAGGAAGAGGCTGTCGGCGTCTGACTGCCCACAACCTGCTTGCGGGCTTCAAAAAGGAAATTTTCTTTTCAGTCTTTAGTCTTTGAATTGCGGATTCCTGAATCCAAAGAGGACAGTTTCTTGAAGAGGAGGGATGGTCGCCACGCAGTTAGCACAATGTGCCGGATCTTGACACGGCCCATCATGGGTTGCCTTGCAGCAAACACCGCATACCTCTTGCCCTGAACAGCGGTCCCTGACATGGCCAAACTTCTGGCACCTGAAGCACCTCAATGGGGACGGCACATAGAGCTGAACATGAACATTTAGGTAACCAACTTTGATGACCGGAGGCAGCACAGGGTTGCAGAAGGTCAGAAAGAGGGTGTTGGTGGCCACTCTCTCTGAACCCCTTTTTTACCGTCACCCTGCGCACCTCCGTCACACCCTGGGACGCCAGCTCCGTTTTTATTTCCGCCTCTGAAACACCCGCCAGATCTCTGCATTAATCACACTTTGGATGAATTTATTGCTTATGGGGAGTCACCCTGATCTCCCTATCCACAAGCTTTTTTGCCTTCTGCAGCTGTTCGGATTGCTTCTGTGATCGACATTGAAGAAGAAATGAACCATTCCTCAACCGTTTTATGGACCTAGGTTCACTGCTATACCATGAAAGCCCTTTTGGACAGCAAAAGGGCTCAGAGCTGAAAGGGGTCTTTCCCGCTCTGTCCCTTCCACCCCGAGCCAGGAAGCCCAGAAACCTGTCCTCTGTCTTACCTCACTGTCAGAATCACTGTCTGTTTCTAATTCCCTGAAATAGGGGATACTGCCTTCCTCTTCCTTTTGGGGGGGTAGTTTTTTAATGAAGTCATATTTAGTTTATTGTGATTCATCTCTCCCTTACCCCCCACCTTGGAGTCCAACTAAGGGGCCAGGGCCAAGAAACCAATGTCTTGACCCTTCCAGGCTTCGGGAGAGACATACGACAAGCAGAAGCAACCAACCCTATCCCCCTGATCATGCTCAACTCCCGGGAACAGAGAGCTGAGCACTGCAGGGGTTTACTTGGCCAGCTGGGGAACTGCCCGTCTTGACCCAACCCCAAGAAGGGGAGCCGATTAGTACACCGGGCCAAAGTGTACTCCCTGTCTAGGAGAGGTCCGAGCCAAAGTGATGTGTTGAGAGCGCTGGCCCTCTCAATCACCAGGATCTCATTCCCCTCCGACACAGGTCGCACCGCACGGCAAACGCGGCGGATCTTAAGGAGACCACAGAGAGAAAAGGAGTGTGGAAAAGAAGACTTGAAGGGGAGACGAAGATAGAAAAGGGCCAAATAAAGGCAGAAAACAAGAAAAGGAGAAAGGCGGGTTACTCTTAGTCAGGATCCTCACCCTTAGCCTATCTGACATGGGAAGCCCTACCAGGGGCATCAACTCCTTACCACGTTACGCTTAGGCCAAACAGCATCTGCACCTCTCAGGCCTAGAAGCAGTGTGAAAAAACAGCCTATCTCCAAGTATTGATGCCCCCGCCAGCAAAGCCTAAGGGATCACTGGACACGCAAACCCTCCGACCACGACAAGGTCGCAACCCCCGGAGGGCCATGGCATCAGCAATCCACTGGGCGCAGTCAGTGTCAAGTTGTTATGAGGCAACCCACTACAGGAGACACTGCACTGCTGCCAAGTCACTTTGATGGTCTTCAGCTGTGCTCGTTGTGATCAGACATATGCAGGACACCACCAAGTAAGCCCCGTACTGAAGGCAATAATTCCTCAGTCATGAAGCAAGCACAAGTGGCCCCTTCCTCCAGAGTCCACCACCATCCAATGACAGTCCCATGAATTTACCAATATCAGGGACCCAGACTGAATCACACAAAGGCCACAGCTGTGGAGGGGCAATCGAAACCGAGGTTACTATGAGAACGGGCATGATGGGCCACCAAATTTTAGACATCCTTTTTAATGACAATTCATGTGAAAAAGGATTATGAAGATAATCAGGGATGAAAACAGTTTTTAAAAAAAAGAGGAGATTGGGGGATCTGGGGGTTCACCATGGGCCCCCAGTGGGGTACATGAGCAACAGCCCAGCGGGGGTCAGGGGGGCGGCGCCCCCTGACGCTGAAGCATATTTTGTATTAAATATGGCATAAAAATCTTTAGAAATCACTTTCTTGCTTCTAAACAACTCATTCTATAGATCAGCTTTCAACACCATGAAGACTGAGATGATGTGGAAAGAAACTATGTCAATTGAGACAAACATTTAGTATGATGAATCTCAGAACTCTAGCTAAAGAAAATTTGACAAAACAGTGCTTTCAGGACATAAAGAATAAGGCCCGTAGATAAGTAACTAGAGTGGGAAATCAAACTAAGTAAATCAGATGTATGAAAACGACTGCTGGACTTCAATAAACACAATATGAAAAATGATTACTTTGAAGTCCTTTTTAAAAAAAACTGAAGCTTTTGGGCCTTAGACCCTTCGTCGGGGAAACACTAAACACAAAAAAAAGAACATAAAGAACAAATGACATAAAAACAAATGATGTCACAACAGTACACCCCCCCCCCCCCAACTTCCCTCTTACAACTAATCATATCCCCCCCCCCCCTCTTGACAAGTGTGTGTTTTGTGTGTGGGGGGGGGGGGTGGGGGGGGTTGTTTGTGGGGTGTGTGTGAGGTGGGGACGGGGGTGGGGGGGAGGGGGCGAAGTGTGTGGGGTATGTGTTTTTGTGGGGTGAGGGGGGGGGTTGGGGGAGAAGGATGAGGAGTAGAGGAAGTATATAGGTAGTGGGGGGAGTGGGGGGTGGAAAAGGATTTCATAGGGGGGCTGTTAGCAGACACCTAACAAATGTAGCAAACGTTTGATTTATACCAGGGGGAAAGTGTTACACAATACTGTTGTGACATCAGTTTATTTTGATGTCATTTGTTCTTTTATATTCTAGTGACGAATTTCCTTGCTTTGAAGACTCATACGAGTGGAAGTACTTAGAGTAGGAGTCAAACTATCTTTGGAAATTAAACGTAGATTGTTGCATACCCAATGATCTGAAAACATGCTGTAATGGTGTGGGAAACACACACATTTTCTGTTGGTGACTGGGACGCTCGATGTGATCTCTGATTGCCACAAAGCCACGACTACCAAAGTAGACTAAGACACGTTTTTGGCAAGGCTCGCAAAACACTTCAAAGTTCAAATTCGCCGTCTTTGTCATGTTTTCAGGATCAGGATCAGGATCAGGATCTTATTGCATCCGCGACTCTGCGGTCACACACGTCCTTCTGCTGCACTCGGTCTTCTAGTGGTTCACATACTTCTTTCTTTTTTTTTTTTTCGTTTTGTTTGCACTCACTAGCGGCAAAAATCTCACTGTGAATCGACGCCATGATGATAAATGATACTGGAAGGAAAACAGAATGAGAACTACGCCGTTTGAGAACATTACCGACAGAGAAGAAATTCGCTGTGCAGACAAGTTGAGATCGTTTCTGCGCATCATTCTTCGAATAATTTTTCGGCGGAGACTTTTTCTTTCGGCGGAGATGCGAAAAAATAACGGCGGAGACGGCGGAAACGGCGGAGGAGTTTTCATCCCTGATAATGTTATGGATTTTCATTCTGGTCAAAGACTGCATGAGAGGGCTATATCCTACATTTCTTTTCATAACATATCCTTGTGCCAACCAGGCCTGAGAGATTCAAACACCTGCAGTGTTGATTAGGAAATTGAGCAACACTATCAGAGACGAATCCATTAGGGGATGAATCTCCACTGTGTGGCCCAGTCTTGCTTACTGAGCCATAGCAAACTCAGCTTTAAGTAGGAACCCCTCAGGGCACAAAAACTCCCACATACAAACGGCTGTGATGGGAATTAAACCCACAATTCTCCAGCTGTGAGTCCGTGACGCTAACCATTTCGCCACAGCAGCTGGTAGTCCTAACAATTTAAAAGAACCTGTTTTATAGAGTGGCACATCACACAGAGCGCACTACAGAGCTTTTTCCACACTTTAAAATGATACAAGTGGTTGTAAAAGAGTGGCCTGTGAGTAAACAGCGCAAAGTTTTTCTTCTCTGATCTACCTGAGACAGAAGGTAATACTTCTTGAAGGTCTGGACAGATCTACGAAAGTCAACCATCCATCAGTGTGTTCCAGTCTCTCGCAAGATGTGCTTGGTTATGTCAGCACTTTGGGTTTCAGACTCGTGCGAGGGACAAGAATGAGCAAAATTCTGTGTTTGTGGCGTTCTTGCCTATTGATCAGTCTGTGTTTGTGGCGTTCTTGGGTATTGATCAGTCTGTGTTTGTGGCCTTTTGCTATTTGATCAGTCTGTGTTTGTGGCCTTCTTGGCTATTTGATCAGTCTGCGTTGTGGCCTTCTTGGTATTTGATCAGTCTGTGTTTTGGCCTTTGCTATTTGATCAGTCTGTGTTTGTGGCCTGTTTGGCTATTGATCAGTCTGCGTTTGTGGCCTTTGGCTATTTGATCAGTCTGTGTTTGTGGCCTTCTTGGCTATTTGATCAGTCTGTGTTTGTGGCCTTCTTGGCTATTTGATCATTCTGTGTTTTTTGGCCTGTTGGCTATTTGATCATTTTGTCTTTGTGGCCTTCTTGGCTATTTTATCAGTCTGTGTTTGTGGCCTTCTTGGCTATTTGATCAGTCTGTGTTTGTGGCCTTCTTGGCTATTTGATCAGTCTGTGTTTGTGGCCTTCTTGGCTATTTGATCAGTCTGTGTTTGGGGCCCTGTTTGGCTATTTGATCAGTCTGTGTTTGTGGCCTTCTTGGCTATTTGATCAGTCTGTGTTTGTGACCTTCTTGGCTATTTGATCAGTCTGTGTTTGTGGCCTTCTTGGCTATTTGATCAGTCTGTGTTTGTGGCCTTCTTGGCTATTTGATCAGTCCGTGTTTGTGGCCTTCTTGGCTATTTGATACAGTCCATGTTTGTGGCTTCTTGGCTATTTGTTTCAGTCTGTGTTTGTGGCCTTCTTGGCTATTTGATCAGTCCGTGTTTGTGGCATTCTTGGTCTTTGATCAGTCTGTGTTTGTGGCCTTCTTGGTTATTTGATCAGTCCGTGTTTGTGGCCTTCTTGGCTATTTGATCAGTCTGTGTTTGTGGCCTAAGATAAGATAAGATAATGTTGCTTATAGCCCACCCGACCGCAAAGGGCCATATCAGGGCTGTCACCACGTGTTTGTGGCCTTCTTGGCTATTTGATCAGTCTGTGTTTGTGGCGTTCTTGCCTATTTGATCAGTCTGTGTTTGTGGCCTTCTTGGCTATTTGATCAGTCTGTGTTTGTGGCCTTCTTGGCTTTTGATCAGTCTGTGTTTGTGGCCTTCTTGGCTATTTGATCAGTCTGCGTTTGTGGCCTTCTTGGCTATTTGATCAGTCTGTGTTTGTGGCCTTCTTGGCTATTTGATCAGTCTGTCTTTGTGGCCTTCTTGGCTATTTGATCAGTGTGTGTTTGTGGCCTTCTTTGCTATTTGATCAGTTCTGTCTTTGTGGCCTTCTTGGCTATTTGATCAGTCTGTGTTTGTGGCGTTCTTGGCTATTTGATCAGTCTGTCTTTGTGGCGTTCTTGGCTTTTGATCAGTCCGTGTTTGTGGCATTCTTGGCTCTTTGATCAGTCCGTGTTTGTGGCCTTCTTGGCTATTTGATCAGCTACCTAACTGCCTTGAATGCAACAATGCAAGCAACATACTAACCATCAGATTTCTGACAGGTGTACAGTTTTTTAAAAAAAGATTCAGGAGATGAGGTGCTTGAGACTATGCCCAAGACCAATGCTGTGAACTCGCCAGCGTAAACGGAGCTGCCTGAGGCAACATTGGAGACAGCAGGTAAGCAGTAAAATCAACTCTTCCTTCCAACATTGAACGGTCAATGTGTATTCTTTGAAAGGATGAACACTTAGAATAAAGTGCGGCAAAACATTCGATGCCAGAGAGCTGGTAGGATCTTTGCCACAAGAGATAAGATATAGGCAAATCCCCTGCGTAATTACGCCTTATTCTAAGAAGAAAAACGAAGACATAAAAAAATCAAAACACATCTGCCCTGTCTAACACTCACACAAAATGGACAAAACATTGATAGTATACCTGAAGAAGAAGTATCCAGAGAAATGGATGGATTACAGAAAGAACGAGATAACATCACAGTATAGAAATGTCATTTTGAAAAAACAAAATTTGATACTGCAGAAAGAGCAAACTGCTAATTTGTACTTCTAATTAAAGAAAATATAAGTACAAGATATCCAACAAAGCTTTACATGACTATGTCAAGCGTGCTATTCCTCACCTCTGCGGCATGTCTCCAGCATGCTGTTGGACAGAAAGCCTCCTTGTGACACATCGTGCAAAGGTTTCCAGCAGCTGATAGGATTGGGTACGTCCAGACAGATGTCAGGCATGTTGTCGTACACCCGCCGGAACCCTGTCAGGGACCAAGGTCACTATGTTTTAAACACATGAATACATCAAAATCTAACTCTTACAAAGGTCACAGTGAAAATCATACCTTTACAAAGGTCACAGTGAAATCAGACCTCTTACAAAGGAGTGAAATCAGACCTCTTACAAAGGTCACTAGTGAAATCAGACCTCTTACAAAGGTCACCATTTTTATAACAACGTCATTACATCAAAATCAGACCTCTTACAAAGGTCACCATTTTGTAACAACACGTCAATACATCAAAATCAGACCTCTTACAAAGGTCACCATTTTTGTAACAACATGTCAATACATCAAAATCAGACCTCTTACAAAGGTCACCATTTTGTAACAACACGTCAATACATCAAAATCAGGCCTCTTACAAAGGTCACCATTTTTGTAACAACACGTCAATACATCAAAATCAGACCTCTTACAAAGGTCACCATTTTTGTAACAACACGTCAATACATTGATATCAGACCTCTTACAAAGGTCACCATTTTTGTAACAACACGTCAATACATCGAAATCAGACCTCTTACAAAGGTCACCATTTTTGTAACAACATGTCAATACATTGATATCAGACCTCTTACAAAGGTCACCATTTTTGTAACAACATGTCAATCAATACATTGAAATCAGACCTCTTACAAAGGTCACCATTTTCATAACACGCCAATATATATCAGACCTGTTACAAAGGTCACCATTTTTATAACGACGTCGAAATCAGACCTCTTACTGAAAAAAAAGAAGCGAGTCCCTGAAGTTCTACAGCATTCTAGAGGAATGCTATATCCCTTATCCCTTCCCCATCCAAAGCCCACCCTCCCGAAAAAATCTCTTTGAAATTTTCATTCAAAATGGATCTTGACCCCAATCTGATCACAGAATGGTGTATTGTCCAACTTTCAATCCAACCAGGACTACTTTTTTTCAGATCCTGTGTTATCTTTTTTCCCTTACCAGAACCATGCTGATGCAGTGTTGATTCTAGGATTTCAAAAAAAGGAGCCCAATGCCTCCCTCAGAAGCAAAAAGGGAGCCCCAGGGGTCTCTTGGGCAAAGAAAGGGAGGCTCCAAATATTTGCAACTATTCATCAAAGCCAGCAACATTACTTGGCTAAAGTAAATGTAGTAATACAACAATGAATTGAAGTGACTGAGAACACACAGTACAGCCTGAAAAAAAAAAAAAAATAGAAATGAAAAAAAAGGTACAGAACATGTCATACACTTGTAAAACTCACCAAGTTCTTGATTTCTGCAGCACCAGCACCAAACAGTGTGTATGAATCACAAAATCTATTTAAAAAAAATGAAAAAAAAACCAGAAAGAAGTGCTACTTTTTGTATATCCTTCTGTCCTTTTTCTCTTTCCAAACAGCTGCTGCTGTTGTAAAGTCATGGTCTTCTACTGCAGGGCCTTCACATTTGATTGTCATCAAAACATTCAGGCTGTCTTCCTTCATTCTGTTTCTGCGTGCAGTCTTGATGGCATTTTGGGAACTGAATCCCCGTTCACAGTCAGCAGTGTGATATGGCATGATGAGCGCTAACTTAGCAAGTACAAGGAGATTTGGAAAACTATCCTTGTGGTAGTCAAACAGCAATTTGAACAAAGTTTTTGTTACATCCCGTGGATACATATTGTGGAGGACTGTTTCCTTGGCCACAGACCATTCTTCCATCAAGACATCCTTCGTGATCAAAGGCTTGCTCACTTTCTCTCCCCTCTTCCTCTCCCCACCATAAAAATCAGCCAGGATGCCTACTTCTTTTTGTCCAAACTCTTCCCGCTTGTCTTGAGATAGGAAGGTCAGTGGCCTCATGGACAGGATGCTGAAGGCAGAAGCAACATCCTTTGTGTCAGCTGGAAACCTGTGGTCAATGTTAGAGATAAGATTGTCACAAAATGAATTGCGCACCTCTTCTACCTCTTTTGTGACTGCTCTAACACTGCTGTCAAAAGTCAGTTTCTTCCTCTTGTAGGCAATTTCCACTGTCTCCCCCTCAGTGTTTTTCTTTTTTTCTAATTTGTCCAGCAGTTCAGTCTGATAGTGGGCTTTCCCTGACCTCACTTTCTTAATCTTACTCTGCAGACTTGCCAAAGCTGGATATATACTGGCCACATCCAGGTCCTGTTTCTGCAGTTGCATGGCCAGCTGTGCCACAGAGGGTAAGAGGTCCATGAGGAAGGACAGCACTGCCAAGAATTTGTAACTTTTTATGGATGTCCTAAACATTCTTGATTTTGAATCATCATGGGTAGAGAAATATGTGTAGAGTGATGCCCAGCAATTGTACACAGCTCGTACTGCTTCAAAGAAAGCAAGCCACCTGATTTCATGGCATTCTTTTATTTTGAGAATTGGATCCTCCAGAATCTTCTGAATTTCTTCGAGTTCACATTTCCTTTTTGCTGACTTACTACCACCAAAGTAGTAGTAGAGATCAGACAGCGTGCTCTCCACCTCCTTTAGGTATGGGATGCCCTTTGAAGCCTGAGACGTGGCCAGATTGAATCTGTGAGCCATGCAGTGAATGGAAACGCAGTGTGGGCTCTGATCCTTGACAAGTGCTGCTACACCATTCTTATGCCCCATCATCACAGCCGCACCATCAGACCCAAACCCCTTCACCTTGCTAAGGTCTAGCCCCTCATCCTTCAATGCCTTTTCTACACAAGAAAATAACACTTTTGCATCACTTTTAGGATTTTCTATGGTGATGTTCTTGAAAAAATATGTGTGAGGTACAAAATCAGCATCCACAACCCTGACATAGATGACAAGATGCTTGCTAATTGCTATATCCGTGCTCTCATCCACAAGGATGGAGAACATATCCGCCTGTTTTAGCTGTGCAACTATTCTTTCATGGATTGTTTCAGAAACACATGCCTGGAACTCCTCCCCAGAAGATCTTGATGTATATGTCGCATTCTGAGCAACAGACAGCTTTGCTACTGACTCACAACCCTGCAGTTTCTGGAAGTGTAGGAGGCTGGTGTATTTTTTGATGGGTATGTCCTCTTTAGCCATCCAGTACACGGTTCTCATGGCCCCAACAACACTCTCATCTGCACTGGCCTGGCTTTTCTTCACAGCAGATTGGACAACCTGAAAACAAAATGGTTTTTTTAACCAAACTGCATGTACACACAGAAAAGACAAACACACTTTCTCTCTGTCTGTCCCTCCCTCTCACAAAAAAAAAAAAAAAAAAAAAAAGCCCCTGTCTCTTTCCCTTGGTTTATTGACATGGCTTTCGGCCTAGATTGAGAAAAAGAAGTAAAGCAATAATGTAAGCCTAGCATAATTACAACTTATAAAAAAAACTCACCCCACTACTCTGTCATTATTTGCTTCCAGAACACACACACACACACACACACACACACACACACACACACACACACACCTCTCTCTCTCTCTCTCCCTTTCTCTGCCTCGCTCTCTCTTTCTCTCTCAATTTTTTTTTTTTTAATAAATAAATAAATGCCTCTCTTTCCCTTGTTTCCATTGACATGACTTTCAAAGTAGGTTGGGAAAGAAAAAAGTAAAAGTAAAACAATCATGTAAGCAACATAATTACTACTTTAAAAAAAAATCACCCCACTTCTGTACTCTATCATTCTTTGCTTCCAGGACACATGTACATTTTCTCCCTGTCTCTGCCCCCCCCCCCCCCCCCCCCCCCCTCCCCCCTCACACCTTTCTGTCTCTCTCACTTGAAAAAAAAAAAAGCTGCAGGAGGAGAGAGAGAGAGGGGGGGGGCAGATAGGAAATGAGAGAGAGAGAGAGAGAGAGAGAGAGAGAGAGAGAGAGAGAGAGAGAGAGAGAGAGACCCACCTGAGTAAAGGTTTTATGCTGCACTTCACCCTGCACAGCCGTTCTGTGGTCAGCCGTTTTAGCGTGGCGTGTCAGTGTAGTGGTACGGTAATTTTTGCACCCAGGTTTCGTCATGGCGTTTTTCTTTCCATGCTTCGAACACACAGTGCACAGCATGTTGCCGTCGTCGTCCTTGGCTAGCCAGGCCATTCTTTCATCCAAGATACTTGAAAAGTTTTGAACAGCTGCATTTTCTCCTTCTGCTCACTAGTTTTCGGTTCTTCTTCTTCAAGTTCTCTGGGTTCTTCCATCGAAGTCGATGTTCTTCACTCGAAATCGAATTCGAATTGACTGCCTCACATATTTCAACACCAGCCCCTTCTTCATCACCTAACTCATTCACGGTGGAAATCCGTTCATTATCAGTATTGTCCGAAGTACTGCTGGTACCTGAGCAACTCTTTTTTTGCTTTTGTGAAAGCGAAGGAAAACAGGGTGCTTGAACGCTTCATGGTGAAAGATATTGTCTCCTTTGAAACGAGGTCACGACGGCATGCAGGCTTCGAAGCATGTGGGAGAACAATGGCGCTTCAAAAACTGTCATACTAATACAATTTTTCTGATTGGTTGAGCTCGGAACTAAAAAACTTGTCAACCAATGAGAATCGTCGCAGTTTTACGGCTAGGCTTTGCAACTTTGCCAGAATTATCGCCCTTTCTGATGTTGCTATGTCAACGACAACCAGACGATCGACAGTGATGCCGCACACGCCGACGAAAGAGGCGGCCGTTTTCAATTTTTAGCGGCTCTCGAGACGCATCGCTCGCGATTTTATGCGGCCAAACGAAAAAATCGGCGGTAATCCCGCGAGAACGCGCTCTAGAATCATCACTGCTGATGCACGATATCTGAGCCAGACATTATTTTGCCTTTAATTGGCCAAAATGCCTGAACATTCTAAACGCAGAACCTTCAACAATACCACTTCGGACCACCTTTTATAATTAAGAACTAAGGCTTCTGCAACTTTCTTCGAAGTGGAACCTCAATATGCATATAACTTTAATAAGAATATTTCTATTTCATTATTCACAAAAGTTTTCTTCTTCTTTTCTTTCTTTTTTTTTTTTCTCACCTTCTCCTCAAATTATCGTGCTAACATTTTACGGTTGATTATCTAAATGTGTGACTTGCAGAAATTCTACTGCCGAGTTGAAGTTTCAGCGCACTGTCATCTTTCAGCTCATCTCTAAGCTCTCAGTTATTTTCATTATAAAAATATCTTCTTTTTGTTTATTCGTTTGTTTTTGTTTGGGGTTTGTGTGTGTGTGTGTGTTTTGGGGGGGGGGGGGGGGGGGGGGGGGGGGGTGTCTTTGATTGCTTTTTTGTTGTTGGTTTGTGGTTTGTTGGTTTTTTTTTGGTTTTTTTTTTTTTGGGGGGGGGGGGGGTTCAATGTCATAAAGCAAAACAACAAAAATGTAGATTATGCCCAAAAATTCTCACAAATGTTCCCCATCTATCCTCCTTCTGCCCCCCTGTTTGAACTGATCTGGAGTGATGATAACAGCATCAGCCAGGGACTTGAGCAGCTTTGGGCATCATTTCCGCAGCCCGCTCATGGGAGTCCTCCAGCACGATCACCGTGGCCTGAAGGCATGGGATCACATGGATTACCACATCAAGAAAACAGTCACAACGCCTGGGAATAACACTATATGTTCACAATACCAACATCTGATAGGAAATCAACTAACTCAAGTCTCCTGTATTGCTTACTGAAGATTTTCCCTTCACGTTTTCCTAACAATACCAACATCTGGTAGGTATATCAACTTAACTCAATCTTCTATATTACTTACTGAAGATTTTCCCTTCACTGTCTTTCCCCTTTCGGATGTACATTTCAGTGTTCTCGTATTGTTTATCTAAGACTTTTTCCTTCATTTCTTTTTCTCGCTCAGAAGTACATTTCAGCATTCCTGTTAAGTGTGTGTGTGTGTGTGTGTGTGTGTGTGTGTGTGTGTGTGTGTGTGTGTTTGTGTGTGTGTGCGTAATGTGTGTTCGAGAGAGAACGTTAGTGGGACCCAATATGATACAGAGCAAGCGTCTGTGTGTGTGTGTGTGTCTATGTCTGTCTGTTCATCGATGCATCTGTGCGTGTCTGCGAGCAAGTGCTTCCGTGCATATCAATCCAAAGAAATTCAAAATACACACACATACACACACCACACATACATACAACGCACACACACACACACACACACCACAACAAGCATATGCACACAAACACACACACCACACATACATACAACGCACACTGTCACACACACACACACACACGCCACAACAAGCATATGCACACACCCACACACCACACATACAAACAACGCACCACACACACACACACACACACACCACACGAAGCATATGCACACAAACACACACACACACACACACACACACACACACACAGACACACAGTATGTCCGTCCCAACAACAAGGTGGGGCAGCCAGCTGATGGAGCGCATTACCTCATAGACGACCTCATGATGGAAGTGGGGCACGTTGAGCTCTGTCAGGCAGCGCGTGGCCTCCCTGATGTCACTTGAGGACAGGTACTCCTTCAGCAACATCACAATCTGCACACACACACAAAAACATCACTCTCTCCCTATTGTACATTTCCAGTGCATTTTTCTCCCCAGATCCAAGCAGAGGTCTTGTGTTTATTTTCAACTGACAACACTGATTCACTCTGTCTTTTACCATGCATGTTTATCAGCAACCAAGGAATGCACGCAAATAATATGGACCTCAAGAGTCACAAGGTTGTAGCAGACATCATGCTTGGTTTCCTTCTTTTTCTTTTTTTTGTGTGTGTGTGTGTGTGTGCGTGTGTGTGTGTGCGTGTGTGTGTTTGGTCCAACAGCTTCAAAACTTTTACATGTAATAAACAAAATCTTTCACTTTTAAGTAAAGTCAATTTGTAAACTGTGACTCGCATAGTTTTGGAGCTGAACTGGTTTGAATGCATCAGGTCTGTCTCTCTGGCATTCCTCAGGTGCAGGTCCATGGTGCTGTACAGAGGAGCTTGGTTGAAGGGTTGAACGAGTTCACATCTCAACGATTCATTCAGACACAGTGACCGAGCATGTCAGCATTCAACATATAGAAAGAACATTCTTAGCTAACTGAATATTGATATGCTCCTGCTGAGACATTGGCTGGAAGAGATTTAACCCTCTTGCATTTGCATTTTCCAACCCAAAACTGCTCTAGTATTCGTATTTTTTGATAAATCAATGGAATGTGGTCAGTTCATGACCTAGTCTCTGTGAATGAATCGTTTCCCACACTCCATACGACTGCTAAAATTTCATTGGACACCTCTCAGGGATGCCCATTTATTTTGGCCAGCCTTGACTTAAAACAAGGTCGTAGAGTGTGATGGAAAGTAACACAGCATGTGTGGCCGCTTGCGACCGTAACAAACACCAGGGGAGACAAACAGAACGGCTCAGATACAGGCGAAACAAATGCAAGAGGAAATCTTAAATAAATGTTAGCGAACCGCCCAGAGAACATGGACAAACGAGTCACAAGACAAAACACAACGCGTTTAGACCTCTTAGGTCTTCGTCGGGTGATAAATAAACGAATATTATAGACCTCTCGTCAAGCTGTTGAGTGTAAAACTGCCTCTTTTTTAGGGATCCTCTGTGCTTGTTGCTTGTCAGTCCATGCGCATGGTAGTCTGCAAAGGATTATGAGGAAGTTTGCATTCTCTCCCCAGCCATATCGAGAGGTCTAAATATTCGTTTATTTATCACCCGACGAAGACCTAAGAGGTCGAAACGCGTTGTGTTTTGTCTTGTGACTCGTTTGTCCACGTTCTCTGGGTGGTTCGCTAACATTTATTTAAGATTTGTTTAGATTTCCGCCTGCAGTCGTCTCGCTTTGCAACTAAATGCAAGAGGGTTAACCAAAGCTGCATCACAATCTGCACATATCACTCTATCCGCACACAACCCTTCTGTTTTATTTGACACTGGCTGTTCTTGTTTGGACATTGAGTGGAAGAAAGATCAATACCGTGTCAATGAAATCACAGTCAACACAACAACTTCCTGTCTTGTGAGTGCATGCTTCTCTGTGGGCATTGACTTGGGTTTAAAGCCAGACTCCTTTCGCACAAACACAGCGCAGATATGGCTGGGGATGAGAATGCAAACTTCCTCATTAATCCTTTGCAGACTACCATGCGCGTGGACTGACAAGCAACAAGCACAGAGGATCCCTAAAAAAGAGGGAGTTATTACACTCAACAGCTTGACGAGAGGTCTAACAGGTCGTATGCCACCTTCAGTGCCCTAGGTGATGCTCAGTCTGGCAAAAACCTACTTCACCATTTTAATGAGGAGCCTGTCTGGTCGGTGGCTACCCACAGTGCTCCACACGTTGTCATCATCGATCATGTCCAGTCTGGCAAAAACCTACTTCACCTTTTTAGTGAGGAGTTTGACAGGTCGGAAGCTACCCACAGTGCCCCACACATTGTCATCATGTCCAGTCTGACAAAAAAAAAAACCTACCTGACCTTGTCAACGACCAGTTTTACAAGCATAAAACATACTTCATCTTTTAGATGAGGAATATGACAGTGATAGGACTGATCATTTTCAAAAGGGAGTTTGACACGTGTGAAACCAGCCATAGCACCCCAAAATGGTGTTCTGATGTCCAGTCTCACAAAATCAAAGCCACCTTTCTAAAAGAGTTTGACGGGTTGGGTATCGTCTACAGCACCTAAGATGAGGTCACGATGTCAACTACTTCACCTTTTCAACAAGGAGTTTGACATGTCTGGTACCGCCTGCAGTGCTCTGGATGTTGTCGCACCTTTTTGATGAGCAGTTTGATATGTCTGGTACCGCCTGCAGTGCTCAGATGTTGTCGCACCTTTTTGATGAGCAGTTTGATATGTCTGGTACCGCCTGCAGTGCTCTGGGTGTTGTCGCACCTTTTTGATGAGGAGTCTGATATGTCTGGTATTACCTACAGTGCTCCAGATGTGGTCAGAATATAAAACTACTTCACCTTTTTGATGAAGTGTTTGGTATGTCTGGTGTTACTACAGTGCTGTAGAAGTGGTCACAATGTAAACTACCTCACCTATTTCATGAGGAGTGTTATATGTCTGTTGTAGCCTACAGTGCTGTAGATGTGGTCACAATGTAAACTACCTCACCTATTTCATGAGGAGTGTTATATGTCTGTTGTAGCCTACAGTGCTGTAGATATGGTCACAATGTAAATTACCTCACCATTTTAATGAGTAGTGTGATGTCTGTTGTAAACTAAAGCGCTCAAATGTCACTATGTACACTACCTCACCTTCTTAAAGAGCAGTTCAATATGCCTAGTGTTACCTGCAGCGTTCAAGATGTCACAATGTAAACTACCTCACCTTTTTAATCAGGAGTTTTGACAGGTCGTTGTGCCACCTACAGTGCCCCAGATGTTGTCCAGTCTCACAATACCATGCGTCTGGTTCAGCAAGACATCAGCATGTTCTGCCGCTGATCTACATGCCGACAGGTGAGACAGCGAGAGTGCAAAAATAAGACATATAGATATCGACAGACAGACAGATAGATGGATTGACAGATTTATTGAATTATCTTTTGTTTACACACACAACAGGTGAGAGAGACAGAGACAGACAGACACGCACACACACACCCACACACACACACACACACACACACACAGAATATGACAGGTAGATCAACAGATATATCAAATCTATCTTTTAGATAGACACACAGACAGAGATACACAGACATAGATACCTTT
The DNA here is from genome assembly GCA_018398815.1 of Conus ventricosus. Lineage (NCBI taxonomy): Eukaryota > Metazoa > Mollusca > Gastropoda > Neogastropoda > Conidae > Conus > Conus ventricosus. The sequence continues at coordinate 37,938,045 of CM031599.1, read as the reverse complement.
TCTATTTCATGTCCAATCATCCTCATGGTTAAATAATCCAGTGGCACATGATTCATCGATAAATAGGAGGTACAGAAATCATTCATTTCTTCTTCAACGTGTCTTATTCTGACAGGTTATGTCTTGCACATGCAAATGTCACAGTCAAACAGTATTCTCTGCAACTATGCTAATTTTTGCAGCTTTTGTATTTTTTAGAGGTTTTTTTTCATTAGTTTTTTTCCCCTTTTTCTTTTTTAACCATTTCATCTTATGTGCAACTCCACTGGCATTGTGCCTTCTCCACTCATTCCCCACCCACAGCCACAATCTGGCTTGCTACCAGCAATCCCTTACGTAGAGTTTTCCGCCCAGGTGTTTCCCAAAGATTTCATCTGACACCTGTCCCGTTGTAACCATACTTCACTGGCTAATGGTTTCAGAAATATTAACAAATAACTCACCAAATCACCATTTCAGAAATTTGAACAAATAACTCACCAAATCACCACTTCAGAAATATGAACAAATAACTCACCAAATCACCACTTCAGAAATATGAACAAATAACTCACCAAATCACCATTCAGAAATATGAACAAATAACTCACCAAATCACCATTTCAGAAATATGAACAACTCACTCACCAAATCACCATTTCAGAAATATGAACTCACTCACCAAATCACTTACATTACACTTGCCCAAAGTGGCACATGATCTCTTCATGGATTAACTGGTACATGTGCTTGTTTGAATCGACAATTGACACCCAAACCAGATAGATATGTACACAGATATAAACAGGCCCCAGGTGGAAAGAGTTAAATAATCAGTTTGAATAATAAGACACAAAAGAAAGTAATTACGAAATGTGTGTCAGCTTGGGTGCATGTGCATGTGTGCACATATATAACACACTAACGCTCAAATATCATGATAATGAAGAAAAACCCAGTCCATGCCATACAAAGACGAAACTCTGGTCACACTCACTTGGTATGGGACAACTGACATCTTCAGCCTTATGTTTCATGATGTATTTGGGAGGCAAGCAGTCATCTGCCACACTCTTGCTATGAACTTTCCAACCACCTGGTAGAAAATACACATCAATCATTTCTTTCAGCTCAATTGTGTTAAAGAGAGTTAAAAATCTGAAAACTCCATATCAAAATAGCAAAATGTTATATAACATAAACATGCAGTTTACAGATTAGAGGTATTAAGGTTCAACTAGCAAACAATCCATATGAAAATAATCTATCTGTGAACAATGCTTGTAAGACAATTCACAACTGTTTTGTTGCTATTTCAAAACCAATCTTCAATTGAAAAATTAAATGCACATTTATGCTCAATTTCAATATTTAACAATCTCTTCCATTAAAAAAAAAAAAGGGGGGGGGGGGGTTTGAGTTTGAACTCCAGCCAATAATTAACTATTTTGCAAGATTGATTCTCTCCCGTTAAGTACTTAACTCCTCTTTCTTTACAACCCATAGGAATCTATAACTTGGTAAACTTTGCATTTTTCCTTTTTACCCATAGGAAAATCATTATTCTACGATCTTTCTTTCTCATCTTTTGTTATTGTTTGATTATTTTTGACGATTCTCCTTGTTTTGTGAGAATGCTAGTTTCCCTAAGAACAAAATATGTTGATGTAAATGCATCCGTGGGTTAGAAACACATTTCTTTGCAATCATGTAGCGTTAGGCTGAAAGACCTTGCCAAACCACCTTACACAAATGCACATGCATGCACGTGCATGCGCGCACCACCACACACACACACACACACCACACACACACACACACACACACATACCACACACAAACTCTTGCCCACACTGACCGTTGCCGCATCAGGGGTGTCTATGACTAGATCTGAGAGCCGCGTAAGAACGTCGTCGAAGCCGTCAGTCAGGTCACTGCTGGACAGCACTCTGCCACACAGGTCGGAGATGAGGACGGAGGTGAGCTCCCTGTGATGGTCTTTGTGGTCCAGGGCCTTGCTGACCAGTATCTCCACCATCCGTCGCTTGAGGTGCTCCACGTTTATGTCGGTCAGCTCTTCCTACACAACATTGTGACGCAATCAGTATCACACAGGTTGTCTGCTCTTCCTGCTCAATGCTGTGACACAATCAGTATCACCCAGGTTGTCTGCTCTTCCTGCTCAATGCTGTGACACAATCAGCATCACACAGGTTGTCTGCTCTTCCTGCTCAATGCTGTGACACAATCAGTATCACACAGGTTGTCTGCTCTTTCTGCACAACGCTGTGACACAATCAGTATCACACAGGTTGTCTGCTCTTTCTGCAAAACGCTGAGACACAATCAGAATCACACAGGTTATCTGCTCTTTCTGCACAACGCTGTGACACAATCAGTATCACACAGGTTGTCTGCTCTTTCTGCACAACACTGTGACACAATCAGTATCACACAGGTTGTCTGCTCTTTCTGCACAATGCTGTGACACAATCAGTATCACACAGGTTGTCTGCTCGAACTGCACAACACTGTGACACAATCAGTACCACACAGGTTGTCTGCTCTTCCTGAACAACACTGTGACACATCAGTACCACACAGGTTGTCTGCTCTTCCTGCTCAATGCTGTGACACACTCAGTATCACACAGACTGTTTGCTCTTCCTGTACAACACTGTGACATAATCAGTATCACTCAGGTTGTCTGCTCTTCTTGCACAAAGTTGTGACCATCAATATTAAACAGGTTGTCTGCTCTCTCTGTACAACATTGCGACACAATCAATATCATACAGGTTGTCTGCTCTTCCTGCAAAACATTATGACATAATCAATATCAATACAGGTTGTCTGCTCTTCCTGCACAATGTTATGACACAATCAATATCAATACAGGTTGTCTGCTCTTCCTGCAAACATTATGACATAATCAATATCAATACAGGTTGTCTGCTCTTCCTGCAAAACATTATGACATAATCAATATCAATACAGGTTGTCTGCTCTTCCTGCAAAACATTATGACATAATCAATATCAATACAGGTTGTCTGCTCTTCCTGCAAAACATTATGACACAATCAATATCAATACAGGTTGTCTGCTCTTCCTGCAAAACATTATGACATAATCAATATCAATACAGGTTGTCTGCTCTTCCTGCAAAACATTATGACATAATAAATATCAATACAGGTTGTCTGCTCTTCCTGCAAAACATTATGACATAATCAATATCAATACAGGTTGTCTGCTCTTCCTGCAAAACATTATGACATAATCAATATCAATACAGGTTGTCTGCTCTTCCTGCAAAACATTATGACATAATCAATATCAATACAGGTTGTCTGCTCTTCCTGCAAAACATTATGACATAATCAATATCAATACAGGTTGTCTGCTCTTCCTGCAAAACATTATGACATAATCAATATCAATACAGGTTGTCTGCTCTTCCTGCAAAACATTATGACATAATCAATATCAATACAGGTTGTCTGCTCTTCCTGCAAAACATTATGACATAATCAATATCAATACAGGTTGTCTGCTCTTCCTGCGAAACATTATGACATAATCAATATCATACAGGTTGTCTGCTCTTCCTGCTCAATGTTATGACACAATCAGTATCACACAGGTTGTCTGCTCTTCCTGCTCAATGCTGTGACACAATCAGTATCACACAGGTTGTCTGCTCTTCCTGCTCAATGCTGTGACACAATCAGCATCACACAGGTTGTCTGCTCTTCCTGCTCAATGCTGTGACACAATCAGTATCACACAGGTTGTCTGCTCTTCCTGCTCAATGCTGTGACACAATCAGTATCACAACAGGTTGTCTGCTCTTCCTGCTCAATGCTGTGACACATCATATCACACAGGTTGTCTGCTCTTCCTGCTCAATGCTGTGACACAATCAGTATCACACAGTTGTCTGCTCTTCCTGCTAAACACTGTGACAATCAATACCACACAGGTTGTCGGCTCTTTCTGCTCAACGCTGTGACACAATCAGTACCACACAGGTTGTCTGCTCTTCCTGAACAATACTGTGACAAAATCAGTACCACATAGGTTGTCTGCTGTTCCTGCATGACATTGTGACACAACCAATATCAAACAGGTTGTCTGTTCTTACTGTACAACATTGTGACAGCCAGTATCACATAGGTTGTCTGCTCTTTCAGCACAAAACTGTAACACAAAAAGTGTCACACAGAAAGTGCACGAAGCTGTGACACAGTCAATGTTCACACAGGTTTCTCTCCTCTTACCTCACAAAGTTGTGACGCGTTCAATATCATACAGTTTTCTGCCAAACTGTCACACTTTCAAGATTCCCACACATTCTCTCCTATGATGTGCGACGATCAACATCACACTGACTCTGCGCTAAATTCTGACGAGAGTCCACATCACACAGATCCTCTGTTAAGTTGCAACTCAATCAACACCTCTGCTTACTTAAGACACAATCAACATCACACAGATTTTCCGCTACATTATGACAGCATCAACATCACACAGATTCTCCACAATGTTATGATACAATCAGTATCACACAAGTTCTCTCTCCCTCAACAAAGCTCAGATACAATCAATGCCACGCAGATTCCCTCCTCCGAATGCACAAAGTTGTCCTCTGCAAGCATGTTGATAATGCACAGAAAAGCAAAAAAAAAGGCAGATGCAACAGATTAAACCATCTATCAATCCATGATTCTGGCTTTAAAAAAAAAAAAAAAATTTAAAAAAGCTGAAACCAAAAGACAGAAGAGAATCTTTCACCGCCGAAACACATACCATACATACAAGGATACATGGGCAAAAACTAGGTAAAAGATAGAAAACCATCTGAATACCTGTACATGTGCATGTGGTGTGAATGTGCGTGTTGTGTGTGTGTGTGTGTGTGTGTGTGTGTGTGTGTGTGTGTGTGTGTGTGGTTGTGTGTGTGCGCTTGTGTATTTTTGAGTGTGTGTGTGTGTGTGTGTGTGTGTGTGTGTGTGTGTGTGGTTTGTGTTACATCACTTGTATGTATGTACACATCTGTGTGCGTGCGTGCATGCAACAGTTCGCATGCATATGGCATATATATGTGTGTGTGTGTGTGTGTGTGTGTGTGTGTGTGTGTGTGTGTGTGTGGTGTGTGTGTGTGGTGTGTGTTTTGTGCATGCGTGCGTGTGTCTGAGTGTGCCATTTTTCTTCTGGCCAGGATCAATTTGTGTCTGAACAATCCCTTTATCTTTCACTGCCACAGGCCATTCCCAACTCACCACCACATCTTTGGTATCCCCATGCTCAAAATACTCCATGATGACGGTTCAAAGAACTTCTCAAAGTCCTCTGCTGTCATCTCAGACAGATCTGCTCAAAGGCAATGTTCCCATCATCCTGCAAAACACAGAAGACACCTCACAAACTGAACAATTACACCAACATTTTATCATGCACGATCTGCAAATCAGAAACCACAATCTTCTACATATCCATTAACTTGGTACCAGTAATCAGGGATGAGAACAGATTTTTAAAAAGCAGAGGAGATTTTTCTGTTGGGGTCTGAAGCATTTTTTTAATATATAAACAAGAAAAATCCACATTTAAAACCATCAAATATGTTTCTACCCTTCATTCAAACCTCAAATTCTGAGGGGTTTTTTTCTTTTCTTTTTTTTTTTGTTTTGTTTTTTGTCAAACATGCAAATGGATTTAATACAGGGCTCTCTGCGTTTGTGGCTGGTCGATTTACGTAAGAAATGTGTTTTTTCCCGAAAATTACCTGCCCTTGGCCCTGGTTCTATTATTAGTAACTAGACGTCTAGGTTTTGTTTCACAACATGACGAATGTTTCAGCTAACTGAGATAGTTTGACCATTGCAAATGAATGATAAATATAACAAAGAAGAGAGCAAAATCACCAACAGCTTACTTTCCAAAGTTTAATTGTTCTTCAATGCAGCGACACGCTGCCTGTGAACCAGGCGTTTCATGTGGTCAGCAATCGTAATGAAGCCACGACTTCCGAAGCTGATTTTCTTGTTGCAAGCTAGACATAACGCCTGCTCGTCACTGCTTTTGCATATGCTATCTCTATCTCTACTCCCAAACACACCTCTTCCTCGAGCCAGTTTTCTTTCCAACGGTTGGGATTTTTTTATTTTATTTTTTTTTTTTTTTTGCGATTTCGTTCGACGCCATGAATCACAGATGACACTCGGTCGATCCGCGCTGTAAGCGGATGTGCAGTGGTTGGCCGAGTCAACCGAATAAAAACCAGCCCATTTGGGTATAAGCCTAGAGTAATCTCGCCGGAGGCGTCTCGCCGAGATTGGGAGCAAAGAAAATCGCGATAGCTTTTTTTTTTTTTCGGCGGAGATTTTTTCAAACGGCGGACATTTTTTTTTAAGACGGCGGAGAACGGCGGAGCTGTTCTCATCCTTGAGTAATACATGGCTTGGTATTGTTTGCAAATCATATCGTTTATAAATACTAAATATCAGCATCATAATAACAGAAAAGATCACAGCGTACAATAAAATTTCAAAATTCTGAAGCACTCTGAGGTGATCAGAATTACCAGTTAATACTAAACTACACAGCATAAAGATACATCTACATCTTAATCAAGTGAGATGAAAAATTTGGTAAAGAATATTTTTTTCATGTTATCTAATTCAATATTTTTCCCCCTAAAAAGTATGGAATCATCAACAGTTTAAAGCAGTGTTCTCCAGACTCATTTAATTTTAAGGTTACATAACTAGAACCCTTTAACCCGTTGAGCGCCTTTAGTCAGTCAGCTGACGCAGAAATAAAAGTGCTTTCCATGTGCCTATGGGCAGTCCCCTGACGTCATGCATTTTTCTTGAGTTTTCATTCGTTACTATTTCTATCAATGGACTCAAATAGAGTTTGCGTAGAAAGCCTTATATGTCTGTAGTCTTAAAATAATATGTAAATGACCACACGTGAGGGAAAACCCATTTATTCTTATCACTGACTGATGACCAGCCAGCACTTCGTGTCTCGCTTGCAAAGATGGCGGCGCAACCTTCGACAAGCCCAGCGACCAAATCAACGTATTTACACAGCTGAGCAGGCTCTGCTGATGATTTTTGACAAACACAATAATCTTTTATTCAACGACTAACTCGAGCATGAAGGTGAGATGATGATAGTGGTGGAATTGCCGACCATATTCATCAGTTATTGAGTAGGGCTCTGTGACCTCAGTGTGTTTCAGCTGACAGCGTCAGTCGAACGAGCCAGCCAAGTGTGTACTCTGCACTGCGTGCTGGTGTCCATGATGTCAAAATCAGTGCGAGAGGGAATCGTGGCCTGCTCGCGGCGTGACACGGTGCAGACGAAAAGGTAGGGGAAGATGAGGCGTGAAAGAGAGGGTTGAAGTTGAGCAAGGGGGTGTGGTGGGGAGGGGGGGGGGGGGCGTGGTCGTGGACTGGTCAGTCTGCATCGAGTGTGAGCATCTTGATAGACTTCCAAACTGTTTTACTTTCATTTACAGGTGTAGTGTGACAATACAACTTTATTTTCAACTTTTTGCTGTGTGTTCTTGTTTGGATGTGGTAAATACATATGTTTTTGATCGTGCAAAAAAATCTATCCAAATCTAAAAGCCTAAATACTTTTGTATTATCAAAATTAAAACAAAAGAAGCCCAGATTCAAAATCTTCATTCAATTTCCTTCAAAAATGATATAGATTTCATTTTTCTATCTTTTGTAGTTTCTGAGCTAGAATTTTTTGTTAATTATGACCCCCAAATCATGAGATTTTCCCCGGCACCTGGGAAATACCTTTGTTTGTACTATTGTGAGGCGGAAGAGGAGGTTTTATCAAAAAACAACTTCAAATTAGAAGTGTTTTGTAAAGTTATGAGATAAACAACCACAGATTTACTTCTCATCTCATTCAAAGACCAATGCATCAATTTTGTGGACTCCAGCTGACAGGAAAAAAAAGTGTTGCCCAGAACTAAAATCAGTGGCTCCCCTTCTTGACTAAACCCCTGCCCCCCCCCCCCCCCCCCCCCCCCCCCCCCCCCCCCCACCCCCCTTTCAAGCTGACTGGATCATTTCTATCAAGTATCAAGCCACTACTAAACATCCAGCATAAATAAATAAATCAGAGAAAGAAACTTTATCTGTCCTGTATTAAGCCACTGCTGAAAAAAAAGAAGCTATTTTTAATCGTTTAACCCTTTGACTGAGCTTAGGAGAAAGCAGAATATACATGCAGAGAGTTTCAGTTTGTTTCATGGTGGAGGCCTCACTGTGTGGGGACTGATGAATTATGCTACACCACATCTGTTAAGCTGTAAGACCGCAGTGGGCAGGGTTTACAGCCAGATCAATCAATAAATGACGGACTGCAAAAAAGAAAAAAAAACAATGGAAGAAAGTCTTTTGCACGAGATTCAGCAGACACCTGACCCCTACACTGGCCCAACATGCTGGTTACTGTGCTAGCACTGGTCTGTAACACTATTACAAAGCACACACACCTGTGTGTGTGTGGAGGGTGTTTGTGTTTTTGTGTTGTGAGTGTGTGTTGTGGTGTGTGCACACACACACAGATCTGTAAGCACTATGTGTCTGGATATCCTGTCCGTGCAGGCAGCTATGCCTGTGTGTGCTCAATGACAATATCAACAGATATCAACAACAACAAAAAACATGCAACATGCTGTAGTGGGAAACAGAGTGGAACAATTCTGGACATCCAACTTGAAATCTGCATATCAATTATAATTCTCCAACACACCTGCAGCTAGTAAAAAAAAAATTGTAGAGTAATGATTGTTTGAGGACAACAATACAGCTCTAGATATTCCCCCAATGAAGCTCTGATAATCATGACAGACATGAAAGGGACACATACATCTGCTCATGCCCCATCAATACTATTCCCACCAGCATAGTTCTCAACACTGCTACAGCAAGACTCAGCAAGGCTCCGCCAATGATGGAAACCTTCCCTGATGTGGCAACTGACAGAACCTGGAAGTAATTTTATGTTGACAATTTTTTTTTATAGAAAATCTATTCTTGTTTCTTTACTTATATAGCCTCAAAAACCACACATGAGGTAGACTAAAAAATTCAGTCATCCTTTTCCTTTTTTCTACTCAAAGTAGCCAGAGATCTGCTTCACAGGCAATGAACTATGGTCATTTACAGAGAATGACAATATTATGACTGAAACAATAAGAGATGGGCAACACCGAATCCCTGTAATCTGACAGCAAAACGATTCAAGATAGACCAGTTTGTGCAGATCCCAGCAAACTCTTGTTATCAATGAACATTATCTAATATTGAAATTTGTTCTTTTGCTAGTATCAACAATTACTTCAGATTACATGATCCATGCTTTCCTCAAATGAGAAGTTATGCAATTTATTGTACCTGCTTAGCAGTGTAAACACACACACACACACACACACACACACACACACACACGCACACACACACACACACACACACACACATGTGGTATGCTCGAGTATATGCATGCGTTTGAAAGTACCCAGGTTAAACTAAAGGAACAACATGATCAAGGTCAATGATCAAATATGCATCAAGGTTAAAAGTAAACAAACCAATGAATCTGAGTCGTAGTTGGGGTCATGGGAATCCACTGCATTCCCATCAGCCCCAGCTCTTCTCCTGGCTTCCCCCAGGTTCCCTTGCCACCTGCACCGCCTGTCCCATGGGAATACAGTCTCCACATTATTCACTGTCAGTAACTGTTCACTTGTATACTTCTCCAAATTTCTGATCAAACTTTCTCAGGCTTCTTTTTTAATATCTTTACACTTAAAAGTCTGATTTTACTTTTCTTTTTTTTTCTTTTTTTGGTAACTGTACTTAATCTGCCAGACAAAGGGGACTAGCAAATTACAACATAAAACATTACGCGTCTTGACCTCTTTGGTCTTCTTCAGGCAAGATAAACAACATTCTGGACAATGAAACAAAGAACGAGCAATCACTGCAGCACCCATCTTGTGCTGAATTTCTTGTGCCGAGAATGTCTAGTTAATGATGAGTTGGATGGTATTCCACATGGATGGACCCTGGTACTACCAAAGGTAGGCGAGACAACACTGGCCTAAGGATTTTGTTCTGACAGAAGAAATGCGGAAAATGCAATCACCTAATGAAGACCAGGGATTCTGAGATGGAGCGCAAAGAGGAATATAACAGCAGACAGATAGTCAGGGCCAGTGCCAATGACAGCTCTAAAGACAGACTGAAGAAAGTTTAGATATATGAAATTCTGGACTCTGCAGATAGCCAGTCCAAGGATTTCATAGAAACATGGTTAGCTCATACTTGGATGACTTCAGAATGAGCTTCACAGTCACAGCACCATTTTGAATCTTTTGGAGCTTTTCAAATACTCGGAGCACCAGCAAGTGGAACATTACTATAAGCAAGTCTGTAAGAAAAAAAAAAATCTTAACACAAAAAGACTTTCGTTACAGAAATAAGGAAAAGACTGGAGGCAGTTTGGGGGATGGGTAAATAAACAGCAATATTCCACCTGCAAATTTACTTTCTGTACAATCTTCCATTGTAACCTGTCTGTATCATACATGTATACATCTTTACAAGATGTCATAAACCCTGTCTGCATTCAACAGGTCATAAAAACCAAGTATGTACAATTCATGTATATCTGATTGTGAATGCAAGATTAAACATAACTTTATACTTACAACTTGAAGTGACACTACTGACTTTCACTTTGTCTTAAACTACTTTCCCTTTCACAGACAGACATAAATTTCAAAACTGAATCAAAGAATATCACACACACACACACACACACACACACACACACACACACACCATTAGAACTAAAGAAGCGCTGTCATTAACTGTTCTATTATCCCGCTTTTCTCCCATACTCGTTCCCCAGGGAACAGCTGATTTGTCACCAGCCCACTTGGTTTGGTTAAGAATTGAGTTTAAGCCTAAGGTTAGGTTATGTTCGCCTCAGATCAGGGTTCAGGTTAAGGAAAGGGGAAATGTTATTAGGTTTTGTCAGGTTGTACATGAGTGTGTATGTGTACAGTTGAACATTGACACACAGGGATAGTGGATACAGTAGTACAGTAGTATGCGACATGGTCCATGCTATAGGCAAGGCATCTGCAAACACTAAGCAGCTGTCTGTTCACACAGATCAGTGTAATCACCCCATTGGATCACCTATGCTCAAAGACTGTCTTGTCCTGTCTTCTCTAGCTGGCTGCTTGCAAAGTTTTGGTTGGTTTATAGGTCAACACTACTTGCAAGCTGTTAGCGCATTCTAAATCAGTTTATACTGAAATTATAGGCCAACTACATCTGAAACAACACCAGCTGTTTGCTTCCATTCAGCTGCAATATTGGTGATAACACTTGTCACTTAATCAATGGTCTCAGGTTAACCACTTTTTTTGTTTGTTTGTTTTTTTGTTTTTTTTCATGTAACCTGGTACTCTCTGTTTGATACTGATACAACCACATGCGAGAACCAGAGAGAAACTTTCGGTTTTCATCATAACTGACGGTCCTGCCCAAGTCGTAAGAGCGCTTAACCTGGGCGTGTGGGTCATGCCGCAGTGCGCTTACTACTTAGCGCCGGCCTACTTCGTAACAGTTGTCCAATGATTTAGCTGTAACCAGTGGGCATCATGGACTCATGAATAACTGATGTGGTCATGTAGCGGGGTCGGTTGAAAGTGACGGTCGGCAACGGTCGGCGACGGTCGGCAACGGTCGGCGAGGATCGGAGACAAGCGGTGTCTGTTCTGTGTTCACAAGTGTGTGTGCTTTTTTTTTTAGAAATAATTAGAATACAAAGTGCCTTCTTCTTTGATCAAAAAAAAGAAGTCATGTCATCTTTACTCAAGAATGAAATTTTATTAACATTATTGTTGTCAGCATCAAGCTATCGTGTGTGTGTGTGGGTGTGTGTGTGCGTGCGTGCGTGCGTGCGTGCTTGCGTGCGTGCGTGCGTGCGTGCGTGCGTGCGTGCGTGCGTGCGTGTGTGTGTGTGAGTGAGTGAGGGAGAGTAATACATGTAAACAAACACCGTGGTCTTCAATGTAACTTTAAGTAACATGCAATATCTTCATTCAATAAAGAAAAGGTAAATCCATTGTTTGTAAATACATGTAACCAAAAGTCTTAGCATCAATCAATCACACAGATCTTGACAATAGCTATACGAAAAAAACATTCATGTCATTTCAGATTATAAAGTGCCTTCAAACAACATGCAGCATCTTCAGTCAAAAAAGAAAAGGTCAACCCAACCATGTCCTATCAGTCCGGGTATGACAATAAAGTTTGTTAATGTATGTAACTAAAAGACTAAGCATCAAGGATAAGGGTCTTCGGCACGGGTCACGGGTCACTACTCATTTTCCAGTTTGATCCTTTTTGCTGTGGTTGTCTTTTCTGCTCTTTTTCGTTTCCTCTGGCCGGGTTTCTTTCCTTTTGTAGGTGTTCCGGTGACATGGAAGCATGATGAGCTGCTCTGTACACAACCAGGGGGCCTGACAGCTTGTCTTAGATTGGCAATGTGTTTGGTTTTCTGCATTTTTGTCATGGCTACCCAAACGTTTCCTTGCAGCTGTTTGTGCGCGTTGTGTGGAGCCAGTTGAAACTCGCCACGGCCAATGATGGCGCGTGCTACTTCCACTTGTTGAGCCTTGGCCAGTGTTCTCAGCTTATTGATCAGGTCAGGGAGCTCTCTCGGTTTCCACTCAACCATGTGCTTTAGCGTATGGTTGAGAGACTCTGCATTGTTGTTGGTCCACTGCGTGTCTTGTAGCTGGCCATTCCAGTGGAGCTTTAGGACATGGTCATGGATTTGTTGCGCTATCCTGTTGAGATAGCGCGTGTCTTGTTCAGGCCACATCGTTGTCAGGTTTTCCAATCTTACATCAAACGTGATCTCGTCCGATGAGTTTGATAGCCCTTCAGCTCCAAAGAGTTGGTTCATCAGCAGGTTCCTCTGTCTGGAAGCAACGCCAACTTTGTCCTTCAAGTGTCTGGCAACATTTTTCTTCAGATGGAGTGTGCACAATGCCAGGCTGGAGTTTGGAAAAGCACACTGAATTGCTCTTGTGATGGACTTTTCATCGTCAGATCCAAACACCATCGGTGTTGTTGGGAAATGTCCAATCTTTGCCGCTAGGGTGGAAAAAAAAATGATAAAACGCTTCAAAAGTTGAATGGGCATGCAAAAAGATCGGGCCAATGATGATCGGTGACTCATTGCAATTTCGACGAAGGAGTCCCGTGTGCTTATAATTCATCGGCGTCACCAGCAGCTCCCCAAGATTGTATGTCTTATCTATGCCCAAGACAACTCTCGACCCAGAGCAAAGTTCCTGTATGTCAGCCAGCTGCTCATCCAAAAAAAAGATGATGGAGGGGGACACTGAGTTATTGATGACTCGAAAGTTTATGTTTCTTACAAAATCCCCATGAGTGTTAACCAGATCAGCGACCTGCAGAACTTGGTCTGCCAAGTTGGAACCTTGTTTCCCAAGTTGGCCCTCTTTTGTTTTTTCTGCCCGCTGTTTATATTTTATCTGCTGTTTGTTTCTAGGTTTGTCAAACTCATCTCCCTCTTCTAAAAGCAGTTTGTTGTAAATGGTCGTTGTGGGTAGATGACGTAAGTCTTTGATTTTTGTCATGGTTTCCTCGCAGGTCCTGACATACCATTCATTATGTTGAGCTGTTTTGCTGTTCCCATGTGGCATGGTTAACCCCTTCCAATACCCTTTGTATTCAACAAGGGCAGTCGATTTGCTTGTGGGGGTGACAATTCTCTGTGGTCCTGACTCTATCCAGGTTATCCGCCTGCAGTATTCTGAATCAGACTTCAAGGTGGAATAGTACCGGGACATAACTAGTATGTTGCTGGCATCAGGTTGGGGGCTGATGGGAACATAAACTCTCTTTCCACTCTGGCGAACCTCTCGACAGTACACACCTTTGTTCATGAACACCTTTTCCATCTCTGCACTGTCTGACTTGACGAGGTAGTAGTATTTGGCATAGAAGGTGCTTTTTTCTTTCTTCAGTCTCCGTTCATTGTTGCGTGCATTGTCAAGCAAAAATGCACAGTTGCTCTTTGGTCCTGTCGGGATTCTCTCAACAGTTGGACATGTACCATCCTTAAGGTGATGTAAGACCTCAGTGGTTGTCAAGAAATCATTTATTGGCAAGTCTTTGGTCATCTCTAGATTTGTCATCGGCTCTGTCATCATGACTGCCATCATCATCATCACCATTGTCAGCATTATCATCACCACTACTGCCACCAACACATTCATTAATACCCCTGACACCCCTGTCATCCTCCTCCTCTGTATCCTTGTCAGGGCCTTTAGTATCACTCATGTCATCATCATCATCATCATCATCAACATCAACATCAACATCATCATCTTCATCATCACCATCATCTTCATCATTATCATCATCATCATCATCATCAACAACACCATCAACAACATCATCATCTTCATCATCACCATCATCTTCATCATCATCATCAACAACACTATCAACAACATCATCATCTTCATCATCACCATCATCTTCATCATCTTCCATTTGAATGGCCACGAAGTGGTTAGGTAGCCAAGTTTTGTCTTTTGGTTGGCATGGTGCGACACTGGTCCATAGTAACAGGTGTATTATCATACACCGTACCAAAGGTTGTGTTGAGAATGAGGGGAACTTTGTTTTTGCTAGTGCCAGTTTTGGGGTAGACGCTTGCAATGGGTCTTTGTATGACTATGCACAGTCCCATTATTGTCCATGCAGAAGAAAAACTGAAATTCTTGGCACATTCAGCAATTGCCACGTCATATTTCGGTGAGACACAGTCAATTGCTGCAGGGTTCTCATGCTGGGTTTGCACCTCTGATGCATATAGTGTCATGGTCAAAGCCGTCTTATATCATAACTCTGTGGCCATGGAAGAATCCCCCTTTAAAGAAAGTGAGACAGCATGGAACAGACAGTTTCCGTCTGCTGGAGTTTGCAAGGCCTTTCCAGGTAAATTCATTTCTTTTAAAAGTTTTTGAGAAACAGTATCTATTTCTGGTTGTTTTGCTGTGATATCCTTGTGATCTGTAGTGACAGTCAGGTTTCCAGCATGCAGCATCTTTCTCTCAAGGCGACCTTATGCAGATGCAGTCTTCCCTTTCCAGCCGCCTGTAACAAACTCGATTGTACATCACGACCTTGTAGCAAGACAGTAATGTTATCATATACGTGTCCTCTCTCTCTCTCTCTCTCTCTCATTCTCCACCTGTGTTCTTTCTCGTCCCCCCCCCCTCCCTTTCTCTCTCTCTCCCTTTCTTCCCCTCTCTCTTCTTCTTCCCCTGCCCCCTCTCTCTCTCTTTCTCTCTCTCTCTCTCTCTCTCTCTCCTCTCTCTCTCTCTCTCTCTCTCACAGTCTCTTTCCCCCTCTCTCTTTCCCGCTCTCCCTCTTCATTTATTAATCATCATTAATTTCGTAGTAACTTAACTTACCACACCTAGACTTCAGTAAATGACACTGACCACACATTCAATGCTGCGACGATCGTCTTCGGTGTCCTCGCTGCAGATGCCGCATGGCCACTTGACTGGCATGTGTTTCTGTTTCTTTCGTGGCATTATGGAGCAGGAGTGTTGCAATCACAGAATGTGAAGATGTCATTAACTTACTACCTCTAGACTTCAGGATTCGTGAGAGTGAGCTGTTTATTCACTTATGGACGTTCCCCCCCCCCCTCTCCCTTTCTCTCTCTCTCCCTTTCTTCCCCTCTCTCTTCTTCTTCCCCTGCCCCTCTCTCTCTCTCTCTCACAGTCTCTTGCCCTCTCTCTCTTTCCCGCTCTCCCTCTTCTCCCTCTCTCTCTCTATTTCTCTACTAAAGGTATTTGATGTGTGTGTGTGTGTGTGTGTGTGTGTGTGTGTGTGTATGTGTGTGTGTGTGTGTGTCTCTGTGTGCGTGTGTGTTTGGAGGTGCATGAGTATGTGCCTCCCTCTCTCTCTCTAGCTCTCCCTCTCTCTCTCTCTCTCTCTCTCTCTCTCTTGTATTAATGCTGTGGCTATTGCCGACCGTTGCCGACTGTCGCCGACCGTTGCCGACCGTCGCCGACCGTTGCCGACCGTCACTTTCAACCGACCGATGTAGCGCACATGAACTTGTCAGATCGCAGTGTCATGTCCTTGCTCTATGATGAAAATGAACTGATCTGAACTGTCACAGTGAGCACCGATGTGAAACTGAAAGCAGAATAAAAACAACATGGCGGATATGTACGGACACGTGGTCCCCGAGTACAGAAACGCTGCAACAAAACAGAGTGGAACGATTTTGGTTTTCGTACCGTGAAAGCTTTCAAATTTTCAAACTAAAGAGGAAGTTAAAAACCCGACACATTAACAAACAAACTACAATGACAGTGACTAAAGGTATTAAAACACAATCAGTTTCAACTCGACTTAAAGGTATTTCCTGACCTTTCTTTGGCAAACCTCTTCCTCTGCCATCTCGTGATTTCCGACTGTTTTTCCAGCTGAAAGGAACTTTCTTATTCCCTTGAACGCCTGCGCTGCTGGAACTATCGCCTCCCGAGGTCTGCCTCGTTAACAGTCTTTTCGCTTTTCGTACTGGCCTGTCTCCCAGATTGTCAGCATTAGAAATGCGTTCGGCGTCAACCTGCAAATCTCCATTCATTTGAGCATCAGGCACCTCGCCATCTTGGATTGGAATTGGTTTCTCGCTAACATCCATGCTCGCAAAACTAACAAATGCTTTCCGCAAAAAAACTTTATAAGCAGATTTTATAACTGTCTCCAAGTAAACTGCACAACCACACTTCCCTCAAATACGCTATGCAAATGCAAATTCTTGCAACAGTATGTCACTTTCTTCTCAACGCGTGAAAGAAAACTTGTTTACAACCAAGTACCAAGACGCTGAACTCTAATTGGTGCAGGCTTGCACGCCTTTCAGCTGGCAGAAGAGTGCGGGAGCAACTGAAAGCGAAAGTAGTATCGATTTGGATGGAAGTAGACAATTATATTGACAAACGGGTTCTCTGTTTTCTAGAATATTCGAGATACACAAAAATGTTTTTTGGTTTTTTTTTTCATCAATTCATTGTGTCATGTCCTAAGCCTTGCCATTTCAAACGGAATAAGCCAAAACAATACGTTTCCCTCCTCCCAACCCCGAAAGGGGAAAAAATATATTATGACATGACTAATTGAAACAAAATAACAGAGGAATGGAAGATGACAGTGACGAGAATCAGAGAGAGAGAGAGAGAGAGAGAGAGAGAGAGAGAGAGAGAGAGAGATCTTTAATACACGAGGATAATAGACAAGAACCGATTTCCTTTTTTACATTCAGTCCCCGCCCTGAGAAGGATTGACACCTGAAAATAAAGAGAAATGAAATCGATGTGAGGAAGGTAGCAAGACTGGCCATGCTGCAGAAGATGACCGAGGGTAAGCCTGCGATGAGCAAAAGCGACATAGGCCTACTCCTCTCGGCAAAGAAGTCATGCCCATCAGCTTGGTCATCCTGTGCTGAGCTAGTTCAGTTTATCGACAAGATTCTTCCCGACCACCCTCAGGGACTGGAATGAGTTGCCTGACACAGTTGACGCAGCTGACACCCTTGGCTCCTTCAGGTTAAGGGTGGCACATACCACAAACCCAACACCGTATATTGTTAGCCAGAGCCAGTGTCATTGTCTAAAACTACAACATAAACAGCAAACAAGTAGGGTAACTCTTGCTCCCATTATCGAATATTTGCAGGTCCATAACTCCGGACGAATGCTGCTTTAAGATACTAAATTGCCCGGCAGGAATGACAACACAGAGCATACAGAACAAACAAGGAAACAATCCCCAGAATAAGTAGACTATATACTGAAGTTATATATAGGCCTTTCCCTATATTTTTCCTCTCCGACCTCGATCTGTTCCAAGAAAGATTTGTAAAGGTTTGTTGTTGTCGTCGTCGTCATCGTTTTGTTGTTGTTTTTTAGCACCCACCTCGAGCTGTTCCCGAAAATATTTTTAAAGTTATTTTGGGATCGGTCCTGTTAACACAGGACATACACGTCGGGATCTGCTAGTCCTTCAGGCGGAAAGCGAAAAGTAGATCTAATTACCTGCTGATAAAAACCCACACCTGAGAATAGCCCGACATTTCTATACTGACTGCCGTTGGTGTTTTTTTTCTTGCTGAAGGGGTTTTTCTTTTATATATACGCAGCCAGCAATGAAGACTGGGTCCTGCAAACATTTGTCAATGGATGGAGAGAGACAGACAGACAGACAAACAGAGAAAAGAGATACAGACAGAGACAGACAGACAAACAGAGAATTAAACCGAAAAAGAAAAATTTATTCATTAAAATAGTTGAGACAAAATTCGTGATCCAACTTTTGTTGTACATTGATATTTCTCAGAGTTAAAATCGAAATTTTTCTTCTTCCGCTGCGGATAGATAGCACGATGGTGGTCAAAGGCCAAAGGAAAAGCCAAAAGAGACATGATGATTCAGGAGATGAGAAAAGAAGAAAACAAAAAACAAAAAATCTCCAAAAAGCAGTCCAGCAGAGCCAGCAAGGGCAATGACAACGTGGGAGAATGCACTCCAAAGAAGTCTCACTTGGAATGACATTTGGCACATGGCCCTCTCAGGATCACCTTCATTCTCAGATCTGCATATGACCTTCTGCCCTCAATTGCAAACCTGGTGAAGTGGGGGAAAACAGACGATCCTGCATGCCCCCTCTGCCATGAAAAACAAACAGTGGAGCATGTCCTAAGCTCATGTAAAGTAGCCCTGGCTCAAGGATGGTACACATGGAGGCACAACCAAGTGCTCAAAGAGATTGTACAAGCAGCCCGGGGCTAGTACCAACACCACAAAAGGGAAAATCAGGACCCCAAAAGCACCCGAACATTCTTCACGGCGGGAGGTAGCAAATCATGGCCAAGAACAACAGTGTCACTGGGAACATGCAGGCAGGGTCTCTGGACGGGGCAGATAAACTGGGAGTGCACTGCAGACCTCCCAGAATGGAAGAGTAAACCCAGAGATCATCAGCAAAGAGTGGCATGAAAACCAGACATAGTAGCCCCACTCTCAGTCATCCAAGCAGCTGATCATGATCGAGCTCATGGTGCCATATAAGAACAAATGGGGGCAGTTCAAATCTATAAGACTGAAAAGTATGTTGATCTGTTGACTGAGGAGAGAAGGCTATCAGGCCCAAAGTCCTCACTGAAAAAACTTGAGCAGGGTTTGAAGAAACGTCTGCATACAGCCTCATGAAACAGCTCTCAGTTGCAGGGAGGAAAAAAACAGAGCCCTGAAGCAATGGCAGAAGGGGCATAGAGGTGTTCAAGCTGGATCGGCAAGGAGGAATAAAAAGTGAACTTCATAAGGCTTAAATTTCCCTACAAATACAGTGCCCCAGTGGTTTAGAGTGCCAGTCATTAAGTGGAAAATGAGCATGTCCAGAGGGTCATGGGTTCGAATCCCAGCCATGGCTCGTCCCAAGAGGGGAAAAAAAAGGGGGCAGCATGGCACATCCGGAGTCATAAACCCGGGTGGGGCCCCAAACCCCCCCTAGAGTGTCAGGAGATAAGGGCCGAAACACTTGCTTGAAGGGGGCTCTCTTCTGAGGACTCTTTGCTGCCACGCTCCCCCACGAGTTTCTTTCTACACGATCACTGAACAACGAGAGTCGTCAGACAATGTACACACGTTCCCAGTGGGGATCAGCACTTTCAACATGAAAGTTAGGCCTACTCAAACATTAATTTCAGAATTATACTGGAACCGAGTGCAAAATTTAGATAAACACACCGACTGGACATTTTAACCTTTGTGAAAGCTTTAAGTAAACATAACAGGATATATGAGATTTTAAATAAAGACATAACATATCACTACCTTCACTTTTGTCACGGACAAAAATAAAACAACCAAAGTCTGGTCCGTCGCCAGCCCGTTGTTTGGACAAAAATCTCAAACTCAAATATTCTGGGCGCCAGCAAAAGGGCCTCATCTGTCCACAGACGAACAAAGTAGCTGACCGACCCTCGATGTCTGGTCAAACGATTTCTCGACCCCGGGATGAGACTCATCCGGCCAATTTGAGCACAGCGAGAGGCTAATCCTAATCTTCCACGGAGACAGCAGGGCCCCGTAGACATCGGAGTGGCTGACCAACGTCTCGATAGTCTGGGCCAGACTATCTACCCAAATTTAAGACCGGGGCCCACAATTAGGTCGACGTCGCCGAAAAGGGAGAGGGAGAAGGTAGTGTGTGGGGGGTGAAATCAAGCTAATCAATTAAATGACCACCACAGAGAGTAAGGCGTGTAGGCGTGACTGTCATAAATTTGAATATCCAAGGGAATTAGAGGGAGATAACTTCGGGTACGAGGCGGTAAAAATACTGACCATGGTACTCACCCTTGGACACGTAGGTGGGGATAAAGTAATGCGTGAGTGAGAGAGGAAGGGAAAAACGAACAGAGAGCAAGAGAGAAGGTTCTGAGAGTAAGCTCTGCTCGAGAGAAAGGCAGAGAGATGAGGAAGAGGAGAGAACCAATTTTGTAGCATTTATACCATAGATAGCCCTGCAGAGGAAGGACAAAAGAGAGATGTGGAGAGAGAGAGTTGCTAATTAATGAAGAAAAAAAAGAAAGAAAAGAAAAGGAAAAGAAAAGCAACCAGCCCATTTTGATAGAGCAGACTAAAGAGAGAGAGAGTGCAATGCGTTAATGCGGGAAAGGGAAAGAAAGGAGAACAGATCGATGTTGATAGTCACTGTTCCATCTGAACCGGGGGTTCGACCTCATACCTGGCAGCGTCACTTCGTCAAGCAGAACCCACAGCCCAACGCCAGCGCCAGCAGTCTAACCTGACCAGTGCCGGCAGTCCAACGCCAGTGCCAGCAGTCTAACCTGACCAGTGCCAACAGTTGTGTCGTGCTTGTGAAAGTGACAGTGAAAAAAAAAAGAAAGGAAAAGAGAAGACAGTGATTCATGAATAGTTAAGATCACCTGGCCAGGAAAAGTAGAAATCTTTAATACCCGGGTTAGTTAATGATGATTAGATAAATGGTTTTGTGAAGTTCAAGGAAAGAGAGAATGTTTTATTTTGTTTGATTCCATATGCATTGATGTTTTCTTTCTATGATCATGTGTAGTAAAGTTATAGACTTACAGTGGTTTGATGTGACGAATGCATGATAAAATGAATGAGTTTGTAAGCAAGCTGTGAGTGTGTTTGGGCTGTGCGCGAGTCCTTCCTCCACTGACATAACCCGAGGTTGACAATTTATTGGCGAGCCTGCCGGGATATTCTGGCCCATTTATTTAATTGTTCAACTTCTCAGAGAGGAAGCTGGTGGGATTCAAGTATTGTAATCCTAAGGCAAGGTTTTTCTTACTGTATGTTTCCAAGATAGTTAAATTACTAGGCTTGGCATTGCTTCCAAGATAGTTAACACTAGGCTGGCATTTCAGCCCCAGAGTACTTATTTCCCCACAGATTGCCTATAATTCGCTCTCATAGTTGGGTCAGGCGCTAGGCTTCTTATAAAAACTAATTACGTTGTCCCAAGCTAATATTATCATTCATAGGATTGTGCTATTACGTCACTCGTGTCGGTAACCACCAGTTTTGGCTGTCGCAGTAATAAAATCTTGTTCAAAAAAAAAAGGAAGATAAAATGGCGGAAGAAAAGAACCCCCCTATTGAACAACTTGTGAGCGTCGCTCGTAAATTAGGCTACTCGGAGAAGAGTTGCGAGAAATTCGTTGAAAACCAACAAAAGATGGAAAGAGATGAGGCGAGCGGAAAGACGCCGTGTCCGCAGAAAGAAAGCGCAAGAAATAGAAATTAAGGATTCGGGCTAATGATAATCAGGCTAGGGAAAAGCAGGAAACGGAAAGATTAAAGGTTAAATTTAGAGTTAGAAAAAGTGAAATACAGAGGGAGACCACTGAAATGGTACTCAGTTTCCAGTGACCCTGTGCGCAGTTATGCCCCCCGACCAAAGTGCCAAAATTCTCTGAAGGATCAGATTCGATTGATGCATACACAGTCGTTTCGAAACGTTTGCTACTAGTCAGGGTTGGCCTCCAGAAGAGTGGGCAGTCATTTGTCAGCGCTATTGACGGTAAGGCATTGCAGATTTTCACGGCGTTACCAGCAGCCAACAATCTGTTTTTGGGTGCTGTGAAGGAGCCCTTTAATAAAGGGGATTTGACCTCACAGAGGAGGGGTTCAGGAAGAAGTTTCGGTCAGCTAATTGAAAAGCAGGTGAAACGTAACACTCAGTTTTGGTGCACGTTTAGTCACTAATTTGAGAAGTGGTTAGAGTTGAGTGGTACGAAAAAGGAGTTCGCTGAATTGAAAGAGCTAGTTATGAAAGAACAGATTTTGTCAGGTTGCGGCCCGATTAACTATACATTTGAAAGAGAGACAGCCAGAGACAGCAGGGGATTGCTGAAGTTAGCGAGGTGTACAGGGAGGCACTTTGGGCACTAAGGTGCGGGAGAAACAGGTCCCCAGGCACAGGTGAGAAGATTTGCAAGGAGACGGGGGAGTTTTCTGCACAGTCTGCAAACCCAGTGGTGGGGCAGAAAGGAGGACAAAGGACAATAGGTGTTTCATTTGTCACAAGAAGGGACATGTGGCGAGGGATTGTCGCATGGGGTTCCAGAAGGCAGCAGCCTTGCAAGAGGTGGATAAGGGTCGCCAGGGAAACGACCTGCAGTGGAACCAAAAGGGATCCAATCTGAAGAGGGGGGAGTGGGGCCCAATGGCTAGCACTGGACAGCAGTCAGTGTCGGGGAATGGAGGGCATTTCGGCTGAGTGGTTCGTTACCAAATGGAAGAAGGGGGATTGGCCAGCAAAAGGGTGAAAGTGTTACGAGACACGGTTTGTTCATGTGGTGTGGTAAGAACAACGCGGTCGAGTAAGGGGATTTGACAGGGCAAATCCAGACCTGTACTCTAATCGATGGGCACTGTGAGGGAGTTCCCAGTTGCTAAGAAAGAAGTACGTACCCCTTACTTCTAAAGGCGATTTTGTCTGCGCTGGTGATGGAGAAACCCCTTTATGATTTGATCTTTGGGAAAATTTATTCCAGGTGCAAGGGATCCAGGGGATCCTGAGTTGTTGACTGCTACAGGGGCAGCAGTTCAAACACGGAGCAAGAAGGAGGAAAAGGTTGGATAAACCGTTAGTCGTTCCACAAGGAAGTCAGGCATAGAGTGTCGCCTGATGAGTTTAGGGCAGCGCAGGAACAAGACCCTTCCCCTCGTGAAGTCTTGGGAGTTGGCAAGAGGGGGAGAAAAACAGGTGGTTAGAGGAGGTGAGACAGAATTTCTTGTGAAAGGCGGGCTGTTGTACCGAGTGTTCACCAAGGGAAGACAGGTAAGGTACCACTCAGTTAGAGTACCAGCAGGTTATCGTGACACTGTCATGTCAGGGGGTCACGAGTCGCTCATGGCGGGTCATCTCGGCACCAGCAAAACAGCTGACCGAATCTTTGATGATTTTCTTTGGGCCAGGGCAATGGCAGACATCAAGCGTTTCTGCATGTCATGTGACGTGTGTCAAAGGTCAGCCACAAGAGGGGTGAAGAGGAAGGCACCTCTTAAAACAGCCCCCTTTTAAATTTGACACACCCATTCAGGAGGGTGGCTGTTGATCTGATTGGCCCAATCGCACCCTTTTCCCAAAAGGGTGGCACAGGTATGTGTTGACGCTCGTGGACTACGCGACCAGATACCCAGAAGCAGTTGCATTGAAAGGCTAGATACCAACGGGTCGCTGAAAGGCTGGTAGACATCTTTTTCTCGCGTGGGTGTCCAGCACCAAATTCTCAGTGACAGGGGGTCACAGTTCACCTCAGGCGTGATGAGGGAGGTCAACAGGCTGCTAGGGATCACACAGCTTCTCACTACCCCATACCATCCACAATGCAATGGTTTGGTGGAAAGATTCAATGGTGTGCTGAAGGGCATCTTAAAGAAGCTCTGTGAGGAAAGGCCAGCAGATTGGACCGCTACATTCCAGCCACTGTTCGCCTACAGGTAAGCCCCTCAAAAGAGCACGGGCTTTTCGCCATTTGAGCTGCGTATTGGTGGACAGTTCGGGACCAGTGTGTAATTCTCAAAGAGCTGTGGTCCGGAGAACAGGAGTCAGAAGAAGTCAAAACCACTTATCAGTATGTGGGTGGACTTAATTAATAGGCTAGAGGAACATGTAAGGTCGCAAGGGAGAGTTTGCAGGAGGCTAGGGTCGTTCAGAAAAGCAATATGACAGGAAGGTGAGGAAGCAATTCCTCAAGGTGGGAGATTCAAGTCCTGTACTGCTTCCCACGGATCACAACAACTGCTGATGGGATTGGAAAAAGGGCCATTCACCATCATTGAAAAGGTAGATCAGGACTAAACCCAATCGATGTGAATGGGAAATCAAAACTTTCCATGCGAATTTGCTCCGCAAATATATTCCCGCGTGAGACCCAGCACATTTGGCGCAGCAGCAATCATTGATGGAGGTGAAAAGGGGACCCAGCAGAAGAAGGGGGGATTTTGTTTTCCTGATTTCCAGGAGAAGAGTCATACAGGGATGTGTCACTGTATGAAGGGCTAGACAGTAGGAGACAGGAGGAAGTTAGGGGGGTCCTAGAACAGTATAGGGCGTCCCTGACTGATAAACCAGGCAGACAACTCTAGAGACATGTCGGTGGAGTTAACAAACGCAAAAACCCTACATGTGAAAGCCTACCCGATCCCATATGCCACCAAGCAAGTGATCGAGGAGGAGGTAGAAAAGATGTTGGACCTTGGGGTGATTGAACCATCCAAATCATCGTATAGTGCAACCCCCGTCTTAGTGAGGAAAAAGTTCCCGGTGAGCATCGATTCTGTGTTGACTATAGACTCTGAACAGTGTCACCCAAGGTCGATGCAGAGGTCATACCGAACATGGAAGACCTGTTCGCTCAGATCGGGCCCCAAGCCAAAAGCCAGTATTTCACCAGGATAGATCTGAGCAAGGTTACTGGCAAATAGCCTTGAGTGAGGACTCAAAGGAAGTCACAGCATTCTCCACTCCTAAGGGGGTATACCAGTGGGGGAGACTTCCTTTTGGTATGGTCAACGCACCTGCAGTCTTCTCTCGGATGAGAGGAAGTATTGACGGGATTGGAAGGGGTTGGAATTTCATGGATGACATTCTGATAGCATCCGAGACATGGGAGGAGCATAAGAGGCAGCTAGGAGCATTTTTTGAGAGGTTGAGACAAGCCAATCTCACAGCCCCGACCAACAAAGTGCCAGATTGTTTTTTCAAGCCTGGAGTTCCTAGGTTTTGTTGTTGGAGGCGACACAAAGCACCAGAAAAGGGAAAGGTGGAGAAGATGATAATTCAGAGAGACCAAAGACCAAAACAGAAGTCAGGAGTCTGCTAGGTTTCGTTGGTTTCTATAGGGAATTTGTTCCAAATTTCGCAGCAATCATGATCCTCTCAGTGATTTGGTCAAGGCAGGGAAAACCGCAGTGGTCGAATGGTCAGACGCTGCAGAGCAAGCATTGCAGACGGTGGCGGAAAGACTAGGGTTCCCGTCCCATCTTGAAGCTACCAGATATGTCCAAACCATTTTTGTTACGGACCAGATGCATCAGGGGGTGGGGTAGGTGCAGTATTGTGCAGGAGCATGAAGGGGTCGAGTTTTTCCCGTGAGGTATGCCAGCAGGGAAATTGACAAAGTGTGAAGAAGGTAAAGCAACTGTAGAGGGGTGTTTAGCTGTCATGTGGGCCGTGCAGAAATTTCCACAAATACTTGTACGGGAAAGAGTTCGTGATAGAGACTGATCATCAACCACTCAAATTCCTGCAGGAGGCGCAGCTGAAAAACAGCAGGGTTCTGCGTTGGGCAATGGCACTGCAGCCCTACAGGTACCGAGTGCAGTACATTCCAGGTCGACAAATGTCGGAGCTGACTATTTTAAGTCGTGTAGTCTAGCAAGCTGCAACCAGAGGAAGTCAGTCATATCCGGGGTGCTTTGTTGATAATATGTGTTGATTACAGTTTGTTGAGTGGATATGGGTTTTATTCCCAGTTGGCTATGGGCCTTTTTCTGTGTGAGACTTGTTCATATTTTCTTTGTGAGACTTGTTCATGTGAATGTAGTTATGCTTTGGAGCATACAGTCGCTTGTGTAGTGATGCATTATTTGCAAAAAGTGAGGATGGGAGATTCCTCAGTGAAGTGTCCATGGATCGTGATCACATTATATTGGCTTTTCATAAGAAATTGTGAAGAGAAGATATGGCAAATCCGCAGGTAGGGAATTGCATAGGTGCGCACAGAGGTCATATAAAATGAGTCGAAATAACGCAAGAGCGCACGCGATGATAACTCATTGGAGTGGTATTTACTAATGGGATATTTATAATTTGTAAACCGGGTTTTTGTAAAGTATTTTTCAAACTTTGCACGCGTAGCGTGTGTCGGGAAATTCGGTTGTTGTCTTTTTTGTACCGTTGTTTTTGAGACAATGCGGAGCATAGTCTTTTGCAAGGGGAAATAGTCCAGGGCAAAAATAAAACAACCAAAATCGTGGGGCCGTCGCCACCCGGTTTTTGGACATAATCTCTAACTCAAATATTCTGGGCGCCAGGCAGACGGCCTCATCTGTCCACCAACAACTAAGTAGCTGACCGACGCCTCGATGTCTGGTCAAACGAGTCTCGACGCCCGGATAGACTCAAACCCCCCCAATTTGAGCACAGCGAGAGGCTAATCCTAATCTTCCACGGAGACAGCATCGGCCCCCGTAGACAGTCGGAGGGCTGACCAACGTCTCGATAGTCTGGCCAGACTGATCTAGCCAATTTAAGACCAGGGCCCCCCAATTAGGTCGACGTCGCCGAAAAGGGAGAGGGGGAAGGTAGTGTGTGGGGGGGTGAAATCAAGCTAATCAATTAAATGACCACCACAGAGAGTAAGGCGTTTTAAGGCGTTGACTGTCATGATTGAATATCCAATGGAATTAGGGAGATAACTTCGGTACGAGGGCGGTAAAAATACTGACCAATGGTACTCACCCTTGGGCACGTAGGTGGGGATAAGAAAAGCGTGAGTGAGAGAGGAAGGGAAACGAACAGAGAGACAGAGAGAGAGAGGTTTTTGAGAGTAAGCTCTGCTCGAGAGAAAGGCAGAGAGATGAGGAGAGAGGAGAACCAAGTTGTAGCATTTTGAAACCCTAGATAAATCCCGCAGAGGAAGGGGCTAAAGAGAGATGTGGAAGAGAGAGTTGCTAATTAAAAGAAGAGAAAAAGAAAGAAAAGAAAAGGAAAAGAAAAGCAAACCATGCCCATTTGATAGAGCAGACTAGAAGAGAGAGAGAGTGCAATGCGTTAATGCAGGGGAAAAAAGAAAGGAGAACAGATCGATTTTTGATAGTCACTGTTCCATCTGAACCGGGTTCGACCTCATACCTGGCAGCGCACTTCGTCAAGCAGAACCCACAGACCAACGCCAGCGCCAGCAGTCTAACCTGACCAGTGCCGGCAGTCCAACGCCAGTGCCCAGCAGTCTAACCTGACCATGCCAACAGTTGTGTCGTGCTTGTGAAAGTGACAGTGAAAAGAAAAAAAAAGGAAAAGAGAAGACAGTGAATTTATGAATAGTTAAGATCACCTGGCCAGGTAAAGTAGAAATCTGTTTATACCCGGGTAGTTATGATGATTTAGATAAATGGTTTTGTGAAGTTCAAGGAAAGAGAGAATGTTTTATTTTGTTTGATTCCATATGCATTTTATGTTTTTTTTCTATGATCATGTGTAGTAAAGTTATAGACTTTACTAGTGGTTTGATGTGACAATGCATGATATATGAATGAGATTGTAAGCAAGCTGTGAGTGTGTTTGGGCTGTGCGCGAGTCCTTCCTCCACTGACATAACCCAGGTTGACACACTGACGCCGTATAAATGGATGATGGAAATGAAGCTTTACATAAAAGTTTAGGATGAACACATTACATGAATAGGTTTTTAAAAATATAATACCAAAATCGATCCACCAAAACCGATGTACTTCTGCCCTACACGAACACCAAAAAAGCCACAGTTTCAACCCCCAAGAAACCAAGATCTTCTTCAGAGCCCTTCCTCACAAAAAAAAAAGTTAAAGAAGCCAACGAAATCAAGACAGACGCCCCCTCCTGAACAGAGATCAAGGCTTTGAACTCCCCCATCTACAATCAATCCGACAACCGTTCAAAACCACACAGCAGTCGCCCCACCAGGCCCCCGCTAACCACAACAGCAACAGTGACTGATGAAGACAGGGCGACCCTGTCGAAATGTTCTCCAAGTAAGTTTTGATTCCGAGTCTTTAACTACTTTTCTAATAATATAATACGATACAACAAAATATAATAATGATAAAGAAAAATAAAAGTATGATATGGTATAATGTAATATAATATAATGTACTGTTTATCATTTTTTTAAGGATAAAAAAGGGGTACGAAGAAGGCTCCAAGATTTTGTATTGAACATGTCTGAAACTTCGTAGAACGACTTAATCAGACAGAGTGACATCCCTTACATGGCTCTTTGCAGAGATACCATTCACTACCGCCACACTCTAGTCGAACAAACCCTACAGATAGGCCGTTCAAAGGCACACCCAACACGGGAAACATAGACGAAGAATGGGACACGGTACGGTGTTCCACCCAAACAGCTGCACTACCCTGAGGGGCACGGAGGAAAAAAATGCTCCAGAACAAGTAGGCCTAGCAGCTCCTCGACTAAGAAACCCAAAGGGAAAAGCACCAGCAATGGGAAATAGGGAGCCACACTCCGCAACATCCCGCACCAAAGTCAACGAGGTAGGACCTACAGGAATTCTTGAAAAAGAAAATGGGAAAAAATCCAGGGATCAAGGCAACGGTTTGCAAAGCACCTGTGAGT
>CM031599.1:37888979-37903979 GCA_018398815.1 Conus ventricosus | reverse complement strand
TAACCGTATTAGCCGCATTGATGGCCAGGTCAGTGTATGTGTGCCCTTGGTTTTGACGTAACTTCACCATATTATTAGTTCCATGGGAGTTTACTTTTCTTAGTGATATGCTGACGACGTTATGATTCCAGAAATTTTGAGTCCTTGCACTGTTACCTGGAAACAAAGCCTCTTGGAGAATTCAAAATTTATTTCCAGAATGTTCTATGCATTTTGATCCTTGTTTCCGAAGGTTCTAGAAAGTTCTATGCCGTTTGATCCTGCACTACGTCATTGTTCTCGAACTTTCTAGAAAATCACATGTTTGTTGATTGGCTGTGCTTCGGCATGTTTCCAGAACTCTCGATTTCATATTCATAAATAATCAGGATTTGAGATGTTTAAAAGAAAGTGGTCTATAAACAGGCTCTGAATCACGCTATCAATGTGTCTGTGTTTGGGTACCGCGGCGATGGTCTTAATGAAGATTTGTGAGTCTCCTGCTGGAAGTGCAGACTTTAAACTTGAACCAGGACTGTTCCTTTCTTCTATATTGATCAGAGATCAACACCAGCTCTTGCCGACCACCTCTGTTAGCGCTCTACATCCACCTGAGAATCAACGAACAGGAGTTTACAAGCTGCGATGGCTCAGTAGTTAGCATCGCTGATGTCAGGATGACAGGTCATGGTTTTGATTCTCATCTGAGCCTTTGGGGAAGTTTTTGGCCAATAATTTGCTCCAGCCCAGAACTGAGTTTGGTATGGACTCAGTCTGGAAGACTGGTCAAGTTTAATACATGTAATGGATGCGTCTCTGAGTGTACCTCAAATTTCCTGATCAGTAGGCCTACTGTAGGTGTCTTATCTCTGAGGTCTGGTTGATGCCAGGATATTATGTTACGAAAGTAAGCGGAGGGTTCAGCCCTGTTATAGTGTCTCAGAACAAAGTGGAACTCCATTGCCTCATTTTCATCATCTTTCTCCTCATCAATCAACATGAAAAAAGTCTCAAATTCTGTGGCCTTTCATGCCATGCTATCACGGTGACCTCAGTTTCAATGTCTTCCCCACGTCTATGACCCTGACGAGTTCGTGTCGAGGGCGGGGAGTTAATGGGACTGTCGTGGGACGGATGAAGTGGCGCCCTCCAGATGGGGATGCTCATTCACACTAGCTTCACGGTTAAGCAGTTATTGTCGTCAGTGCAGGGCTTAGCTTAGTAGGCAGTATCCTGCATACGCTGATCAGAACAGGCACCACTGAACACCACCGACTCGGCAGTAGCGTAGCGTCTCCTCTGGTAGGTTGCTTAATAATGAATTGACACCAACTTTCCCTGTGGATTGCCGTGCTGGGACTCAAAACGGGGCAAAAACGAAGTGCAATTCTTCACCATAACAAGGGTGTTTCAATATTTGCAAAATTAATGGGAAATTGGCCACTGATGCTACAAACCTATGACACTTTTGGTCATTTCTTCTGTGGTGAAATTTTGGGGATTTTTCTTTTTCAGACAGTTCTCCATCAAGCAGGGCCCTAGCTGGAGGGCGGATAGGAATGTTGAGTTTCTGTAACCACCTTCACTCCTCCTTTACTGCTTGTCTAGGGTGCATGTAATGCATGCAGAATTATATTAAATGTGTTTTTATTGTCTCCTTTAATCCGTATTGTGTTCAGTGCGTTTTTATGAGAGAAAAAAAGGACAGAGAGAGAGAGAGAAGAGAGAGAGAGAGAGAGAGAGAGAGAGAGAGAGAGAGTGTGTGTGGTGTGTGTGGTGTGTGTGTGTGTGTGGTGTGTGTGTGTGTGTGTGTGTGTGTCTTCAGTGATCTATCGCACACGGCTGTACCAATGCCTTGGTGTAGTATCGTGATGCAGCAGACACATAATGTGTACGTCCACTGAAAATGATGCGTTGTTTGGACCTTACACTTAATGTTACAAAACCATAAAAGCATGTTTATTGTTTGAGTGCAACTATTTTCTCGTAAATGATTTGAGTTGTTCTGATGATAATTGAAAAACAGCTCTGTGAACCTTGGGTGCTTGGACAAAGATTTGTTCAGGCAATGTTTATTTGTCAGAGTTAACAGACATTTAAACACAGACATAGAAGCATATGTAATAATGTGAGCATTATAGTAACAGCAATGCGCGCAGTACAGCCAAATCATAGAATAATCCTGTCTGAAACAATCTACTAAATAACTAAACAGCAAAACAATGCTCTAGCAAGCCTATTTTTTTCTTTAATGTACTAATCAGCTTGATTATAATACGAATAATTTGAATTTGGCATCAAGCACTACTAACACATCTACTGAACGAAGAATGAACATCAGAATTAAAACAAGATTAAAGATGAAGAAAAGAGAATCTAGAAATAGAAAAAAGCACAGACAATGTTAAAGACAGATTAGAAGAAAGATCAAGATAGCTAAAAGAAAAAAAACACACCCTAAAACAAAAAAACAAAAACAAAAAAAAAATTTAAGAAAATAAAACAAGAGTATTTCCGAGTAACTGAAAACATGGCAATAAACACACAAGGTGTGGAGTTACTCCGATTATTCTTTTTAACAGAAAACAAAGAAGACAGTAAACTTTTAGACAAATATGTCTTCTGACATTACGAACAGAAATGTTTTAAGCTGACTGCGATCAGGCCGTATTATTTTGTGCATTTTGTCAGCAGTTGGTTATGTCTGAAGAGGACATATTCGTCAAAAAACTATTTGTCTGTTTTGTCTTGTATACTATATCAGTGTTAACATAACACAATCCTTTATGTGTTTATTTGTTGTTTCTTCTTTTTTACAATGAGTGACTATAGCCTACTTGTTAAGGTAATGGTCGGGATAAAAAGTTTATTAAAAAAAAAAAACAGAGAAAAGAAAACCCCAAATGCCTTGAAATTTTGCTTAACCGCTAGTGGGAAGCACAAGTAAAGATTAGTCAGGTTGCAGTCACATCCAAAAATTGAAAAAGCTACAAAAACTGCCTTTAAGTTCCAAATGACTGTCAATCATCTTTGCACAATCTTCTCTCTCTTGCATCATATATAAGTGCAACCCTCTGATACATTACGAATTCGTGGATTATCCATAAGTCTACGGAAAACATTACCAGTCGCAGCCATAGGAAAAGAAGAGAACATGAGACAGTGTCCAAGAAAAAGATGCAGACCCTGGGTAGTTAAGACATTCCCTGCACACTTGAATAAGATAAGATAAGATAATGTTGCTTATAGCCAGCCGACCACAAAGGGCCACATCAGGGCTGTCACCACGTTAAAATCAACTCACAAGTCTTTAAAAAAAAAAAAAAAAAAAAAACCACTTTTCACACATCTCTTTAAATGACAACTTCTAGAAACGCACCAGAAACTTCGTTAAAAATCTTTCTTCCGTAAAATCTTAAATCAGATGAAAAATGTTAATCTCTCTCAAAAACTCAAGGATCACGTCAGGCGGGACATCCCTGAACAGGATCTTCATGGACTCCGCTGTAAAATGTTTGTGTCTCACATCGTGCAAGTCCCAACACTCTAAAAAAAAAACATGTTTCATTGTGAGTGGCGCATGACATGGAATGCACCACGGAGCTTCTTCACTCTTTAAAAGGTAAGAATGGGTAAAATACGAATGGCCGGTGTGCAGCCGGCACAGAACCGTTTCCTCTTTACGACCACCAGACGTAGATGGGAGGAACTCCCCAAGGTCTGGACGGATCTGAAAGAGTTTGTTATCCGTCTGGGTGTTCCAATCCTCCTGCCAGAGGACTCGGACATAATCGTTAATTTTGGGTTTCACATCTGAGCAGGGGATATATATATGTTGGATAGTTTCTCTCTTGTGGCGTTCTTGGCTAAACGATCAACCATTTCGTTCCCGCCGATGCCAACATGACCAGGAACCCAAGCTAGAGTAATGTTGTAACCATCCGCTTTCAACTTGCTAAAAAGTTCAAAGAAATGTAAAAGTTCTGGATGCTGAAGGTTGCGGCCAGCTATGGCCTCCAAAGCTGACAGCGAATCCGACAGAACCAGAAAGTCCCTCTTCGTAGATTGTGAGATTATCTTCAAAGCCAGAACCAGAGCAGTAAGTTCAGCAGAATAGACAGAAGCATCTGAATGTATAGTTCCAACAGTATCTGAGAAGGAGCCCCAGGGCAATAGGCTGCACAGGCCACTCCATCTTCAGACTTGGAACCGTCAGTGAAAACTTTTTGATATGATGGGAATTTCGAACAGAGGTCAGCATACAATGCCTTGTACGCCAGAGAGCTGGTAGACTCTTTGCGAAAAGCTGCAAGATCGAAACGAATCTCTGGTGTGAAAAAGGTCCACGGAGGCTGATCCGGAAACTTGGAAAAATCGGACACAACTCCTAGGTCTAGACCTGCATTCCACACGTGAGGCTGCATACGAAGACCAAACGGCGGAATACATTTAGGGTTGTTTTCAAACTTACTTTGGAACGGAGGGTCGAAGACACAGTCATAGGCAGGGTTTTCCGGTTCCGAGAACAGTCTGATATAATAATTCAAAGACAATTTCAGCCTGCGGTTGGACAGTGAAGGTTCACCTGCCTCTGCGAACAGGCTGTACACGGGGGTGGTGCGGAATGCTCCAAGACAGAGACGAAGCCCTTGATGGTGGATAGGGTCCAAGAGTTTGAGGTAAGAGGATCTTGCAGAGCCGTACACAGCACAACCGTAGTCCAGTTTGGAACGGACCAAGGCTCTGTAGAGGTGCAGCAAAGTTTTCTTATCAGCGCCCCAGTCAGTGTGCGCTACGACCCGCAGAATATTCAGTGCTTTCTGGCAAGCAGTTTTGAGGTTTTTAATGTGGCTGAGAAAGTTAAGTTTCTGGTCAAAAATAACTCCTAGAAATTTGGCCTCTTTGACAGCTGCAATGGGAGATTTCCCTACTTGAATTTCAGGATCTGGAAAAAACTGACGGAAATTATGGAAGTGAATACACTGTGTCTTTGTAGGAGAAAAGGTGAAACCGTTTTCATCCGCCCACTGATGAATTTTATCCACACAAAGCTGGAGCCTGCGCTGGATACTCGGGTACAGGCTTCCAGTTGTGTAGACAGCAAAATCATCCACAAACAATGAGCAGTCTGAACCCTGCTGAACTGATTTAACAATGTTGTTGATCTTGATGCTAAAGAGGGCAGGAGACAGTATGCTCCCCTGTGGAACACCCAACTCCTGCTCGTGAACATCAGAGAGAGTGGTGCCAACCCGGACCTGAAACTGTCGTTCTGCCAAAAAATTTTGTATGAAAAGTGGAAGATGACCTCGAAAACCAAGATCATGGAGATCATGAGTATCTCAGACTTTCAGGTGGTATCGTAGGCCTTCTCCAAGTCAAAGAAAATTGCCACTGCATGCTGTTTGTTCAAAAAGGCGTTTTAAAGTGTAGATTCCAGACGAATGGTCAACTGTAGTCCGATGTTTGCGGAAACCACACTGTTCTTTCGCCAAAAGGCCATCGGTTTCCAGTTTCCACATAAGTCTAGCATTGACCATTTTCTCCATCAATTTACAGACACAGCTGGTCAAAGCTATGGGACGGTAGTTTGATGGGTTAGAAAGACCTTTTCCAGGTTTGGGAATGGGAATAATGAGGGCTTTTCGCCAAGGTGGTGGAAAGAAACCAGTAGTCCACACATGGTTGTATACATGTAGCAGTATGTTCAGACCTTTTTGCGGAAGATGTTTCAACAGTTTATAATGGATTTAATCTATACCTGGAGAGGAATCGCTGCAGGAAAGTAAGGCAGATTTCAGTTCATTTAACGTGAAAGGAAGATTGTAGTCTTCCATGTTGTTTGACGAAAAGTTGCAGGGTGATTTTTCTTTAAGGGCTTGTTTTTGACAAAACTGGCTGATTTGTTAGAAGAGGAGGAATTCTTTTCAATGGTTGAAGCAAGCAGATTAGAAACTGCTTTTTTCTCTGTTATTAAAGAGTCCGAAACTTGAGATGGTTCACAGTGGGACAGGTGTTCTTCCCTTTGATTTTCTTAATGATGTTCCACACTTTTTTCTTGGAAGTTTTAGATGTCAGCCTGGAGCAGAAGCTTCTCCAGGACTGACGTTTACTGATTTTAAAAAGTGTGTCTCGATTTGGCACGGAGTTTCTGATGGGCTCGAGCGTTGGGACCCGAAGGTCGTTGGTATTCCCGACGCTGAGCCCGTTTGCGAACTTTTGAAATTTTTGGCAGTCTGAATCGAACCAGGGTGTTTTTGGCATTTGGAGTTTGTCGGAAGACACTGGAATACAGGTTTTAGCACATTTGATCACAGTGTTAGTCAGAGATTCTGCTGGGTCTGGACTCTGAAGAAAATCAGTGTCCTGGAATTCTTTGGAAATAGTGGTTGCAAATAGATCCCAGTTTGCCTTCTTATAATTTAGATGTTGCGAGACAGAGACGTTTTCAGTTTTTTACGGGTTGTAAAAGGACAGGGAAATGGTCACTTCCGTGCAGATCGTCATGGACAGACCACTCATAGTCCAGGAACAGCGAGGGGTCACAAATCGACAAATCTAAACACGAAAGTGAACCTGTGGAAGAGTGGAGGTAAGTTGCAGATCCGTCGTTCAGACAGCACAAATCCAAATCCGAAAGGACATCCTCAATAAGCAGACCTCTGGATGACGAACTGACACTACCCCAAAGAGGATTGTGACCGTTAAAGTCACCCAACAGCAAAAAAGGTCGAGGAAGTTCTCCTATCAGACTGACAAGGTCCTGACGACAAACCGGGACAGAAGGTGGTAGATAAAGTGAGCAGATTATCACAGTCTTGTGGAGAGTGACTCTCGCAGCTACAGCCTGAAGGGAGGTAGTCAGAGCGACAGGACTATACAGCAGAGTTTTATGTATGAGAAGGGCAACACCGCCCGACAGTCCCAACGTGGATGGTTGTGCAGGTTTTGAAAGAATATTAAAGCCAGAAAGAGTGAAGGTCTTCTGGCTTTGAATTTGAGTTTCCTGAAGAGCCACGACGGAAGGTTTTATAGATTGACACAGAAGCTGCAGCTCCTCGAAATTGGAATTTAGTCCACGGATATTCCAATGGATTACTGTACTATCCATGGTGCAGAGGGCGAAAAGGAGAGAGATCAGGTCATCTCCTCATCAACGTCTGCTTCTAATGGTGTAAATCTATTTGAGAGTTGTACCGGACTGTTTGCATCTTCAGACCTGCTGGCAGACTTGCCCACAGGTGAAGAAGGCCTGGATTTGGGAGATGGTGGAGGTTTTCTTCCTCATCTCCACCATCTCCACACTCGGTTGAACTCCCCTTGCCCGCACGGGCACTGTACAGAGGAGTTTGAGGCGGGAGAGCTGGTTTTTTAATCTGCCCAGCAGCAGATGTTGTAGACTGCTGGGCAGTCTGAGGGGTGGCGGATTTTTGGCCTCCACCAGGGGCATTCACTTTGGGTTGGGAGGTGGTGGACCTGCTTCCACCAGAGTTTACTATTCTTCCTTGCAGTGTCTTGGAAAAGATAAATTCATCAGTCTGGCAGCAGACTGACCGAGTGGAAACTTTCTTTACGGCCGAAGCATATGAAGATGCTGTTGGGGTCTGACTGCCAACAACCTGTTTGCGGGCCTCAAAAAAGGAGATTTTCTTTTCAGTTTTGATTCGTTGTATAGTGGATTCCTGAATCCAAAGAGGGCAGTTTCGTGAAGAGGAGGGATGGTCGCCACCGCAGTTAGCACAATGTGCCGGGTCTTTACACGGCCCATCATGGGTTGCCTTGCAGCAAACACCGCACACCTCCTGCCCATAACAGCGGTCTCTGACATGTCCAAATTTCTGGCATCTGAAGCACCTCAACGGGGATGGAACATACAACTGAACTCGGACATTCAGGTAGCCGACTTTGATGACCGGAGGGAGCACAGGGTTGCAGAATGTCAGAAAGAGGGTGTTGGTGGCCACTCTTTCTGCACCTTTTTTTTACTGTCACCCTATGCACCTCCGTCACACCCTGGGACGCCAGTTCCGTCTTGATCTCCGCCTCCGAGACACCTGTCAAATCCCGGCATCGAATCACTCCTTTGGGCGAGTTTAATTGTTTATGGGGAGTCACCCGGATCTCTCTGTCCACGAGCTTTGTGTTGCCCTCAGCAGCTGTTCTGATTGTTTTTTTGGATCTGCATTGAACAAGAAATGAACCATTCCGTAACCTTTTGATCGACTGAGAGTCACCTGCTAAACCTTGGAAGCCCTTTTGGATGGCGAAAGGACTCAGAGCTGAAATGGGTTTTTCATGCTCCGTCCCTTCCATCACGAGCCAGGAAGCCCAGAAACCTGTCCTCTCTCTTACCTCGATATCCGAGTCACTATCAGATTGAAAATCCCCTGAAATAGGGGTTGCTGCCTTCCTCTTCTTTTTTTTGGGGGGGGATGTTTTTTGAAAAAGCCATGATTTATTTTATTATATTTCATCTCTCCCTTACCCACCCACCCTTTGGGGTCCAACTAAGGGGCCAGGGCCAAGAAACCACTGTCTTGACCCCTTCCAGGCTTCAGGAGAGACATACGACAAACAGAACGCCACTACCCCTATCCCCCCTGATCATGCTCAACTCCCGGAACAGAGAGCCGAGCACTGCAGGGGTTCACTTGGCCAGCAGGGAACTGCCTGTCTTGACCCAGCCCCAAGAAGGGGAGCCGATTAGAACACCCGGGCCAGAGTGTACCCCCTGTCTAGGAGAGGTCCGAGCCAAAGTGATGTGTTGAGAGCACTGGCCCTCTCAATCACCAGGATCTCATTCCCCTCCGACACAGGTGCGCACGGCAAACGCGGTGGATCTTAAGAAGACCACAGAGAGAAAAGGAGTGTGGAAAAGAAGACTTGAAGGGGAGACGAAGATAGAAAAGAGCCAAATAAGAAAGGCAGAAAACAAGAAAAGGAGAAAGGCGGGTTACTCTTAGTCAGGATCCTCACCCTTAGCCTATCTGACATGGGAAGCCCTACCAGGGGTATCAACTCCTTACCACGTTACGCTTAGGCCAGGCAGCATCTTGACTTCTCAGGCCTAGAAGCAGTTTGAAAAAAACCAGCCTATCTCCAAGTATTGATGCCCCCGCCAGCAAAGCCTAAGGGATCACTGGGCCGCGCAAGCCCTCCGACCACGGCAAGGTTGCAACCCCCGGAGGGCACACTTGAATACTGCCGCATAAAAAAACAAAAACAAAACAACAACAAAACCCAACAGCCCAAATGATGGGTAAAAAACCCTTATTATAGAAGAACAAAAGTCACACAAGTAGATTGGGAGATGTCTGCTTGAAGAAGTATAAAAGTTTCCCCCATTTGGATATCATTTTGTTCTTCATCTCCTCCCAGGATAGAACTTAGCCAGGGGGTTCAACACTGAAATTTTTTTAATACATTTTTATTTGCTTTTTTTTGTTGTTCAACTACAAAAAAAAAACATACACAAAAAGCCCAAAAAACCACACAAATTAACAGCAACAGTAAAAACTAAAGTTAGGTAAAAAGCAAACATGAAAAAAAAAACATCCCAAAAACCACACACACCACAAAAAAAAAAAGAGAAAAAAAAAGAAAAAAAAAACAAGATGCAAGGCATAAAACGTCCCCATTTATCCTGAATATCGGAAATCCATACAGAGGAAAAACCGCTTGGGGCTGGGAAACCCATTTATAATGGCATTCGGTAAACATCGGCCTCACGTGACCATAATGAACACATTTAAAAATTTTTTCAGAAAGTCGGCCACGTACTTCAAGATTTCCATAAAGAAGAAAACCCATTAGGGGCCTTAGTAACGGGTATAAAGGGAAACTTAAACCTCGGCACATCCCGACCATAAAGAACATACCACAAATTTCCGAAAAATCAAAAGGGACTTTTAAAATTTCCCTAAAAAAAGAAAACCGTTATGGGGCCCTTTAGCCTTAGTAATGGCTAAACGGGAAAATAAAAAATCCGGCTCATCCTGACCCATAATGATTAAAATACAAAATTTTAAAAGATCACCAATACTTTCTGAATATTCCATAAAAAGAAAAACCCTTATGGGCCTTATAAACATTAGTAACGGCTAAACATAAACTAAAAAAACGGGACATCCGTGGGCCCAAATGAAACATACCTACAATTTTTACAAAAATCGGCCAACAGTTTCTGAGATATTCTATAAACAAGAAAAACTTTTTGGGTCGTTATACCCGTTATAACGGCTATAACATAAACTAAAACATCGGCATCATCCGGACCCAAATGAACAACCCAAAATTCACAAAAATCGGGCCCAAATAGTTTCTGAGATATTCTATAAACAAGAAAAACTGTTTTGGGGCGTTATACCCGTTAGTAACGGCATAACGGTAAACTAGAATGTCGGGCATCATCCAGGACCCATAATGAACATACCTGCTAATTTTCACAAAGATCGGCCAAGTACTTTCTGAGACACCCCATAAAAAAGAAAAACGTTATGGGGCCCTTACAGCTGTTAGTAACGGATATAACAGTAAACTAAAATGTCGGGCATCATCCGTCGCCCATAATGAACATACTACAAATTTTAGAAAGATCGGCCAAGTACTTCTAAATAAAATCCATAAAGAAGAAAAACCGTTAGGGCAGTTATAGCCGTTAGTAATGGCTATAATGGTAAACTAAGACATCAGGTATCACTGTGACCATAATGAACATGCCTACAAATTTTCAGAAAGATAGACAAAGTGCTTTCTGAGATATTCCATAAAGAGAAAAACCGTTAGGCCGTTATAACCATTAGTAATGGCTATAACGGTAAACCGAAAATTGGCATTATTCGTGACCCATAATGAACATACCTACAAATTTTCGAAAGATCGGCCAAGTACATTCTGAGATATTCCAAAAGAAAAAAACACGCTACAGTTGTTAGTAATGGCTATAACGGGAACAAACATTGGGGATCATCGTGACCCATAATGAACATACCTGCTAATTTTTACAAAGATCGGCCAAGTACTTTCTGAGATATTCCATAAAGAAGAAAAACCGTTACAGGCCTACAGCTGTTGGTAACGGCTATAAAAGGTAAACTAAAGCATCGGACATCACCCATGACCCATAGTGAACATACCTACGAATTTTCAGAAAGATCGCCCAGTAGTTTTGTCTGGGGCGAGTGAACACATTTTGACCATGGATGGACAGACCACACAACACCACACACACAACACACACACACACACACACACACACACACACACACAGACAGCATTTCTTCGTTCCCATTCTAAAGTACTCCCTGTTCTATAAAAGTGGGAGTACAAAAAAGGAGAGTGTTTCAGCACAGCATCGTTTATGTATAAAAAGCATGGTTACTTATCGACAAACATAAGAGAATAATCTAAGAAGTATACATAAACCTGTAACATCATAATTTCTAATACACTACCCAAAAGAGATGTATACATGTGTTTGATGAAAAAAAAAAAAATATATATATGTATAAATTTCAAGATAAACCTGCATGTACACACAAATTGTACAGAAAGACAGATGGATAGACAGACAGACAGACAGACAGACAGACAGACGAACAGACAAGCTAAAAACAAGAAGACAAGAATGGGATGGGTCACAGCAAGTGAAGATAATATATGTTAATATCATAAGGTACATTATCTCTTGAGTACCAATATACAAAGAATATCCTCAGCAAAAGATCAAAAGAAAACAAGATGCAAAGCATAATAAACGTACTCCCAGTTTATCCTGAATACCTGTGAGATATTCCATAAAGAGGAAAAACCGTCTTGGCTGGTGTAACCATTAGTAATGGCTATTCTGGTAAACATCGGCTATCATCTGTGACCTAAAATGAACATACTTACAAATTTTCAGAAAGATTGGCCAAGAACTTTCTGAGATTTTCCATAAAGAAGAAAACCATTATGGGCCGTTAGTAACGGCTATAATGGTAAACTTAAAACATCGGGCATCATCCGTGACCCATAATGAACATATCTACAAATTTCAGAAATATAGGCCACATACTTTCTGAGATATTCCATAAGAAGAAAAACCGTTACAGGCCGTTACAGCCGTTAGTAACGGCTATAATGGTAAACTAAAACATCGGGCATCATCCGTAACCCAAAGTGAACATACCTGCTGATGTTTACAAAGATCGGCCAAGTACTTTCTGAGATATTCCATAAAGAAGAAAAAGCGTTACAGGTAAACTAAAACATCGGGCATCATCTGTGACCCATCACGAACATATCTACAAATTTCAGAAAGATCGGCCAAGTACTTTTTAATATATTCTAAAAAGAAGAAAAACCGTTACAGGCTGTTACAGCCGTTAGTAACGGCTATAACAGGGTAAACTAAAACATTGGGCATCATCCGTGACCCATAATGAACATACCTGCTAATTTTCACAAAGATCGGCCTAGTACTTTCGGAGATATTCCATAAAGAAGAAAAAGCGTTACAGGCCGTAACAGCCGTTAGTAACGGCTGTAACGGTAAACTAAAACGTCGGGCATCATCCTTGACCCATAATGAACATACCTACAATTTTCAGAAAGATCGACCCAGTAGTTTTGTCTGGAGCAAGTGGAACCCATTTTGACCACGGACACACAGACAGACAGACAGACACACAGACAGCATTTCTTTGTTCCCATTCTAAAGTACTCCCTGTTCTTAAGAACTGGAGTACAAAAAGGAGAAAAAAAAGACATTAATTAGTCTAGTAATTGTTTGTAAGAAGGTCATGGACCACTTAGAAATTGTCTGGAATCCACAAAAATTCAAATACTTGGTATATGGTTCACAAACAACTTAAGAGATTGCATAGAAGTAAACTAAGCAGAAAGATTTGGAGATGTAAATCATTTGTTCAAAATATGTGTAAAATGCCAGATTACGCCCCTAGGTAGAATAGCAATTTTGAAATCCATCATCCTTTCAAAGCTGACTCATCTTTGACCGGTTTCTATCAAACCCACCAGATGTTTTCTTTCAAACATGCCAGAAAATATGTTACAAGTTTGTGTGGAATGAAAAAAAAAAACAGAAAAAAATCGTCAAAAAACAGTGCATAAAAGCATACGGAATGGAGGTATTGGTCATCCTGAGGTAAAAACCTACATCACATCTTTAAAACTATCCTGGATCCGTAGGACTGAAAGATCAAACCACAAATGGAAACATACTCTTCTCAGTAATTTTCCTCATTGGCATCATTTTGAGTAAACATGGTCCAGAGACTGTCTCAAAATTTACAAAATACAATAATCCGTTCTGGGCAGACATTCTTGAAACTTACAAACTTTCTTATTACAAATGTCTGCCAAAAATTCCGCTGAACTACTTGCCGCTTTAACAAACGTATTCAAGTTGGGAAAAGATACATTGTGTCACACTGTCACTTTTGCACACACGCATTCATGACAGCATTTACTCCATACGCACACGCAATCATTCCAATCAACCAAAAGGCGCACTACCGAATGTTTTTTTCTTCTCCCCCTCTCCTTCAGGGAAAACAGTTTACTAAATCACATCAAACAATTTATACACTAATTCTATACATGTATCTCTCTTTTTCAGACTGAGAAATAAACAAATTTTCCATTTACATCAATACAAGTTTCTGTACAGTCATGGCCTTCACATCAAAATTAGCCCAAGATTCCAGACCAGGAGAATAAATAATTCCTGCCATTATTGATGCCACGCCTGCATCAAATATAAGACTCGCCCCATACTGTCATGATTCCCTGTCCCTCACAGAAATCGTGTCGCCCCTTTGAATTCTCCTGTCACTGGAGAGATGATGAGTTCCAACTCCTCTCCCTGGAGTCTTTCATTGCGGGGGCTGAACTACCGGTGTATTCCCCACACCTTGGCCATCGTTAACCACCTCACGGAGTGAAGAGTGAAAGGTGAAGAGTGAAGGGCGGGAAACACGAATAAGGTTCGTGTAAGTAACCTGTTTCCCAATTTAACATGAATTCTTTCTTTCTCTTTTCTTTAGGTTTTCCCCTGTAGCTTTCCCCAACTATCTATGGCTCACCTGGTAATGACTGGTCAGCAGTGAGGACCAGCGTCTGACAGGTTCGAGTCTCTAGGCCATCTGCTGGACTAAACTGATTCTTTCCTCCCTCCTCCTAGTGAGTGCATACTCAGTGTTCAAAACACATGACCAGCACCTTACCAGCCCTTATTAAACTATCTCTCAGTGGTCACTTTCACCCAATGACCACCCTTCTTTCTTTAATGAGTCATTCTCACCATTATTTGGGGACGCCCGCTACACTAGTCAAGCCACATGAATATTCTTCCTTTTTAGTAGTGGCATGGGGAAATGATTCTGTGACGTCAACGTAAATTATGACGTCAACTTGAAATGACATAGGTAACTAGATGACGAAAATAATAATAAGAGACAAGAGAAGAGAGCAAAAACTAACGGCCGAGGCTTTGGTATCCAGTCTAATTTATTTTGTTTTAATCATCGTTTTCTCCGTAGTGTTACTATGTGGAGAGGCTGACTTTCAAGTCAGTAGTGCATCGATGTTCACTGTGTATGTGGGATGCTTTTGATGACGGTACCAGCGGAATATGTAGCAGCAAATTTATTTGTTATAAAAAATGTTGTGAAGGCTGTGTCGCCGAGAGTGACTTAAAAACTCCTGTGAGATTATTTA
Organism: Conus ventricosus; assembly: GCA_018398815.1. Lineage (NCBI taxonomy): Eukaryota > Metazoa > Mollusca > Gastropoda > Neogastropoda > Conidae > Conus > Conus ventricosus. The sequence continues at coordinate 37,889,279 of CM031599.1, read as the reverse complement.
TGTGCTCTAATTGTACCACCGCATGTGTGTCGGTGGGTTGAATTTATTGATGTGAACACTGTAGTATCAATACACGGAGAAGTTAATATTTGTTTTAGATCAACGGTACGTCGAATCGAAGTTTATTGTGTTCTCCGGGGATTCAATATTGATTGCTGTGCCTTGTGAATCTGCGTTCTTCTATGTTTACTGTGTTTTATGAATCTGCGGTTCTTCTTCTATGGTTTACTGTGCTTTATGAATCTTCAAGTCTTCATCTGTGGATCGCTGTGCTTTATGAATCTACGGTTTTTCTTCTGT
>CM031599.1:37868979-37886479 GCA_018398815.1 Conus ventricosus | reverse complement strand
TAAAAGGGGTTTTTAAAAAAAATTTTTTAAAAACCCCCCAAAAACCCCCTTCCCGGGTTTTAAAAGGGGTAAATTATAGAATGGGGGGAAAAACCCTGGGGGGGGAAAAAATTTCCCCAAAAAGGGCCCCCTTTTTGGGCTAAAGGGAAAAAAATTTTTTTTAAATTGTGGCCAAAATTTGCCCGGCGGGGTTTTAAAAAAAATTTGGGGGGGGGTTTTTTTTGGGGGGGCCCCCTTTTCCCCCGGGGTGGGGGGGCCGGTTTTTTCCCCTTTTTTTAAAAAAAAAAAGGGGTTTTTTAAAGGTGGGGGGGAAAAAATTTGTTTTTTTTAAAAAAAACCCCCAAAAGGGTTTTTTTGGAAGAAAAAAATTTTTGGCCCCGGGGGAAAAAATTCCCCGGGGGAAACCCCTTTTTGGGGCCCTTTGGGGGGCCGGTTGGGGGGTAATTTTTTTTGGGGGTTTGGGGTTCCAAAATTGCTTTGGGCCTGGTTCTGTAAAAGGTTTTGGTTTTTTCCTGGGGGGTTTTTTTTTTGGGTTTTTAAATTTTAAAATTTAAGCCCCAAAAAAAAATTTTTTTTTCCCGGGGGGGGGGTTTTTAATTTTTGGGAATTTTTCCCTTTTTGTTTTTTTTTGGGGGGTTTTTTTTTTTGGAATTTTTTGGGGAAAGGGGTTTTTTGGGGTTTTTTTTTGTTTTTCCCTTGCGGCCCCCTTTGGGGAAATTTTGGGGGAAAAAATTTTTTTTTAAACCCTTTTAAAAATTTTCCCGTTCTGATCTTTTTTAAAAAAAAATTTTTTTGGGCCCCCCCCAAAAAACTTCTTTGGGGGGGGGGGAAAAAATTTTTTTTTTCTGATGGGGTTCTGTACAGACATTTTGTCAAAAATGAAATCTCTTTTGGGTCATTGGGGTTTTTCCTTTAAATTCGACCTTCATGTTACTGTGGGCATGATCAATTTTGTCGGGTCATTTGGGGTTTTCGGCGTACTCTGTCTAAAAAATCCTTTTAACCAAATTCCCTTTTGGGCCCGGAGTAACTGTGGATTTACGAAGTATGTTTGGGGGTCCCGTGAAAGTTTTCAGAAGACAGTATTTAAAGGGGAAAGTTTTTTTTTCCCCTACCCCCCTTGGGGGCCCCGTTCCATCATGAGTACTTTTCCTTTTTATCGGGGGGCTGTTGAACTTGTTTGTCCACTGGGCTCCTCCCCTTCCCGGGAAAAAAGGTCACGTTACTTTTTTGACCAAAGGGTTGACATTTTTACCCCCTTTTTCCCCGGGGGCTGTTCCCCTTAAAAGGGTATTTCCTCGTTGCAGTGGGAGAAGCATTTTTGGGGGGAAACTTTTCCCCCTTTTGGTTTTCCCCCAAAGGGGATTCTGTCTGATCAGGGACGAAATTCAACTCGATTTATTTAAGCAGTTTCATGCTTTGTGGGTGCTAAGGGGGTACGTTTCCCTCGCCGTATCACCAAAAGGCAAAAGGGGGGTTTTGAAGATTTTTAAAGGGACTTTAAATCCATGTTTTTAAAAAAAATTGGTTTTGCACTCCCCCAAAGGCATGGCCCTTTGAAATTTCCTGCACTGTTGTTTTGGGATGCAAAAGTTCCCTCTGAAATAAAAGGTTTTTTTCTCCCCTTTTTAGTTGCTGTTTTTTTTTGACAGGTTTGTGGTCCTGTTGCTTTACCTTACAGGGGTCCCTGGACTCGATCAGATGCTCAAAGGGTGGTTTTAGGCTAAACCCTTTATTCGTACTTTTTGAACTCCAAAAATTTTTTGCTGACTCATGTAAGTTAAACCAAAGGAGAATTCCCGCGATTTTCCGCTTTGAAGGGTAAAAAGAAAATTTTTACAAAAAAGGCCCCGGGAAAAGCCGTTTCCAAGTTGAATTGAGAAGTTTTTGTTTTAAATTTCCGACTGACTCTAACAATTGTTAGCCAGTTTGGGCAGGGGCCCCCCCCCAGTAGCAAAATCTTGCAATTTCCCGATTACAAAGGTTTTTGGCAAGGGCAAGGAAAAAAATCTTTCAAAGCGAATAGCTCAAAAAGTAAAATTTTTCGTGCTGTTGTGTCTTCTTCTGCTGTTGTTGTGGGGCCCACAGTTGTTCTTTTACAAGGGATTCATGCCTTGGTCAGAGATAGCACCTTTGGGGTTTTGAAAAGGAACAGGTTTTTTCTTTGGGGTTTTCTCCAGGATTGGTCTTTCTGTGATCCCTCCCCCGGATCTGCTGTACGGGTTTGTGAAATTTGGGTTTTTTAAAAGTTTGTCCCTCCAGGACTGGATGGGCACTTTAAACCCCCCTTCCCTTTAACTGGTTTCCCATGGCGTCCCCTTTTTATGCCAGATGAAGAGTCCAAATCATTTCAGTTTTTATGGGGACTTTTCTGACAGCGGTTTCAGGGGGTTTCGTGCAGTCCCTTTATGATTTTCCCCGGACATTTTGCTCCCAAAAACCCGGGTTTTTTCTCAGGGGATGCACATTAAAGGGTCCCTCTTACAACAAAATTCCCTGTTAGAAAGAAGGGGTTTGAACCCCTTTTTTTGCGAAAGAATTGTTTTAGAAGGGATTGGTTTTCATTTTGGTCTTGGGAAACATTGAACCCCCAATAGTCCGTATGCATCCCAGTTGTGTTTTGGGCAGGGAAAAAAGAAGGGACTGTATTTTCCATTGATTTTCCCGATCTTTGAAAAAGATTAAACCCTCCCTTTTATGCCGAAAACCCATTTTCCCACGTTGAAGTCCTTTTTTTCAAGGTTTTGCTGATGCCCCAGTTTTTTCCCCAAAGATAGATCTTGCAAAAGGAAATTTGGGAGACGTGGTTTAAAGGGCCCCAGGATCGCCCCAAGACGGGTTTTAAAAACACCCTTGGGTCATTCCAGTTTTTTTCAGGGGTGGGCCCTTTTGGGCTTTTATCGGCTTCCGGCATGTTTGCACGGATGCGTATCTGGCATTAACATTTTTCGGGCCCTCAGTTTTTTTTTTTTACGATATTCTTGTGTAAATATGTCATGGGATGATCACCTTAAACATGTGAAGGGGTCTCTCCCCCCTCTGAGGGCTTTCAACCCCCAAACTCTCCTTCGAAATCGAGGCAAAGGGTTTCGTTTTACGGAGTTTTTCCCTTGGGCAAGTTGTTGGGGGGGTACAAAGCCCTTTTGAAGGGAAGAAAATTGAAAAGATTTTGAATAATTTCCCCCCCTACACCAGGGAAAAAAGGGCCCGGTCCCCCTTTTTTGGGGCTGCTTTAGTTTTTTTCAGGAGTATTTTCCCAGGTTCGCTACGTTGATGCCCCACTGTCTGATTTTATCAAAGATACTGATCGTGCGAAGGTCATTTCTTGACTCCTGAGTGGGGCTGAAGCTTTTAGGAAGAATTTTGGGGGAAACTTGTCTTCTGCACCTGTGTTTTTAATTTCCTGGTTGGGGAATCCTTTTGTTCTCAGGACTGAAAGCCAGTTCTGTTTGGGTTTGGGGGCGTATTTCTTCACAAGGAGTCCTTCACCCACGGGTTCGCTTCGAAAATTGCTGGATCCCGGGGGAGAAGGCGTAAAATACTATTGGCGGGGAAAGTTTAGGCCCCCTTGTCCGGGGGGGTTCAGAAGTTTTTTAAGGTTCCTTTGGGGGGGTCAGATTTATCTTGCGACAGATCATCGTCCCCCTTTACGTACCTGAACGTCCCCAAAATTTAAAACTCAAGAATTATGAGAAGGGGGTTTTTTCCCTTTTCCGGAGTTCCCCCGTTTGAAAATCCACCAAAGTTTTCCCGGTCGGCGAATGTTTTCTGCCACCTCTCCCGCCCCATGTGAGAATCAAATTTATCCCCTTTGGGAAAGGGGGTTTCCTTGTGTGAACGGGGTTTTAAGAAACTGTTTTTTGATGTATGATTTTTGGGGTTTTTGTATTCTGGGTGTTTTTTTACTTCTTTAAAAAACAAACAAACAAACAAAAAAAAAAAACCCAATTTTGGGCATTGTTTTTTTGTTTGAGGGGGGGGAGTTTTTGTGACGTCAAAGTAAAAATTTGACGTCCCAAATTGAAAGGGCAAGGTAACAAAATGACGAAAATAATAAAAAAAAAGACAAAGAAAAAGACAAAAAACCCAACGGCCGAGGGTTTGGTTAAACCCCGTCTAATTTATTTTGTTTTAAAACATCGTTTTTCCCCCCGGAGTGTTTCTTTTTTGGAGAGGGTGACTTTTTTAAATCAGTAGTGCACGAGGGTTTACTGGTTGTGGGATCTTTTGATACGGTACCAGCGAATAAAGAGCAGGGAAATTTATTGTTTAAAAATGTTGTGAAGGCTGTTCGGGCCCAAGTACCCAAAAAATCGTGTAAAAATTTTTTTATGTGCCTAATTGTAAAACCCCCGCATGTGTGTGGGGGGTTGAATTTTTTGGGTGAACACGTATTAACAATACACGGGGAAAATTAATAAATTTTTTAAAACAACGGTACGTCAATCGGGAATTTATTTGTTCTCCCGGGGATTCAATATTGAAATTTGCTGTGCCTTGTGAATCTGCAAATTCTTTTTTATGGTTTAAATTGGGGTTTTTATGAATCGCGGTTCTTCTTTTATTTTTTTACTGTGGGTTTAAAAGAATCTTCCCAAGGGCCCTTTATCTGTGGATCGCTGTGCTTTAAAGAATCAACGGTTCTTCTTCTGTGGATCGCTGTCTTTATGAATCACGGGTTTTTCTTCTGGGATTGTTGCTTTGTGAATTTTGGGGGTTTTTTCTGCTATGGGTTATTTTGCCCCTTTTAAATTTGCCGGGTTTTTCTTCTATTGTTCGACGTGATTTTTTGTGCTTTTTGTATTTGGGACCCTGTTTTTTCTTCTTCATCACCCCTTGGGTTTGTGAACGGGGTGTGCTTTTCAAAGTGGGGACCTTGGTTTTCCTTTTTCTCTTCTTTTAAATGTTTTAGACTGTGGGTTTGGTTTCTGGGGGAACCGGTCTGTTGACTTTCATAAAATATTTTTACACCCGTGGGAAAGGGGCCGGGGAATCCGTGGGGTGAAAAAACAAGATATGTTTAAAAAGGGTATCTGATATTTAAGTTCCAATTTTTGAATCTTGATCTATATGCGGGGTATTTACCCTGTATTTTAATTTTTTACCAATTTTACATGAATGTTTTTTATGGTTTAGGGGCATAATTATAAAGAAAAGAAATCTAACCCCTGTGTTCCTGGCCCATCCATGTACGTATGGTGTGGGTTTTTGAAGGGGAAAAAATTTTTACAAAACCCCCCAAAAATTTTGGGGAGCGAGAGGCAGACAACAAAAAAACGCACCGCACACCACCTAACGATTCATATCCCCTTTTAACAAAATGTGATGGAGCGCAAAATGCCCCTTGGGTATTAGGCACGCACTGACACATTGGCTCAAAAAAATTTCCAAACAAAAGGTCTATTACCCAACATTTTTTTGGGCGATCAGGGGCAGTTTTTTTTTCCCCGGGCCCCCTTAAGGAAATATATGATTTCAACATTTATATTTTAACTTATACAAAACAAGTTAGGCAATAACTGAAAATTAAAACAAAAAAAATTGACATTACCCCCCGAAAACAGCACATTAAATTTCTTTTCAATTCTGTTTTTAATTTTTTGCCAGTTTTTAAAGGTTTAAAGCCCTTTCTGCCAAAACTGATTATAGTAGGTTGAGGGGCCCGTCTGTGACAAAAAGGGGCAAAATCCCTTTTACGGCCCCATGACCCGGAAAATTTAGGTTTTTTTTTTTTGCACCCTAAGATTTCAGATGTAAAAATTAAGTGGTTTCAGCTGCAAATTTTTCACAAACCTAGGTCCAAAAGTCATTTTGAAAGAAAACGGGGGTTTTCTGAAATGGAAAAAGTAAATTCTGCAGATTATTTTAAAAATTCTACGGGCCCTAAAAAAGTTTTTTAAAGGGACTGGACTAGGTTTTTTGATTTATTTAAAAAGAAATGCACCCCACGCACAAAATATAGGGCCCAACAGAGTCCTTTTATACTTTTAGGTTTTTACATAACAATTGCCCAAATGATTACACTTTTTTACTTCATTTAAATTTTTTTAAACAAAACATTTTTTTTAAATTTAATTTTAAAATTGAAGGTAGTCCCCCCACAAGGGAGCAGTTTTCTTGAAAAATTTAACTATAATATTTGAATTGAAAAATATAACTCAACATAACCATGAACCCAATGAATTTTCATGCCGATTGGGTTTCAATGAATCTTTGGGTTTCTAATACCTTTGCGCTTTTTGTTTCGGCCCCCTGGAACATGTCTTTTCTGCCTTTAAAATAAAATGTTCATAATACATAAAAAAAACACTGAAAAAATATTTGCCCTTTTTGACTGGTTTTTAATCCCACCATTCAGGAAACCACATTCCGTCTTTAGCCAAAGACTTTTAAGCACACCACCCGCATGCCGTGTTCTTTACTTTGTCATCCATTCCTCTGTCACATGGCAGCCTATTTATCTACAAAGGATGGAGCAAGATTTAATGTGCCTGGGGGATTTATTTTCAGTGCATTCATTCACACAAAGGACCTTAGTTCATAATCTGAATCACAACCAGGTTTGGAAGGAATTAAAATGTGTGCAGATGTCAATTCCAAAGGTATTTTCTCCTTTAACTGGCATTCACAAGCGGGGATGGAACCAAGGGTCCCAAGATGTGGAAACAATATCACTTTTACTTAGCCAATCAGGCCCCAAATGTTCATCAAAGTCCAGTGTCTCCTTATCGACTGCAGACTTTTAAAAACTGCATGGAATGCAGTTAAAGACTCTCAGTGTCTGGTGAGATGGCTCTCATCCATTCCAAGAAAGTGCACCTAAAACTTTCATAAGCACCAATGAAAGGTAGAGAGATAAACTCATTTGAAAAGTTACACCCAAAAAGTTTAAAAGTACCAATCAAGGCAAGAGGGGAAAAAAGGAAAAACAATCACAAAAGTAACATACTGTTTTCTGAATGTAAATCAATTCTGAATGTAAATCAATTGTTTTTGGTAATTGAGACAACTAGAATTTAAGCACTAATAAGAAAATATATGCAATTTCTTTCATGTCCCTTCTTTTCAGAGGTAATATTTATGGTTACCAAAATCAAATAATATATGAAGTAGAAGGCATAAATGCAGCATGCACACGTTGTTGCCAGGAACCCTACAATGTGCGCATGCTACACATGAGCCTTCTACTTCATATCTTGTATTTCAGACAAGCGTTCATGCCACCACTTCAGGCCCCATGAAGAGGAAGACAGAAAGGGCTGCCCTATAATTAGATTTAAACCACATGACATAGGCTCTCTCCCATCCTAGGCCAGAGTGTTATCCGCTGGGCCATCTGTCCGCCATGACGTCATCTTGAACTCATCAGACCAGCCGCCGTGGCGAAGTGGTTAGCGCCGCGGACTCCCGGCTGGGAGGTCGTGGGTTTTTCTGCCCCGACCGGCTCCTACCCAGAGTTGAGTTGGGAAGACTGGGACCACACAGTCGAGTTTCATCCACTTAATGGGTGCGTTTCTGACAGTGTTGCTCAAATTTCCTGACCAACACTGCAGGTGCCTGTATCTCTCGGGCCTGGTTGACGCCGGGATATATTATGAAAGGAAGCGTAGAGTACAGCCCTGTCATGTAGTCTCAGACTGAAATGGAAATCCGTAGCATCATCTTAATTATCCTCATTCTCATCGATCAGCATAAAAAAAAGTCTCAAGTTCTGTGGCCCTTCATGCCCTGCTCTCATGGTGACCTCAATTTCGATGTCCTCTCCGTGTCTGTGGCCTTGGTTTGGTTCCATCGGGGTCACCGGTATCGGCGAGTCCATGGGAGCTGTCGTTGGACAGATGTGGTGGCGCCCTCCGGAGGGAGAGCTCACGCACGCCGGCTCCGCGACTAAGCAATTATTGTCGTCCGTAGGGAGCTTAACAGGTGGTGTCCTGCGTATGTTAGATCAGAACAGGCCTCACTGAACACCACCGAAGTGACTTGGCAGCAGTGCAGTGTCTCCTCCGGTGGGTTGCCTCTTGACGACTTGACACTGACTGCTCCCTGTGGATTGCCGGTGCCGGGGCTGCGGCGGGGCCGACCGGGCTGTGGCTGCGGACGGGGTGTCAGAATGAGTGGTGTGGGTGCACTGCCTCTGAGGTGGCGCAAAGGTTGGGACAGAAAAAAAAAAAAATCTTAAACTCATCAGAGGAAGCTCAAATTTCTTTTTTTTTTTTTTTTTTTTTGCTGTCCCAACTTCTGCACCACCTCAGAGGCAGTGCACCCACGCCGCTCAAATTTCAATGAATGAGTAGTCTGTGCAACTGAAAAGCTTTTTCTAGAAAAAAAACCCCGTAACTTTGTATTTTGTTTAGATGAAGGTAAACCAGAAGAAGTGGAAGCAGCCATGAATTTGAATAAAGACAAATGGGCACTATACCGTTTTCTCAACTCTGCTAGAGTTATGTACGCACCAGCGCCATGTTCGTTCGTCCGTCTGTCTGTTAACAAGATTATGTATATGGACAATTTTCAGAGCTGATTGTAACGGAACTTGGTGGAAAGACTGAATATGTCCTTTCACTCACACCTGTTGGCTTGCCTGTCTGTTAAGATTATGGACAATGTCCGCAGCTGACTGTGGCAGAACTTGGTGGAAACGCTGAATATGGTCCAGGGACAAACCCACAAAATGCTGGCATAGACTCATTTCACAGGGCGGTTCCATGATCTGTGATGCGAAAACCACCAAACCAATATTTAGGAAACTCCAAAGAAAAATGAATGTGGTCTGAAAATGAATCCTTATGTTTTAGTACGTATCTGTCGAGGGCATTCTGATCAAAGAGCAGATACACGATCCAGTCAGCCTTGACAGTAGTCTACGCTTGCTCCCGAGTGTTGTTACATCGATTCTCTGTGATTGTGACGTGCAGTCATAGAGACTATTCCTCTGGAGAACTATCCGTTTCAGCGTTTCTGATATTTCAAGATTTGAAATCATACCCTTTGCAGACCGTCCTGGATGAAAGAATATCGAAAAGGCAGTCTGCTTCAATTTTTCAGTTGTCATCAACAGAAAAACATACAAGAGAAAAATAAAACACCTACAAGTTTTCTTGTAATGTCCACTGCATTTTCTTGCTCACAACTCATTCAATACGTTCAACAAATGCTTCATAACATATATATTAGCTTTTATGGCACACAATTTCTAACACAAGTATTGTCTAAGTGCCTTTCTCTTTACTTTGGAAAGTGAGCGCGCATGTATGTATGTGTGCACGTGATTGCATGTTTGCTCTGTATGCCTGTGGCCAAGTGGTGTGTGTGTGTGTGTGTGTGTGTGTGTGTGTGTGTGTTGTGTGTGTGTCTGTGTGTGTGTATGTGTGCATGTGTGCGCCTATTTGTGTGTGCACCTGTTTTTGTGTATGTCAGTTTGTGTGTGTGCGTATGAAGTGTGTGTGTGTGTGTGCGTGTGCTTGTGTGTGTGAGCGAGAAAGAGAGAAAGAGAGAGAGCATGCAAGATCTGCATGCCTGTAGCTAAGTGTGTGTGTGTGTGTGTGTGTGTGTGTGTGTGTGTGTGTGTGTGTGTGTGTGTGTGTGTGTGCAACTGTGTGTGTGCAACTGTGTGAATGAATGTTGTGTGCATGTTTTTGTTTTTGTAGGGTTTTTTTCAGGTTTTTTTTCTTTTTTTGTGTTTTTGTTTTGGCTTGGGGGGGGATGCCAATACATATCCAGTAACTATTTCTATAAGTTTCCTATAGATGTTTATAAAAATAAAAAATAAAAAAGACCAATTTCACTTTTGAATGTAGTTTATGAGATAGAATCATCTTGTATTGCAAACAGAATAAAATCTGTATTGCCTAAGATTGTAAATGAAGATCAAACAGCATTTACCAAAAATACACATATCGGTGATCATCTGAGATTGATATTTAATACTATATCCTGTCTAGATAATTATAATCTACCTGGCCTGTTGTTAAATGTAGACTTTGAAATGGCATTTGATTCGACTGACTGGAATTTTATGTCTAAAGTTATGAAAGCATTTGGTTTCCAGAAAGAACAATCTAATAGTGGGGGAAAAACAAGCGCAGGCCAACAACCCCTCCGTTACGGGGCCTGCGCTTGTTTTTCCCCCACTATTGGATTGTTCATCTTTGTATTCGTCTGACTTTATTCAAGTTTAAAAGGCTGTGCCAGTCTTGAATAAAAGTTACTCTATGTTAGGTTTTCTTATGGGAGCAAGACTTACCCTACTTGTTTATTGCTTATAGTTTACTGTTCCCTGCCTCATTTTATTTTCAACTGTTGGAAAGCAGTTCACAACATCTGCATTTTCTCAGCTCCGTAACGTCCCATCCATTCTGACCGACAACATTTTTGTCTATTTCCTTCTCTATTATGTGTATGTATGTATGTCTTTATCAGTTTGTCCATCTATGCTCTGTACCCCCCGCACATGCATATACTTTGATATAATTGTGATATGCATGTTTTATGGAATACTTTATTGTATATCACATTGTAACCATGTTAAAGGATATATACATGTGTAAGCAATATCTGATCAACATGTTGTCAACAACTTGATAAGGTGAGGGGGGAGGGGGATGGGGGGAGTGGATGAGGAGGGAGTGGGTTGGTGTTTGTTCGGGGAGGGGGTGGGTGGGAAGATGATGATGTTGTTATTGTTCTTGCTGTTTTCTCACCCTATTTTTTGTCTTCACTGTGTGAAATATTATAAAAAGTTAATAAAAATGTTTGAAAAAAAAAGTTTCCTATAGACTGCAACCCATTACACACTAAGCCCCTTACAGAGAAACAGCGCGTCAAAGCAGCTACTGAGAAACAGCGCATCAAAGCAGCAGCCTTTTGACCAAGGCACGGCCCAGCTGTGGCGGTCGGCAATGACGGCCTCCCCTCCGGCATCAGGACAGTCTCTCCAGCACCCAGCCATCCTCCATCTCTGTGGTCAGCTGTCTGTCAATGACCTCTTCTGGTCGAGGTCGGCGGAATCTCAGACGATCGGAGAAAAAGTTGGAATGTCCAAGATAAAACTCAATAACGGTTGGTACCACTCGGTAGCATTCCCTGCACAATGCAATGGATTCCACTTCAACATTGAACAGCTGCAGTCATGATGTGCATTTTTGTCACCCTTTTCTCTTTTTTTCTTCAAATGATATTGATTAATCATGTTAAAAATGAATTTCTGAGAAAGTTTAAATGATGGTGTCAGCAGTGAAAATCGTAACATTCGGTCGAAATCACCTCAAGGGAGACTATTAAGACAAACCATTCATAAAAATGGTAACATGCTGACAACAATATTTTTCAAAAACGAACTCTTACTCTGTCACATCATCATCAACCATGTCTCTTCTTGTTTTATCCTCTCATCCTTTCTTTCCATCCGTTTACAGTGTTCGTAATTATTAGTGTCTCTGATTCATTGCCAAGTGCCATTGTCCAAAAGCCATTTGTACAGTTAACTTCGCCATCTAATCATATTTGTGTTACAAGAGCCATCATCACTGGGAGATTTGTACTATAAATATTGTCGTCTCATTATACTTTGGCTGTCGCCGGACATTGCCTCTGGGACATTTATGCTGTTAATCTAGCTGTCTCATACAGCCCTGATGTGGCCCTTTGCGGTCGGCTGGGCTATAAGCAACATTATCTTATCTCTTAGCTGTCTCATTACGCTGGCATTGTCAATGGTCCTCACTGTGAGGACATTATGCTGCTATTTTTGCTGTCTTGTTATAAGTGTTAACTGTGCCGTCTCACTATGTTTATGATGTTAAAGGCTATTATGACAAGAAAGATTTGTTCTGTTCATTTCGCTGTTTCATTACATTAATTTTGTCAATGTCCTCAACGTGAGGACATGGTGCTGTTCATTTTACTGTCTCATTATATTTGTGTTGCCAAAAGCCCTCTGTCTTATCATCTTTGCGCTGTCAAATGCCATCACCTCTGCAGTCATGAAATATGGGCTGGTACACCCATGGGAACGCTCCCCTGGAGGTTCTGTCGTGCCACATCCGGTGGCATTACACAATGGCATCTGCCAGGTAGCAATTATGTCCCTTGGCGTCTTAATGGAATGCCCTCTGTGTGCCTGCATCCCATGTGAGCACAGCGCAGGCTTCCAAGGGTGATGCAGGATTGCTCCCAGCTGGTTTGTTCGGCAGATGAGGACACCACTTCTCTGGTCCCAACCGCGTCTTCGGGTGTATCTTTTTCTTTTCTTCTAGTGACATTTGTCTTGTTGATTGTGCAGTCTCACTGTGTCACTGTTTTCTTACCATGTAATCTCACTGTGTCTGTGCTGCTATAGGCCATTATGACAGAGACATTTGTATTAGTTTTGTTGTCTCATTACTGTTGTGTTGTCACATGCCATTGTCCTAGGGACATTTGTGTTGTTAATTTCACGGTCTCATTACATCTGTTCAGTCAAAGACCACTGTTTGAAAAAATTGTACTCTCATTTTGCTGTCAAATGGTTTTTGTGTTGTCCAATGACATTGTCTATTAGACGCTTGTAAATGGTATTGGTTCTGTCAAAGGTTGTTGTTTCAAGGATATTTAAAATCATGGTAATTCTGCTGTCCCATTACATTTGTGTTGTCAAAGGCCATTGTTCAGAAACACCTCTGCTGTCAATTTCGCTGTGTCAAATGTAATCAGGTCTGAGTCTCTCAAAGATGTGACCTTTCTTTGCAACCGTCTGCTCCCCGTTTCACATGATATGACCGGGAGTACCTGAAGCCTATGTTTTATGAATATATTCTATAACAGAAAGCCAAAAAAGATCAATATACAGCATAAGAAAAAAATTACAACAAAACAAACCCTTAAGCTGCTTGCCGAAGAATTTCAGAAAGATCTAATAACCTGCACTGAACAGTTAATTCAAACAACATACACAATTACGTGATGTAATTATCTAGTTCTTTTCTCCAAGTTCGTTACCTTTCCTATTCATAACACATGCAGGTATTGCACCATGCTTTAAATTGAAGAGAACTTGAAGACTCCGTAAGCCATAGACTGATAAGTAGACCGACTCAAGTTAACTCTTGTTCTCTGTGTATTCGAGAGACTGTTGTGGTCAACCGAGGTTTGGTATGTAGTGTCCTGTGTGCGTCACAGTCACAACAGGCACCACAGTACTCTGCACCAGTGCAGTGTCTCCTCTGGCGTGTAGTCTTGACATGACCTGACACTGATGGTTCCCTGTGGATTGACGTTGCTGAACCAGTGCAGGAAGATTCTAGATGAGGCTGTGTGTGGTTACATTGAATGGTTGAAGTGTAATGTCCCTGAGGGCACCAGAAAGAGAGTTGGAAAGCCAGTGTCCTATCTGTGGCAACCTGTCAGCGAGGGATGGAAGGTTTGTACCTACCAGCTGGGTGCTTTGGGAACAGGCTTGCTCTCATCAGAGTATTTCGATGTTGCTTCCCGATGCTTCTGCAGCAAAACCTAGAAGTATGAAGCCATCAGTGATTAAGTGTGTCTCATTTATATCATTTCCGTTTACAGCTATTCACGCACATTATACATTGTGGATGCAAGCTTAACAAAAATTACAGACATACATGCACGCACACATGCATGCACGCATACACGCGTGCACTGACACGCACGCACGCACACACACACACACACACACGGACACAGCATGTAAACTTACACACTCACTATTCCCTTCTCTACTTTAAGACCCTTTTTAAAACGAAACCATACTGAATAAGAGAACACACACACACACACACACACACACACACACACACACACACATCAAGCAATCTACTGTTTAAACTGATATTATTTATTCACTGATCTAAGTATTTTATACACTTTTCTTTCCAACTCAGCAAAGCTTTCACTATAGAAGTCATTGCACCTGTAGCCTGTTGCACATAACCCAGGAGTTATCATGCCTGTAGCCTGTTGTGCATGACCCAGGAGTCATAACACCTGTAGTCTGTTGTACATGACCCAGAAGTCATCACGCCTGTAACCTGTTGTACATGACCCAGAGTCACAACACCTGTAACCTGCTGTACATGACCCAGAAGTCAAAATCTCTGTAACCTGTTGTACATGATCCAGGAGTCATAACACCACAAGCCTGTTGTACAGACTCAGGAGTAATAACACCTGTAGCCTGTTGTACATGACTCAGGAGTCATTAACACCTGTAACCTGTTGTATGTGATCCAGGAGTCATAACATCACAAGCCTGCTGTACATGACTCAGGAGTCATAACACCTCTAGCCTGCTGTACATGACTCAGGAGTCATAACACCTCTAGCCTGTTGTATATGACCCAGGAGTCATCACACCACTAGCCTGTTGTAAAACATCTCTAGCCTGTTGCACATGACTCAGGAGTCATAACACCTGTAACCAGTTGTCCATTACCCAGGAGTCATAACACCACTAGCCTGTTGTAAAACACCTGTAGCCTGTTGTACATGACTCAGGAATCATGACACCACTAGCCTGTTGTACATGACTCAGGAGTCATCACACCTCTAGCCTGTTGTACATGACTCAGGAGTCATCACACCTCTAGCCTGTTGTACATGACTCAGGAGTCATCACACCTCTCGCCTGTTGTACATGACCCAGGATTCATCACACCTCTAGCCTGTTGTACATGACCCAGGAGTCATAACACCTCTAGCCTGTTGTACATGACCCAGGAGTTATCACACCTCTAGCCGGTTGTACATGACCCAGGATTCATCACACCTCTAGCCTGTTGTACATGACCCAGGAGTCATCACACCTCTAGCCTGTTGTACATGACCCAGGAGTCATCACACCTCTAGCCTGTTGTACATGACCCAGGATTCATCACACCTCTAGCCTGTTGTACATGACCCAGGATTCATCACACCTCTAGCCTGTTGTACATGACCCAGGAGTCATCACACCTCTAGCATGTTGTACATGACCCAGGATTCATCACACCTCTAGCCTATTGTACATGACCCAGGAGTCATAACACCACTAGCCTGTTGTTTAAAACCTGTAGCCTGTTGTACATGACCCAGGAGTCATCACACCTCTAGCCTGTTGTACATGACCCAGGAGTCATAACACCTCTAGCCTGTTGTACATGACACAGGAGTCATCACACTTCTAGCCTGTTGTTAAACACCTGTAGCCTGTTGTACATGACCCAGGAGTCATCAACCCTCTAGCCTGTTGTTAAACACCTGTAGCCTGTTGTACATGACCCAGGAGTTATAACACCTCTTGGCCTGTTGTACATGACCCAGGAGTCATCACACCTCTAGCCTGTTGTATATGACCCAGGAGTCATAACACCTCTAGCCTGTTGTACATGACCCAGGAGTCATCACACCTCTAGCCTGTTGTACATGACCCAGGAGTCATCACACCTCTAGCCTGTTGTACATGACCCAGGAGTCATCACACCTCTAGCCTGTTGTACATGACCTAGGAGTCATCATACCTCTAGCCTGTTGTACATGACCCAGGAGTCATCACACCTCTAGCCTGTTGTACATGACCCAGAAACCATACCACCTCTAGCCTGTTGTACATGACCCAGGAGTCATAACACCTCTAGCCTGTTGTACATGACCCAGAAACCATACCACCTCTAGCCTGTTGTACATGACCCAGGAGTCATAACACCTCTAGCCTGTTGTATGTGACCCAGGAGTCATAACACCTCTAGCCTGTTGTACATGACCCAGGAGTCATCACACCTCTAGCCTATTGTACATGACCCAGGAGCCTAACACCTAATCTGCTATGCATGACTGAGGCTTTAACGCTGTACGGAAATCTGCCTACCTAAGCATCTGTCATTGAACCCTGACAACAACAAAGACGAAAATGACGTTAACGATGACGATGATGATGATGATGACTAAGACGAAGATGATGAATGATGTTGATCATGATGATGATGATGATGATGACAATGATTGTGACGAAATGCTTGACAACTTTACCCGATCGGTCCCAAACCCCATCTTGCACAAACTGTACAAAAGGCAGAATAGATTTCAAATCTATGCCAACTCTCCCCTTTCAATCCCGCCCCCCCCCCCCCCCCTCTTATCACTTGACACAAAGGCACCAGGCCTTCTCCCCCCCCCCCCCCCCCCCACCCACCCCCCCCCCCCCCCCCTCTCTCTCTCTCTCTTAGAACGGCATGGGCCGCCCAGCTTAACACCGTATGTTACAAAGAAAGTTTATACGTCACTCGTGTAGACGTCACTGCCTTTTCCCCTTCTCTCTCTCTCTCTCTCGCATATCTACTTTGCCAGCGATTGACTTATAGTCGGCGCACTACAGAGAACCCTCTCCCTTCTCGCTCACCTCCCTCCTCTCCACATCCACCGTCCACTCGCAGACAGTCGCACACAGGTGGTTGATGACATCATTGTGTCAGACAAGCGCTTTGCTCATTAGCATTCGTTCTAAAAATGTGTGCATAAATTATCAGTCGTTGATATATGCGCCAAGGCACGGGTATAGTTCAAACGTCTGCACTTGGACCAATCCACAGAAAGGGGTGAGGAATGACAGGCAAATCTTCTCCCTTTGTCTCATTTTGATTGACACCTTGTCAGCCAGATCAGAAATCTGATTTGACAGTTTAGTGTTTAAGATAGGGATACATAGTCCCTGATGCTCACTTTTCCTGAAGACCAGCTGTAGATCAGAACTAAGTGACAAGAGACATGCCAGAGGTAAATCATGAGAGACGGCATGGTTATCTCCCTCTGATCTCAAAAAACCAGTCTGAGTTAATGATTCTCCCCACAAATGTGAGTTGAAATTATGTTATAACATTTTGAATCTATGCATTGATTATATCTATGCCATATGGTTTAACAGTGTAACTTTGTGCTAATACTTGGTGACATTCATTGAAATGATGAATGTATGTTCTGTGTAGTAGTTTGCTTGCCACCATGTGGTAAAAGCTATCACCATGTGGTTATGATTCTTTGTTAACAATCTGACCACTAGTCTTTGTGTTCAACCTGACTTTTGCCAGTAAGCAATTCTATCTATTAAGATGATAACTAAATGATAAACTTAGATCAGAAAAACAGTATACCTGTACTAGGTTAAAACTGCTAAGTTGATTTATAAATACTGGTGATTGTTGGAATGCTTTATAGTGTACACCACATGTGTACTTGGGCTAAGTGTATTCCAAGTTAATGTGATTTAATTCATAAGAAACATTGAAGAGTTATTTGACTGAAACTGTTAGCATTGTATTATTGTCTCCTACCCTTTTGTAAGCTTAACCCAGCCTTTGAACAAAATTGGAAATTGATAGTTATAGTAGAAACTCTACAACAGAGCAAACATTTGCTGGCTGAGTTCTCACATCTCTTCTGAAAGATAGAGGGTAAATGTGAGAACTCGACAAGCCAGCCACTCAGCTACTTAACTACAGACCAGGTTCTCTTTATCGCAGACCTGGGACCG
>CM031599.1:37858979-37863979 GCA_018398815.1 Conus ventricosus | reverse complement strand
TAGACTTGGTTTGTAATCGTCACCATTCCTGGAAAAGGAAATCTCCAACACTGCCAGAATTATGCACCATCAGCTTGAACAAGCATGCCAGAAAAGTCATGTTCAAAGTCATTCTGAATAGTTTACAGCTGCAAGCATATACCATGATTGCTAAAAAAGAGTACTTAGTACCACCTTATCAGTTGTACATAGCAGTTACTTAGTACCACCTTACCAGTTGTAGCATCTAGTAAGTACCACCTGATCAGTTGTACAGAGCTGCCAACCTGCTCATGCGGCTTACAGTAGCATTTCACAATTTTCACAGTAGCATTTCCAATTTGACAGTAGCAACTTAATTTTGCGCGCGTTCTAAAAAGAAATCAGGCCTATAACCAGTTTTACGGACCACATTAAAGCTACAGTACTCTTAGTATATCTATAAATGTTATTATACAGAGATGAAGCAGAGGAAGAGGGCAAATTGTAAAAAAAAATCTACTCACACACTCCAGTTAAGGGGGAATCTGTTGCTGTTGCCTTGCTGCAGCATTTGATGAACCCTGACACACCTTCTTCTTCTCTGCTCACCATCATGAAGTTGAATATTCTGGCATTATGTTATACATTCTCATTCTGATTTGCTGTAATATTGTTTGGTCCACTATTTCAGTCCTATAGCAGTGGTGGGAGGCCTTACTTTGTTCTGGGTGGAAAGTTGGGGTGGGGTGGGAAGTTGGGGGGGGGTGGGAAGCCTAGGGGCCTACTGGGGGGAAGGTGGGGGTTGAGGGGGGGGGGGGGGGGCAGAGAGTCTTTTGTTCCCTTCTTGCACTTGGCTAGCACACTGTCATCAAAAGCTTTCTCATGGCAGTTTCCTCCCTCAGATTTAAGAACCAGGAGAATTCTGTGGTGTCCTTCATCATTGATGCTCTGAACATTGTCCTGTTTCTGCGAGCCACACTGAAACACTCTCTCACAGGCAGCATTGCTCACTGGCAGAAGCAGTATGCCCAGCATGACCCTTGGAAGAACCTTGAACCTGATTGCCTCGTTGCAGTCTTCACTTTAGAAATCTGTGCCCACAGTTCTTCTGTTGGAACTTTTCCCTCAGTCTTGAGGTGAGATGGAAGCTCCCAGCTCTGGTAGTCAATGAATTCTGCCTGTAGCTGGTCTTTCACTGTGGCCAAGGCTTCTTGTGGAGTCTCATGTCCCTTCACTTAATGTGCCAGAACACAGGGGTATCTCTCCACAAAATACTCCAGTGATGAGAACAGGGCAGTCTCCTTCAGCTTGATGTCAGCTACTTAGCATGGCCCACACAGGTTCTCCTACAGGAAAGACCTTGGTTTTGAGGTAGGTGCAAGCTGTTTGGTAGAAGCTGATACATCTTTTGTGAACTGCTCTGCAACCCTGTCCTTGAGACCAGAAAGGTACTGCTTTGTGGCTGTGCCGATGAGGATGTCCTTCAGGTCCTTGATGTTGTACCGGGCTGTAAAGTCAGCCTCCAGTAGAGTAGCACTGCTGAGAGCCGAGGGTTTCAGGAAGCTGATGAGTAGCTTTCGGTAGAACTGCTCCAGGATTCTCCTCACCACATGGACTTTGGCTGCGTCTGTCTGAAGTTCTTTTTTTCAGGCTGTCAAAGGACTCCATGGCAAAGGACAGGAAGAGGTATAGAGCTTTGCAGTTTTCCTCTTGAGAAAGTTGTAGACTCTTGTTCGGATGCTGCTCCTCTTTTGTTGTTCTTCAGAATCAGATTTTCCCAGGGTGTCTTTCTTGCATTCTTCTTCAAAGAACTTCTCCAGTGGTGTCCACTGCTGGAGTAGTCGCTTGAGGGCAAGACCCATGGACAGCCACCTGGTGGGGCAGTGATCAACCAAACTGAGCTCTGGTGTCCACATTTCTTTTGCAGATCTTTGAATCTTTTCTCCCTGTTGGTACTCTGCTCATGTACCAGGAAATTTGGCGCAAGATGTCGTCAAAGTCAAACTCACCTTGGAAGGCTTTGGTACTTTTTGACTGCAAGGGTTTAGGAGATGACACACACATCCTGCCATGTGCACGTTTGGGACCTTCTGTCTAATGTAACTGATCACACCTTTGTTCACCCGGTCATGGTAGCTGCATTGTCGCACACAAGTGACAAGCACTTGGTCCAATCAATTCCAAATCCACTCAGAGTCTGGTCCAACAAGTTGAGAAATACTCTCCAGTAGAGGTGTCAGTGGATGTAGGGTTGGCAAGTGGATGTACCCATTGGCATCACAGAATCTCACGACTATGGGGTAGTTTTTCTCTCCTCCCTCTTGACTGCCGTCTGTGCCTATCACAAATGGTCCAGTTTTCATGTGGCTTGCACAGTTTTTCATAGCTTCTTTCGCCAAGCACTTGGTTATTGCTGTTGCTTTCGTACGAGCACACTTGAACTCTTGTGCTGTCTTGCTGTCAGGAAACATTTTTCGGAAGAGTGGACCAGCATGGTCTCTGCCGACAGAGGAAGGTTGTGCTCAACCAAGAAACTCACAAAAAAGGTCTCTGCCCCTAATCGCTGCATAATCCACAGAACTTCCTCCAGGAACAAAGCCAAAGCTTGATACTTCGTGTTTGGTTTTTCCCCCGCTTTCTTCTTGTGATTCCACGTGGCGACGTGGTGCTTTATGTCGTTCAGTCCTCCAAAGGCTCACAGAAAAATCAAGCTCACACGATTTGCAGTGTACTTTAGTGAGGTCGGTAGGGCATCTCAGAATGCATGGGTATTTCTCTGTATACTCCGCACGATATTCTGGCAGCTAGTCTTGGGCGCTTCACACCACTTTCTTTTTTCTCCCGGAGACGCGCTCTCCGTTCGCTTCTTGGACGCCATTGTTGCGAACTGAGCAAGACGGAAGTCGCCATTGATTGGTCGAAATGATCACGTGCTACAGTAAAACCGAAAGCGGAAATGCAGTTCCGACAGACCGTTAGAGACGTTACTTAGCGCTGTCCATACAAAACGAAAGTATCTTCGAATTTTTTTGTTTCACCGTAGCAATTAATGATCGTAGTAGCGTCGTAGCAAGCATTCTCTTGGCGTAGCAAACTAAAGGCGATCTCGTAGCAGTTGGCAGCTATGGTTGTAGTAGTTACTTAGTACCACCTGATCAGTTGTAGTAGTTACTTAGTACCACCTGATCAGTTGTAGAGGTTACCCAGTACCACCTGATCAGTTGTAGTAGTTACTTAGTACCACCTGATCAGTTGTAGTAGTTTACTTAGTACCACCTGATCAGTTGTAGAGGTTACCTAGTACCACCTGATCAGTTGTAGTAGTTACTTAGTACCACCTGATCAGTTGTAGTGGTTACTTAGTACCACCTGATCAGTTGTACTTGTAGTAGTTACTTAGTACCACCTGATCAGTTGTAGTAGTTACATAGTACCACCTGATCAGCTGTAGTGGTTACTTAGTATCACCTTATCAGTTGTAGAGGTTACTTAGTACCACCTGATCAGTTGTAGTAGTTACTTAGTACCACCTGATCATTGTAGTAGTTACTTAGTACCACCTGATCAGTTGTAGCAGTTACTTAGTATCACCTTATCAGTTGTAGAGGTTACTTAGTACCACCTGATCAGTTGTAGTAGTTACTCAGTACCACCTGATCAGTTGTAGAGGTTACTTAGTACCACCTGATCAGTTGTAGTAGTTACTCAGTACCACCTGATCAGTTGTAGTAGTTACTCAGTATCACCTGATCAGTTGTAGAGGTTACTTAGTACCACCTGATCAGTTGTAGTAGTTACTTAGTACCACCTGATCAGTTGTAGAGGTTACTTAGTACCACCTGATCAGTTGTAGTAGTTACTTAGTACCACCTGATCAGTTGTAGTAGTTACTTAGTACCACCTGATCAGTTGTAGTAGTTACTTAGTACCACCTGATCAGTTGTAGTAGTTACTTAGTACCACCTGATCAGTTGTAGAGGTTACTTAGTACCACCTGATCAGTTGTAGTAGTTACTTAGTACCATCTGATCAGTTGTAGTAGTTACTTAGTACCATCTGATCAGTTGCAGTGGTTACTTAGTACCACCTGATCAGTTGTAGCTACTTAGTACCACCTGATCAGTTGTAGCTACTTAGTACCACCTGATCAATTGTAGTAGTTACTTAGTACCACCTGATCAGTAGTAGCAGTCACTTAGTACCACCTGATCAGTTGAAGCAGCTACTTAGTACCACCTGATCAATTGAAGCAGTTACTTAGTACCACCTGATCAGTTATAGTAGTTACTTAGTACCACCTGATCAATTGTAGTGGTTACTTAGTACCTCCTGATCAGTTGTAGCAGCTACTTAGTACCACCTGATCAGTTGTAGTGGTTACGTAGTACCACCTGATCAGTTGTAGTAGTTACTTAGTTCCACCTGATCAGTTGTAGAGGTTACTTAGTACCACCTGATCAGTTACAGTAGTTACTTAGTACCACCTTATGAGTTGTAGTAGTTACTTAGTACCACCTGATCAGTTGTAGAGGTTACTTAGTACCACCTGATCAGTTATAGTAGTTACTTAGTACCACCTGATCAGTTGAAGAGGTTACTTAGTACCACCTGATCAGTTATAGTAGTTACTTGGTACCACCTGATCAGTTGTAGTGGTTACTTAGTACCACCTGATCAGTTGTAGTAGATACTTAGTACCACCTGATCAGTTGTAGTAGATACTTAGTAACCACCTGATCAGTTGTAGTGGTTACCTAGTACCACCTTATCAGTTGTAGTGGTTACCTAGTACCACCTGATCAGTTGTAGTGGTTACCTAGTACCACCTGATCAGTTGTAGTAGTTACTGAGAACCACCTGATCAGTTGTAGTTGTTACTTAGCACCACCTTAGCAGTTATAGTGCCTGCTAGTATGTTTTTATCAGTTGTAGTGGTTCATTGTTCAACCTTACCAGTTGTAGTGGTTATGAGTATCACCTTATCAACTGTAGCGGTTGCCAGTACCTTACCTGTCGAAGTGATCATCAGTATGAAATCA
>CM031599.1:37843554-37858879 GCA_018398815.1 Conus ventricosus | reverse complement strand
GTACCTATCTTTTTGGGCTAATTAGTTCTGTATTACATTCAACTGGGCCGATACAATGTTTAATGTTCACTCGCGCTTGCACAGATGAATTTTTAAAATTTCTACAGAATTCTGTTTATTTTTTGCTTGAAGTATGCGTCAATAATCTACTCATTGTTCGTATCAATGTGTAATGTGGTAGCCTCGCTGGTGAAAGCATCAGCAGTAAGTCAACATGATTTTTGTCTGGCTCGCCATCGTTGGGCTGTTCTTAGACACTTTAATGGGCTGTAGATTTGTTTCCTCATCCCATGTGTAGATATTAACAGTTATTGGTTTGTTTTGTTCTTCAAACTGATCAATTTGATCCACGCTAACAGGAAAGGATATTCCACTAAAGTTAAGATCATTGATGTAAGGTTCATAGTTAGATACTCTCTCTGCGTTTTTGCGGACGTAATGCAGCCTTGCGAGAACACACCACATAAAGCATTTGTTGTCCGAATTCTTTATGTTTAGAACTGCTCTTTTTGCAACTAATGCTTGAGGTAGTGGAATGTAAGCCTTACCAACAATCGGCGCATACTTAGCCTGTTTTAATCTGATCTCTAAGACTTCGCCTCTGACCAACCAGAGCCCCTCATTTGGCTTTTTTCAGCAGCCACATCAACTGTGTAAGCAGTTGGTCTGCCCAACCAGGTGTTAAGTCATTATGAGAAAGAATAGTCTGTTGTTTATCGAGACCCAGACTTCTAGATTTTCTTCATTATTGTTACATAGTCGATTAAAACAGCTAACATTACTTTAACTGGCGGGTCTATTGTTAGTTTACCTGGAACTTGAGAAATTGCATGAGCAACACTTGCCTGTACGCTTGCTGGATCAATGACTTCTAAATCAATATCATTTAGTGCTCTTGATATACGCTCTCCCTTAAGCATTCCTTAAAACAATTCGTCCGGTCCTTCATATATCTTAGCCATGCTGAGTTTCTTTTCTAACTCAAAATATTTATTTAAATAAAAAAAATACTTAATCAGAATCAATATCAACGTCTTTTTACGCTTGGACTCATAAACTAAAGTATAAACACCTTTTGGCGTTGTTAATGTGAGCTGTTTAGAACAGAGTTTAATGTTTCGTTTACTTTTTTTAAGCATTCCTTTTTTATCTGCTCGCGTCTGGCTGTTGAAAAAAAACTTGCCCTCGCCTTTCTTTGAAGATCAAACTTTTGTCTTTTATAGTCATCAAAATCGACCTGTAAACGATTAAATTCTTCATCCGTGATGTTTGAGTCGCTAGTGCTTTTATTTATTATCAGCTTAAAGGAACTAAGTTTAGCTGTTATTAGTTGAACCATAGCTGTGTGCTTTTGGAGTTTAGTTTTTAATTTTTTGCCAGCACACTTACAGCTAATGAACACAGGCCAAGAGCTAAAGACAAACCACCTAGGGGTAAAGCTGGGGGTGCACCTACACCTTTGCTAAGAGGCCTACACTCGTTCCTGCTGATAGGCACTTACAGTTGATGCTCCAGTATTAACATATGTAACAGCATTACAGGCAGCAGAATACCTTCGTTTGGTTTGGCTGTATTTTGAAAGGTCCTGCTCTAGTTTTTGTTGCATTTGTGTAATGTTGTTAATCTGAAGGTTTTATGCCAGGGGTTTCTACTATCTCTTCTCTTGGCGACTCTGGCGCTGTAGCACATTGGATAAACCTGAACAGACATGTTTTTTTAAAAATGAAAAAATAATTTAGTATTGTATATCTTTTAATCTGTTATCTTCAATATTCAGCTGCGCATCATATATTAAAAACAAATACACGTTAAGCGGTTTATCGGCCTCTTTTTCTTACAATTTGAATGTTTATTATGTCTCTGACAGTTTCTCCCGCTTCCATGTAACTGATTATCCTCTGTTGACCTTAGGTCAATCCATAAACCGTATTTCGTTGTTAAATAATGATCAAGTCTACGCTGTGAAGATGTAGATCTTTAGACACAAGGTCAACTGTTGGATTTCTACACCTCCCGCCTCCAAACAATTTTCTTATTTCATCAAAATGCTGATAAGGTTTAAGCCCGCTAGCGTAGATTTGGTTAGGACTACCCTCAATTGTACATTGCACTTTCGTTATTTTAGGATTAATAAAATTTTCAGTTTGTCTTTCGAATGGTCCTTCATCTTCACACAGCAATAAAATACCTTTAAGCGATCTTGCTGTGGCACTAAAACTGAAATTCCATATAGTGTCTGCCCTGCTTTTAGGATATTTAGAATGATGAATCACTCTTTCGTAATATATTGCTAATTTTGACTGATATTGTTTGCTGGATCATCCTCGCTAAGTTAGGGTTGCTAACGATGTCAAACTCTAACGAGATGTCAGAAATGCTGTACTTTGCTTCGGTGTCTGCAGATAGAATAACATGTTTGTAGTCATTAAAAGTTAGTTCATATGACAATCTGTCTTTTAACGCTCCTTGAAAGTATGGGGCATGCGCTTTTAACAACTCAAAATCTAAGGGTATGGAAAAGCGATTTCCATACGCATAACTTACGGCTGCAAACCTTTTGCCGTCTTTAAAATCTGCGGCGCCTATTCTATGTTTTAGTGCTTCTTCATTTTCGATTCCTTGAAACGCAAGATCAGACCTTTCGTTCCCGGTTAGCCATAGATCAGAATAGGTTAAAAATATGTCTGCATTATGTAAAGAAAATATTTCTTCCCCCTCAAGTTTTATAGAAATTTTCTTAACGATTGCCCCCCCAGATTCTGTACAACTGTCCTGTTTGGGTCTGTTGTTGAAGCGAGTTCTATTTTGAAAGTAAGTTGCGCAGAGCCTGGCACAATTCACTTCATCCGCTCCCGGTCTGGAAATTTGACTGTAAGAATTTGATCCGCATCAATAGTAGACGGATTATTTGGAACAGTAATATTCCGCTTATTTCCCTTCACGCCAAAGGGCTCTTTCAATCTTCTATGCGGGTCAAGAATCGAGCCATAAGTTTTGGACATTTTTTTATAAAACAAAATAAAAAGTTTATTATTAAAGAAACATGGCAGGCATTGAAGGTGAAGAAGATTATGATGTTTTTGATTCTGGAGACGACATGAGTGAAACGGCTCCTTTGGTACAGCATCGCTCGGGGCTCTAAATGCGGCGTGAATTAACAGAAATCATGTTAGATCATTGTCCCAAAAATTTAGCCTTGAACCTCCCGAAGTTTTAGACCCTAATGATTTTGAACGAGATGATGATGGCCATTTTTTTGTAAGAAACGACCAAGGACAACGCGTTCAGCTTACAACTAAACGAGACCCATTAAAGTTTTTAGCCGGGGGTTCAATTAGACAAAGACTCCCTGCGAGCGTACAAAATCGCCTTGGCATTGCTAAACCAAAATTAGATAGGGATGCAGTTGCTAAACTTCAAAACACACTGCAAGAACTTCCAACAGATAACCAAATACAAAACATGGAACTTAAAGAATTAAATCAATCGGCAGACGAATTAATAAATGCAATAGAACAGAAACCAGTTTTCAGAAGAAACAGCATTAAAGACTATACACGACTCACCGCTACCCATGCGAGAAATAGCGGCCCTTGATCATGCTTTAAGAACCATCAGAGGCGAATTAACAAACAATTTAGCAAAACTGGTGAAATAGATGAGCATATAAAAAGAGAAAAAGAAAAACTCGTTGAGGCTGATGACGCCAACTTAGGGCCTGGTGTTAAAGAAAGAATAACCCAAAGACTAAAAGATCTTGAACAAAAAAGATCACAAGACTAGAAGTGTTGTCTACTAACCGAGAACAATTACGAACTCAAGTGAACAGAATAAGAGAAACTATCCAAAGAATTTTATATGAAGACACGACACTAGCAGAACGAATAAGAACACTGTTTAGAGAACAAGGTGTCACATTAGCAAGCGTTATAACAGCCTTAGGATTTGCAATAAGTACACTGGTGTTGGCTATTACAGGCGGCGGTGGTCAAAGTCCAGTGCCTCCCCCGCCATCGCCTCCATCACCGTCTGATAAATCATGGGTAAAAAAACAGCTTGATCATCTTGCGGATTTATTAAAAAAATTAGCCGGTAAAGCTATAGACTCTTTACCGGGTATATTAGGGGTGTTGTTAGCTGGCTTTTGTCTACTGCAGCAAAAGTAGTTGGCTTTATGGCTGAGCACTTATGGGCATTAGTTCTCTTAATAGTTGGGTTAATTTTTAGTAAGATAAAGACCAAGTAATCCTAGGCCAGTTAATCCAAGAACAAGTGCTGTCTTTTCATATTCATGGTCGTTATTTTTTTCGTAGTCTTCAACAGTCTTCGGCTTTGGGCCACGGGGATTGGATGACTTATTCTTGGGTGTTTTTTTACTGCTTGCAATATTACTGGCTCAGAATTTATTTCGTTTTTTCCGACCTTCTGTTCATTTTCCTGCCACAAGGATTTCATTGTTGTAGTTTATTATTGTTCCTATCTGGGGTCTGAGGTCAGAAGGCAGCATGTATAAACCAGTGCCAACAGCAAAGTCTACTTTCGATCTTGCGTATTGTAAAACATTTTGGTACCTTTTAATACTTGAAGGTAAAATCAACTGTAGAATTAATGGCGTCCTCTAAATTTGCTAAGTATGTTTTTGCGCATCAAAACCATAGAAGGATCAGTTATGCTCGATCTCGTTTGTGCTTGCGAACCTAGCAAACACCAAACGTAAGTACGAATAGAGTCGTTTATTCGTTCTATTCCTGCTCTAGTTAAGCCCTTAGAAGTGTCTAAGATAAATGTTGTCCATGCTGTTTTATGCTCTTGCTCTATGGACCGGAGGTGAACAGCTGTGCCTGAAGAGAAAGATGTGTAAGGAGGATTCCAGTCATATTTATACTTTCTGTGCACGCCCCAAAAATAAGGGGTGCCTAGACCTGATTAAGATCCAACTTTTGTCTAAAGTCTGTCTTAACATTAATATTTAATTCGTTACAGATCCTTTCAAAAGCCTTCATGTCTATTCTGTTGCTGAAATGGGTTAAACGGTTTGTCGTTTGGTAATGGTGCTTGCAGTTCAGTTAAAATACGTCTGAAGGTGTAATAGAAATGAATCTGTACACTGACCTCACCAAAGGATCAGATGATTAAATGATCAGCATACGACACTCCACACCCAGTTGATGCACAAACACAGCAAAGTTTAACTGGTTCTGATAAAACTGCATCGGGTGACTAAACCACACTTTCGCGATGTAGTCTTTTTTAATAGGGGGGTTAAGATATCTGCTTAATGGCGTACTCACCTTTACTTGAAAGGTGTCAGTCTGGGTCACAGAAATGTCAAGAGTATCAGTTGTTATATTTTTAAGATTGTATGCGGCCCAACAGAATATTTTGCGTCAGTATATTTGAATGCACTCATTTTTATTCGTTTAAAAAATGTTTGTAACAATAACAACTCAAGACCGTCCTTCGTTTTTAGAACATGCTATTGATAACGAATGCGGAACCAGAACGGTCGCGCTCCATGAAATATTCTACAAAGTCGTATGGTTTAATATAAGCAAAGCCAAGGAGAATAATAAGGTTCTAAAAGTTGACAAAACAGGGCCAAAGTTAGCCAGTTAACAATCCCTGATGGTTATTACGGGTTTTGCTCACTAAAAGAAGCAATGAGTAACTTCGACATTACTCTCAAACTTAACAATGCAAATCTAAAAACAATGTTAACATTCAAGCCTGAAGAAGAAGGAGGTTACTATTTTGATAAAGAGCTAGCTAAAATGTTAGGCTTTGCAGCTGACAATTTTAGATTTAGAGTTACACAAAACAAAACATACTTATGAGGGAGAAAATCCGCTCGATCTTGCATTACATTCATTACTCTATGTTCATTGGATGAGCTGAGCACTGATGAAAACTTATATGATGGAAGGCCCTCAACTGTTTTAAGAGCTCTTCCGTCAGGAAAGCTGCATATTGCGATTATGAAATTATACAATTCCCTAATTTACAGTTTAAAAGATTAGTTTGTGGGAGGGTTGGATCATTTAATATAAAAATCGCAGACAAAGCGGGAAAGTTGTGAAATGTGATAACCTACACATTGTTTTGGAAATAAAATAATTAGCTGTTCTAAAACATGTCGCGTGACCAGAAGAACCGGAGTTACATTAGCGCCTGTGAGGTGTATAACCTTAGAATTAAAAGACCTTGCAGACGTTGCGGACTTTGAACAGAACGGTGAGATAGGCGCTTTGTATGGTTTGAGTACACTAAAGATGGTGATTTATAAACGCAAAGAGGTTAGCGACAACAAAAAGTTTCCTAAACTAGAACAACTGCGCAATCTAGAAGCAAATAATGTTGGCCAGTATGAATATAAAATAGTTCGAAAACCTGACCTCAAATGGCACTTAGAACCATATTTAGAATGGGACATAAAATTTGAATTCATAAGCCCATTTACATTTTTTAGCCGTCAAAAAAGTTTCAGAAAAGCATTCAACTCTGGCCCTTTACATGTAAGTCTTATGCCGGACGACAATAGTCGGGAAAAAAATTGAAATAACGCCGTAATGGGAAAAAACAGTACATCCTCCACAGAAAAGAAACAGTTTTAAAAAAAGCTTCTACAAAAAATTTCAGTTCTTTCCAAGCAGAAAATTAGGGGACACGTTCACAATAATATTTGAAATTTCTGTCTTTAAAGATGTGGGGAGGGATGGGTTGTGGGCGTTAGTGACGACCTTATAAAAGGAATTAATATTAGCTGGCAAAACTTAGACGTTAAACGTCTTAAAGTTACCATCGTCGTTCTTCACAATGGTGAGGATATTAAGGTTATAACAACAAGCAACAAAATCACTGTTGACTTAAATAGAAACAATCTTTCAGAACTGAATTGGATTAATCTTACACATTTAGGTCTTATAGGGTTTTATTATACTGAACAAGTTTGACAGAGAGTATGATAAACATAATAACTGAATTAGATTAAATTCTGCTATAAAACCATGGAGCAGTTAAACTTTATGACAAAAACTCCTCATTGCTCATTGATTAGTGGGCAGACTGGTTGTGGAAAAACAATATTTGTCCTAGACCTATTACAAAACAGTTTATCGCTATAATTTTGATCATATTGTGATTTTCTGCCCAACACTTAAATGGAACAAAGCATATCATGATAGAAGGTTTATATGGACAGATGATGACATATATTTAGTTGATCCTAGCAATAAACTGAGTGAGTGTTTAGAACAGTTTTATAGACTGTTTGAAGGAACGCAGACACTATTTATTATGATGACTGTTCGCAGAAAGAGACATAGTTAAAAAAAGAAATACTTTGTCAAAACTGGCTTTCAGTGGAAGACTGCTGGAATAAGTGTGTGGATTTTATGTCAAAAATATAACTCGGTTTTAAAAGACTTATAGAGAACAGTTAAAGACTGTAGTTTTATTTCACATGAAAGACAGAGACTCATTTGATGAATGTTTGCGCGAAAATGATGTTATTGAAAATGATCAAGAAAACCGCAGGATTAAACAAAAACTGAAATCTGAAAAGTTTAGTAAATTAGTATTGAAAACGGATAACCCTACACAGTATGTTTGTTTGTAGGGTCGTTATTTTTTGGTTATTGAAAGAGAATGTGTGATGGATTATTATTTTTAATTCGTTGTTGAAGTCTTACTTGGCAGAGAACGGGGAAACACGGATTCAAGGTCGGCCGCTCGAAACCGGTTAAGACCGGTTGAGAGCGGGTGAGCTTGAATCCGTGTTTCCCCGTTCTCTGCTCTGCCAACCAGCTGTTTTTAAAACATCATGTTACAGTTAGGAGAGGGATTCCAGGCAACCATCGATCGCAAGCCCTAGTAGAAAACTTTAATAAGAATCTAGCTGAACGTCTGTTTACCTATCAATATCACAGAGAAATTATGGACAGAACGCGCAACACAGAATGGGTTAGGAGATTGCCATCAGTCTTACGTGCCATGAACAATGAAGAATTTAAAGCAACAGGCCTTAAACCAGTGAATGCGATCAAATTAAAAAAAATTAGCATTACTGAAGATGCGCAGGGGACTCAAAAACTCTTGCCGTTTGGGCTAAAAGTAAGATACTTGTATGCTCCTGGAGAGGCAGAGGGCGATGTTAGAATTAGAGCCACAGATCCTATATGGAGCATAGATGTATATGAAGTTGAAAGAATTATGAAGACAGACCCTCCCGTATATTATTTAAGAGAGACTCTCTCTTCTAAAAAGCCAGCCCCTAAAAGATCGTTTGTTCGTGAAGAGTTGCAAGTTGTCCCGCCAAATGCAGTGAGTTAAACTTAATTTTTATGTCCTTGGAGAGAATGTAAATATCTATGTTCAAGACCACCCATGTTATTTTGCACGAAAACCCCCGTTTCAATGTGTTAATTATGTCGATTTTTGGCGGTTTTGCGTGTTAATTTTTTTGTAAAACAGGTGTTAATTTTGGCTAAAATTGACATGTGATGGACGTGATTTAGATGTGAAAAGGGGGTTTTCGGGCAGAATAAGATAGGCGAGCTTGAACCCGTATAAAGACATTCTCTACATCTCAGTTACAGTGACACCACTGGACCTTGAACCAACTTCCAAGATAGGAACATTACTAGTATCTTCTTTTGCAGGCATGCCTACCCCCAAATTTGCTTTCAGGGACAATACAGACAGAAACCAGGGACAAATCCGTAAAATCAGGGACAAATCCGTAAAATCAGGGACAGAACAGTGTCAAGATAGAAACATTGATTTCCGCCAGATTTCACTGAGAAATCGCACACACACACGTCTTGAGGAAGGCAAACGAAACAAATGCGGGTTCCGCCTGGCGGCCATTCTCCCTACCACATGGACAACAACAGATGAGTCATTTTTCGTTCTTTGTTTGTACTGTCCTAAATGTTAAATGTGATCTTTTTTTTCTTCTTTTTTTTTCCTCTTGCCTGAAGAAGACCCAAGAGGTTGAAATGCATCGTGGCTTGTCATGTGCTTTGTTTGTCAATGTCATTGGCGGTAACTAACGCCCTCTCTTTCTAAATTAAACTTAACAAAATAGTTTCAGCCGAGGCAGACACGCAGACGTCTGACACGTGACCAGACGTACACCAACACATACACTCAATAACGTACATATTCCATTTTGCTGAACTACAAACATCCTTTTAAAAGATTAATTAAACTGCGCTGAGAAGGGCTTGAGGGTGACAGCCATTCATACCTTGCACATCGAACATATGCGGTGTCGTCTGCTTTTGTGCCAGAGAGAATGGATTTTCTGTGCTTGGACGAAAGCATAGGAGAGTCAAATGAAAAATATGACAAGTTCCTGTTTTGTTTCATGAAAAAGAGATAGTATGGTTTGTTTTGTTTCACACATGACAAGCACACCAACCTATCTATACTGTGATTTACAAAGATCATATTACATTTTTTTAACAACAAACATCGTTTCATCAGAAAAAAACTGCACCGAGACAGCTTGACGGAGACTGCACCGAAATAGCTTGAGGGAGACAGCCATTCCAAGATTCACACCTTACATATCGAACACACGCCGTGTCGTCTGCTTCTCTGCTTGAGAGAATGAATTTTCTTAGTTGGACCAACACACAGTAATACAGCGATATGAAAACCGGCCCCTAACGGTTTTTCTTATTTATGGAATATCTCGGAAAGTACGTGGCCGATATTTCTGAAAATTTGTAGGTATGTTCATTATGGGTCACGGATGATGCTCGATGTTTAAGTTTACCGTTATAGCTGTTACTAACGGCCCATAATGATTTTCTTATTTATGGAAATTCTCAGAAAGTTCTTGGCCGATCTTTCTGAAAATTTGTATGTTCATTATAGGTCACAGATGATGGCCGATGTTTACCAGAATAGCCATTACTAACTGTTACACCAGCCCAAGACGGTTTTTCCTCTTTATGGAATATCTCACACGTATTCAGGATAAATTGGGAGTACGTTTATATGCTTTGCATCTTGCATTCATTTTTGCCAGCGACAGAAAAGCGTTACTGTCAAAATGTCAAATCCTCCAAAGCTAAAAGAATTTTCATCTGATCTAGGATTTTGCGAAAGAAAGATTTTCAATAAAATTGTGACACACACTAGACCATCATATGTTTTAGAAGTGACCGGCGTTAGTATAAAAGTTCTTAGAATCGCGTGTGAGCCTCTTTTATGTTTTATGTTTATTGTTTTGTTTCTCTCATTTTAAAAAGAATTAAGTCCTTTCTTTGATTCTTGCGCAAGTCGAATAAGACAATACGTCTCTCTCTCTCTCTCTCTCTCTCTCTCTCTCTCTCTCTCTCTCTCTCTCTCTCCCCCCCCCCCCCTTTTTTTTTTTTTCTTTCCTCCTATTGATCTAAATGGGGGACCGGAATAGCCCAGTGGTAGAGCACCGGACTCGTAATCTTGTGGTTGCGGTTTCGAATCTCCGCCGGGCCGTTTCATTACAGGGGGATTTTTCCCTCGGAGTTAACATTGGTTCCAACTCCATTTCCCATACAGTCATTCGAATGAGACTATAAACTGAGGTTCCGTGTGTGAACGCACGCATAACATCTTGCACACACGTGAAATCCCATCACCAGCTTTCGGAAGAGAAGGCCAGTTTGACCGTTGGTATGGATGACACGTTACACATAGCATGCACCTTCCCCGAAGTTGGAGTGTGGCTGCTGGCTGCCTCAATGGCGGGATAAAAAAAAAAACGGTCATACACACAAATCTCCACTCCCTTTGTTAGGTAGATGGGATTAACCTTGCCTATCTATACAGGGGTTGTCCGCAGAAGTATCAGCCTGCGTACGAAGAGGAAGATCTAAATGTAGACAGGTAAGGAAAGGTTGCTTATTGCCCAGCGGATGGCAGAGACATATCAGAGCTGTCACCGCGTTGAAGTCAATTCGCAAGTCACTGTTTTAAAAAAATATTTTAAAAAGTGAAGAACAAATGAAAAACCTCAGGCACAACCCATAATATCTTCTT
This sequence comes from Conus ventricosus, assembly GCA_018398815.1. Lineage (NCBI taxonomy): Eukaryota > Metazoa > Mollusca > Gastropoda > Neogastropoda > Conidae > Conus > Conus ventricosus. The sequence goes on along the minus strand of CM031599.1, from coordinate 37,847,851 downwards.
CAAAGGCAGAGCTAAACTAATTAATATCCCAATGGAACAACTAGTATTGATAAAAGTAGCACCAGGAGTGGCGGTTAATGTTATGCCATACCTGCATCAAATATTGACAGCCATTTACATTCAATTTATCCTAGTTCTGTACGGCTGTGGAACTCACTGCCGGTGCCATCAAGATTGCCACAAATGCAGTCTCATTTAAAAACCAAATTGATACGACAGTCTTCAGATCTGCATATTGACGACTTCTCTATTTTAACTTCCCCAGATATTTTATGGCTACCTGGGCCTGAATCTGGCCATTGCTTTTAACTTTTTGAATATAGTGTGCGACCCCTTGTTGCCAAATTTTGCTCCAGGGGCCAACAGACTGAGTCGCACTTTATTTCATTTTATTTTATTTTATTTTATTTTACTTTTTAACATGCGCGCTGGTGACCTACTTGTTTTTGAGTGAACCAGTATTTTAGGAAGAAGAAGAAGAACCCTTTCAAATACATCTTCTTAAAACAAAAAGGAAAAAAAAAGAAGAAAAAAACAAAAAAAAGGATACAAAATTAAATGTAAATGAATTCAGACAACCACAACGCACAATCAACTGTACTTTTAAAAGCCGCAGTTTCACGAAGTTCAGAAATACTCGGTTTTCGTCTGATGCTTGCTTACCTGTCTTGTTGCCTCGACGTCCGGGGAAATCCGACTGTGACGTCCTGTGGGGATGGAACGGTGTCCGCCAGCAACCCAGAGTGACTGATTCCTCCTAACTGCCTCTGCGGCCTGCTTAAGTAGTCTCTCGCTATCTCACACGCGACTGATGTTGACCCACCTAAGGGCACACTCAAAGTCAATCGGCCTAATTACAGCCGAGACAGGCGCTCAGAGTCCTATCAGCATGTGAACATTGTTATTCCCCCCCCCCCCCCCCCCCCCCCCCCCCTCTTCCCTTCACTTTCTTCCCCCCTCCCATTCCCTCCCCCCTCCCCCCCCCCCCCCCCCCCCCCCCCCCCCACTATATAGAAGCAGAAAAGAGCATCCAGGGTGAAAGAGACAAGAGATCGGGGTAGCACTCGCTCGCCTCGATCAGGCGTTAACGATCCGCTGTGAATGACGGCCGGACACATGGGCTCCATAGGCATGACTATCAAACTGGGCTGAAGACTGAAGAACTTGTGTCAGTTGAAGAAGAGACTGGTCCATTTATCAGTTTTTTAAGGCTCATTTGATTCACTTTATTACTAATAAAGTTTAGTAGACCTGTTTGGATATACTTTTGTATTCGTGTGTGTGTGTGTGTGTGTGTGTGTGTATTCATTCAGCCCTCAATAAATTTGTTAAAAAAAAAAAAACCTACAGAGACAAACACAAAGAAACAGGAGGTGAAGAGGAGGAGGGTTGGTAGGAATAAAGAGGGAGAGAGAGAAAGGGAGGGGAAGAAAGGGAAGGAGCGAGGGTGACTGGGGTTTGGGGGGGGGGGGGGAGAACAAGAATAAAGAGGGAGAGAGAGGGGGAGGTGGGAGAGAAAGGGGAGGAGGGAGGGTGACTGGGGTGGGGAGGAGGGGGAAAGAACAGGAATAAAGAGGGAGAGAGAAGGGGGAGGGGGGTTGGGGAGGGGGGAAAGAACAGGAATAAAGAGGGAGAGAGAAGGGGGGTGGGGGAGAAAGGTGAGGAGGGAGGGGACTGGGGATGGGGGTGGGGGAGGTGGGGGGGACAGAGAAGGGCAGCGTGGGAACTTGTCAGCAATGACACGTACCCCGAAACTCGACGATTTGTTGACAAACACATGCTTATCAGGGCGACTAGCCTCAGGTGCCTTGACGCTTGCTTTGCTCGCGCATCCCAAGAAGACTTGAGAGAGGAGCTGATGACACGAGCAGTAAAACTGCCATCCCCTCCCCCTCCACCCCCTCCCTCACTCCACCACCCTTCACCACCACCTCCACCACCACCACCACGTACTGCTCTCTCCCCTGCGCCGCTGTCACGTACCCTGCAACATATGTCTTATCGCGGGCGTGTGCAACCTGTCACTCGTGTCTGCTATCCCGATCCACGTGAACTGCTTGCCGAGACCAGAGACGTGAAAGAAACTTTCCTCTACGTCTCTGCCGAGACGGGGGCCTTATTTTCCCGGGGGCTTGTGACGACACAGGCCCACAGCTCAATTACTCTCTCTCTCTCTCTCTCTGCTCGGTGTCATTGTCACAATACTCCACCAGAACGTTGACTTAAGAGAGAGGGTGAAGGAGGGGTGTGATGAGTGGGTGAGAGAGAGAGAGAGAGAGAGAGAGAGGAAGAGAGAAGATGGAGAGTGGTGAAGGAGGGGCGGTAAGTGGGTGAGAGAGAGAGAGGGGGGGGGAGAAGATGGAGAGTGGTGAAAGAGGGGTGGTAAGTGGGTGAGAGAGAGAGAGAGAGAGAGAGAGACGAGGAGATGGAGAGTGGGGAGGTGAAGTGTCATTGTCGGAGTACGGGTTCGGATAATGAAGTCTAGCCACTGAAGCGTGTTAATTTAGTTTTCCATCGATTCATTACGGCCAATTCATTAAATTTCCTTCGCCCTCTGTTTCTTAAACAGTTTCAAGATTTTCCCCATGTATATTTAACAGTCAGTTGTCGACTTTTTCCGCATCAATAAAACCTATGATATGTTATAATATAAATAGGATATCAGTTTTGCTGATGTGCATTTTCGTCTTCACTATAATCATTTCATAATGGTCCACGGCAGGAAAGTAGGTAGAGTCCATGATAAACGCTCATCGCCAACAAGTCCATGGAATTTGGTTTAAACAAGTTTTATTTGTTCGAGAACAATTTTGCAGCAATGTTCATCAAATCATGGAGTACAACAAGCATAGGCTTATAAACCGTACTCTTACAAAGAAAATGTACATTGGTGTGGCTGCGTCAAAAAGTTATCAAAATGGAATTGGAAAGGAAGAAAATCAACAAACACAAACAAAAACAAAATAACAACAAAGACAAGCGAACAAACGAAAAATCGTTTAACACACAAGAGCACACTCAAACTACAGCACAATAATAAAATAACCCACACCACGCCCGAAACCACGCCATGCCATTTCAATCAATAGCATTCCATGCCAGGTAGAAGACCGGGAAGGAAACTGTGGTAAGCCGAGTAAGTTTAGTTAAGTGCAAACCTATTAGTAAGTTTAATAAAATTTCCAACCATAGTAAGTATCTTTGTATTTGCGTTCACATCCAGGTCAAGGTTACCAGTCAATAATGTTGAGATATTGCGTTTAGCTGTGTCGTGAAGCGTTTCTGTTGTCGGAGCACGGGCCTGTTGATGGAGTGGACAATTAATCAAAAAGTGGGCTGCATCTTCAACTGCCGTGCCACAGTCACATGAAGGGTTGTTTCTAAGATGTCGTTTGAAAAGATCGTGGTTTAAGTCACTCATTTCCAATCTCAACTTACACAAAATTATTTCTGACGTCCTATCAGATAAGTAGTAACATCTAGGCACGATACTATCGGTACTGCTGAGGAAACGCTTGAGGAAACTAAGAGAATTAGATACTTTGATATTGTCAGGGAGGTCATTCCAAAGAGCAGTAGATGAAGGAAAGAAGGAAGATTTGTACATATCTAATCTACACTTTGGCATCTGCCTCTCCAGGGGGCGCCTGAGGTGATAAGGGTTTACAGAGGATATAAGATGGGGAAGTCGATTAGACAGATAAATCGGAACAATACCGTTGACAATTTTGTAGTACAGAATGATTTTATGACGTCGTCGTCTCTCTTTTAATGATGTAAAACCGGATTCCTTATATAATTTTTGGTGGCTAGTCCCTCGGACTGAGCCAACTATAGTTCTAATCGCATCCAGGTGCACATTTTCTAAATCTTCAGCTTGTTTATTTGTACAGTTATCCCACACGACATCGGAAAAATCGAAATGGGGCAAAATAAATGACTTATACATTATTTCGAGTGATTTCCGACTAAGACGGTATTTGAATGAGCGGAGGCAGGCAACAAGAACACGACATTTTGACAACATGGATTTGATGTGGCGATCCCATTTACAATTATTTTGAATGATAACTCCTAGGTGTTTGTGGAATTCTGTATCATGTAATGTTACGTTATTAAATCTCAGAGGTTCAATTTGTGGCACCGCATGGTTAGAGAATGTCAATAATTTAGTTTTAGACTGGTTAAATGTTATTTTCCATTTGAGAGCCCAAGTATTGATTTTTTCGAGATCTGAGTTTAATATTTCTGTTCTAAGATGAGTATTTTCAAGACCTAAATACATACTGGTATCATC
>CM031599.1:37818554-37833554 GCA_018398815.1 Conus ventricosus | reverse complement strand
GTTTGGATGCTGAGGACGATGGATCTCCAGATGGGCCTAAGCACTGCGAAAGCTTGGTTGGCTTTGCAGATTCTGGCGTTGATCTCCTGGTTGCAGTCGCCGTCTGTGGTCATCTTGCTGCCCAGGTATACAAATTCCTGAACATCATCAAGTGGTTTGCGTTAGCGGTGATGGGTTGTTGTTTGTGGCATTTTTCCTCATGACCTGCGTCTTCCTCTCGTTGACCTTCAGCCCAATGGTGCTGGCTATCTCGCTGGGGCTTTCTGTCTTCTGCTGGGCGTCCTGATGCTTGTGTGACAGCAGTCCCAGTCATCTGCGTAGTCAATGTCCTCCAAGACTGAGGTCAACGTCCACCGGATTCCCTGTTGCTTTCCCTGGGTGACGTTTCGCATCAACCAGTCGATGGCCAAGGAGAAGAGGATTGGTGACAGTATGCAGCCTTGTTTCACTCCGGTGTCCACCTTGAATGGGTCCGTCAGCTGGTTGTTGTGGATGATGCGACACTCAAAGCTCTCATACAGGGACTGGATGATGTTGACCATTTTCTGGGAATGCCGTAGTGTCGTAGGATCTTCCAGAGAGAGAGCGGTGCAAACTGTCAAAGGCTTTCTCGAAATCAATGAAAACCACGTAAAGTGGGCTGTTCCATTCATGGACTGCTCGAGGATCTGGCGTAAGACGAAAATGTGATCAATGCATGATCTCCCGCTCTAAAGCCTGCCTGCTCTTGACGAAGTAGGTCATCTACCGCTTTCTCTATACGCTGGAGTAAGATGCGACTGAAGACTTTGCTGGTGATGATAGTAGGGTGATGCCTCTCCAATTGTTGCATTCTCCTAGATCTCCTTTCTTTGGTAATTTGATGATGGTACCAGTTCTCCAGTCAGCTGGGGTTGTCTCCTGGTTCCATATGTCCTGCAGGATGTGTTGGAGGATAAGAGGTGTGTCCTGTTCTTCTGCCTTCAGCATCTGGGGGCATACACCATCTTCTCCTGGAGCTTGGCCATTCTTCAGCTTGCGGATGGCTTCCTTGACCTCATCTACTGTGATGTCTCCCATGTTGACGTCCAGGTCCTCCTCTGCCATAGGAATGTCAGCTGGTGTTGGTGGATCAGGGCGGTTTAGGATCCTCTGGAAGTGCTCTCTCCACCTCTCGAGCTTGGCACATTCTTCTGTGATAGGTGTTCCGTCCTCTGCCTTAACTGGTATGTCTTGGTTCTGTCCTCTGTCTCCCCGCAGCCTCTTGGTGGTTCTATACACTGTCTTCATATCCTTCATCTCTGCTGCTGCCTCAGCTTCTTCAGCAAGCCTCTCCGCATAGAGACGTTTATCTTTCCTTGCAGACAACTTCACTTCTTTGTCTTTCTCTCTGTGCTGGGTTGCTATTCTTTCCTTTAGCCTGGGTGACTTGGCATCTAGCAGTTTCTTCTTGATCTGTTTTCTCTCCTCAATGGTTTTCCATGTGTTGGCAGTTATCCACTCAGATTTCACACTTTTCCTATAACCTATTGTCTCTTTTGCTGTTTCGGTTATAGCCTTGTTGAAACTGTCTATGGTCAGTGTTGTTTCATCTTGGAGGACGCTGAAGCGATTCTTCAAGGTGACGCAGAATTCTTTCTTTGTTGTTATATCTTTTAGCTTGGCAACATCAAAGCGCAGGTTCCGACTGTCCCCAACTTTTGCCTTCCTCAGTTTGAGGGTCAGTTTCGCTACCAGTAGTTCATGTCACTACCAACATCTGCGTGTCGCATCACACGTACATCTTGTAGGGAGCGCCTCCATTTTCCGTTGATAATGATGTGGTCAATTTGGTTCTTTGTCTTTCCGTCGGGGATGTCCATGTTAGCTTGTGGATGGTTTTGTGAGCGAAAAGAGTACCGCCAATGACCAAATCATTTTCTTCACAGAGGTCGATGAGTCGTTCGCCATTGTCGGTCATGTCTCCTATTCCATGTTTCCCCGTGACTCTTTCCCTGTTCTCATTGTTGCTACCAACTCTTGCGTTGAAGTCCCCTATCAGGAGGAGAAATCGTGTCTTGGTATGTCATCCAATGTTGCTTGGAGCGCACTGTAGAACTGATCCTTGTCCTCTTCGTCAGTGTTGTCTATTGGTGCATAGGCCACTATAACTGATAGCTTGGCACACTTGGAGTTCATTCTTACATACAGCAGGCGTTCATTGATTGGTTTCCATTTCAGTATGGCATTGGCATGTTTCTTGGCAATAATGAGGGCAACTCCTTCCTGATGGATGTCATCTTGCCTTCCTGACCAGATGATGGTTTCTCCAGTACTCAGTCTCTGTTTTCCTGTTTTGTCCATCTTGCCTCTGTGACCCCTAGTAGGCTCAGGTTGTAGTTCTTCATCTCATTTACAGTTTGTGCTAATCTTCCAGCTTGGTACAAGGTCCGCACGTTCCAAAATCCAACTCGCATATGACGTTTTGGCGTTAGGAGATCCGCTATCGGGCTGGAGACGTCCTTTCGGCTTTGGTCCCCCTCCTTCATAAGTCCAATTGCTTGGTCTGCTTCACTCCCTCTGCCAGATGGAGTAGTTTCTCTTGCTGTCGTTTCCGTAGCGGTAATGTTTTTACGGGGTGAGGTTGCTAGCCCCACGCCCAACTCTCCTCCTTTACCCGGGCTTGAGACCGGCAAGTGGCTCCGAAGAACCACCAGGCGGAGCTTTAGGTGGACCTTGCGTGGGTGTTTTGTTTGTTTGTTTGTTTGTTTTTCGTTATCAGATTTTTTTCTGTTATGATTTCAATGCGCCTTTGGTAAATATTCCGTTCTGGCTGGCATTTTGTTGTTGTTTTTTTTCTTTGTCTTTGTTTTTGTCTTCTGTCCAGTCTTTCCATGTCTTGAATGAAACTGATGGTGATGGTTTGGCCTCCAATGTTTCCATGGCATCTGTCATTATGCGTTTTAAAAACATGTTGAATCGTCTAGGTGATAAAAGACAGCCTAGACGGACTCTGAACAGTGTCAAACCAATCTACCGCTGTGCATTGAAGAAGTACCGCACTGCTGCCTTTGCTTACAATCAGATATTTCATATTGCTTGGGTTGATTCAGCTTCTAGAACAGTCTATGAACATGTGATAAAAGTTTTTTTTTTCTGAATGTTTTCTTATCTGTTCTGTACCACATGTGTCAGTACGTGCGACAGGCAAACTGGTACCGTAAGCTGCTTTAGTTTGGAGTTAAAGGCATATGACTGCTTTGCGATGGGAGCACAGTTTGTCCCTTCCTATATTCATTACTCATCACTATGTGCATCTCCCCACCTCATTTTAAAATTTCATCACAACGAAGTAATGATCTTTATTGAAATCTTAGCATTTTCTAAATCACGTGAACATTCGATACTGATGCACATATGTCGTGATTCTCTTTGTCACACCACATGGAAAGTAAATCTTAAAGTTCAATGACAGGGGAAATAATTTCCATTTGGCTTATGAACTGAATTTTTCTGTCTCCATGGCTGGAAAAACCTGCGTACCTACCAACCATCTTCCACCTTCCCCCACGTTTTTGTAAACGTACATTTTGTTTTTCTTATTGATTAAACCAGATAAATCTGGTCCAAGCTGAGCTTATGGGGCCAGCCATAGCGAGATTCACACTTGCACACTAACAATTCATATTAACAATAATAAAATGATGCTGCTGATAATGATGATAAGGATGATAACAACAATAATAACAACAATAACATAATATTAATAATAATAATAATAATAATAATAATAATAATAAAAGATTGGGTCGGATTTATTTTGCCTCAGACTTCATTGCGAACTTACGTCTTCTCAATCTCGAAAGCAACCAAGCGTGTAAACAGTCATTTTGCCCGTCAACAGTGTTGGAGTCTCTCTGTCGCCCTGCAGGAGTAACACAGACTGACCGACCCCAGCCAGTGGGGATGTGTGTGGCGGACAACGGAACGTCGCCTGGGGAGGGAAGAAGCGTGGACTTGGCAAGTACTTGTTGCCGAGCTCGACTGAATCCTCTGTGGCTGTTAAGTTCAATGAACCGTGGTCATCTGCCTGTTAAATTAACTACTCCGCCACCCACCCAACAACCGCAGTCTCTTGATTTAATAGAGAGGCGGTTCAATGGCTGTTCGCCCGATGATTGTGCCGCCAGCGATCTCGCTTCTGTGGCGGGTGACTTCATTTCGTTAAAAATAGATAAACTAATATATATATATATATATATATATATATATATATATATATATATATATATATATATATATATATATATATATATATATATATGTATATATATATGTATGTATCTCTCTCTCTCTCTCTCTCTCTCTCTCTCTCTCTATATATATATATATATATATATATATATATATATATATATAAAGAAAGAGGGAAACAGAAAAAGAAGACTTTCAAAAATTGATTGTTTCGTTTAAAAAAAGAAAGAAAGAAAAAAAAGAAAAAAAATCATAAAAGTGATATTGTCATCCAGTGACAGAAACACACACAAAAAAGGCGTGAGAAGAAATTCTGACTGCAATCGACGCTGCTGGACGCAGGAAACGAATGTACAGCAACTGAAAAAAACCAAGCTGCAAAGCATTATAAACGTACTCCCAGTTTATCCTGCTAATTTTCACAAAGATCAGCCAAGTACTTTCTGAGATATTCCATGGAGAAGAAAAAGTGTTACAGGACGTTACAGCCGTTCCCATTCTAAAGTACTCCCTGTTCTTTAAGAACTGGGAGTACAAAAAGAAAACAAAGACGGCAAACGCCTCTTTCAGCTGTGTGTCGTCTACTTCTGCCGCTCTGTAGCGGGGCATCAGTTGACCCAGTTCTACAAAAACATGGAATACATGCTTTCAAAACAAAATGATAGCAGCAAGTGATCAAAAACTCTTTAAAATATCACGATTCGTGTATATTTATTACATTATAGTCACAACTGAGCTGATTTAAGAATAAATTAAAGTGACGAGGAGGCTCACTGGCGATGCGTGTTGCCGGGTCGCCTGACTTTCGCCTGTGAGTGGGTGGTATCTTTGAAAGTGTTTTGCACAAACCATTCATAAGTCAGTGAATGGAAACATACAGATTAAGTTGAGAAAAGGCACAGGCGGCGGAAGCAGGGGGGGGGGGGGGGGGGGGGGGAGGGCCATGCCCCCCTCCAGAAAAATATTGGGGGGGGGGGGGGGGCAGCCTTATATACTGCCCCCCCTAATATTGAGCACCTCCAAAAAATCAGAGAGAGAGAGAGAGAGAAAGAGAGAGAGAGAGAGAGATGTTTGATGGTGCATCACCTTGTCGCCATACTTGTCATACTTCCTGTCAAACTCGCTCAGGAAAGATGTCAACACATTTCTCGGGAACCTCTCTGCAGCTGACCCACTTGGTCACACATTACTGACCAGCACCTGACCAACATTGCCAAGAATGGCATATATGCTGATGCTATTGTAGTGCAAGCTATGGCGAGAATGATTGGTAGGGACATACACATCGTAACAAGTCAGCAAGACAGCTCCAGGATATGCTACCTGGTGAATAATATCTTGGTGGGAGACATTGAATCATCCCTTCCACCTGTTCTTATAGGACAAATAGGCGAGGAACATTTTGTGAGCCTAACACTTCATCAAACCAGGACAGTGAAAATGATGAAAAAGGAGGAAGAAAGTGTTTCCTCATCTCCTACAGAAGGTGCATCAATCGTACAGTCTCCTCGTGACGACGCCAACCGACCTGCGCAGTCTCCTCGTGATGACATTGACCGACCTGCTACTGTAAGAAAACCAAAATGTCAGTCTACTGTGTGCTGCAAGGACGCAGTCAACCCCTTTCAGCCACAGAGCGACACAGTCCCTCCAAACTGACCAAGGTAAGTTCAGGAAGGCCCCGCTATTTCCAAAGATCTTGGTTCCAGCAATACCCTTGGCTTCACCTATGCACAAGAGACAACAAGGCATGTTGTTTCTTCTGCATGAGGGCTAATCATCAAGGCTGCAAACCTGATGCAGCATTTGTATGGAGCGGTTTTGACAACTGGAAGAAAGCACTGGAAAAGTTCTCAAGCCACTAAAAATCATCTTCACATGGAGCAGCCGTGTATGACGTAAACTGTAGGCAGTCTACAACGTCAGTGTATGCTCCAGTGACGTGTCAGCATGAAACAGAACAAAAGAAACACCTGATGAACGAACTAAAGAGCCTTCAGTTTCTCCTGCGTCAGGGTCTGCCTCTCCGTGGACATGACGAGCAGGAAGGCAACCTTCAACAGCTGTTCAAGTTCTGCTTTGGAGAGGGCTGCAAGGAAAAAACAAACACAGGTTCAAAATATCTGTCACATGATATTGTCAACGAGATCCTCAGGATTATGGCACATAAAGTCTTGCGATCTGTTGTACGTGAAATCAGAGAAGCGAATTGGTTTTCGATACTAGCTGACGAAACCCGTGATGTTGCAAACAGGGAGCAAGTTGTAATTTGCTAAGATGGGTAGCTGAGCAGTTTGAAGTCATAGAGGAGCCTGTGGGACTGGGCATGTTGACAGTACCTGTGCTGAGACCATTTTTAATGCGCTAAAGGATTGCTTGATCAGGCTGGACTTGCGCCTACGACGGGGCCAGTAATTTTCAGGGTCACGTTTCAGGAGTTGCAAAACGGTTCCAAGATGAGGTCCCGTCAGCAGTGTCCGTACACTGTTTGGCACACTCAGTCAACCTTGTGTTACAAGAGGCTTCCAGAAAGGTCAAAGTAATAAGAGATGCCCTTGACTTTGCCACAGAGGTCATTCAGTTGATCAAATTATCACCAAAACGACAGATCCTTTTTGAAACAATCCAACATGAAACATCAACTTCGTGCAGCCCGTCCATTAAACCACTGTGTTTGAACAAGAGCTTTGAATCTCTCATTGAGAACTATGAGGCTTTGCAAGAAACACTTGAACTAGTCTCACAATGACATGATGAGTATGCCAGGAGGGCATCCGGCCTTCTAGCACTTATGCAGCAGTTCTCCACCTGTCTTGGGCTCTCACTTTCACGGGATGTCTTTGCTGTGACTGAAGAGCTGGCGACTGCTGTTCAAAGGAAACAAACGTCCTGTGTGGATGCAACAAACGCTGCAAACCTCTGTCTGAGAACGTTTGAAAGTATGCGCCAGGATAACAGTTTCCAGACGTTTTTTGCCGACGTCTCAACCATGGCTGCAAACGTGTGTGATGAGCCCCGCATTCCGAGACAGAGACAGCCTCCATGAAGACTTGATGAGGGCTCCCAGGGTCACAGCCACTCTGACCCTTCTGCTTATTACAGACAGCAGTACTATGAGGCTATAGACAACGTCAAAGAGCATATACAGCGCAGATTTCACCAAGAAAGTCTTAAGTTGCCAAGGAAGATTGAAATTTTCCTTGGGTGACGGAGCTGCAGGAAAGAATCCAGAAATTCCTCAAGAGATCAAAGACACATATGCTGCGGACATTGACATGGACAGACTCGAAACTCAAAACACAGTTGGCCATCCTTCCACATGCTCTGGGGGACAACAAGAAGTCCATCTTTGAGGCACTGCTAGAAGAACTGACAGCTTCTGACACTGTTAAAAGAATGTTGAGTGAGGTAGACAAACTTATCAGGCTGTACTTGACCATTCCAGTTACAGCTGCAACAGCTGAACGCAGTTTTTTCTGCCTTGAAGCGGGTCAAAACATACTTCCGAAGCACTATGACTCAGGAGCGCCTAAACAACTATCTCATTATACATGTGTTCAAAGACAAGGTTGATCAGCTAATCTCGCTGAAATTTTTTCCGAGTTCGTTTGTAGAAACGAACGACGTCAAAGTTACTTCGGAAAATTAAATGTGTAAAGGTGTAACCTCCCAGCTGTTGGTGTAACCTGCTAATGCACAGACTGTGACAATCGTGACTTAGTAATCGCATTTTACGGTGCCTAATGTCCAGTCAATATATGAAGAGAAGGTATGTTATTACGTTATGCCGTCAGAAAGTCTGACAGTTGTCCCCTCTCTCTCTCTCCTCTGTCTCAGTTTCTGCAACGTTTTAATTGCAGCTATACAAAGTGTATTTCAAGTGTGTGTGTGCGTGTGTGTGTGTGTGTGTGTTGTGTGTGTGTGTGTGTGTGTGTGTGTGTGTGTGTGTGTGTGAACTGAACATTGCATGCTGGAATTTTTTTATCGAACATTGCCATATTGTGATTGTCGGAGTTCAATGATTTGAAATATCCATTGCCCCCCCTAATCCTGGACAGCTTCCGCCGCCACTGAAAGGTTTAAAACAAACAACCAAAATGTTACTTACCCTGACACTTGACTTGTGCTCTTGTAAAACAAATACGGGAAAAGCCACGTATAGATCGCTTGTGATACGTCAACACGTACCTATCGAAGCCGCACGGTCTGTTGAAATCGCGCGATACTTCGCGATACGGGGTCGATACGTTACGTATCTCTCCCCTATCGGATACGTGACGTGTAATCTAAAGGTCACAAATTATGCGCTGTGACTGTCACGCCTGCGCGTTTGATTTGAAAATTAATGTGCGTCATAATGACGCATGGCCTAACGTTTTTTTTTTTATGTAAGGAGCGCATTCCAGTGTTTCCTATACGCACCTGCAAGCGAATCTGGGACTGAGCTAAGATTTTGAATGAAAGCTAACCAACAAAAGAACCTGAAAAACAGACACCATTCAACAATTAGTAGCTTACAGTCACATCAAATACCAGTCAGCTGTAGTCCCTTGAGTTGGGACAGGTCCCAAAGACCATCATTCAGATTCCATGACATCTGCAACATCTTTCCACAAACTGCCAGCTGGCCCGTGTGGTCTTTGTTTTCGATCATTTCAGCTTCAGATAATCACTAGCTTCAATCAAGTTGCTGAAGACTCGGATCGGTAAAAAGATCAAATTTCCGAACAGTTCTCAGGTCTAAATGAGCAGATAAGCAAATAATGGTCATGTGTGTATCAGCACTTGCATCTTCCTTGCTTCTGTATGCTTGGAGTTTCACTCCTCTCCCTCTGATAATGAAGTCAGAGTTGTGTCATTCCTGTCAAGTTACATTTTGTAATCAACTTTGAAATTATCTATTAGGCCTACATGTAAACACCTATACGTTAGCGCAAAATGCAGGTCAATGGCTAGCAATGAATGTTTACACTTTAGATACCACAGTCAGCCGTGAACTTACAATATACAAATCCACACCGTAACAAGCTGTTGCACTTTTCTCATTAAGCATTCACCTACCACCTATCCCAGAGTCTTGAAGAGCGTTAGGGTGCCACAGATGACTTCGCAACCAGCTTCATCCTCCACTCCTCCCGGTTCTCAGACGCTAATAGGCAGTTGCTGAGTGTCACACTCAGTCCATTCACTGATGTTGTCCTCCCATCTCTTTCTCAATGCCACTATTCCACAAAGGCTACGAATCCTACGAATGGCCAGGAACTGATAAACCCCGGGATTCTTAGTTAAATCGTAATAAGTTCCTAAGTTCGTAACTGATTCACATTTGTTCTTAGTCACTTCTTGCAATTCTTGAGCATTCTGGAATTCGGGCAAAAGTTTGGTGCTGTTCAAAATTTTGACCACGAACTCCCGAATAAAAAAAATCTTAGTCAATTCTCAACAAAATCGTAGTGTTTTCTTATGTATCGTAACTGAGTCCTAATCGATTCGTAGGCATTCCTATGTATTCTTAACTCATTCTGGGAATCGTGAAGCGGTGTCTTGACAACGAATCGGCTACGAATCTGTCAAGAATGCCACGAATGCACGCTGAAGCATCAAAGAAACAATTAAGAACTGTCTACGAATTTACGATAGGGTAAGAATCAGGTACGAATTTGCAACAATGTCCATGAACCATGTAACCGCACTATTTCAGGTCGTTGTTCCAGAGTGCCTTGGAAGCATCTGAATCTGTTGGCCCATATTCCAAAAGCATTCTCCACCACACGTCTGCCCCTGGAAATTCTGTACTTGGCCACCATCATCTCATTGTCCAGACCCCTCCTGCCATAGGGTTTCATGAGAAAAGTTCCAAGGGGAACATCATGTCCCAGAATGAAGTAGGGTGTGTCTCTGTCATCGTAGAGCATAGGATCACTGTCAGGAAAGTTTATGGTGTTGTCGTCGATGCACTCCACCAGTTCTGAAGCACCAAACAGTTGTCCATCGGATTGATGACCTTCTCCACCAGTGTCTATCCAGATGAACTTGTAGTCTGCATCCACTAAGGCAAGAAGGACCACAGAGAAGAAGCCTTTGTAATTGTAGAAGACACTGCCTGAGTTATGTGGCTTCCTGAGAGCAATATGCTTGCCATCCAAGGCCCCCAGGGCATGAGGAACCTTCACCGGTCTTGGAACTGCTGGGCAATGGCCTTCCAGTCCTCCTGGGTCCGTGGCAGTGGCATGACTTCATCCTTCAGTTCCTGTATGATGGCCTGACAGACTTCCTGCACACTGCATACCACAGTGCTGTAGCCACATCTGAAGTCATACTGAAGGGTATGGTACCGGTCTCCTGTAGCCAGATGCCTCAGGTCATGGCCAGCTTCATTGCGGCATCAAGGCTGGTCTCATGTGGGTATCTTTCCTCTGGATGAATGGGCCGATCCTGTTGAGTAACTCATCAAACAGGTGGGGTGGCATTCTCACATAGTTGGCAAAGGCATTCTCATCTTCCACCCTCAGCTCCTGCATCAGTCTACTATAGTGTCCATACTCTAGTCTTCTCGCTGGTGTCAGCCATGGTCTGACCCACCACCTGGGGGCCCTTCTCCTTCTTTGAGCCAGTCTTCTTCTATTCATCACCAGCTGCTGTTCACACCCCAGTTCCAGGGCCAGAGCAATAGCTGCTCTACGTTGGCAATCCATTTTGGAACTGACGCCCCAGCAGAGATGAGGGCTTTTTATACTGTATTGAGGGAAACTTCCATGAATTTTCAAGAACAGTCACGATCTAAATTATAACCGTACCAGATCCGTGATGCCTTCGGAAGATTCGTAGCTTATTCTTGACTGAATCTTAACATTCCTTAAGTATTCCTAAGCGATTCTTGCAAATCGTAGTTATTTCTGGGCAATCTTCATATGGTCCCGCCGATTTGAGCAGAAACCCACGAATATTCCTAAGTCTATCTTACAAATTCGTAACCGATTCGTACAGCGTCAAGATTTTGTACAGAAATTTGCAAAAATCCACGATTCCTTACGATTTCTAAAATTTATCAATTCGTTGCGATTCGTTGGACTCGTAGCTTGTGTGGAATAGTGGTATGATGTCTTCCTGTCCTTCTGCTTCCTCGCGCTGTTCCTTGTAGAATGGTTTTAGCAAGCTCTGTTGATCTTGATATATGACCATACCATCTAATTTTCCTTATTTCGACTGTGGACAACAGGTCTTCGTATGGTCCAATGGCTTGCCTTACTCTGGTCTGGTCCTCAAAGTTGGTAATGTGATCTTTGTATGAAATGTCAAGGATCTTGCGGAAACATCTCATCTCTAACGCCTGAATCCTTCTCTCGCGTTCAGCTGTCAAGAGTCCAAGTCTCAAAGGTATAGAGAAATATGGGAATGACCATGGAGCGCATCAGTGTGATCTTGGAACTGGTTGTGATGTTTCTGTCATCCCAGATGGGTCTAAGTCTGGCTATCGCTGCTGTTGTTTGTGTAACTCTGGAGAGCATTTCAGGTTTTCTTTTGTTTCACCTGCATACGCAGGCCGATACTCCTGCAAACATTCCCTATGTAGACAGGCTAGAATTAATCCCATCTACTCAACAGAGGGAGTGGAGTTTGTGTGCATGACCGTTTTCAATCCAGCCATTAAGGCAGCCATACTCCAACTTCGGGGAAGGTGCATGCTATGTGTAATGTGTCATCCATACCAACGGCCAAACTGGTCTTCTCTTCCGAAATTTGGTGATGGGATTTTACGTGTGTGCAAGATGTTATGCGTGCGTTCATATACGGAACATTGGTTTATAGTCTCATTCAAAGAACTGTATGGGAAATGGAGTCAGAACCGATGTTAACTCTGAAACGACCCGGTGGAGATTCGAACACGCAACCCAGGATCACCAAGATTATGAGTCTGGCGCTCTACCACTGGGCTATTCCGGCCCCCACTTCAGGTTTTGATGCCTCATCTGAAACTGTCTCTAGTTTTTCTCCCTTGATAGCGATGTTGACGCTGATGCCGTTGGTGTTGTCGGTCATTAAGTTTCGCCTCTTTGGCATTGATCTTCGTCCTGAAAGCAGCAGAACATTTGTCAAGGTGGTCTGCAATCTTCCAGCTCTTCTCCTGCAAGCCGGTCGATGTTACCAGCAAAACGTAGGTTTGTTACTATCCTTCCACCAATGCTTATTGAGCCTTGATGTAATTCCAGTGCGTCAGTCATAATTCTCTCCAAGAAAATGTTGTGAAGGGTGGGTGAGAGTTAACAGCCGTGCCTCAATTCTACAGTTATCTTGAACCAGTCTCCTATGGTGCCATTGAGGAAGACTGCACTGGTGGCCTTGTCGTGGAGACATACTGTCCTCATCAGGTTGGTTTACAAACCACAAAACTTGAGGAAATGATTAAGTTACATGCAATGGCATACTTAAAACCTCCTTCAATAATGCACATGTATAACAAAAACAACAACAAACAAACAAAAAGAGCTGCGATGAAGAGATCGTCTTCTGCATCGCGTATTTTACCGTTACACATCATCCTGTATTGGTGGGGGGAAAAAAGGCCCATACAGGAATGTAAAACATCAAGTGCCTATGTGGAATTGCCGGAAAAAAGGGGAGCAGTGGAGCGCAACAACAAAAGTTACTGGTTGCAAGCGAGAGGGCAAGGACGGGAGGGAATGGAGGGGAGAGAAGTGGGGAAGGGGTATGGAATGGGGGTGGGGGGGGGAGGGAGACGGTAGGCGGAGGCAGCAGCTTGCAAGTGGAGCGGGAAGTGTACAAATGGCACACACAAACTGTTCCTCGTCGGTCGGAAACCTGACTCCAGCTCAAGTGAATGGGAGGGGGAGGGGGGTACAAGTTGCGTTCAAGCTTAAGCTACGATGCGTGAAAGAATGTGAATGGCTTTTTTTTTTTTTTTTTCGTTTTTTTTTTTTTGTAAACGAGCATCCAACACATGTTGATTGAAGATAGCCACCTGGTATTTCTTACCAAGCCATAAAAATTGTCACTTACTGTTGTCGTGTGCCATCGTGTACCGGTGGAAGTGGAGGACATGTATAAAAACATCGCATGCATCATATGTGAGAAACTGGAGGAATAAATGAGATAAATGAAAATGAGTGACTGATATTTGAATGGTACAGGAAACGAATGAATGAGCGCCAGTATGCTGCTCTTCGGCCGGCTCTATCTGGGTAGGCAGCCCGTTGAGTGAGTGAGATAGTGTGTTTATTGTAAAGCGCTTAGAGTTTGGTCTGTGACCGAGGATAGGCGCTATATAAATACCCAATATATATATATAATAATATATATATATATATATATATATATATATATATATATATATATATATATATATAATAATGTTCAGCACAAACAAAGGCGTTTCTGTCGCGGACTGTCACATGGAGAAAATGAAAGTACTGATCTACGAAATGAAACGGCAAATGAACACTGAAGTAACGATGCTCGACCGACTGACCTATTTCAGTCAAGAACGAACAAAGAAGGAAGTATATGATGGAAAGGTGTGTGTGTGTGGGGGGGGGGGGGGGGGGGGGGAGCTCAGTGTATCAGTGACTTCACGAGGATGGGGTTGGAGGGGTGGGAGCAAACAGGAGAGAGGGGATGAAAAGGACGATGTTAAAATACAATTACGAATCCTTCACTGACGTCAATGGGAATCGATGAGTTCCGTACTTTGAACTGAATCATTTGTTTATGCCTGACAACAGTCGACTTTCGTCTCTTGGTGGCGAAGTCTTCAGTGGTCAAATGAGTTTAGGCAATAGGTGTTGGCAGGTAATACAGACACGTGTATTTGCATCGTGTTGTAGAAGTCCAACTGCAATTGCTGCTATTGCATTTCCCTCTGAGGTCTGCTGCGGGACGATTCAAGCATTTTAACTCAGCCCAAGCATTTTAACTCAGCCCATAGGCCCCCTCACTGTATCCTTTCTGTCCGTCCCCCTCCCCTCTGTCTGTCTCTCTATCCACAACACTGCAACAGCAGCAGCAGTATGGCTTCCTAAGCCCTCATCAAAGACTGTACAATACGCCACCCACACTGCCCTGCACCCCCCCCCCCCTTTTTTTTTTCAACCCTCTCCCTCCCTCTCCACCCACCATCATCTTCCAGCTCCCCACTTTCACTTTTGAGTCCTCTTTTTCACTCACACAGGGCATGCACACGTGACTCTGCATGAACTAAAAATAGCACAAGAAGGTCCACTGGCTGGCTTGTCGATAGCGCAGCAAAGGCTTTCGCTTCCACAATTTCGCCCCGCTAATTAACTCTGATTACTCTAATTTAGAGAGTGTTCATGCTTGGAAAGTTCGATGTGTTCTGACCCAAGTTGTGTGCCGAAGATCATGCATACTTAACTATGGGCTGATGTGTGAACCAGCTTGGTCGTGAAGAGTGCAAAGAAATTCCTAAGTTCAAACACTAAATAAATGTTAGCATTTCTGCACAAGATCAAACGCAATGTTAGTGAAACAGTGAGGCTGCTCGTGGAAACTGCCAAGGGACACAGAAAATGAATCCATGCGTTATCTGCTGACCTTCATTCTATGAAAATCAGATGAAAATGTGAGTAATTGAAAGCGCACTCCAAAGCAGAGGACATTCCTCCAAACCCACCAATTGTGGCTGTCAAAGAACCACGAAGAAAAAGTCTTCTTCGGGAACTTTAGTGATGATGTTGAACATCATAGTTGTCATCAACACTTTCTGAAAACAGTTCACAACCGTCCAATAAGCTACAGAAGATTGGGGTGGGG
>CM031599.1:37781054-37813554 GCA_018398815.1 Conus ventricosus | reverse complement strand
ATCTTCCGCCTCCATGGTCAGCTCTCTGTCGATCACCTCTCCACTTTGGGGTCGGCGGAACCGCAGACGATCGTGTAGCCTGTTTGGATGCCCATACCAAAACTCGATCGAAGTGGGAATGACGCGATAACCTCCCCTGCACAAATGAAGAAAACATCTTCAATTTTTGTGTGTGTTTTTTTTGTCGTTGTTGCTGTATCAAAAGCTACATGAATAGAAGTATTTTAGTTTTATGTACAAATCTATTTTAGTTTTTTTCTGAAACTTACTGCATGAATACAAACATTTCAGTTTTAAGTACATATCTATTTAATTTTTTCGGCAACTTATTTCCTTACAGTGCTTTCTTCTCGTTTTACTTTTTTCTATCCTTCACTGGCTGCTTTGGGGTGTCACTACGTTGTGTTTTTGAACCCTTGGTGGTGAGAATACTACAGAATTATAGGCGGTGGTATGTCTCTGTTTGGTGCCAAGAGAGGACTGTCTCTCACTGGTAAGTCTGAATAAGCAGACGAAAGACCTTGAGCACGCAAAATGAATGGTTCTGTTTTTAAGATGGAGTAGCATGGCCCCCCCATATGCTGCTAGTGAAGGATTTTACATTTATAATTAAAGCTCTAATGTTTTATACCTGTTTTCTTTCCCTCACAAATCCTCCTTTTTTTCTTTTTTTTCTAACCTTTGCCAAATCATTACTGTGATGACAGAAGAATTGTTAGCCCACACTTGTTTTCGCTAACCTGTGCTTGTTTCCCCCCACTACCAATTTCTCAAAATCACAAAAGCGTAATTTAAAGATAGGCAATGCTCACATAACGTTTTTACATATCAGTTTACCTTTTCTGATGTAACGTTTTTGCATATCAGTTTTCCTTTTCTGACCCCAGTAAATAGAATAATCACATGCAGTTTTCTTGTAAGTAAACAAAAATAACCACTCATATTTCAAACAATTAGGATTGCTTGTAATAATGTTATGATTACAGGTTGTTTTGAGTTTTCATGAAATAATGACAACTGAACCGACACTCATTCTCAAACGCAGAAAAAAAGACAAATTCAGCTCGAGTCAGCACAAGATACAGAGGTGTAAACGACACAAGTTGCTGTATTTCTCTAGATAAAGTCTATGGCCCAAAATGCAATGGTGTAAAAGATATGTTTTGCTGTATTCTTCAAGCTAAAAGTCTGTGGCACAAGATACAGGGGTGTAAATGACACAGTTTGCTGTATCTTTCTAGATAAAGTATCTTGTAAAGATTAAGCACAAGACACGGGACTATAAAAATGTTACGATTAGCAGATTGAGCATATGTTTACAATAAACCTTTGTTATATCCAGTTTCAACATCATATCCTGAGTTGAGCTGCCAATTTTGGTGTGAATTTTTTTCAACTAATGGATTTCAAAGTGACTGAAATGCAACTGCCTTGGCTTAAAGCTGTGTCAGGCCAATTGACATGGGCTAGAACACCAAGGCTACATCAAAATGTTGTTATGCTCTGCATAGTTATGCGGGGATTGTCTTCAGTTGTGACAAGCTCCTAGCATAACATTATCAGTCTTCAAAATCCCCCGAAGTCGGAGTGTGGCTGCCCACGTGGCGGGGTAATCAAAAACGGTCACACACGTAATGTTCTCATCCCCAGCTGATGCATTTGTACCATAGTGTTCAAGTACTTCGGCTGTTTGGATGATCCCTGGAGTCTTTTAGCCAGGGTACGACAACAACAACAACAACAACTGAAATGCAACATGAAGGAAAATCTCTCTCTGTTCTGGGACATAAATTTTGGACGCACTGGACAAGTGATAAAAACAGAAACAAAACAAAACAATGGAACTGTGTCAAGAGCAAATGTTCCTCAAATGCCACACCGACAAGGCTATACATATTTAATCTCCCTATCTCTCTCTCCTGTGTGTTATTCTATCTGTATGTATGTCTGTCTCTGTTTCAATTGCAAGCCAAACTGCATTTTCATATGTTGGGCATAAAGGATTCAATTTGTCTTTTCCATATGAATTATTATTTTGCCACTTCAGCACAAATCAAAATCTCTCTCTCTCTCTCTCTCTCTCTCTCCCTCTCTCTGTGCTGTGGCTACATATCAATGTGGGCCACGTTCTTGCTCACAACCATCAGTGAGTGTTGTTTTGTGCATCTGGTATGTTTTTCATTTGTGACAACTGAGGAAGACATCAGCTGAAAATTCATTTTGTCTGTTTCAAATTGAATATTAAATGAGCTTGACTTCGCACCTTGTTTAGCCTGTTCATTTGTATTTTGTGAATGTTGTCCATTCAATGAGTCCCACAGGGTCCAACATGTCATTCAGCTCATCCACGCTATGTTGATTATATCACTGCAACAAGTACAAGCCGAAAGTGAAGGCTCTGCCCAAGATGGGACGGACAACCTCCACCAAAAGCCAAGATTTTTAACATTGAAACTTGGCGAGAAAACTCAAAATCTTGGAATCAGAATTTCGCAATGGTCAGGGTAACTTGATCACTTTGGTGGATGCTTGCTTGGTTGCTGTTAAATTTTAAACTAAACGATGTTTTTATTGCAGAACACCACAGATGTACATGATTCTCTGTGTGTGTGTGTGTGTGTGTGTGTGTGTGTGTGTGTGTGTGTGTGTGTGTGTGTGTGTGGTGTGAGCAAGTGTGTGCTTGTGTGTATGTGTGCACACATGTATACATTCTTGTGTGCATGTGTGTGTGTGTGTGTGCATGTACATATGTGTGTGTGTGTGTGTGTGTGTGTGTGTGTGTGTGTGTGTGTGTGTGTGTGTGTGTGTGTGTGTGTGCGTACGTGCGTGCGTGCGTGCGTGCGTGCATGCGTGCGTGTGTGTGTGAACATTTCACAATACCTTATGATGAATATATTTCCTTCACACCTTGGAATTATGTTACTTATTCAGAATAACAGATTCAGGACGCTACACCCAACAAACCAATGAGAGGGAGGAGGGTGAGATGACACCAGGAAGAAATGGGAAAAGGCAACTTGACAAAGGGAAAATCAGGATGTCATCAGACTTTATGATCACATCACATCAAAATAAATACAGGGAATATTTGCAAATTATTCTATAGGCCGTTCTTGTACAGTGTAGAAGCGGTAAAATGACCCCAGAAAAAGACGCTCCTCCCAGTGTGATTGTGTGACCATGTTCATTTTAAATCAGTCGTTCCTTTTTTTTCTATGTGGCTGACAGTTAACTGAACATGCTTTTCAGTGATGTTTTACATAAACAGGGATGTCTGGACTATACACTGTATGCAATACAACACTTAGTCATGGTGCAGTTATTGCCAGTGCTACTTACCAGTTTTCTGGTCTGGGAACACGAAGGGATTCTTCGCTGTACGTCACTTCCAGTTCCTCATTCCTCCTGTCCAGGGCCTGTGCACGCATGAGTACACACCATCACACAAACAGGCAGAAAAAAACAAACACAATTATTGATGCATTTTGCTCTCGGTCATAGGGAGAAATGCTGATGTAGGGAGATGTCTGAATGCATCACCCTCCCACACAACCAACAGTTTCATTTTATTTAACTGTCTGTTCATCCCTATTTGTTACTTTCACATTCTCAGCTAGAAAAACAACAGAGTGTGTTGAGACGAAAGCACTGGCTAGGTCAAACCAGTTCAGAGCATTAAAAATAATGTTTCTTTTAAGTTTTGAAATGTTAGCTCAGCCTGGATATATGCAAGTCAAAGGATATGGCAAAATGAGATTGACAACACCAATTTTCATTGAACCTAGAGTCGGTGACACAAAACAAAACCTTTATGATGGGATGGGAGTGAGGGGGATGCAGGAGACAGAGGCTGTTTAGCAGATCCTTCTCACTGCCCCTCGCTACCTCCTATCCTTCCTTTTTCCCATTCCAAATTAACAATTCTCATTTTCCAGAAAATTTTTTTTTTTAAAACCTCCTCACACAAGACAGTCTCTATACTGACACTGGAAGCATCAAGGAATGATTTTTGTCCAAGCATGATTTTAAAATACTATGATTAAAAGAAGGGCTAATTTCTCATACCCAACCTAAAAAAGAAACTGGCTATCCAAATAACTAAATACAAAAACACACCATCTGCATTTTATGCTAACATGGAATATTCAATGGGAAGAGGTCTTTTTTTCTCAGAATGCTGTAAAAAAAATTCACCAACAGTGCACAGGAGCAGGGATCTGGCCAACGTTACAGCATGCTTTCAACATCGAAGACTTCTCTACACCTGGCTTTCACAGCAAGCTTACCTCTCTGCTCGGGATGATGGAGCTCTGATGGCTCACCAGTGCCCCAATCTGACTCGCCCGAGGTCGAGAGTGGAAGTATTCATCCGACTCCTCTTCTGGGATGCGCTCCGCTGATCCTTCCACCCTCACCTGGAACATGGCAACTTGAACTGAGCAAAGACACAACAGTTGGAAAGGGCGCTCTAAACAATTTTCTTGAACAGAGGGGTTTTTGATACTATGGTGTGTGTTTTGTTTTAACTGTGTCTGTGTGTGTGCGTGCATGCGTGCGTGCGTGCATACGTGCGTGCGTGCATGCGTGTGTGTGTGTGTGTGTGTGTGTGCGTGTGTGTACATGCGTGCTGGCAAATGCGTGCATGTACCCATGAATGTCTGTGTCTATGCCTGTGTTTTTGTGTTTGTTTCTGTGTGCCTGTGTATCTGTACTTTAGTATTCAGGAATTCTGTACTTCGGAATAAACATATATGGAACTATATTTACATATCTACCAGCTTTAAAATGTGTACATTACAACATTTAAAACATAAATTACTACATTATTTAATTTCTAGCATCAATGGAACACTATCAGGAGACCCAAAGATACTTTTTGTTTTAGTTGTAAGTAATTTAAAAGGTTGACATCCCATAAACTAACAGCCATAGCGCAATAAACGTTTAGAGCTTCATTAAGTCTAGGGCACAGCATTATAGAAGGCGGAGCTCACTCAATCCTTTCCTTCTACCTCTTTACCCTTCCCTGAACTGAATCGGGTTCCTGTGTACCGCTGGGTAGACAAAAAGAAGGTTTTCAATGCATCAAACTAAAACTGCACAAAAGGTTCCGACTCATGACAGTCAGCAATGTAACCAAACACTCTGACTACAGGACTACAGACCCCTCAACAGTTTTTCATAGCTGTAGGTTTGTCATATTAAAAACAATGTTTGTGTAATAATGATTTAGTGCATCAAAATGAGTTTTGTTTCTGAACTGTGTTGAATACTCACCGATTTTTTCAGCGGTTCCCAATAAAACATGAGGCTACACTGAGGATTCTCTTCCTGAAAACAAAACAAGTAAGTCATCCACACAATGGTAAAACAAGCGTCTTTAACATTCGCTCTTGCTACCACTTCAGGGTATTTACAGGTAGTACAAATCAATGAATGAAAGCAAACGCTTAAAGACCATTTCACTCTGTGCAACTGCATTATATGAGGGCTTGCTTTTGCACTCTGTTTATACAATTTGACAAGCGTGAAGACCCATGTTGGCGTGTATTAGGTCTTCGGCATGCCCTGACGAGAGGAATCTAATATATTTTAATATATTCAAAAATGACTGTCCAATCAGAATGAAGATGTTGTGTGAATCAGGAGGAATGCACTGCAGCTGTAAAGCTGTATGCTACTGATAAGCATCGTTAATACTTTAAACCGCCAGTGTGAAGGTTTCACGTGACAGTAACCACTTGGAAAATATTTGCTGGTATCAAGACTGGCATACTGACCCAAAAGCTCCATCTGAAAATTACACAGCAAACAGAATTTTCATCTTTTGTGACATCTATTGCTCTACCACTTTGAGTGAGGATGGAGCGTGAAGCAAAGCTAGACTGTTTGTAATACCATTTCAGTTCATTCATGTATTAGCAGGAAAAACTGAGCAGAGAGAAAGAAAAAGTGTGAAAATGAAACCTTGTTATTGCATCTGTTCTTGTGCCTCAAAAAGCATAAGCCTTTATTATGAAGGGAAGGGGGTGGGGAGAGGAGGCAAGAGGGGATGAGGGGAGGGAATTATAACAGTGGAAGGATTAAAATGAAATGGCAATATTTAGTACAAATGTTTACAATCATCAGCAGCTTTTACAAATATTCCAGTCTCCCTTTTTATTGCCGATAGGTTGGCCATCCATACAGGGCCGTATCTGGATTGCCCCCATGCAGACAAGTGAGAAAATATCGGAGAGATTTATACACAACATGCACAATTCATAACTACTGACAAGCTTAAAGGAATGCAGAGTGTATCGCAACTGATACATCCATTTTTTGAAAATGTATGGAAAAAAAAAAAGAAACATCTAGAACAGTTATCGCACACTAAATTCTGATGACATTAAAAAGACTGCATCTGCCTGTCTATCTGCCTTTTGTTACTGTATCTGTTTATCTCTTGTCTCTTTCCATATTTCTCTTTCTCCAAGGTTATAACCTACAAATGTCTAGCTGTAGATCTATGCATGTTCTTTTTTCCCTTCAGTATTGCAGTTCAGCACAGTGTACTTTGCTGTCTTAAGAACATCATTATGTATATACGTATGTGTATGCACATATAATGTAAATCGAGACACGTCAACCATTCATTCTACATCTGTTTCTTTATTTCATCATTTCTTTGTCATCCATTTTTTTTTCAGCAAAATAATGTAAAAAGAAAATAAAAAGCTAAACAATCAAGATCAAAGACATGAGCACATATGCGCTGGCTTAATTAACAACAACAACGGTCCAACAGACAAGGAAGGGAGGTAATTACATTTCATCTGTAAAACTTAATCTAAACATCACACTATTAAGACTAGACTGCAATACTTTTTTCTCAAAGGCGACTGAGAGAGAAAAAAAAATTTGCAGTAGAAAAGTAACTTTGGAAACGAATAAACTAATAGATCAGAATTTTTTTTTTTTTTTTAATGATCAGTTATTAGTTTCCTGCAAACCAGGTAAGAGACAGAAGGCAAAATATTCAATGATTATGCAGAACCAAAAAATATTGATTCATACTCAAATGCAGCAAAATTAAAATGCCTATAATCCAAAGCAATGTATAGATAACAATCATAACAATAGTGATAGGAAGATGAATATTGTAAAGACCGCATTTTAGCAATAACAAGAAAAGTGCCAAGAGTGCTTTACAACTCTGACTCCTGCTTTATGGATTGCACTCTTGTTATTTTTCAGTTCATCATGATCATCCACTGTCTAATTTCAAATCAAGGTCAAAAACCCATTTATACTCAAAATCCTTTTCTTCTTTTATTCTCTGATTTCAAGGACACAGTTTTGGTATTGTCTGTGTTCCAATATTTTGTACTTTGAAACATAATATGACAAGCTCAACTAGCATTGGGAATGTTCAGTTTATTCTAATATCTTTTTCAATCCATAAAAAAACTACAGCCAATCTCACTACAGTAACTGAACCATTTGTAAAAAGTTTGTGTGTGTTCATGTATGATTCTTGGACGGGGGTGTGGGGGGGGGGGGGGGGGTGTCAGTGGGGATGAGGTTAGTTGCAGATGTGTACATTTAAGTATGAAAGAAATGAGAGAGACAGACATATATTAATGATGATTTGTTTCTTCTCATAAGCACTGTTACTACTATCATCCAGACCAATTCACTCACCAGCTCCTTGGCCTTTCTGCTCTGGTAGTTGGAGAAGAAGATGAAACCATCCTTACTGCTGAAGCTTTTCATCAGCATCTTCCGCACAGACGGCAGCCCATCTCTACAGACAGCAAGGTGACTGAGTCAGGTGATTCACTGACACACTATTGGTGAAGGTAGTTTGCATCAAATATATAGTAGGTAAGTGTACATATAAGTGTGCGTGTACATACCTGTAATGCAAAATACAGACTTGTACACACACACACACACAAACACACAACACACACACGCATACACACACACACCCAAACAACAAACACAGAAAAACTTTTTAGAAAATTACACTGAACACATATGCTGTTTATTTTTGTTTTATTATATAAAATATTTTATTCCATCCCCCACCCTTGCCCCCTTCTTCCTTATGTTTACTCTACAAAAGCAGCATATATGTATATATATATATATGTGTCAGTGTCCCTACCAATAAATTGCCAAACAATCCCAATTGATATAAATTACTGCATTCTTTCTCTCTTACCGTTCATCCATACAGTCCATACTTATCCATGTAAAACAGACACACATCTGTATACAATGCGAAACACACCCTCTCTTTCTCTCACAAGCACTCACACTGAACAGACACACACACACACACAACCCAATCACCTAGGCGTTCAAACAAACTCATCTACTGCCATTTAAAAAGAAAAGACACCAACCTACACAATAAAGCAATTGCAAAGCAAGCTATTTTCAGAGGGCGTCATGCTAAGTCTACCCTCTCAGTCAATAACACTTAATTACAGTCCTACTTTGTGGCAGTGGCCAGTGCCATTGAGTTGGCCTCAATTCCCTGGAGCTGAATGGCTTCATCAAGCCAGTGCTGAAACTGTTGGAAAGGTTCCATGGCTATCAGGTCTCCCACGTCAAATGGCTTCCTCTCCTTCTCATAGGGGCGATGTGTGTCTGGAACTGAGGACATGAACAAGCACTTTTTTCTAGAGCACAATATGAGCACATGGAAAACAGAAGAAACTCAGTGTGCTGGATTATTTTTTTGTTCCCCAAATGATCCTATTCTTGCATGCTTGTCCACACACACGCGTGTGCACACACACACGCATGCACACACACACACACACACACACACACATACAGAGTACCACCACCTCTTGAGTTCATCATAGCCAAGCTGACCACGAGGGGCCATATTAGAAATGTCCATCACCACCAACAAATGACAAGTGTGTGTATAGATAGATAGAGGGATGTGTGTCGATAGACATAGATATGTGTATACAGATAGGTTGACAGTTAGCTAGCTAGATACAATATATCGTTTTATTATATATATAATTATATATGTGTGTGTGTGTGTGTGTGTGTGTGTGCACATTCCAACACACACACACACACACACATACACACGTACAAATGAACCACACACACCTATCAAGTGCACACGCATTTATTCTCACAATACCTAAGCACAAGCACATATGTACACACACACACACACACACACACACACACACACACACAGATACACACACACGCATACAGAGCCAGCAAACCAATCAACCACCACCAAACAAAACTCTCCACCAGATGTTCATTCCGTTATGATCCTCACAGACAAATGAATCAAGTAGCAAGCTAGCTACTACCTGTAGCAGAGTATGCGTGCACCAGTTTCTAGATTCTTGATTCCTATTCATCATAGTGTAATCATAATGGAGCTACTCAGACCTGCATCATTTATACAGACCTTTATTAGATCAATGTCTGTTAACATGTAACTATAGCAGATGGCTGTGATGTGAACATATAGTGTTCTAAAAATCTAGTCAATAGTAGATGACTGAGTGCAACATAAATTCGGGGGTGGAGCAAGTATCAATGAAGTGCAGGTGAGCAGGGGTCCAAACTGTAGTCCAGCATTCCCTTGGCCCTGATGAGATTAAGCGTCCCAGTCAGGTAGACCTATAAGAGATGATTTTAGGTGCACTGGAGGCCTCTCCTGAAGTTAAGAAGATGTCTTTGTGGGAAATCTTCCATCCATTGTGGCAGACACTCTAACATCAGTGATGAACATGACACTGATCAGATGCACCAGAAGTACACATCCAAAACATCATCAGATACTTCATGTTGAATAACTTTGGCTGCTTTAATGTCAATACAAAATCTGTTTTGCCTACAAACAAAACAAAGCAAAACAAAAACAAACTACATGAAAGCTTTCTTCCCCCCGAGGACCATCATGAAATGGAGGGGAAAAAAAAAACCTTTAGCAACAATGCTGTGTCAGCTGGGCCTGTAGGAGGAATTCAAGTGTCTCCTCCACCAAACCACACTCCAGCAATCAACAACACTCCTGACCTCTCCCTAGTCTGGCTCATCACCCTCCCAAGAAAACAAAATTAGAATTCGATATGAAATCTGGGCTGCTAAAACAGACCTTGGCTGGCCTTCTCATAGCATAAAAGCCACAAAGGCTCACAGACACAATGGCTTTTGACTTCCAGTCCACTGGATCGGGAGATCTGGCTTTAAGTGAGAACTGTCAATCAATGAGATTGACATAAAAGCTGAAAAGGAGGCTCTGGACTGGAGCTTTTGTTGTCCTACCAA
The DNA here is from genome assembly GCA_018398815.1 of Conus ventricosus. Taxonomy (NCBI): domain Eukaryota; kingdom Metazoa; phylum Mollusca; class Gastropoda; order Neogastropoda; family Conidae; genus Conus; species Conus ventricosus. The sequence goes on along the minus strand of CM031599.1, from coordinate 37,803,246 downwards.
CTATGCAGATTAATATCAAGCAGCTGTGAGCAAGAGTAGCATCACTATGGCTCCCATTTGACAGAGATGTCAGTCCTACCAGATGCAGCAGATCTAATGCTATACCAAATAGCACTCTTCCGTTTTCCCCACCCTCCATCAGTGTCTGGAATGCACTGCCAGGAGCAGCTGTGGCTGCAGACACTTCAGATTCCCTCAAGTCAAGGGTGCCACATACCAAAGGACATGACAGACTGTAGTTAATTATGCTGGCATAGGTGTGCATAATTTTGCCCCTTTTTCTCTGTCCCCTGTAAGTTTTTGTTTTGTCTTGGTAGCTTGTTTGTTTGTTGGGGGGAGCGGGGAAGGATGAGGTTCTATGTTTGGGTGTGCCCGATCGGCTAGTCCAGCGGGTTGAAAAGCAAAAAGTAGTCGCCTACTGATAAAATAGGGTATCATTTTTTGTTTTTGATATTCATGGTCCTAGGGCTCTCTTTCTGTTCTTGGTTTTCTATGTACGCAACCCATAAAGCGGCAGATCATAGTGCTAAGTGGCCGTCTTATAGATGAAGGTGATTATGAAGACTTCTCTTTAACAATTCCAGAAGGGACTGACAAAGTACCCTATAAGCTGGCAATTTTTGCGCAATTTTGTCGGTCACCTTGTGTCATCCTAGGTTCAAGAATATGGGACCTGGAACGCCGAAAGAAAACAGAACGGAAGTTGGTTTCAAGTTCAAGAAAGCGGATGTTTATAGCGGAACTTTAAAATGCGTCATTCTGATCATGCGCAACTCTTCATTGACCTCATTAACCCAGGACGGTGGTGCCCGATGTTCAACTGAGGTCTATGACTCACTCGAACAGGCAAGAACCGGAGGGAGGGAATGGGGCTGGAACAATCAACTTCGTGAAAATGTAAACGTAAGCAAGCGCGCGCGCGTGTGTGTGTGTGTGTGCGTGCGTGGGCAAACAAAGTGCATGTTTCTCGGTTAATGAGATGTTTCTGGGTTCGTGCTCGAGTGCAGTGTGTGTGTGTGTGTGTGTGTGTGTGCGTGCGCGCGCGCGCGCGCGTGCGTGCGTACGTGTGTGTGTGTGTGTGCGGGCGCGCACGGGCGCAAAATAATCGTTTTTTCACTCTTTCTTCTCCAGGCTTTTCCAAAATCGTCCATGAGAACATATTTTCATTCTGACCTCTGGCCGGTAACAACAGCTATTTTGTCTTTCAAAATATTCTAATTTTCCTCATGACTGATATGAAACATGAGGGCTGTTCATCTGCTGTTATATTTTCGTTAAAAGAATTATTGGGAAGCGGTTTCATTTGCTCTTGTCAATAATCATTTTGATAGTTTCTTTCTGGAGAGGTTCAAAAGGCTTGGTTCGTTCAGGTTGATTTATCTCATGTTGGACAATACTGTAATTACGGCCTAACAGTTTGGTACTTTTACTAGCCTGTAGGCCGACAGACTTGGGATCATTCAGGCTGAGAAGGGACCTTCAACGCCTGATCCTTGTTCAACACTTTCTTGAATCCTTGTCAGGAAGGCTCTTAAACTTATTTCGTGTCAATGCAGTTTTGGCGGCGAGCTCAAATGCTGCCCTCAATGTAGCATCAACATAGTTATTGAAAGCATATTTTATTTTTTGCTTGCTTTCTTTTAAAGCATTTATCCTTAGCATGTTCTGCAAATATTCAGCTATTGGGAATTCCATTGGAAATTCAGTTCAAAATCTAGAAATTTTCAGTAGGCCTATACTCTTAGTGCAATTTAAAAGGGTTTTCGTCGCTTTCATGCTTAACATAGAATATGGGGGACTCGCGAAATATTTCGAAAAACAATTATAATTGTTTAAACTCACACATTACATCTTAATTACTTGCTCGTGAATCCTCTGCATGTTCGTTTTTCGATATCGATCAATAGCATGTAGGTGTTTACCCTTCCTATGTGTGTGTGTGTGTGTGTGTGTGTGTGTGTGTGTGTGTGTGTGTGTGTACACACATGCATACGTTTGTATGTGTATAGTTTGGGGCAGTTGTGCCAGCGTGTGTTTGGGGTCGTGTGCATGCGCACGTGTGTGTGTATATATGTATATTATCTGTTGTGCGTTGAGACAGAGAGAGAGAGAGAGAGAGAGTATGAGTGTGAGTGGGTTCAGCGAAAGAGAATCACAGACATGAAAAAGACAATGTCGTTTTAACAGACCATTTATTGAGCAAGTATTAAAAACATCAGATAAAGTTGTTTTAAATACGCAAGCCGCTAAATACGGAGGGTGTAGAAGAGAAGAGTGAATAAAGTGAAAGTATACAATCACAGACAAATGCATTAGTCGATAATGGCGATAACGGCAGATCTGTGTCAAGCTTATTGATATTATAGCAGAACCTCCTACTCAGTATCACAATTACAACATTAAAAAAAGAATTAAATAGAAAGGAAAATGAAATAAAATCTACTTAACTTCAAACAGCAAACATGTTCTATAGAAAATAATCAATGGCATTAAAGAGGTATTCAAAAATTTGAACATTTTAGTTGCGTGTCAGTTTTTGGTCAGTTTTGTTTGGCAAAAAGGTCCACATACAACTGCAGATAAAAACATTAAGAGGTAAACGGACACATAGACACGGTACTGACAAACAATTATAAAATTCACACAAAATGTCCTATTACGAGTTCTTGAGAAAAAGATTAACTCCCATACAATTGCCTTGCATAGCGCACAAGAGAACGATTGCATTGTTTTAGAGAACCCGTTAAAATCTGAATTCACCATCCATACCCTGCAACCTGGTTGACGATCATTCTACATTGAATGACCACAGCTGTGACTTTTCCCCATGACAAATATGAGGCTCGTGTTTGTAATCTGAACAGAGTACATTTCAACTAACTAATTTTACATGCATAATTCTACGAAATTTGTATGTTTTGTGGCATTTTTAAGTAGGCTACCTTTTAAACATCTTTGAAATTCTTTGTTTGTTTTTTTTTTGTTTTTTTTTTAAATAATCTTGCTAAACAGATCCGAGATCCACCCTCGAATCCTGATGCGCACCAAAATTTCATGGGCTGGTCTTAGGGCCACATACCATCTTTCCACGTAGTGTTGTTACAATCGGTTCCGTCATTCTTGCCCAATCTTGTTTGCAGGCAGAGAACTACACAACGCGGGTGAAGACAAAACAATTTGGTGGAAGTACGAACGGATAAAGAAAGGACTAAATCACCATTACTGCCATGCACGGTACCAGCATGCTGGTTTTGCTTACAATTGAAATTATGAATGTGTTTGTACAACGATACCATTCACAACAAAGGCAGCAGATGAAATAAGTGGAAACTTGAGTAGAATTTTGAACACCACCTTTGAGCGAGTCAAGCATTCATCCAAAGCGGCCTGTTCCTACGCCGAGCTACAGACACAGCATTGCCGCCTCCACTTTACAAGCGCGCCTCTCTTTTTCTCCCTCTCTCAATGTATCACACACGCACGCACACACGAATGCACACGCACATATGCTCGCACTATACACACAATCATATATTCACACATGGACGCACAAATACACACAAACACACTCTCTCTCTCTCTCTCCTCTCTCTCTCTCTGCCGCCTCAGCCTCCCTGAATCAAGAACTCACATACTTCCGGGTGGACAGGGATGGTCGTCAAGCCGTTAAAAATCCGATCCCATGTGTGGTTCTAACTCAGGATGCTCAGTTCCGTTGGTAAACGTTCTAAATATTTGACTATGAGGCCCCCCCCTCCCTCACCCACCCACCCACCCACCCCACGCATACATGGAAATTAGAATTTGTACACTCAGTCAAAAGTAAAACAAACAAACAAAGAAAAACAAACAATGTGCCCCCATCACTAGTACCTAGTGTTTAAGTAATCAAAGAAACAAAACAAACAACGAACAATGTAACAATGTAACCCAATCATTGCTGCCTAGTAGCATCTCATAAAATGACATAAGCAGCATCATTATACAAAGCAGCCGGGACGTTCAGAAAAAAATGGCTTTCTGACAGAGAATACAGATACCGCACTGACATCTTTCGACTTTTTTTCGCCCAATATTTCGTTGCTCACGGTTAAGTGGACAAAGCAATAAGCATATGCAGTACACAACATCACAATCACTTTCAAAGTAATTTCATACACACACACATACACACATGCGCGCGCGCACACACACACACACACACACACACAATTTTACTATGAAAAGAAAATTGAATACATATGCAGATCATTTTTCTTTTGTTGTAGTGAGTGGACCCCCCATTCCATCACCTACCTCTCTCCCTTTCTTCCTTGCGTTTACCCCACAAGAGAAGCGCTCACACATACTGACATAAAAAAGAAATAATGGAAATGTAAAAAAAAACACGTCAACAGGCCAATTCAAGTCTATTTTATGTCTAGTTATCTGGTTTCCACCCGTCAGTGTGTGTGTGTGTGTGTGTGTGTGTGTGTGTGTGTGTGTGTGTGTGTGTGTGTGTGTGTGTGTGTGTGTGCGTGCGTGCGTGCGTGCATGCGTGCGTTCGTGTGTGACTCATCAGTGTCAAGTCATTTAAGATGCTATCAATTTCACGTTGTATGTGCAGAGGTTCCGTTAGACCGGCATATGCCGGTTTTTACCGGTAAATATTTGCCTTGTACCGAAAAAAATATAAGCCGCCGGTACCGTGTACCGGCAGAACATCTGAGCGCTTTGACTCTCCTCTAGGCCTATCCCTGCACTCTCTGTCTCTCCGCCTGTCAGCGGTGAGCGGGGATGGCAGGCAGGAAATAAGCCATGCCGAAAACAATTAATCTGACATCACTTCTCTTCCCCTCCCCCTTCCTTTCAGTCCCAGGACCTTTGCCCCCCTTTTTTTTTCAATGGACAGCGCTGATTACTACAGCACTCGCGTCAAAATGGACGGTTCCATTTTTCTTTGTCTCAGGTTCCCTAGCGTGTAGCCAAAGTTTCGTGCCTTTTACACGTCATCGGACGATGCTTACTTAGTCACGTAGACCAAAGTTTCATTGTCTGCTCTCTGCAAAAATGTCGCACCAGCGTTCATTACACTCGTTTTTTTCAACGAACCGTCCATCAAGCGACAGTCGTTCGACTCCTTCTGAATCTGTGACGTCTTCAACGTCAGAAGCCGAAACGCTGGTACCCACGAAACGACAGAGGACGAAAGAATACAACAATGCATGGGTGTCTGAGTTTCCATGGCACCGCAGAGAAGAAAACGAAGAAACCGGGAAAGTTGCCCTTTTTTGCACAGTGTGTGAAGAAGCAAAGAAGGTGAATGGCTTCACAAAAGGATCGTGCAACTTACAACGATCGGCATTGGTTGATCACCAGAACAGTGCCAGCCACGTTAGCGCCGTTGAAACGATTCAACAGAAAAAACGTATGGCTGCTGTAGTTAGCCATGTTCACGAAAAGACGTCATCAGCGCTGCAAGAGCAACTTAAAGTTGTCTTATGGATGGCAAAAGAAGACATCGCACCAACCAAGTTTGACAGCGTCCTTTCCCTTTTGAAAGCAGCCCGATGTCCAGCGCTGGAAAAGGCCAATACTTACTCGCATCAAGATGCAGTGGAGGAAATGGAGAAAGCCTTGGTGCAAACCACCACTGAATACACGGACAGTGCCATCTCCCGAAGTGACTACATCGGCATTATCATTGACGAAACTGTCAATGTGACAATTGATAAAAAACTGATAATCTACTTGAGGATCATCAGAGATCAAAAACCAAAGACTGCGTTTCTCGGCAACTTCACTGTTCGTGACGGCACTGCAGAAACGATCGCTACCACGGTGAGAGAGGCACTTGAAGCGAGACACATAGACTTTGATAAAGTTATTGGACTGGCATCCGACGGTGCCAGTGTCATGACAGGACGACACAACGGCGTTGGTGTGAAGCTACGGAGAGAAAACAACCCATTTCTTATTCACATCCACTGTGCGTGTCACCGAGTTGCACTTGCATCACAAGATGCTTCAAGGGCAGTGAGGAAGGTGACTGACTACAAAAACACTGCAAACAGCGTTTACAAGTTCTATCAGTATTCTGCCACAAGGAACGAGCGCCTGAAAGAACTTAATGCTGTGCTCACTGATGATGATTTCACAAGCCTGAAACAGCCATGCTCAGTCCGTTGGCTTTCCCTTCAGAGGGCAGTGGATTCGCTTCGTCAAAACTGGCCAGCAGTCGTCATGGAGTTGGGTGAGGAGGCAACACGACAGAACAACGCTGTGGCGGACGGCCTGTTACGTACGGTCCAAACGTTTTCCTTCATCGCCATGACACACATGCTTTCGGACATTCTCTCCATAATCAACAGGTTGAATCTAATATTCCAGAAGGACAGTGTCACCATCTCTACCATTAGGCCCATGGTCCAGTCTACTATCAGTACTCTGGAAGATAGTTATCTGGCTACACCGCATTCACGGCTGCAAAATGAAGATGATTTCATGAATGAAATCACACCCAACGGTCAGTGGCACGGCGTGAAAATGAGCCACTACTCTGCTGACGCTGTGCGAGCACACGAACGCCTCGGAGAAGAATTTGTGCAGCACACAATCGACTCACTCAAGGCTCGTTTTCCACAAGAGGACCTTGATATCATCCACAACATTGACATTTTGTTGAATTCATCCAAGTACCCTGACCAGGCCGACGCTCTTCGCAACCATGGTAACGACGCACTGGGCGTAGTGTTTGATTACCTTTGCAACCAACGCGCGACATCCGACGGACGCCAGAAAGGGCCAGTGCTCAACAGACACAATGCTTGCCAAGAATTCACTCAGCTCAAAGCAACCTTGAAAGGTCACGGCAAAATGGACTTTGAAACCACTTGTGGTCTGATCCTGCGGGACTATAAGGACATTTTTCCGGAGTTTGCTAAGTTGGCCAGCATCGGACTTGTGATACCTGTCACAAGTGTGCCAGCAGAACGAGGGTTCAGTCTCCAGAATAGAATAAAAACTGCCAAAAGAAGCAGTCTGTCAGAAAACCGGGTGAACAGACTGATGCTGCTGTCATCAGAAGCACTTTCGCTTGATCAGTTTCCTTTTGTCCGGGCTGCCGAAATTTTCAACGGCATGCGGGAACGCCGCAAATAGATCCGTTTCCTTCGAGCACGACTACTGATTTGTGTGTGTGTGTGACAGTGTGTATTCGCGTGTTTGCTGTTTTTTTCCCCCCCTTCTTTTTATCTTGTGACCTTCGTACAGTCGTCCTTCATTGTGCATATCACAAGTCTGTGTCGCTTATTCTTGACTTCTGACAATACAAAACTGTAACTGTTCACTGGTCATCAATATCTTGAGTGCACGGACTCTGTAAGTCTGTTGATCAGTAGAGACATATGGATTGTGTGCGTGTCATGCTGACAGTCTGACCCTGGATTGAACTTGCAGTAATCCCCGACCCAGTTTTCAATTGACTGTCGCTGTTTTCAACATCACTTTGAGTAACTGCATGGTTCGATGACGAACACTGATGGAATTCTTTCGCACGTGTGGATAGGTAAGTGAGAAGTTTGTTAAGTTTGTTTTGTTTGTTTGTTTGTTTGTTTTTCTTTCAAGTTACGTTTTGGTTGTTTGGTTTTGTTTTGTTTTGCTTTTTGTTTTGCTTTTTGTTTTCATTTATGATTTTTTTGCATGTTTCTCTCTCCGTCGACTTTTCTGTTGAGTTCAGTTGACTGAAGGCTGTCACTGACAAGCCTGTTACGTGCTATCCGTGCCGGTAGGCCGCTCGCTATCGCCCGTTCGCGTGACCCAGAATCGCGGTTGAGTGTGTAGTGCATGGCAGGCAGCCAAGCGCGGTACCGGCTGATTTAAGACTTGTACCGGAAATTTTTGTTGTTGTCGGTACCAAGTACCGGCAAAGTCTATGGTCTAGCGGAACCTCTGATGTGACTGACGAATGCGAGTGTGTGTGTGTGTGTGTGTGTGTGTCTGTGTGTGTGTGTGTGCGTGTGCGTGCTTGCGTGTGCGTGCGTGTGTTCATGCGCCTGCAAACGTGCACATGTACGTGCACGCACACTCGCATGCTCAACAAAGTCTAGGTGACGTGCGCGAGCACAAGCGGTCTTTGCATCCTTGACACCCCTTCCTGCGGCGCACCGACATTCATGCGTGCCCACAGAAATACACCACCATCACACCCGATGACACGTCACGACTCGGACAAGGCAACGAGTTGTGATTTCTGAAAACTGCGCTGTCAGCCTCTCGCTCCACTTTCCCCTGTCCTTGACCGTCAAACACCACTTCTCATTTCTCCTTCATAGAACGTAAATCTCACCTATCAATCAATCAATCAATCAATCAAATCTCCTCCTTCAGTAGTTCAACACACTCTTCGATCTCCTATCACGAACACAGGCCTCAAAATCAGCAGCAGATAATGAACTCCTCACAGAAATAACTGTGTCTTTGTTTGTTTTGTTTTTTTGTTTCACTGTGAGCCTCTCAAGGTAAGCCTGGATGATGTCCTCGAAGTCAACTTTTGCCCGTTCACGTAAGTGTGGGACAGTGGTCGGGTCCATAATGCTATGGAGACCCCAAACTGATTCTGAACTCTATGGCAGGAGTGCAGTTTGTGTCTGCTGTCTTGAGATATCCCCTAATAGTCGGAAAGGGTATTACTTTTCAGCTTCAATAACAGAAGGGTGAATACATCAGGATAAACATGCATGTGCGTGCGCGCGCGCACACACACATACACACACGCACGCGCACACACGCATATCTTAGTCTTCAAGGGCCGATCAGTCAGCTGAGAACAAAACAAGGGCGTGAAGAGCACCCAAAGTTTGCTAGGTTTCGTGAAAATTCCTGAACTGTTTTCTTGCAGCGGCGTCGAAATATATTTTGCATTAGGGGAGGAGAGAGGGAAGGTGTGTGTGTGCTGCAGCCTGAACTGAATCCGACAAAACAACATCACTGCAGTCTCCCAAATCTTTACAAAAGCGAGTGTGGGGATGGAATGGGTTATCGTCTTCCAGATTTTCATAAAAACTATGGGGTGGGGGTGGGGGGGGGCCGAGGGTACACACCTTTCAAACTTTCATAAAAGCCGAGGTTAAGCAAGGTTGCAAGGGGAGCACCTTCATTTCCAAAATTTTCAGTTCGGGTGGGGGTGTGGGATCCCTCTTCTTCCAAATTCTTATAAAAGCAAGGAGAGAGAGAGAGAGAGGGGACTACCCTGTCATGCTGTCCATATTTCTTGGCTTCAAATATTGGGGGAGGGGTATGGGGGGGGGGGGGGGAGACAGAATTGGACTAGTTTTCCGGGGACCCCTATTCTCCCCCCCCCCCCTCGCCCAGCCCCGCCCCGTCCCCCCCCCCCCCCCCCTCCCCCCCCCCCCCCCCCCCCCCCCCCCCCCCCCCCCTCCGGTGAGACGCAACTGCGTAGCAAAATTTGACAGGTACACGTATTTTTCTGACCAGCACAGCAGGGAAAATACGTCTGTTGACGCCAAAAAGAACCGGACGACAGCACTGTCATGGTCTCTGATGTTTAAATTGAAAAAGCTGAAACTCCGTAATCTCACCAATCACCAGAAGGAATGGAAGAAAAGTTGGCTCTTTACTACCAGTTGAGGTGCTCACTGTCACAGACCACCCATCACAGCTGGAACATGGAGAGGAATTCCTCGAAGCTGATCTTGCCGTCGTGGTTCACGTCCAGCCTCTCGAAGACACGGTTGATCTTGTCCCTGCACACGTCATAGCCGGCGTGGCGGAAACCGTCAAACATCTCCTTCTGAGACAGGAAGCCGCTGCCGTCCTTGTCCATGTTGCGGAACTCCCGCCTGAGCTTGGCCTCCCTGCACAGTACAGGGTGGGTTATCGTCCTTTGCTCGGCTTCCGTCGGCTCAACTATCGTGCTTTTGTGGAGAACAGACCGGGCCTGAGAGAAGACTGGGGATGGGAGAGAAAAGATAGATGTGTGGGGGGGTGGGGAGTGTGGTGGGCGCCGGGGTGGGGGTTGGGAGGGGGGGAGGGAGGGGCGCGTGCTTGTATGTTTGCGATGCGCGTGCGTGGTGTGTGTGCGTGTGTGTGTGTGTGTGTGCGCACGCACGTGTGTGTGTGTGTGCGCACGCACGTGTGTGTGTGTATGTACGTGTGTGTGTGTGTGTGTGTGTGTGTGTGTGTGTGTGTGCGCGCGCGCACGCACGCGCGCTTGCGTGCGTGTGTGTATGTGTGTGAGAGTGTGTGTGTGTGTGTGTCTGTGTCTGTGTCTGTGTGTGTGATTGCGCGTGCGCGTGCTTTATGTGTATGAGCAGATTTCCGAAAAATGTTTTACACACACATTTTAAGAAGTCGAAAAGGCTGTCGCAGAAACTTCTAATTTCTGCTATTAGTGTCAAAATGGCTTACATGAAGTTTGCTTTCATTTCCGTACATAAAAAGTGTTCAATAAAATACATTGAAAAATTCGATAAACTCAGTTTGATAGTTGTGCAGGTATGAAGTGTGCTCGCATGCTTGTGTGTGTTTGTGTGTGTGTGTGTGTGTAGAGAGAGAGAGAGTGTGTGTGTGTGTGTGTGCGCATATGCCTGTGTGCTGTGTGTGTGTATGTCTGTGTGTGTGCGAGTGTGTGTGTGTGTAGAAGAGAGAGAGAGAGAGAGAGAGTGTGTGCGCGCGTGCGCGGACATGCCTCTGTACGTATGTGGTGTGTGTGTGTGTGTATGTGTGTGTGCGCACATGCCTCTGTGCGTGTGTTGTGTGCATGTGTGTGTGTGCATGTGCGCGCGCGTGTGTGTGTGTAGTTTATGTGTGTGTGCGAGTGTGTGTGTGTGTTCGTGTAGTGTGTGTGTGTGTGTGTGTGTGTGTGTGTGTGTGTGTGTGTGTGACTAAGAGAGAAAGAGAATGTGTAAGTGTGTGTATGTAGAGGGGAAGAGGGTGACTGGCAATAAGCTTGACAATCTGAAGCAAACAATTTTCAACATCATAATGTTTGATTAACTACCATGTTTCCAACATTTTTTCTACACATTTATTTTAGTCGCTTCTTTACTTGTTTGTTTGGACACACCAAACATTTATCAGTAAGAATGCGAAATAAAGCCAATAGTAAAAATAAGTCACTCAGACAGTCGAGGGAGTCAAGTTAGGATTACAATAAGACCTAAAATATCTGCATCACATACAAGCACGCACACACCCAGACCCACACAAACTAAAACAAACACTGAATAACGATAAGACAATGAATATTCTTATAGCAGACCAACGCACTTCTTCGCCCGTGGATTGGTGGTATCTATGTGACCCATGATGGCCAAGAATTCGTCCAGGGTAATCTTCCCATCGTTGTTGGTGTCAATGGCACAGAAGGAAGCCTGCAACACAAACATTCACTGTACATGTGTATGCAACGCACAAACAGAACATTTATGTAGCTAGATGGGCTCTTAGGGTAACGCTGACCTCCACAAAGGTCGAGCGGTTATTAGATCCGCTCTTTACTCAGTATTGGGGTGAAAAGACTTTTTGTTTAAACCTCGAGGGTTAGCAACAGTTACTGTTGACCGGAGTTACTTCCCTTCCAGCCCCCTCACCCCCCCCCCCTCCTCCATCCCCTCGGGCTCCTAGTACTCCATGGGAAAAATATTTAATGTCAACTTTCCATCGTTACGAAATTTTACTGTTTTGTGAACATATATCAGTTCGTAGAATGCTCAAAGTTCATACCCGAAGCTCCACAGTGTCCAAGTTCAGTAGCAACTTCGCTATGGACATAGTAGCGGGGGTCATGCAACTCAGTAAAAAAAAGAAGAAAAAACAACCTCATGTCTGTAACCCCCACCACCCGAAAAGTCAATGCGTGTGAGTTATCCCGAGTTCTCCTGAACAAGGACGAACAATGTTCTCACTCAATAATTCAACTAAAAAAAGAGATTTTGAAGTTTTAATTCAACTAAAAAAAGAGATTTTGAAGTTTTACTATATTTTATTTCCTTTTATTACTTCTTTCTTTTTAGCACAAGTAAACACGTCAATTACTAGTACACAATATTTTCAATTGCAAACTGCTGGCTACACTTAAAAAGAAAATGCAGTTTGGGATCATGAACAACGTGAAAGGGCGCAGACACTGCAACCAACACACACAGAGAACAATGTTTTACTAACCTACACCATCACAAAAATATTATAACACTCAGAACAAACTTCTGTTTAACATAACAATTAGACATACAGTACATAACACAATGGCTCTTCAAAAATATACAATTACAACTTCAACATTAGAACAAAACAGAATTACTCCAAGTCAGTACTCACAACATATGCACACCAATCATAACATTCATTTTAACAATAAACGCACTGTTATATTCACATACTTTGCAGACATACTGTGCAGCTTTTGACAGTCACTACCTCAGTGACCAAGAGAGATAGGAATCGACATTTGCCCTCATACTTCTACAAGGACTAGATATAATTTTCCTTTTTTTCTTTCTTCCAAAATGCAACTTATGTCCCATGGAATGGTACACCATAGACATCAATGCACAATTTCAACGGAATGGGAAAAAGAGAATTCTTTTGTACGTTTTTCATTGTATTAATAAAAGAAAGAATCAAGCTCATCCCATCAAGCCATTTTACCATGACTCAGCATATGGAGACACCTCCAATTTCATGTAATGACAGAGAAAAAGCCTAGTCATTCCAACCGGATCAATGAATTAGACTTCAACTCTACTAACAACATTTACACCATCTCTCGTAATTTATAAAACGCTGCATCTACCAGACAATAAATAATTTTGCATCCCAACCACACAATAATCGTTATGAAGCAACTCTGAACTACAACAGAGTTCTTCCATCACAAGTCAATTAACCGTTCAATCAGCAATGACAAAAGCAAAACATTAAACCTCACACAATCCAAACTAGTTTTCCCGCTGCACAAATGCCAATGAACTAATTGTAAAAAAGAAAACTTAGTGAAACCGAACAAAAGGTCCGACACCTACCGGCGCTAAACCAATTTCAACTAATTCTAATCAGAACAAAGGGTCCGACAACGACCGGCGCTAAACCAGTTTCAGCTAATTTTAATCTAACAAGGAAACTATGATGTTTTGAATGTGTTAATCCCAAAACTTCATTTAATCATTTGTTTCTTCAATTAACTATACTAGTAATCTTTTATCAAACACCTAAAATGAACCATAACATACCTGATTTAATCTCTGCAGGAGCCCTCCACGTTAGTCCAATTCTCCACGCGGTGTGCCACTCCTGACATGCGATTGTCCTTGACGGAAGGTGTTCTTACTTCGGTTTTATCATCACTTCCGTTTACATTTGTTTTCCTTCATTTCTTATTTACCACCCATAATAAGAATAATAACAAAATATCCTAACTGCCTATAATGAATAAATAAAAAATGATCATTAACGATCTTAATAATTTCGATCTACAATTTTGACTTTCTACCCAAAACAACCAAATAGACTAGCTTAACTTACCAAAATCAACTACGATATTGGGAAGGTTACATGTCAACAGTCGACGGCTTAGAAGGTGGAACAAGCAGGCCTCGACCCTGACGTGGTCTTAGCAACACTACAGTGTCTTCTCTGGCGAGAGCCCTCGGACCGAACCGTGACTGGAAGCCCCAGTGGACTGCTGGCGCTGGGTGTATTACAGGACGATTTCGCCTGCAACTGTAGCTAGGGTGGTCTGCCCCAGCGGTTTGGGTGTAATGACACAAAAGTTAGTGGGGGAAAAGACAAACCAGACCCGGGCGGTGAATGAACAAATTCTGCAATCAGAATGCCTTCGGCCCCGTTCTGATGAGGTCTGAATAACGGTAATTTGACGCAATATCAATTTCATGCGTTGTAGATGCATAGCTTCAAGTACATTGCATCTAACTACTGGTAATAGCCCGTTTTTGAAGGCTTTATTACAAATACAGAACGGTGACAAAGATTTGCTTTCTTGTTACATTGGTGGATTATGAAAACGATAGGCTCGACGCTGGGCAAAATGTAATACTTTCTGGGGGTGGTTCTTCTCCTACATATCACTGTGAGCCGAAACTAAAAACAAAGGACTTCATCCTCCCAAATACATAGACATAGTGAGCATAATCATCAGGGCATGGTTCTTCTCCTACATATCACTGTGAGCCGAAACTAAAAACAAAGGACTTCATCCTCCCAAATACATAGACATAGTGAGCATAATCATCAGGGCATGGTTCTTCTCCTAAATATCACTGTGAGCCAAAACTAAAAACAAAGGACTTCATCCTCCCAAATACATAGACATAGTGAGCATAATCATCAGGGCTGTGACGGTACGAGCCAGACTGTGGACGAGACCGAGGGGTTGGAATGAGCAATGTGGGTCCAATGTCATTAAACTGGCACAGAAGATGGGACAGAAAAAGATAAATGAATAACTAAATTAAACAGAACAGAAATATGAAAGAAAATAATCATCGTGATGAACTGAGTCTTGTGTACCTTATCAACTGCGTAAATGTAGATAAATCCCTAAAGGTAAATGTACTAATGGTCTTTTTTTCTTTTCAATTATTTATGTTTATATGCACGCAGGACTCTCGCCTTTAAACATCATATCAAGTCAATATTTCTCACTTTTTGGGGTATCACTGTCCCACTCCTGCCATCTGCAATCAATAATCCTCTGCCTAAGTACTTTGAGAACACCAGCCGCCGTGGCGAAGTGGTTAGCGTCGCGGACTCCCGGCTGGGAGGTCGTGGGTTCGAATCCCATCAGAGTCATGTGGGTTTTTTCTGCCCCGACCGGCTCCTACCCAGAGTATTTGCTGCGGACTCAGTTGGGAAGACTGGGACCACACAGTCGAGTTTCATCCACTTAATGGATGCGTTTCTGAGAGTGTTGCTCAAATTTCCTGACCAACACTGCAGGTGCCTGTATCTCTCGGGCCTGGTTGACGCCAGGATATATTATGAAAGGAAGCGTAGAGTACAGCCCTGTCATGTAGTCTCAGACCGAAATGGAAATCCGTAGCATCATCTTAATCATCCTCATTCCCATTGATCAGCATTAAAAAAAAAAGTCTCAGGTTCTGTGGCCCTTCATGCCCTGCTCTCATGGTGACCTCAATTTCGATGTCCTCTCCACGTCTGTGGCCTTGGTTTGCTTCCGTCGGGGTTACCGGTATCGGCGAGTCCATGGGGGCTGTCGTTGGACGGACGTGGTGGCGCCCTCCGGAGGGAGAGCTCACTCACGCCGGCTCCGCGACTAAGCAATTATTGTCGTGAGTAGGGGGCTTAGTAGGTGGTGTCCTGCGTATGTTAGATCAGAACAGGCGCCACTGAACACCACAGAAGTGACTCGGCAGCAGTGCAGTGTCTCCTCCGGTGGGTTGCCTCTTGACGACTTGACATTGACTGCTCCTTGTGGATTGCTGGTGCCGGGGCTGCGGCGGGGCCAGCCGGGCTATGGCTGTGGACGGGGTGTCGGAATGAGCAGTGTGGGTGCACTGCCTCTGAGGTGGCGCAGAAGTTGGGACAGCAAAAAAAAAAAAAAAAAAAAAAAAAAAGTACTTTGAGAACAGCTGAAACAGATTGTATGCCACACTTATCCCAGACAAAAAAAAAAAGAAGCAAGAAAGAAAAAAAAGAAAAAGAAAAACCGTATTAATCTAAAATATGCGAATATTTGTAGCCTACGTATTTCTCCTCTTTTCATCAAGATGATATCTCATCATTGTCTACCTCGTATGGCGGCCTATTTTGTAAATCCTCATGCGATTTAAATTCATTTAAAGTACATCCTGTATAGAAATTTAAATACGGATAACAACGGCAACGACAGGGAGAGAGAGATGGTGAAAAGTGTCGACACACACACACGCACGCGCACACACACATACACAGAGAGAGAGAGACAGACAGACAGAGAGAGAGACAGACAGAGAGAGCAAACGGATACAAAGAGAACATGGCCGACCGACGTGATATAAACAACAAAGCGCAATATCAAACAAGTTTTATCGCAAAGAGACCAAGCCATCAAGGGAAGCACCCAGAGAATTGAGCCTAGGCCCTCACCCGGGCCTCCTCATCCGTGAGGTGATAGCCCAGCCTCCTGCATCCCTCCGTCAGCTCCTGCAGTGACAGCCAGCCGTTGCCATCGTCGTCCATGCTAAGAAACACCTGCACGCACAGATCCCCCGAGGAGAACAGAACAGCTGTGAAAACAGGGGAGGGAACTGGGAGGAGTGAAAAGTGAAAAGCAAGCAAACAGGTTTTTTTTTCTTTTAAAACTGAAAATAAAGGTATAATACGGTGTGTGTGTGTGTGTGTGTGTGTGTGAGAGAGAGAGAGAGGTGTGTGTGTGTGTGTGTGTGTGTGTGTGTGTGTGTGTGAGGTGGGAAAACTGTCTCAGAATATGAGGTAACACATGCATCTTTAACCATCCTTAAGCATTCCTACCAACTTGGCTTGTCCTATCAAACACTAATCAGTCGTCGATGGTCGGTATTCTAATTAAACCATAGACTCCAACTGTTTTTCTCTGGCAATTTTTTTTTTTCAGGTTTGAACCGAGAGGTCTCAAAAAATCAATGCACTGGTAGTTATTGATGCAACAAATAATGTTCTAACATCGGATATTGACCTTCCCGATGTTTCTGCGATCATCTTGAGGACACACACACACACACACACACACACACACACATTAATATCCCTTGACCTTTCCCACGCCACCCCCCACATCCGCCTTTGTCTCACGCATCTTCATGTCTCTCCCCCACCCCTTCCCCTCCCTTTCTCCTCCCTCTCACGCAGTCGACCTAAACTAATGCACTGCCCCGTTTAGTACGTCTATGCGTAGAGTTAAGGTAGGTGGGAGGGGGGGGGGGGGGAGAAAAGGGAACAGAAGATGGAGGCCACGGACAGACAGGCCGCCAGATTAATTCATGAGCACCAACGTTATTACATTTAAGACAAGGTGATCTCAAGGGACGTTTAAAGGCTGAACTGAAGTTAGAAAATGAAACTTTATGAGATGAAGATAAATGGCGACCTACTGAGCCCCAGACGAATGTTACACAAAGAATTGAGTGAGGTAACGAGCCTACACCTGTCGGTCTTTTGAATGAAGGACATACATGAACAACAACAACAACAACAACAAAAACAGTTAAAATGAGTAAATTTGGGGAGGGGAGGAAGTGTAGAGTGAGTGTAGAGAGCGCAAGGGAGCAGTTTATCAGACACTATGACAATGACTTGAATGGGATTTCGAAAAAGTGGCGTTAGGAAATTGTGTGCGTGTGTGTGCGTGCGTGCGCATGTTTGCGCGCGTTTGTATGTGTGTGCATGCGTGCATGTGTGTGTGTGTGTACAGAAGGAGGAGGGAATATTTAAATTTTAGTCACATGTCTACCAATCCTCGCTCTAATTAATCCAGCTCTCCCCATCCCAAGTCTTGTCTCGGTGCTGAGCAGGCACCGCGGATAGAAACCGGCCATCCGCGCGCGCGCACACATCTCAGTCATGTGACCACGCTTTGCCATCTCTGATCTCTAAATCATCTCAGTTAAATTTCCAACTTCAGTTAAGTTTCGTTTGGTTTTCTGAACAATCAGCATCAAAGAACCTGTTTGACCCTACACCCGAGCATCCGAATAAAATGGAAGAGGAGTCACTCTGATACATATATAACAACAACAACAACAACAACAACAACAAAAACGCGATCAAGGGAGCCGTCAGTTTGAAACGAATCAAGTTTTAAAGTTTGTTAAAATTTGCGAGAAAAAAAAGTTTCAAAGTATAACTGAGCGCGGAATTCAAAACCTAGAGATAAATGTTAAAATACTGAACTCATTATCTGTACATATGTATTTTCATCCTGTCACTGTATTTTATTATTTCAAAAATTATAACCGCTAATTTATTTATGAGATATACTTAGACCACTCACAAAGTATACGCTCTATATTTAACTACGTAGCTCTACCAACATAAACTTTTTTGACTATATGAACAGCCTTATCACACTAAATCAGAAATATCATTGAAAACTTTGACTGAACCCCACCCAACCCTCCTTCCACACACACACACACACACACACATATATACACCCGTCTAATATCACTATGTGGATAGACGTTAAATTGAAGACAACAACAACCACACACCACACACACACACACGCACGCACGCACGCACATACATTGGCTCCGTGTGCCTACACGCGCATATGAACTCTCTCTCTCTCTCTCTCTCTCAAACACACACACACACACACACACACCTGTGCGTACTGCTGCCGCTCCGTGTTGGTCAGGTGAGCCATGCTCAAGTTTGCTCAACACCAGTTATTCCCCTTCTTCACTCTCCTGTCTTTTCTGCAAGATGAACATGTACACATCCTGTCAATCAATGCACGACTTATTCCCATGTATTAATTAAGTAATCGAAAAAGTTTAATGACATTGGTGTGTTTTCATTAATTTATCAATGCCAGTCATTAACGCGTATATATGCGAACATTTTAAGCATCACTGTGTAGTGGATTTTCCAGCACACATCACATCGAAAGCTGTGCGTGTTGGCCTGCAAGAATGCGTACATGATCTTTAGCATTTAGCTTAGGTCAGCATTGAACTGTCGAAGCGTGAACGTTCTCCAAAATTGAGTAATCAGTATTATTAAACTAGCCTCACCACCATACTGCTGCGGACAACATGGCGGTGAAGTGCGACATAGGGAACAGCACGCGCGAGAAATCAGCCAGAGGAATCGCACCCGCACTCCCACAGGACTGCCGTCGCTGCTGTTATTTTCAGTTCATGCAGAATCTGCGACTCTACCGCTTGCACGGTGTGGCGTAAAGCAAGTCTAACGCTTGCATTGCGCTTGCAACATTCTGTAGTGGTCTTCATACTGAGCTTCCTTGCAGAGGTAAACAAGTCAGCAGCCAATTAGCCAGACTGCATTTTACAAACTTATATGAATAGCGAGACTGTACTGTCTGTGTACATCTGCTGCCCAAGCTGTCTTGGGGGTATATATCTACCCCGGCCGAAGAAACTAGGGTACACTCGTCGAGGTTTGTAGTTGTCTATCAGCACACAGATTAGATGCCAGCTGTCTTATATAATCAGCATCGTTTCAATGATTCTTACACAGAACATGCAACACGTGAACTTGTGTGCTGAATGACTGACGAGTATGTGGGGCAAGGTAATATATGTCAACCGTGTCATCGAATAAAGGAGTGTATGAGGTGAGCTTGCAGATGGAATGTGGGGCGAGTTGTCTGACGAAGGAATGTGGGGTAAGTTGTCTGATGAAGGAATGTGGGGTGAGTTGTCTGATGAAGGAATGTGGGGTGAGTTGTCTGACGAAAGAATGTGGGGTCAGTTGTCTGATGAAGGAATGTGGGGCGAGTTGTCTGACGAAAGAATGTGGGGTAAGTTGTCTGATGAAGGAATGTGGGGTGAGTTGTCTGACGAAAGAATGTGGGGTCAGTTGTCTGATGAAGGAATGTGGGGTCAGTTGTCTGATGAAGGAATGTGGGGTCAGTTGTCCGATGAAAGAATGTGGGGTGAGTTGTCTGACGAAGGAATGTGGGGTAAGTTTGTCTGGTGAAGGAATGTGGAGTAAGTTGCCTGATGAGGGAATGTGGGTAAGTTGTCTGATGAGGGAATGTGGGGTAAGTTGTCTGATGAGGGAATGTGGGGTAAGTTGTCTGATGAAGGAATGTGGGGTAAGTTGTCTGATGAAGGAATGTGGGGTAAGTTGTCTGATGAAGGACTATGGGGTGAGTTGTCTGATGAAGGAATGTGGGGTAAGTTGTCTGATGAAGGAATGTGGGGGGAAGTTGTTTGACGAAGGAATAAGGG
Organism: Conus ventricosus; assembly: GCA_018398815.1. Classification (NCBI taxonomy): domain Eukaryota; kingdom Metazoa; phylum Mollusca; class Gastropoda; order Neogastropoda; family Conidae; genus Conus; species Conus ventricosus. The sequence continues at coordinate 37,783,330 of CM031599.1, read as the reverse complement.
CGAGTTATCTGATAAAAGGAATGTGTGGTAAGTTGTCTGATGAAAGAATGTGGGGCGAGTTACTGATTAAGGAGTGAGTGGGGTGAGTTGTTTGATGAAGGAGTTTAGAGAGAGTTGTTTGATGAAGGAGTTTAGAGGGAGTTGTTTGATGCGACTCTACCGCTTGCACGGTGTGGCGTAAAGCAAGTCTAACGCTTGCATTGCGCTTGCAACATTCTGTAGTGGTCTTCATACTGAGCTTCCTTGCAGAGGTAAACAAGTCAGCAGCCAATTAGCCAGACTGCATTTTACAAACTTATATGAATAGCGAGACTGTACTGTCTGTGTACATCTGCTGCCCAAGCTGTCTTACGGGTATATATCTACCCCGGCCGAAGAAACTAGGGTACACTCGTCGAGGTTTGTAGTTGTCTATCAGCACACAGATTAGATGCCAGCTGTCTTATATAATCAGCATCGTTTCAATGATTCTTACACAGAACATGCAACACGTGAACTTGTGTGCTGAATGACTGACGAGTATGTGGGGCAAGTTAATGTATGTCAACCGTGTCATCGAATGAAGGGGGTCCTGCCGCTGTTGCCCAGGTTCTTTGTTCCCCAGTCCCGGTGTTCCCCTCAAGAAAAAATCGAAATTCAGTCCGTAAGTTCCCCAGTTTCGTTGTTCCCCACCCTGTGGCGATCCCGCTGTTCCCCATTCCCGCAAATCCCCGGTCCCGGTGTTCCCCAGTCCCGGTGTTCCCAAGGCCCGCTGTTCCCCAAGTTTTTGCCGTTGGTGGTGTTGGTGGGTTTTGCTGACTTAAACGTTGTTACTGTTGTTTTCATTGCTATAGGCGAGGCAGTGGGAGGGCGGGGTGGGAGGGGGGGAAGCAGGGGGGGGGGAGGATCGGGGTATTGGGGGTGGAGCGGGAGGGCCGTAGAAGAGGGGTTTCATGCCGACTGGACAGAAATCTGTTTAGGGAACAGTGCTACTGGGGAACAGAGAACCTGGGGAACAGCGGTACGGGAACAGCGGCACGCTTTTTCGGTCGGGGAACATCGACACTGGGGAACATCGACACGGGGAACAGCGCTACTGGGGAACATAGAACCCGGGAACACCGGCACGCTCCCGAATGAAGTAGTGTATGAGGTGAGCTTGCAGATGGAATGTCACAGTGTGTGTGGTGAATAATCCGGTAAAGGGGTATACGGAAGTTTATCTGACAAAGAAGTGTGTGGGGTGTGTTATCAGACGGAGTGTGGAATGTGTTGTCTGATAAAGGAATGTGGGGTAAGTTGTCTGATGAAGGAATGTGATGCAAGTTGTCTGATGAAGGAATGTGGGGTAAGTTGTCTGATAAAGGAATGTGGAGTAAGTTGTCTGATGAAGGAATGTGGGGCGAGTTGTCTGACGAAGGAATGTGGGGTAAGTTGTCTGATGAAGGAATGTGGGGTGAGTTGTCTGATGAAGGAATGTGGGGCGAGTTGTCTGACGAAAGAATGTAGGGTCAGTTGTCTGATGAAGGAATGTGGGGCGAGTTGTCTGACGAAGGAATGTGGGGTAAGTTGACTGACGAAGGAATGTGGGGTGAGTTGTCTGATGAAGGAATGTGGGGTGAGTTGTCCGATGAAGGAATGTGGGGTGAGTTGTCTGACGAAGGAATGTGGGTAAGTTTGTCTGGTGAAGGAATGTGGGGTAAGTTGCCTGATGAGGGAATGTGGGTAAGTTGTCTGATGAAGGAATGTGGGGTAAGTTGTCTGATGAGGGAATGTTGGGTAAGTTGTCTGACGAAGGAATGTGGGTAAGTTGTCTGATGAAGGAATGTGGGGTAAGTTGTCTGATGAAGGACTATGGGGTGAGTTGTCTGATGAAGGAATGTGGGGTAAGTTGTCTGATGAAGGAATGTGGGGGGAAGTTGTTTGACGAAGGAATAAGGGCGAGTTATCTGATAAAAGGAATGTGTGGTAAGTTGTCTGATGAAAGAATGTGGGGCGAGTTACTGATTAAGGAGTGAGTGGGGCGAGTTGTTTGATGAAGGAGTTTAGAGAGAGTTGTTTGATGAAGGAGTTTAGAGGAGTTGTTTGATGAAGGAGTTTAGAGGGAGTTGTTTGATGAAGGAGTTTTGAGGGAGTTGTTTGATGAAGGAGTTTAGAGGGAGTTGTTTTATGAAGGAGTTTAGAGAGAGTTGTTTGATGAAGGAGTTTAGAGGGAGTTGTTTGATGAAGGAGTTTAGAGGGAGTTGTTTTATGAAGGAGTTTAGAGAGAGCTGTTTGATGAAGGAGTTTAGAGGGAG
>CM031599.1:37616054-37776054 GCA_018398815.1 Conus ventricosus | reverse complement strand
AAGATCATCGCCGTCTGTTGAACAATTTCTGGTGGGTGTGGAGTACGAACCTGAATGTAACTTACAGCGTCTCTCGATCTCTCTCTCTCTCTCTCTCTCTCTCTCTCTCTCTCTCTCTGCGCGCGCGCCCGCGCGTGTGTATATGTTTACGCGCGCGTCTTAGTAATGAGCCAGACCTGCTGGTCTTTTGAATGCAGGACATAAACAAACAATGAAAATGATTAAATTAAGGGAAGAGGGAAGAAGCGTAGATGGATCCTAACGTACAATTATTTAGGCTACCAGACACAATGAAAATGACTTGACTGGGATTTCGAATGAGTGAGGTTGTGAAGATGTGTGTGGTGTGTGTGTGTGTGTGTGTGTGTGTGTGTGTGTGTGTGTGTGTGTGTGTGTGTGTGTGTGTGTGCGTGCGTGCGTGCGTGCGTGCGTGCGTGCGTGTGTGTGTGTGTGTGGTGGGTGTGTGTGCGCGCGCGCGTGTGTGTGTAGGGAGCCCGTGCAATTGTTTACCCAGCGAGTATCTTCATGACGATTTTGCTATTTTTGTTCTGATACAGGTTCTCATGTGATGATGACTGGCATCCACACAGTTCCTTGCACAAGACCTTGCCTTGCGAAATACTACGTCTTCCGAGTTGTGTTCGTAAAATAGGGTGCGTGTGCGTCAGGGGAAAATGAACTGAACCATTTAAGATGCGTTGAGTGAAAGGCCAGGCTTAGGTTCATGTGGAACCACCACGGAGCGGAACAGCGCGCAATGCGTTCCTGGAACGGAGTTTGCTCACTCTTCCTGAAATAGAAACAAACTCTCTCTCTCTCTCTCTCTCTACTCTCTCTCTCTCTCTCTCTCTCTCTCTCACACACACACACACACACAGACACACACACACACACACACACACACACACACAGAGCGAGGAATGGAATCTGTTCCTGAGTGTTTCAGACGCTGAATGATAAAGTTACGACCTATGATGTTCTGTAGGGCCTATTTACTTTTTTTTTTCCCTTTAACTGGATGATATTGTTTTCTGTCTTTCTTTCTTTCTTCTTTTCTTTCTTTCTTTCTTTTTTTTCCCCAAAGATTTTCTTTCTCTACTCATTCATGTGTGCGCGCGCACGCGCGCGCGCGTGTGTGTACGTGCGTGCTTGCGTTCGTGCGTGCCTATCCCTTCAAGAGGGGCTGACGCGTACTCTAATATGTGAAATGCTCTCTCTCTCTCTCTCTCTCTCTCTCTCTCTCTCTCTCTCTCTCTCTCTCTCTCTCTCTCCTGTTGTTGTTGTTGTTGTTCCTTATACAGCTTCATGGTTTTCGTCTGATCTTCTCCAAGTTTGGCGTCATGACCCAAAAGCATACTGGGCACATTAAGAGCGAATCATTTTTTTATGCTTGATAATCGCATTAATCGCGCTTTTATTGCGACCAAAAAAAAAAAAAAAAAAAAGCGATCATGTCGGGAAGTGACGAAGTCAGGATTTGAAGAGGGTCGAATGGAATGGGAAGAGGGGGAGGGGACGGGAGGAACGGCAGGGGAAGGGGGGATGGTAAAGGTGGTGAGGGTAGGAGTAGGAAGAGAGGGGATGGGGCAAGGGGACGGTAAGGGGTGGAGGGAGGACGCACAGTGGAGGGGGGAAGGAAAGGGGCAACAGGTGGAGTGGTGACGAGGAGGACGGGGGTGGGGATGGGAAAGGGATGGGAGGTTTAGGGCAAGATAGACGGCCGGGAGTGGGGAGGGGAAGGCGAAGGAAGGGAAGATGGACAGGGGGGGGGGATGGGGGAGGATAGGGGAAAGCATGGTGACTTATGAGCGTACTCTGCATATCAAGAGTACAGTAAGACAGTTGCAGCAGTCGCATTTCTGATACGACAATTATCAGGGGCTGCATAATAAACAAAAAAAGAAGCGATGTCTCACTACTCGAGAAGCAAAAAATGTTCTGTTTACTTTCTGCAGGATACACACTTAGAAGAAAAAATGGAATGCCATATAGCCTACAGTCTGGATGGGGCTACCTAGGATATTTTTTCAGGTCATGTTTCTAATGCAAGAGTTGTGGCAATACTTTTTAATGATAACTTCAAAAGTAAAATTAAAAATGTTCTCAAGGGCGATGATGGGAATAGTGTCATGGTCTTGTACAGAAAATGCAAAGTTGATGACTGCTATTTAGATGATCTTATTGAAAAGATCCCACGTCTAGATCGTGATGAAGCAAATAAGTTAGATGGTGAAATCACGCTGGAGTAGGCATGTATAGCATTAAAGTATTTGAAGAACGACAAAAGTCCCGGCACCGATGGTTTCACAACAGAATTTTTCAAGTGTTTTTGGAACAGGTGTTCTTGTTGTCAGGGCCTTCAATGCCGGACTCCGAAGGGGGGAGCTTTCATGTGTTCAAAGACGGAGTAATCGTAAGGGAGATAAATCCAGACACATAACTGGAGACCAATCTCGCTGTTAAACGTTGTATGTAAAATAAGATTATCGTGCATTGCCAACCGTTGAGAATTGTGTAACCTGGTCTCATTAATGAGGACCAAACAGGTCTTATCAAGAATAGATTTTTTTTTTAAAAAGGAGATAATATTAGGCTAAATCCATTTTACAACATAAATGCTTCCTTAGAAGAATGCAGCTTACCAGGGCTTTTATCAAACATTAACCTGGAGAAAGCATTTTTAGCTAGGATTTTATGTTTAAAATACTGAAGGCGTGTGACTTTCAAGAGGGCTTCTTCAAATGGGTAGAAACCTCCTACAAAACTATTAAATCGTATAATTATGTTATGCATGGTACGAAACTGTGCTATACGAAACTGCTCCCACAATTATGCGACAGCTTTGCTTTAAGGACTAGAGAATAAACCAGCCAGATCTACACGCTATGAGTTGTGTTCATTTCATCATGAATATTGTACCCTATCTTTTTTTTTTTTTTTTTTTTTTTTTTTTTTTTTTTTGCTGTCCCAACCTCTGCATCACCTCAGAGGCAGTGCACCCACGCCGCTCATTCCGACACCCCGTCCACAGCCATGGCCCGGCCGGCCCCGCCGCAGCCCCGGCACCGGCAATCCACAGGGAGCAGTCAATGTCAAGTCGTCAAGAGTCAACCCACCGGAGGAGACACTGCACTGCTGCCGAGTCACTTCGGTGGTGTTCAGTGGCGCCTGTTCTGATCTAACATACGCAGGACACCACCTACTAATCCCCCTACTGACGACAATAATTGCTTAGTCGCGGAGCCGGCGTGAGTGAGCTCTCCCTCCGGAGGGCGCCACCACGTCCGTCCAACGACAGCCCCCATGGACTCGCCGATACCGGTGACCCCGACGGAAGCAAACCAAGGCCACAGACGTGGAGAGGACATCGAAATTGAGGTCACCATGAGAGCAGGGCATGAAGGGCCACAGAATTTGAGACTTTTTTTTTTTTTTTAATGCTGATCAATGGGAATGAGGATGATTAAGATGATGCTACTGATTTCCATTTCGGTCTGAGACTACATGACAGGGCTGTACTCTACGCTTCCTTTCATAATATATCCCGGAGTCAACCAGGCCCGAGAGATACAGGCACCTGCAGCGTTGGTCAGGAAATTTGAGCAACACTCTCAGAAACGCATCCATTAAGTGGATGAAACTCGACTGTGTGGTCCTAGTCTTCCCAACTGAGTCCGCAGCAAACTCAACTCTGGGTAGGAGCCGGTCGGGGCAGAAAAAACCCACATGCCTCTGATGGGATTCGAACCCACGACCTCCCAGCCGGGAGTCCGCGACGCTAACCACTTCGCCACGGCGGCTGGTCCTATCCTCTTTTCATGGTGGCAGCGGTGGGATGGTTCAACGCTTCTAACCGCAAGTAAGCCCATAAACGCTCGAAAAAGACGTTAAATCGCCATTATTTTCGATCAACGCGCAAAACAAGACCAGCTGCGTGACGCCATATCTCGACGTAACGATGACCCAAAACGGCGCCGCTATGTCTGCCGTCTCTAACGATTAGGCCAAACTCACATAGTACCAGAAAGATTCAAGGACACAACAAACATACTTGAATTGCCAAGAAGTGACACCGCGCAGACGGACAGAGAAAAAAAGACATTGCTTGCTCCCCAAGGAAGTACCAACCATACAAACATTGTTGAGAGCCCATAACTTTGCAGAATCATCACAGCGTACAAGAACACTATCTACATTTCTTACCATTTACCTCTGTGAAACAGGCCTATTTGTGTTTCTCCGTTATCAAGTGGACATCTGATATTAGACACTACTGACTATAAATGTCTCTTTTGCAGTCATACACATACACAATCATGGCCGCTGCACGCATACCTGAAAAGAATTGGGCTACTGACAATCACGAGGAAGCTCTACAACTGTTCAAAAGCAATATCTGTGTGCACTGTGAAGATGAAGAGATCATGGATGATAGAAAAAAAGCGTTCAAGATCATGAGTGGCGTAGGTGACGAGGGCACCAGACGACTACAAGTGTCCGGCCTATCAGAGGAGGACGAACGAAAACCAGACAAGCTGTGGCAATTCTTCGAATCCCAACTCAAGCCCAAGATCAACTTCAGAGTCCACCGCTTGCATCTGATGGAGTGTCGGGAACACGAGGATGAAACTCTAGACGATTTCATCTTGTGGGTGCGCACTCTGGCAATGAAGTGCGAGTTTGACCAAACAGACATGGAAGAGAGGCTGATAGAACTTATCATAGCATCCACTCCGCTAGAGGACTTCCAGTGCGATCTGCTGGAAAAGGCAAAAGGATACAAGCTGGCGGACGCTCTGGCTGAAGGCAGACGATACCAAGCCATAGTGGCCGGTCGCAGCAAGCTTCAGCAACTCAACCCTAACACAGGGGAACACAAGCTTGACCTGCCTAGCGACAAACAGGCTTGGAAAGCCAGGTCATGTGGGAATTGCAACACTTCCCATAAGCCACGTAAATGCCCAGCATTTGACAGCACCTGTCACCATTGTGGAAAGAAAGGACACTGGCGAAGGGCATGCAGACAGAGAAAGAAAGAAGACATGGCTCGTACACCAAGCATTGGTAGCAAAAGAAAAACGAAAGGGAGAAAGAAAAATCACGACATGGCGTCGGAGAGTGAGGACACGAGTGACGACGACGACATCAAGCATGACACAATCAACATTTCCAGCGTCCGCAGTGAAGCGTTCACAACGATGGATGTTGTGGCCCCGGGAAAGACAGGCAAGATACCGCTTAAGCTGAAAATTGACATCGGAGCATCTGGCAACACCCTCACTCTACAGACATACAGGAATCTATACGGAAAGCGTGATCCGTTCAAAGTTATCACACCTGTCAAGAACACAAATCTGACGGCGTGCAATGGGCAGAAGATTCCCTGCCACGGTGGCTTCGAGCTTGAGCTCAGTCACAAGGGCAAGCTCACCAAGGCCAAGTTCTACGTGGTTGACGTAGAAGGCCCATGCATCATTGGCCTGCCCACCCGTGAGAAGTTGAAGTTGGTGACTATCAACTGCAGCAAAATCAGCACAACAGACGTTTCATCAGTTGAAAACCTAAAGCAGGCTTACCCAGGCCAGTTTGACACCCCTGGTGACGTCCAGGATCCAGCCCAGTTATACACCAAACCGGTAGCAGAACCCTCCATTGATCCCCCAAGAAAATGCTCTGTGCACCTAGAAGAACAGCTAAAGCAGAGCTGGGGAAAATGGTTAAGCAGGGAGTCATCATAAGGTCACAGAGCACACAGACTGGTGCTCAAGCCTAGCCTACTCAGTGAAAAACGATGGCTCTCTTTGCATCTGTATTGATCCCCAGAAGCTCAACGCAGCCTTAAAGCGATGTCCCCACAAAATTCCTACGCTGGAGGAAATCAACCCCAAGTTTGCTGGATCGTCAGTATTCAGCAAGACGGACGCCAAGGCAGGATATTGGTCTGTCCATCTCGACAAAGCACAGCCAACTGCTGACCACGTTCCGCACGCCCTTCGGTCGTTATTGCTGGAAACAACTCCCCTTTGGACTGCGCGTATCACAAGACATCTTACAGGCAAGAATGGACGAGATACTGGAAGACCTCCCAGGCGTGGTCGGCATCACAGATGATGTATACGTGCACGGTAAGGATGTGCAGGAGCATGACGACAACCTCAGGCGCCTGATGGAAAGAGCCAAGCAGTATGGGCTCGTCTTCAATTCAGAAAAGTGCGACATGCGCAAAGACGAGATCTCCTTCTTTGGGAAGATATACTCCAAGGACGGGATTCGCCTGGATCCAGCCAAACTCCAAGGCATCCAGAGCATGCCAATACCTGAGAACAAAGAAGACCTACAGAGATTCCTCGGCATGATGACATATCTGTTGACGTTCATCCCAAACTTCAGCAAGGAGTTGCAACCGCTGAGGGAGCTGTTGAAAAAAGATGCCCCATTCATCATGTCAGAAGACCTCGTCCGCTGCTTCAACAAAAAGAAGCTGGTGTCATCAACCACATGCCTCAAGTTCTTTGACCCAGAGAAACCGACACTGCTGGAGGTCGACAGTTCCATGAAGGGACTGGGCACAGCCATCATTCAGGATGGATACCCGGTTGCCTTCGCATCCAGGTCAATTGACTCCACACAGAGCAACTACCCAAACATCGACCGTGAGATGCTGGCGGTGGTCTTTGGAATTACACGGTTCCACACATTCCTCTACGGGACAGCCTTTCAAGGCGCTCATAGACAAATAAGCATCGAGCACGTCACCTCGTCCCCAGGAACTCCCAATCAAATGGCTTCATTGAGCGCCATGTGCAAACGGTCAAGAAGACCATCAAGAAATGTGACAGGGAAGGAAAAGGTTTCCAGCTCGCCATACTCAACCTCCGAGCCACCCTTTGGACTCCAAGCTCCATCCCCCGCCGAAATGCTTTTCGGCCGCCCCCTAGCCACCCTCCCGCCCTCACGGGTAGCACCGCACGCCGAGTATCAACAGTACAAGCTACAGCTGGACGAGAGGCGACAGACTATGAAAGTCAATTATGACAAACCTGCCTCCTGTTATGTGACCTGTCCCCACTCTACCCAGGACAGGACATTCGCATTTTGAACAAGGAGACCAAGAGATGGGAGCCAGGACCGGTGGTGAACAAGGCCCCCACTCCCAGGCTGTACAACATCAGAACATACACGGGCAGCACGCTCCGCCAGAACAGGATCGACCTGCACGAGCACGTCAGGGGAGAGGAAAGTACCAGCACGTCCGAGGCACGAGACGCACCGACACAGCAGCAGGCCAGCGGACCAAAGGAGATACCGGTTCCGGACAAATCAAAGTCGGCAGGCAGCCAGAGCTCCCCCGTTCCCCAAGTGCCCCCGGACGATCAGATACTGGCGACAGAGAGCCCTCCTTCATGCAGCACCACGCGATCTGGCAGGGAAGTGAGAAAGCCCCTGAGATACAGGGAAGAGTGACACAGACTGTTCAAACATACAAACACACACACACACGCACGCACGCACGCACGCGCACACACATACACAAAACACATGCGCGCGCGCACGCGCACACGCACACACACACACACACACACCCGCAGTACCGAAACAAGGAAACTGTTTTGCTTTTGTTTTCTTTATTTCTTACATGCACAGGTTATGTGCTAGTTCAGTAACAATTTCCGTGTTCAAGAACGAAGTTACATAATTTTGAGCTTGATCGTTTCAATGTTATTAAAATTCAGCAGAGGATCCCTCTGCTGAAAGAAGGGGGATGTTATACATGGTACGAAACAGTGTTATACGAAACTGCTGCCACGATTATGCGACAGCTTTGTTTTAAGGACTAGAGAATAAACCAGCCAGACTTACACGCTATGAGTTGTATCCATTCTATCATGAATATTGTACCGTATCCTCTTTTCAGTGTATCCTTGTTAATGGTCAAGTTTCCTGTTGGTTTAGACCAAGGATGCAGACACTGTTGCCACACTTATTTATCTTGTGTGTTGAAGTTCTAGCTTTAATGACTCGCGAACATGTAGACATATATGGAACAATCATTGATACCGTCGAACATAAACTCTCTCAATATGCAGATGATACAGAGTTTCATTTAGCAGGCGACAAAAAGTCATTTAAGACATGTATAAACGTACTGGAAAGATTTGGTCGTACTTAAGGTTTGTGTATGAATCCTGGGAAAACTAGTGCAGTTTGGTTGAGAAACTGTATTTTAAAAAAAAAACAATAAAACGGGGGGGGGGGGGGGGGGGGGGGGGGGGGGGGGGAGGGGGGGACTTTGCAGTTCGTTTAGGTATGAAGTGGAACTCACAAAGGTTCAAAATTCTCGAAATCTGGTTTACCAGTAATTTACAAAACTGTGCGGATATTAATCAGTCAGGGAAGTTAGCAGACGTGAAACATTTATTCAAGATTTGGGTGAGAAGACAACTAACTCCTGTGGGCAGGGTGGCAGGTTTTAAAACCACTTACTTCAACAAAACTCGTCCATTTGTGGCTTTTAATAGGAAATCCACCTGACACTCTTACAGGCTTTTACAAAAGTGCTGTTACAAATTTGTGTGGAATAAAAAAAGCTGTTACAAATTTGTGTGGAATAAAAAATTTAAAAAAACACACACACAAAATAAATAGAAAAACACTAGGAAAAAGTATTTTTTTTAAACGGTGGTCTTGGACTACCGGAATTAAAAACGTTCGCGACCTCATTAAAATTGACTTGGTTGCAGAAAATTCAGACCACACACCACAACTGGGAAACTATCATTAACATGTGACTTTCCACTTCTAAACGATAATGAAAAATATGGACCAGAAATATTTTCTTCCTTTTGTAATTCAAATACGTTTTGGACAGAGGTATTTACTGCATACAATCATTTTTTCCTACAAAGTTAACAGTAAGATTAGGTGAAAAGAACCTTTTGAGAAAAGTGTGGATCAACTAAGGGATATATTGTTCATTTTTTGCTTGCCAATGACCAGTTTGTTTCTTATGCACAATTTTAACCAAAAAGTATCAGGGAGGGGGAGGTAGTCGAATGATATGAACGTCTCTCTCGGGACGACTCGTCTCAAAACCGTTTTTGTTTCCAGCACACTCCGTCCCGAACGTGTTGCCATAGGTTTCGCTTGTAGGTAAACGCGCTGGCACAATTGGAGCACTTGTGCGCCTTGACGTTGTTGTGCATGTTGAGGTGATCCTGGAAGTACTCTCTCCTGTCAAACCACTTCCCGCAGATGGGGCACGTCCTGGACTGCTTCGAGTACGTGGGGGTAGCGATCTGGGTAGCCCGTCATCCCGGTTACCGAGGCGACAGTAGCGTCTCCGCTGACCGAGTCCCCCTGAGCTTCCGGGGCGAGAGAACCAGGCTCGAAGCACTCTATCACTTGGAAATCCTCTTGTTTCACGTCCTCGGGAGCTGATGCTGAAGTAGGGTGTTCCTGAAACGTGTCCCTTGACCACCGAGGATGGCGTCGGGATGATGAGTGCTGGGCGTCGGTTTGGAAACCGCCAAGTGACCCCCGAAAAGGATCTGGAAAGGGAAGAATGTACTGTGTGTTAGTCCAGATCGTAGATATTCACGAAAGAGACACGCACAAGCTGTCTCGTCTGTCTGTCTGTCTGTCTCTGTCTGTCTGTCTGTCTGTCTGTCTGTCTCTCTCTCTCCCTCTCTCTCTCTCTCTCTCTCTCTCTCTCTCTCTCTCTCTCTCTCTCACTGTCTGTCTGTCTCTGTCTGTCTGTGTGCATGTGTGTGTAAGTGTGTTTGTGTGTGTGTGTTTGGTGGGGGGGGGGGGGGGGGGGGGGCGGTGCGCGCGTACGCATGTGCGTATGGGCAATACGCTTATCTAACTGAGCAAGTATATGTCTACGTTTTTTTTTAATTTATATAGTGTGCTGTGACGTGTATGGTGGAAGAAACAGAGCATGTCTATGAGCCTATGTGTAAAGATGTGCTGTGAGATTTGTTTTGGAATAGACGGCGTGTTAACTGTATGTATGATGTGCTGTGACATTATATGCTGAAACTACACGAATGGCGTGTTCCGATGTGTGTTTGTAAAGGGAAGAAAGCGTGTGCTGCGGTGTGTGTGTGTAAAGGGGGTTGGCAGTTGCGGTGGAAAGGGGGGAGAGGGAGGGTGTAGAGCATGTGCAAGTGCCCACAAGTATGGTGTACTGTGATCAGTTCATGAACGGAGTGGGGAGGAGGGGGCTACAAGTGTGATGTTCTGTGACGTAGGGGGGAAGGGGGAGGGGAGGGGAATAGGACGTGCATACGTGACTACAAGTGTGGTGCACTGTAATGTGTGTGAGGGGGGGGGGGGGGGGGGGGAAGGGGGGAGGATAGGAGGGACAGAGAACGTGTGGGTGGCTAAAAAAAAGTATAGTGTGCTGTGACGTGCGTGTGAAGTGGCCAGTGTGTGTGTGTGTGTGTGGGGGGGGGGGGGGGGGGGGGGGAGGGGGTCAGAGGATGTGTACGTGCCTACAATTATGGTGTGCTATAACGTGTGTGTGAGGGGCGGAGAGGGGGGTGGCGGAAAGAGAATGTGGAGGTGCTTACAAGTATGGTGTGCTATGATATATGTGCGAGGGACTAGGCAAGGGGGTGGAGGGGGAGAGGAAAGAGCATGACTTGTACACTTGCCCATAACAAGTATGGAGTGCTGTGATGTGTGTGTGTGTGTGTGTGTGTGTGTGTGTGTGTGTGTGTGTGTGTGTGTGTGTGTGTGTGTGAGAGAGAGAGAGAGAGAGAGAGAGAGGGGGGGCAGAGGGGGGGGGGGGGGGGGGAGGGAGACGAAGTATGTGGACGTGCCCTTAAGTATGGTGTGCTGTGACAGTCCAAGGCGGGCTGTCTGGAAATGTACAGACATCTGAAACAACTTCTAGATCTGTAGGTGCATTTTGAATGTGAGAAACACTACGGGTTCCACATGGACGAATGCAGTTGGAGGGTCGCAGGAGTGGGGATGGGGTGGGGGGGTGGGGAGTCTTCTTTGAATCTGGGTTCAAATTTGGCATTGATGATAAAGTCCTCAGCGGGATGTTCCGGTTCAAAAAACACTTTAAGAAAGGTTTTTTTAAATTTTATCTTTTATTGAAGTTAGCGTCAATCTATGGTTGGAAAGCGAGATCCGGTCTATCCCCTAGGTAAAATGTTTTAAAATAAAGCTGCCACAATCTGGTCTACTTGGTTGTATGCTAAACCTGACTTACAGCCCTGTAACTTCTGGTCCATTTTGTTTTACATTTAGGCTGAGTTAAAGGTATGTTATATTCTGTCCATTTTGTTTCGTATTTAGGTTGAGTTGCAGCTTTTATAGATTCTGGTACACTTTGTGTTGAGGCCGAGTTGAGACTGCCACTGACTGGTCCACTTCCGTATATGTACAGACCGAGTTGACAGGTTCGCTTTGTTTTATACTGAAGCTCTGTTACCGACTGTGATAGTTTGCTCATTCTGAGGCAGAGGTAAAACTCTGTGACATTCTTGTCCTCTTCGTTCTGTGTTGAAGCTGAACTAAAATTTCGGCACTGATTGTGCTGGTTTGTTCTGAACCGAGGCTGAGTTCAAGTCTTGCTATGTTCTGGTCCTCTTGCTTTGCCTTGAGGATGAGTCAAAGCTCTGTCACTCACTGACTGTGTCATTTCGTTCTGTGTTGAAGCCGAGTTAACAAGTCTGTCATATGCTGGTCTTCTTTCTTTTGTGATGAGACTGAGTTAAAGCTCTTTCGTATTCTATCCGTCTTTGTTTGTGCTAAGGCTGAGTTAAAGCTCTGTCGTATTCTATCCTCTTTGTTTTGTGTTGAGGCTGAGTTGAAGCCCTGTCGTATTTTATCCGTCTTTGTTTTGCGTTTAGGCTGAGTAAAAGCTTGATCATTGACTGGTCAAGTTTTTTCCCGAAGTTGAAGTATGGTTGCCTTAATGGCGGGATTTTAAAAAAAAACACGGTCACACACACAAAACTACACTCCCTTTGTTTGGTAGATGGGATAAATCCTTGCCTGTCTATACATGGAGTGTCCGCAGGAGTATCAGCCTGAGTATGCAGACAAGAAACCAAACAAAAAAAAACCTGGTCAAGTTTGTTTTGTGTGGGGCCGCCTGAGTCTGTAGCAGTGGTCGAGAACGAGAGGAGGATGTGGTCGGATGTCTTGTATAGGGGGTATGCAGCTCATGCCTTGAGGTCAGAACTGTTTGAAAGATTATCGCTCTTGGGTGCATGTCCCAATCTGCCAAACTACCACCACAACACCCCTTCAAAACACACACACACACACACACACACACACACACACACCACACACACACCACAGCGCGCGCGTGCGTGCGTGCGTGCGTGCGTGCGTGCGTGCGAGCGAGCGAGCGAGCGATGTGAGTGAGTGTGTGTATGTGTGTGTGTACTGCCCCCCTCCCCAGTGTCCCCCTTCTTCCCCTTCCCCGTCTTTCCTCCCCTTCCCGTCCCCTGTTTCCCTTCTCCTGGCCCCTTCCTCCCCTTCTTCCACCCTATATTCCCTTCCTCTCCCCCCTTCCTTATTTCCCCTGCGTGTCCTCCCTCCCTCACGCCCAGCCCACACCCCGTATCCCATACCTTCACTGTCCTCCTTCCTCCCTTTCCTTTTTATCCGCTTCTATTCCCGGCATTGCTGCACTTCGCTATAAGGTCACATTTTAAGTCGTATCAAAAAACAAAACAAAAACAATACGACTGTCTAGCACCAAAGTGTTTTGTTCTTCATGTGCCCTGTATGCTTGTGAGTCACCATACCATTTGCAGAAGATCAGATGAAAACTTTGAATTTGTAGGTCTTCCTTACCCTCAGACGATCACATGGGGTTTGTAACTCTTCCCGACCCCCTCCCTGTCTCCCGCTTCTGTTCCCTCCTCCTTCCCAATCCCCTTCCCCCTCTCCCTGTCTTCCTCGTCCTCCCATCCCCTTCCCCAACTTACCCGGGCCCCTGTCTCCCCTCCTTCTTTTCCTTCTGTTCCTCCTCCTTCCTTTCCCTTATCTTCTTTTCACCACGCGCCCTTTTTCAGCCTGCCCCATACCCTCTCCCATCCTTCTCCTTATCTGCCTTCTTCCTCTCCCATTCCCCTCGACCCCCCCCCCCCCCCCCCCCCCCCCCCCCCCCCCCCCCCCCCCCCCCCCCCCCCCCCCCCCCCCCCCCCCCCCCCCCCCATCCCATCCTCTTTTTATTAGACCTGTTTTGAATCCTGGCATCACTACACTTCCCTATGAGTTGCGCTTCTTCTTCGTGATGTTGTGGTTGTCGCTTTAAAAAATGTTACTGATGCGACTACCTAGCTAAAAGGTGATTCGCTCTTGAAGTGCCAGGTATGGTAGGTAATGAGACACAATGCGCAGCTGGGAGAAGATCAGACAAAAAAAATTGTGGATGTGGATGTGGAACAACAAAGACGAGAGGAACAAACACACAAACGCACGCGAGCGTACACACACACACACACACACACACACACACACACCCCACACACACACACACACACACACACACACGCATATATGTGTGTGTGTATGTGTGTATATATATATATATATATATATATATATATATATATATATGTATAGAGAGACAGACAGACAGAGACAGAGAGACAGACAGACAGATACAGAGTGAGAGAGACAGAGAGGGAGACAGACAGACAGAGAAAGAGAGAGAGAGAAATTTGTTTAATTGGAGAAAAGAATAAGCACAATGGGTTTCTTTACATCATGTCCTCAATAATTAAAAAGAAACAAAATTTAGGAAACAAATAAGCAAATCACATTCCAGCCCTCCCCTCTCCCTTCCACACTTTACGTCTTCCTTTCATCTCTCCTCAAACATATGTATGGAAAGCACAATCGTAACTCAACAAATACATGTAAATATCCGTAGAGGCGGGTGTGAGCGGAGAGAGAGGAAAAAGAGAGAGGGGGAGAGAGAGAGACACAGAGAGAGACAGAGAGAGAGAGAATAGAAATCGACAGGAAGAGTGGAAAGGAGAGAAACAGTGAGAGAGGAGAGTGAGGGACCAAAATGCCTTAAAATTCTAGATAAGGAGTAGAGTAAACATCAAAACCAGTCCCAGTTAAAAAACACACAGGCCAAACTGTAAAAGACAAACTTGTGTTTAAGGTACAGGGGTATGAGATGAGATCCTTCTCCAGCTTTCGTCTGTATTGTTCTTTCCAAGAGAAACTCAACAGGGACTAGCAAATGACAGCTGTTTTGCTCGGTGAGGAGCTCATCAGGTGTGCTGCTGGATCCTGGTTACCTGCTGGGTGAGAAGCATTTCCATATAAACCAAAAGGAAACTCGAAAGAAGACCGAGCAGATCCTCCTGTGTACATCAATAGTGTCTCCAAAACAAACAGCACGAACGAGCACTCAGTGAAGTGGAAAACAAGAATTCCTATCAAGATGTGAGACTAATATTTGTCTAGAATTCGAAAGATCCAGCCCAAGTTCCAGCGACAGGGAAAAAAAGGACTTACGTCTGTGATGCATGATGAATTAGACGTACTACATCATAGATCAATATAAACGATGTGCAGGCGTAGCATGCCACTGCAAAGAGACATCACCAAGTTTTCACGATTTGGGTAATACATCCCTGAGAGTTATTCATCTCCAAATGAGAGAGTGAGAGAGTTGGAGGGGTTGAAAAGAGCTGAGGGAGTTCAGAGAGTTGAGAGTTATTCATCTCCACATACAAGGTCTCTGGTTTGGGACAGTAACAAACTCTGACAGCTCGTTCTACCAATGAGAGGACGTTGCTGTTTTTGGTACATGTAAGTGGGGAAAAAAATGACTGAACACAATTTGAAAACAAAATTCCGTTCTGACTTCAAGTCCCCATAAATGCAACATTTGCCTTCGTACCGAAGATGAAAAATGATTTCAAATGGGAAGGGAGATGGGTAGGAAGGGATGAGGGTGGGTGATGGGGGTGGAAGTTGCATTGAAAACTGGACTGTTCAATCCTTATCTTTGGTTTTCAATCTAAGTCTCCACCTCGTCTTTGTTTTTCATTTAAGTCTCCTTCATTCATAAACACATATTCTGACGGGCTGCATGGTTAATCGAAGCATGTCAACTTCTATGCCATTAGTAAGAAGAGGCGTCGGTCTTCATCTGTTGTTGGCCTGGCTGTGAAGGTTCTGGGTGTAGGCTAGACACACTCCTAAAGGGGACAGACATGGAGCAAGACTTCTGACCATCTGCTCTGCTGACAGGCAACCCTGGCCACAACTCACCAAGTCGCTTCATTTTGCACAGTGGACAGAGAGATAAAAGTGGGTGTTTGGGGGCAGGAGTTGGGGCAGGGAGCAGGCTTTGGCGTGCGTGCGTGCGTGCACACGTGCGTGTGTGTGTGTGTATGTGTGTGTGTGTTTGTATGTGTGTGCGCGCGCGCGTGCGTGCGTGCGTGCATGCGCGCGCGCGTATGTGTGGTGTGTGTATGTGTGCGTGTGCGTGTGTGCATGTGGGTGGGTGTGCGTGTGCAGAAAAGGGTGGGAACTATGCTGACACAAACGTTGGCTTCTTCAAGACGTTCATGTGTTCGTAGCAAGACACACACACACACACACACACACACACACACACACACACACACACACACACACACACATACACACAGAAAGACAGTCAGGCAGGCAGGCAAAAGCAGGCAGACAGAAAGACAGGCAGAGAGAGGGAGAGGGGGGGGGGGGGGGGGGGCAAGAGAGAGAGAGAGAGAGAGGACAGACAGACAGACAGACAGACAGACAGACAGACAGAGAGAGACAAAAAGAGAGCTAGAGAGAGAGAGAGAGACAGAGCGAGAGACAAGAGAGTGAGAGCGAGAGACAGTCAGCCAGCCAGACAGAGAGACAGTCAGACAGGCAAAAGCAGGCAGGCAGAAAGACAGGGAGAGAGAGAGAGAGAGAGAGAGAGAGACAGAGAGAGAGAGAGAGAGAGAGAGAGAGAGAACGAGAGAGACACAAAAACAAGAGAGGAATCAGAGCCAAACAGATAGGAGAGATAGAGTAGAGACGAGAGTGAGAGCAGAGTGAGAGAGAAGAAGAGAGAGAGGAGAGGAGAGAAGAGAGAGAGAGAGTCAGCTAACCAGACAGCCATACAGATAGACAGAGACAGACAGAGAGAATTAATTTGAATTTCAGCTCTACACAGATTACTGGATGACTTATTTTATTTGCTTTCTGTTGCTTGTATGTCTATCAAACCCATCTGACAGTACAAAGAAAACAACTGTTCACAAATTACAATGTCATTAGAAAAAAAGTCTGACTGGTTGAAACTATCTAATATAAGATCAACTACCACGGTGGAATAAGTAAAATATTAGTACAAACAAACAACTATTCACAAATTATAATGTCATTAGAGAAAATAGTCTTGATTGGTTGAAACATAAGATCAACCCTCACGGTGTACCACCGTAAAGTAAAATATTAGCACAAAGAAAACAACTATTCACAAATTATAATGTAATTACAACAACAAAAAAGTCTGATTGGTTGAAACTATCTAACATAAGATCAACCACCACGGTGGAATGAGTAAAATATCAGTACAAAGAAAACAACTATTCACAAATTATGATGTCATTAGAGAAAAAAGTCTGATTGAAACTAACATAAGCTCAACCACCACGATGGTGCAAGTAAAATATTAGTACAAAAAAAAAAACTATTCACAAATAATGTCATTAGAGAAAAAAGTCTGATTGATTGAAACTAACATAAGATCAACCACCACGGTGGTACAAGTAAAATTTTAGTACAAAGAAAACAACTATTCACAAATTATAATGTCATAAGAGAAAAAAGTCTGATCGGTAGAAAATAACATAAGATCAACCACTACGGTGGTACAAGTAAAATATTATTGCTCTGGTACAACAGAAAGTGAAAACGCTGATCAAAGAGACATGCGTACGCGATCCTCAAAATTTTAAATTGTTGGACTGTAGATTACGAACTGACTATCAGATACGACAAAAAAATAACCTGACATATCAATTCCCAGAAGTGAGAAATCTGTTCAAAGCATGTTCACAAACAGTAGTAATCCCATTAGGTCGAATATAAGTGCTTACTTCGTGTGTATGGGTCCTTTCATGCAATCTTCTTGGTTCGCTAAAGCCTCGTTATAGAATGTGTTTCAAATGTGTTTAGAATAATAAAAACGATAACTTTAAAAGAAAATACTCGGTACAGAATGTAAAGAAGGCAAGTGTGTGTGTGTGTGTGTGTGTGTGTGTGTGTGTGTGTGTGTGTGTGTGTGTGTGTGTGTGTGTGTGTGAGTGCGTGCGTGCGTGCGTGCGTGCGGGGGGGGGGGGGGGGGGGGGTATGTGTGTGTGTGTGTGTGTGTGTGTGTGTGTGTGTGTGTGTGTGTGTGTGTGTGCATACTGATACAAAATGAACAATTTAGTAGTAGGGGAAAACAAGTGCAGGCTAACATCCCTCCGTCATTACATTAATGACTTGGCAAAGATTTAAAAAATCACTTTGATAAAGAAAGCATACATGCAAAACCACTAGTGAAAAACAATACTACATAAATTACTATCGATCTCCTCCATGCGTATGGATCAGATAGGAGTGTAGAAAGCAATGAATTAATTTCTGAAAGAAGGTTTTCAGCCGCACAAAAATATCATGCACACAAGAAAATTTAAACTACTGGACCTTTTTCTTTTCTTTCTTTGTGCGTGCGTGCGTGCGTGTGTGTGTGTAACGGAAGTGGGAGATAAGCCATTATTGTTATCCGTTTCGGATGCAGAACAACAGATTTTTTGAGTTAAACATTTACTCGACAACAATGGCTGTCGGTGAAGCTGGGATTTGAGTTCAGTTTTCTGAAGTATATCACTTTCAAGCAGTCGGTAAAAGACTGCATAGAAAAGAAGCACATAATTAACCTTAGTAGTGGCATAACCTTGGCGCTGAAAATTTTAATGTAGTTAAAGGAACACTTACTAATTATATAATATGGAAAGCCATTGACGTTTTGACTTCAGTGTCTTTGTCAAATGAGAAACCTACTGATAGGTCAGAGGAACTTAAAAGGATTAAGAGAATTAAAGAAGTAAGTTTGAAATGTATCCAGCTTAAAATATATCGTAGAATACGGGGGAAGGGAGGGGAGGGGGGGGGCCACAGCTTCGAAAAGAATGCAAATTGTTGATAGCGGCAGGTGTAATGTCTGTACTTAAGATGAAAAAAAAAGGAACGAAATACATCAAATCAATTGCAAACTAGTAATTGGTAAGTATTTTGGTTTTGACCTTTGGCTTGTAAAATCCACAACACTATAGATTTTCACCGTTTGTAAGAGATTGAAACAGACTGCCACATTTCTGAAAACAAGAAGTAATACGTTTAAGATACGAAAGAAGATGTAGGGCTTCTTCAATGCACAAAATGAAACAAACATGTGAATTATCGACAAACATGTTTTCTTCAGACATGAATTAATTAAAACAAATAAAATGCACCCACCCACCTCCCACGACGGATGTCAGCAGCAGAATTTGTGATGTTAGAGGACATATTTGTCAGAAATTCACATGCCTGTTTCGTAGTGTGTATCATGTACGTTTTCATCTTTATTGCCCAGCAGACAACAAAGGGCCTTTTCAAAGCTGTCATGTATGGAAAAAAAGGAATGTACCATCCTGTTAAAAAAAAAAAATCCGACAAACAAGCAATATGTCAGCTAAACTATTGGCATTCTTGAGGCACATAAGAAGATGCAGTTCCCAAAAAAGAAGAAGAAAGAAATATGTTTAAATGTACCAGAAATACATATAAAGCCATATGGACTGGTAGACACTGAAGAATAAACAGCTAGTGTCCATTCTCGACAGTGTGTACATTTTCACTTCTAATGATCAGGTTCCAACTGAAATGCTAGCATGTTACAAATCATGACCGAAGAAAAAAGTATAAACAAATCCATATCAAGACTGGGCCACAACGACAAGAAACAAGGTAGATGACAGTAAAGAAAGAAAAACGTAGAAGAAAGGCAGAGTCAAAAAGAATAATAGACAAGAGGAGGTTACTGGCACTGAACTTCTAGAAGGCTAGGGTACTGCATGTATTAAAAGATCCCGCAGCGTGCCAAGGGGTTAGGATCAAGAAAAAATACCAGCGAGATTTTCAAAAGAAAGGTGAATAACAGAGTGGTCAGTTGAGCTGTTTAGTAGACAGAAACGTTGTCATCGACGATGAGGTGAATGCCCGGCTCGCCAAAGCTAGTGCCGCTTTTGGCAGACTCCACAAGAACGTATGGAACAGGAGAGGCATCACCCTAGAGACCAAGATCAAGGTGTAGCGGGCCATAGTTCTCACCACACTGTTCTAAGGCTGTGAAACACGGACGATTTACCAGCGTCACACCAGGAGACTGAACCATTTCCACACCACCTGTCTCAGAAGACTCATGGGCATTAAGTGGCAAGATTCCGGACACTGAAGTCCTCACTTGTGCTGGCCTGCCTAGCATTTTCACCATCCTGATGCAGTCACAGCTTCGCTGGGCAGGTCATGTAGTTCGCATGCCAGACCATCGGCTGCCAAAGAAACTATTGTTTGGCGAACTACACCAAGGAAAATGCTCCCATGGAGGCCAGAAGAAACGTTTCAAAGACCACCTCAAATCTTCCCTGAAGGCCTTCAACATCAGCCACACAACATGGGAGCAGACTGCCCAGGACACAGAAGGGGGAAGACCAGTGTCAACAGATCTCCAACTGCCGCCACCATCCCCTGTCCATACTGTGATTGGTCTTTCCGGGCGCAGATCGGCCTGACCAGCCATCTACGCACTCACCCCCGATCCCAGGATGACTAGATGGTCTTCGACGTCTCGACGGACAAACAACAATTAAGGTATTGTCAGAATAATAACATAGGTTAGATTACTGTTTGGTAACACCAACTATTGTCAGACTGATAGTTTCAACGCCTACCTTGCGCTGAGGAGATCAAGCTAAGTGACAAACTCGTTCATTTTCATTGTCCTATTTGTTTGTGTCTTGCCTGAAGAAGGACTAAGAGGTCAAAACGCGTCGTGTTTTGTCTTGTGACTCGTTCGTCCACTTTTCTCTTGGCGGTTCGCTAACATTTATTTAAGATTTGTTTTAATAGTTTTAGTTATACTACTGTTTGGTAATCCAAGTATTGTCTGACTAATAACATTGGTTACATTAATGTTTTGTCACCCGAGCGTTTTCAGATTTGTAAGATTAGTTAGTCAGACCCCTATCCACGGGTGTACGCTTCGGTAATCCAAAGACTGTCAAACTAATGACAATGGCTGTAGCCTTTAGTAATCCAAACATTGTCAGACTAATGACAATGGCTGTTCCATCTGGCAATCCAAACATTGTCAGACTAATGACAATGGCTTTACCATCTAGTACTCAAAACATTGTCAGACTAATGACAATGGCTGTACCATCTGGCAATCCAAACATTGTCAGACTAATGACATTGACTGTACCATCTGGCAATCCAAACATTGTCAGACTAATGACACTGACTGTACCATCTGGCAATCCAAACATTGTCAGACTAATGACAATGGCTGTACCATCTGGCAATCCAAACATTGTCAGACTAATGACACTGACTGTACCATCTGGCAATCCAAACATTGTCAGACTAATGACATTGGCTGTACCATCTGGCAATCCAAACATTGTCAGACTAATGACAATGGCTGTACCATCTGGCAATCCAAACATTGTCAGACTAATGACAATGGCTGTACCATCTGGCAATCCAAACATTGTCAGACTAATGACAATGGCTGTACCATCTGGCAATCCAAACATTGTCAGACTAATGACAATGGCTGTACCATCTGGCAATCCAAACATTGTCAGACTAATGACAATGGCTGTACCATCTGGCAATCCAAACATTGTCAGACTAATGACAATGGCTGTACCATCTGGCAATCCAAGCAATGTCAGACCAATACCGTTCGGCAATCCAAGCAATGTCAGACTAATGACAATGGCTGTACCATCTGGCAATCCAAGCAATGTCAGATTAATGACAATGGCTGTATTATCTGGCAATCCAAGCAATGTCAGACTAATGACAATGGCTGTACCATCTGGCAATCTAAGCAATGTCAGACTAATGACAATGGCTGTACCTTCTGGCAATCCAAGCAATGTCAGACTAATGACAACGGCTGTACCATCTGGTAATCCAAACAATGACAGACCAATAGCAATGGTTGCACCGTTTGGTAATTCAATGTCAGACCAATAACAAATATTTGTACCGTTCGGTAATCCAAACATTGTCAAACAAATAACAATGGTTGTACCGTTCGATAATCCAAACACTGCCAAACTAATAACAATGGTTGTACCGTTCGGTAATCCAAACATTGTCAAACTAATAACAATGGTTGTACCATTCGGTAATCCAAACATTGTCAAACTAATAACAATGGGTGTACCCTTTGGTAATCCACACATTGTCAAACTAATAACAATGGCTGTATCGTTTGGTAATACAAACATTGTCAAACTAACATCAATGGCTGTACCGTTTGGTAATCCAAACAGCGTCAAACTAATATCAATAGGTGTACCGTTTGGTAATCCAAGCAGTGTCAAACTAATATCAATGGCTGTACCGTTTGGTAATCATAACATTGTCAGACTAATAACAGGCTGTACTGTTTGGTAACTAAAGTACTGTCAGAGAAAAAACAAGAAAACGAAAACGAAAAACAAAAACAAAAACAGAAAAACAGTGGTTGTGCCGTTTGATAATTATAGCGTTGTCAGACTAATAATAGTGGCTAGTAACCCATATACTGTCAGACTAATAACAATCGTTGGCGGTGCTGTGTTTCAAAACCCAAATATCGTCAAGTGATATCACTAGCTGTATTGTTTGGTTATCCGAGTATTGCAGACTAATAACTATGGTTTAATTACTGTTTAGTCACCCAAGTATTGTCATAGAAATATCACTGGCAGCACTATTTGGTTCATTTTATATCATCAGAGTAGTTACAAAGGTTAGCTCCATTTGGTACTTCCAAGTATTGTCAGACAAATAGCAGTATTTAGCTGTAGGCCTACTGTTCAGCAATCCAGGTATCATTACATTTGCAGGAATGGTTAGTTGAGCTGTTTGGTAAGCCAAGTATTGTCGGACACCAGTGATTAACGGCACTGTCTGGCAGTCCAGGTTTTGTTTGACAAACGAGAGTGCTTAGCCCTGCTGCTTGAAATCCAAAGTATTGTCAGAGAGAGGCTGTTTATCGCACAGATTGAAAATCGGTTCAAACATACTGAACAATTTATTTCTACAATAACACTTCGTCGTCTTCTAAACACCCTGTTTTTGGTGGCTTCTACATGTGTAGCTGAAGGTAAAATTCAACATACATTGCCTGAGACAGCACCTGGACATGTGGACAGATTCTTGACGTCAAGGACATGCAGTCCTCCATTCTCCTGCGCAATCAGTCACTGACACAGGGGATCATAACAATACGGTTCCCTAGTTCTCCTCACTGTGGATACGGTGACAGTTCACCTCTGCACGTACCACTGTTCCGGACATGATGGTACAGGCTGGTCTTGTACATGAATCGCTTGTCGCACTTGCTGCACCTGTATGCCTTGACGTTGTTGTGCATGTTCATGTGCCCCTCGTGGGTCTCCTTGTCGTGGAACCCTCTCCCGCAGATGTTGCACGTGTAGGGCAGTCTATGTGTGGAGTGGGCGCACCGCTGGTGTCTCCTCAGCCCGTTGGCCGAGGTGAAGGACTTGTCGCACTTGCCGCAAAGGAGGATGGGACGGGGTCTCGTCTGTCCTGACAGATCCGAGAGATCGGCGTTTGTGGGCGTCCATCCGGAGGATCTGAAGTCCAGGGACACGGGGGGATCCAGGCTGTGGATAGGAGAAGAGTACATGCTATCTCCTTGGGGGTGGGGGGTTTCTTCAAGGGTGGAGCCGTAGATTCCTGGAATTGGAAGTACACTGGAATCAACTATGGTGTTTCTATTTTGCTTATGATATGATACATATGTGTTCAGGGTATGTAATGAACATGGTAGATAAACGATTCCAAATGCACCCTCAAACCGGTTTTGAACAATGTTTACATGACAAAATCCTAGCACATTAAGGAGGATCGAATTTTGATTTCATCAATTCAGTCATTAACCATTCAATTTTATCATCATTACATACAGACACTTGTCTACACACACCCCTCGTCTTCTTGACAAGGTGAAGACCTTCCGACTGGTAAAAGCGATGTATATGATATTGCCATTCTTATAGACGCGGCCTTTATCAAAACTATTGAGGAGGAGGGGGAGAGATGGGGAAAAGGGGGTGGAGGATGTGTTTGATGAATGCACGATACACACAAACAAAAATTTAATCTGCAGCGATAAAATCAATCATGAAGAAAAATTAATGAAATGTTGTTAATGTTTGGTCATACAAACAATCACATAAGAAATGAATCAAATGTTGCTAACGTTGGCCTAATAACGAATAATGAAGAAAAACAATTGGAGTGTTGTTAATGTTTGGTAATATAATCAATCATGAAGAAAAAATACATGAAATGTTGCAAACATTTGGCCACATAATAAGTCATGAGAAAAAATACTGTTAATTTGCAGCAATACATACAATCATGACAATGAATTGATATTGTATAAATTCGGCAAATGAAATCATTCACACACACACACAAAAAGAATTAAATCTGTTAACATGCGACCATACAAAACAATTACGAAAAATATTTATGAAGTGTTGTTAATGTTTGACCATAACCGCCCTAACACCCCCCCCCCCCCCCCCCCCCCACACCAAAAAAAAAAAAAAATCATCACAATTAAAAAAATGTAGTGTTGTTAACGTTTGTGTCAGACTTCGAAAATATAATCACACAATCACTTGTGTTTGAAGTTCGACTGCATATTAGGACAAGGAATTGAAAACTACCCCAGCCTTGTGTGTACTCTCTCTCTCTCTCTCTCATGAAAGAGAGAGTGGATCAATACCCTTATCGCGATCGCGCACCATCCCTAAAATATGTTCCTAAACGGTTAATTTCTACCTGTGTGTTTGTAACGAAAAAAAAACAAGGGACCGTTTGAGAACAAATGAAAGGAATGGCGCTCAATTACGATAATGCCCGATCGATTTCGGATTTCGGGGGGGGGGGGGGGGGGGGGGGGGGGGGGGGGGGGAGCTTTTTTTTATTTGTTTGTTTGCTCGTTTGTTTGTTTGTTTGTTTTTTCAGTTGAAAACATTTGAGCTTCTTTATTCCAAGGAAAGTTGGCGATAAAAGGCGAAGTTATTTACCGGCGAACCTACTGTGGAAGAACTTTGCCATTATGATTTCCTTCTGGTCACCCCTCGGGCAGTTTTAGTCCCCATAACGGTTGCCAAGCCGACATTATGGGCCCAAGTCATTGCTTTGTTATAGTAATTCTGGAGATACGTGTAACGCGGCCAAGCGCCATTGCGAGGCGAGACCTTGGAAACCAGTAGCTCATAGGGGCGATCACTTTCTATTTTCTGCAAGTTTTACACAGGTGAAGCCAGCCCAACCTACAGACATCTGCATACTGACGGGGAAGATGCGGCATGCAGAATTCTTTCAAAGAGCGTGGTGGTATCAGTGGGAACTGTCTTCATGTCAGAAAGCACCAAGGCCAGTCCACTTCTTTCTCTTCTTCCCCTGCCTCTCATTCTACTTCTAGTAAGCAGTATAAATTTCACAGGTCTCACGATGTTTCCCATCGCTGAAGGTCCTGTTTGCACACCATTCTATATGGAAAGATAACGCATGTCCTTAACGACCCTGTCATTGACCTGATTTCCGGTAACCTACCACGAGTGTCTGACTCTCCTTTGTCTAATCTGGAATAAGACTTTTATTTCGGCGAGTAAAGAAGAAGTAATTCTTTTGCAGGAGAACAGTCTTTAAAAGAGTACTGCTATGGATGAGCAGTACCTCGTACCGGTACAGCAGCCATAGCCACCTGAGAGATGGTATAGTGTCCAGTCTCTTTCAGGAACATAGCTCGGGAACCAGACAGATCGTTGCTCAGCCCCTGCATTCTTCTGTGGCTGGGGAACCTGAATACCTCCATGGACACCAAACCAGATGGCCATCCCCTGCAAAGTTTTGAAGTGCAGTGATGTCGTCGCCTGGCATAGATCACTCTAATACGATCCACCCTGGAAAATGACTCCACACACGAGCATCGGCTGGAGTGAATACGGCAGCAAGCAGCTCCCTTCATTAAACGAGGTTAGAAGTCTAGAGATGCGGGTTGCATGGGCAACATACTCAAGAATCTGTGACAGGCTTCCAACTACCTGTCTGTAATACAAGACACTCACTCTTTCTTCGTGCGGACAGTGATGGACTGGAATCATCTAGAGGAGGATATCGTCAGTGCAGACTCTGCCAGTGCATTTACATCAGCACTTGGCAGATCAACATCGCCTGCCTACTAGCATCTTGACAGCATTAGAGTTTTTAGCCAGCTTTTTTAAACCTGTAGATACCTGTTGTGGCGACTCAATGAGACCTGAACCCAGTGGAAGATTGTTAGAATAAAGTGGTGGCTTTTAAAATTATTTTTAAACTATTTTTGCGCTCTCCCTGTTCCGTCGTGCTTATAGCCGTTGATTGGTTCCTGCGACGTATTTATCCAGATCCAGATCCAGATCCAGACTTCTCCTACTGAAAGACCGCAGGAAGCAGCTGCGACTCATTGTCATGTTCAAAGTAGTCCAAGGCTGTTTCCAGCTTTACCACCCTACAGGTGTATTAAGACTGTATTTTTATGGTAAGACCTGCAGAATAATTAGGTCTGCTACCTTTGCCGATCCGATCAAATTATCCCCAAAATTCTTGCTCGGTAAGTCGTCATCAACACTCGTGGCTACCTGGTGCAGAACAGAACTGCTCATTCTTTCCCCGCACGATCTCCGCCTGGAACCAGCTGGGAGAGGAGATCCCGTTCACACTCCATCTGCCTCCACATTTCATCAGCGGTTGCAGATTCCAAGTACGTTACCTCTACCTCTTCTCCACCATGCCCCCCCCCCCCCCCCCCCCCCCCACACCCTTCCCTATCTATTTGGTATACATTTTCGCTGCGTTCCCCTAATTTCCGTGTCATAATGACCGATTTGGTTCTGGCCACGTGCTGACCCAGATCCAGATCTGTTCTGTGTGCTGCAAAGGACATTATTGCAGCAGGACATTGCGGAGATCGTCGCACTCTCTAAAAGATACTGATTGGGTTTTTCTAGCTTGTTGTTCGTCGCTCTGTGAGGGAGAATTATGATCACATGTTGCGTGCCAAAAGTAAACGGCACATGATCATCGCCGAACAGGATGGAGGAGTGGATGAAAAGGACACCCACACAGTTAACACAGACAGGAAACATGAAGGAAGAGTGGGTGTGACCGACACTCACAGTGATAACTCAGTGAGGAAACAGTATGGAAGAACTGGCGGCAAATTTTTAACACTAATGATTATATGGAAAGGAGCCTATGCTTGATTAAAAAAAACATTAATAATCACTATTGCCAAGAGGAACACACGCGGCCTTTTGAGGGCTCTCATCAAATAGGGGGAAACCTCAAGTCCAGCAAAAACCAACAATAACAAATGCCTAACTATTGACACAATACGCATTAATTTACAAGAAGATGACATACCTACTGAGATTCTTAAGGCAGATAAGACTGGGCTATACTGTGGTGCCAGGATTGGGCATTCAGAAGGCTGTGCACGATAGATTTAAAAACAAAAAAGCAATAGTTTTGTTCTCAAGACAGAATTTAATGGTTACCCGTATGTTATCACTTGAGACTCAATTTGCGTTGACGCCCTCTTCTATTATATGCTTTTTCAATCCCCTTCCTCTTTCTTTTTCTTTTTTTTTTCTCCCTTTTTTTGAATAAAATCTGTGGTAAGTCACTGTCATCATGATGAAGGATTTTTTAAATTTTCTTGGCCTCCACGTAGTATTTCCGTACATTCATCTATTCAAAGCACACACACACACACACACACACACACACACACACACACACACACACCACACACACACACGGAGAGAGAGACAGAGACAGACAGACAGACATATAGACATTAAGACAGTGAGAGACAGAGACAGACAGACAGACAGAATGACAGACAGAGACAAAGGTAGACAGACAGAGAGATACACATACAGACCCAGACAGAATGAAAGAAAAACAGACAGGGAGACAGACGTACAATATACAGACAAGAGTGGTCAGCTGTACTATAGAACGGTCAAGGTAGTGGTACACAAACAAGCACTGCCCAAGAACAACCAATGTACTGTGAATGCCCAAAAACTGCCTAACGTTGTTGTTGTTGTTGTTTTTTGCAACAGAAATGATACAGACAAATTGTGCCAAACTCTGTGTGGAGCATACAATGTCTTTCAACACGAACTAAAGCTGAACCTCAACAGCATTAACACGCAACGAATAGTCTGTCATTATTGTACACCAATCAAAGTCCAACTCCACCCTTCTGACCAGAATGAACTCACTATAAAGAAAAAAACACTCAAGAAAGAAAAGAAGTTTAGGGAAAAGAAAATTAAACAAAGAGAGAAAGGAGGAGGAAGGTGTTGAGAGAGAGAGAGAGAGAGAGAGAGAGAGAGAGAGAGAGAGAGAGAGAGAGAGAGAGAGATGGGGGGGGGGGGGGCAAAAGACAAAGAATGGGGGAAAAAAGGGGTCACATTCGCGCACTATCAGCTATGATCAGGGTTGAAATATTGTGAGAGATTTCATGAGAGGGGACTATAATCAAACTATTAAAAGTTCTCTAAATCTCTACAATAAACCAGTAGTGCGAAAGGTCTTGCTAAGAGTCAAAACGGGAACACACAAACTACACATCTGTCCACAGTCATGCAGGTACACGGAAATAGTCATGCAGGTACACGGAAACCACACATCTCACAGTCATGTAGGTGTACACAAATTGCACATCTGTCCAACAGTCACAAAGGGTACATATACACAATACATCTGTCCCATAGTCATGTGAGATACACACAAACCACACATTCATCCCACGCACAATTACACATCTGAGAGTCGTAAGGGGTACATAATTCACATTACCTGTCCCACAAACGTGCAGGGTACATACAAACCAACATCTGTCCTACAGTATACACATGAATTATACATCTGTCCCAGAATCGTTAGGGGTAATCATTAAGCACACATCCATCCCGCAGTCATATGATGTATGTGCAAATCACATAGCAGTCCAACAATCATGTGAAGTACACACAAACCACACATCTGTCCCACAGTCACGCACAGTACACACAAATTACATGTCTGTCCCAGAGTCATAGGTGGCGCACACAAACACTTACAACACATCTGTCCCACAGTCATGTGAAGCACACACAAACTACATATCTGTCCCACAATCATGCGGGGCACACAGCAACCACGCATCTGTCCCGAAGTACAACGGGGCACACACAAACCACGCATCTGTCCCAAAGTAAAACAGGGCACACACAAACCACGCATCTGTCCCAAAGTAAAACAGGGCACACACAAACCACGCATCTGTCCCAAAGTAAAACAGGGCACACACAAACCACGCATCTGTCCCAAAGTAAAACAGGGCACACACAAACCACGCATCTGTCCCAAAGTAAAACAGGGCACACACAAACCACGCATCTGTCCCAAAGTAAAACAGGGCACACACAAACCACGCATCTGTCCCAAAGTAAAACAGGGCACACACAAACCACGTATCTGTCCCAAAGTAAAACAGGGCACACACAAACCACGCATCTGTCCCACAGCCATGTGAGGCACACACAACACAACTGCCCCACAGTCACGGCAAGTACACATAAACCACACATCTGTCCCACAGTCATGCGTCTGTGTGAGAGTCAGTAATGCAGGGTACACACAAACCACGAACCTGTCCAAGAATCGTGCAGAGTACACGCAAACAATACATCTGTGCACAAGTCATGCAGGGTACATACAAACAAGACATCACATGATGAGCTCCCTCGCGGAGGAACAGCACAGCCATGGATTGCTCTGCCTTGCCTCAAGTCTGGCTGTGTACTGCCCAGCCAACGGCTGGATCGTACAAGGACTGATAACACCAGAACTATGCACACGCTGAAACCCAAAGTTGAAAGTCTGATCTGCCCCAGCACTCAACAAGAACATCGTTTTATACTGATCAGTTCCAGGTAAAGGATACATCTCAAAAGAACTTATTTGAAGGTAAGAGTGGTTAAGAGAGTTCCCAAGGGAATGCCAAGGGTCTCTTTCAATCTGAACGGCATCCCTGTCTTGTGGTAATTGTTACGATTCTAGTTTCCTCTTTCTTCACTCTGTTAGACTGCCTTTTCGTTCGTTTTCTTATCTTTCTTTACTGTGCTGCTTTCATGGCCCATTTACCTCTGTCTGTTTGTTTGAGAAAGTCTTATCATGTTTTTTCTTCTGATGGAGTGCCCCATCGTCTTTCAGTATAAACTGTAACCTCCCCTTCTGAGAAGTCTGTGCTAGTATTTTCCACTTTTCTATCAGTTTCTTTAAATCTGCTTTCACTGTTTTTTTTCTTTGTTTTGACTTGTTTTCATTTGATGTCCATTCATTTACTTTCTACCGTTTGTTCTAGAGAGCCCATACAAATGGTTCTCATCTTACAATAGAACATTGTGTGTGTGTGTGTGTGTGTGTGTGTGTGTGTGTGTGTGTGTGTGTGTGTGTGTGTGTGTGATAGAGAGAGAGAGAGAGAAGAGAGAGAGAGAGAGAGAGAGAGAGAGAGAGAGAATAGGCCAATTTGGTAGCGAGACTTTAACCACCATCCATTCTGCAATGCCATTAGCTAATATGGTAGCTTTTACGTACTTTTTGTTCCATTGAAATGATCTTCTTCATGACTTGTTTTTAACTCTTTAAAATTTGATAAAAACAAGCAAAGCAGAATCGTTGGCAGACCCACCATATTTGTATCCGCTTTAAAAACGATATGGAAATCACTGTATTATGGAGTTTTGTTTGCTGTCTAGAGATTGCGTCTGTTTAAGTCTTTTGTTTGTTTGTTTCTCGCATTAACGCTGAGACACTGTTTCTTTTACATATGGTGAAGAAAGGGGTCTGTGTCATCACTGGGCTATGACACAGACAGTGAAATGGGTAAGAGAGGTGTGACCAGTGTGAAACCTGCATTACGTTGTTCCTGACGCAGTTCAAGAACAGTATGTTCATCTCCTTCGATATCTCACTTGCTTTGCCGTGGATGCAACTGGAATCATTTGCATTTCTATTTCTGTCCTTTTCTTCTTCTTCTACTTCCTTCTCCCCCCCCCCCCCCCCCCCCCCCCCCCCCCCCCCCCCCCCCCCCCCCCCCCCCCCCCCCCCCCCCCCCCCCCCCCCCCCCCCTCCTCCTTCTTTCCTCCTCCTCCTCCTCTACTTCTTCTTCTTCTTCTTCTCTTTTTTATAGTCATTATTTATGTCTGATCTTCATAGACACTCCCATGAAGCTCATATCCGGTCTGTACGGTCACAGCTCAAACACCTGCAGCCCACAGGAAGAAATCAGTACTAAGCTGTCTGGAAACAACCTACCGGAGGAGACACTGCACTACAGCATAGTTACTTCAGTAGTGTCCACTGGTGCCTGTTCTGATCATATAGACGATGGATACCACCTGCTGATAACGATTACTGCTTAGTCACTGAGTCAGAGTGGGTGAGCGTTCCCCCTCTAGAGGATGCCACCACTACACCAACTATCCCAATTACCCTATTAACACCGGTGACCTTGACATGAACTCACCATCTGCGTAGACTTTGACAGGAAACCAAAACTGAGGTAATGTGAGTCACAGCATAAGCAAGCACACAAATTTTAAGCCAAGCTCAACATGTTATTTTTCTCAATACAATGTATTCTTTTAACGACAATATGCCTGACAACAGACAGAAATGTTAAAACTGACTTAATTGTTATAGCTATTCAGTAAGTCGTCGTGAAATTTATCTCACTTAGGTATTTTATGTTTAGAAGCGCCATAGACAAGTTCACATCATTTTAGGCACCATGCTGTGGTGGTGAAATTGTAAACACGACCTGCAATCATGATCAGGACCTGTGTCTTCAAACTTAAGTTTGATTGGCCAGTGCACGTAAAAGTCCAGGACACATACCGCAGACCGTTCGGCGTTATGAGCTCAGGCAAGTTCACATTTACAATGCAAGTACATCAGCACTTTTTTTTTGAAAAATGAAATGCAAACTGCAGTTGTTTTTTTTGTTGTTGTTTTTTTTACATGCAGTGGGATCAATGCATTTTCTACAAAAGGGATTCATTTATGAATTAAAAAACGTTTTGAACATCCAGAGGTACGCTCTGTACATGAAGGTAGACGTTTCTCTTCCTTACTTTACTTGTTTTAAGAATAAAGAATGTTTTCTGTCCTGTCTTTGTACAAAGAATACATAACTAAGGTCTCGTCCTGGCCACAAAATCATCTTAAGCACAGGCAAACTGGAACTTCGGCTTACAGCTGATAGAACACGACAGAGTGACATGGTGCAGTCATGCACTGCAGTGGAGCTTAATGCCCCTGTCTCTCCTGCAGGGAACGTTTGAGGATGGAGACTCAAGACGCAGACACAGAAAGTCCTGGATGGCCAGCATGCCATGTTGTGTGAGACTGAGGTCAGAGACCTGTGGACGTCCCTGCCAAGCTAGCTGCTGCATCCTCTGAGACGAGGGGCAGGATGATGGATCGAGTAATGAAGGGTTTCTGCTTTCTGCTCTCGACTCACTTTTTGTCCAGTCAACAACATTTCAACAATCATGAAATCCGATTTCTGGATATGAACGCCACTGTAAAAAGCTAGTATATTGGCAATCAGATTTCTGGATATGAAGAGCTCTGTACAGAACAAATAAATTGGCAAAGTGCTGCTAAACTAGGGCTTTGCTAATGAATTTTGATAATAAATTTGTCGAATTTGCAATGCTACGTACACTGTTTTGCACATGGCTTAAGAGACATTCTTATATTTGTGTTCTGTTCGTAATCCTGATGTCATGTGCAATCAAGCGATTTATCACTGTTGTCTGAAATCCTCCATATTTCTGCTGGAGTCAAAGATGAATCAAAACTGCGAAATCTAGTGTTTCTTGATAGATGTTCTTCGGCAAACGTTGAAGAATCAGGACCTGGGCGCCTTCTTACAAGCGCGGTTGACATGTAAGCGCAGGCTGGTTTTGTAGGCGTACTCTCTGGGACAGTAGGGACACTTGTAGGCCTTGATGTTGTTGTGAACGTTCATGTGCCCTTCATAGTGCTCTTTAAAGATGAACCCTTTGCCACACAGCGCACAGGAGTACAGAGGTCTGGACCCGGACATGTTCCTGGGCTGTGGATAGCTATACCCGCTGTCCTCTGGGAAGCCTACAGCTAATGCATTGTACCCCTGGGTGGCCTGGAAAGGGGCGTCACTCTCCGGTCCCCATGGGTTCCCAGGTTGTGACGGAATCCCTGGAGTTTGATACGTGGCAGTGTGCAAGGCTGCAGGGCTGCACCAAGTCTTCCCTGCAAAGAGAGCATGAGAAAGACTGGTTTGTATACTTGTGGAAAAGCTTTCCACCCTCTCACCCTAACACCGTCTACTTCTTCAAGAAAATTAAGCAATGAGGAACGAAATGTTATACTGGATTTCTTGTATATGTGGAAAAAGAGAATATCATTAAGCAACCTTTTCAACCATGTTAATTTCATTTTTAAACACGGCACAGATCAATGAGCGGGGAGAGTGGAAGTCTTGCCTCTTTGTTCAGCTAACTTCATTTTCAGAAAATAGTGTTCCATAAAACATAAGCAGCCTTCCTTTTTTTGTTCTACAGCTAGAAATCTGAGGTTCACCATTAGCGAAGAATCTTGCTTATGTGACCAGAAAGGCAGCCACAATATGTCTTCGCGCAGAATGTCTGAAAAGTACACCAGTATGCATTCTTTGTTTTTTCTTTGTTTGGTCGGTGGAGAGAGAGAGAGAGATACAGAGAGAGAGGGGGGGGAGGGGGTAATGATCTATCCTACTGGTACATAAATTACCTACTTTTCTATGAAACCCTTTTTTCCCCAAAGGCACGTGGGAATTTGGTTCAAAGTCTCATCCACTTGACTTGGAAGGGATTAGATTGGTGTCCGCACGGATTTTGAATCTGAAAAGTAAATGTCACTAGCCTTGCTGTCTTCCGTGGGAGTTGCACCCACTACGCTTGGACAAAGACAGCGATGCTTTTAACTGCAATGCCAGCCAGGCCAGTAAGTGATGAACTATCAGTCCGAGAGCCATAGCTTTGTGATTCTTTTGAAATGAGTTTTGAGAAAAACTACAGTCATGTTCAAATCAATATGTTCACTATTTTATCTGTGTATTGCCTGTATTTACCACTTGTATTTCTAATTATTGAATTAAATCATAATGCACCCATGGAAATAAAAGAATATTCAATGCTTGTAAATGACACTTGTGATCTAAAACAAACAGAGCATGCACAAAAACAATACATAATTAAGTATAATACTCATCTGAGAGCAGAACAGATCTTGAATGTCAGTACAACTAAGAGTTAATCTGACAATAGATTGGTTTCAGTCAGTCAGTGTGTGTGTTCATGCATGTATGTGCGTGTGTGTGTGTGTGTGTGTGTGTGTGTGTGTGTGCATGTGAAAATAAATGAGTGAAAGAATACATGTGTGTGGAAGATGGGAAGAGGGTCTGGGTAGATTTGGGCGTGCCTCGACGTGCATCTCTGTGGGCGCTTTCACAAATGTCACTGCAGATTTGAGGCAAAACAAGCAGACTTGACCAAGACCATTATTGAAAACAAAAACAAAACAAAAAACAAACAAACAAAAAAATCCAGCCCAACACATCGCCCATCTAGTTCCACCAGAGTTTTAATCCACCACACTGGATTTTAGCTCCTTACTTACACTCCTCACAGATCCTGCAATCCATGTCAGGTCTGGACAGATGAATGGAAACTTGAAAATATCCAGCATGAAACTTGGTAAGAGGGTGTTTGTCGCCAAGCTGCCCAACCATTCCCACCCTCTCCATCCATCCTCTACACACACACACACGCATGCACACACACACGCATGCACACACACGCACACGCACACACACACACACACACAGAGCCTCCCATTTCCTCCAGTCCCCTGCCCCAGCCTTAAGTGAACGCTTGCACATAACCGCAACTGTCCTTGGCTAGGGATCGTGCATGACATAGCACACCTTCCAACCTTTTGTTCAGGGATTTCATGTAAAAATTTGAGATTTTTTCCCTCAGTCAGTTCAACATTGGAGGTTTGCAACATTCAGCGTTCTTTACACATAATGAAGAAGGAAATGTCTTCCTTGGATCAAAAACTGAAAGACACAGTATAATGGAGTTGAGGAACTTGCATACTATGGACCCTGTTAGGGGATAGATCTTCAAGTTCAACATACATGCTACATGTCTGAGGGTGTCTTTCATTTTTTTCTGTTCTTACAATGACGTTGTTGGCCTATTTGAAAACATTCATAGATGAATTAATTTAGTGTGTGTGTGTGTGTATGGTGGGGGGTATGGGGTTGAGCAGGGGTGACAGAGAGCGCAATGCAGGAAACTGAAACTTCACACACACACACACACACACACACAAAATATATATATATATAGATAAAACAAGTTAAAAGAGGAATCTTAAAACTATATATATATAAAGCTGTAAAGCTTATTCTTTAATCCTCAATAAAGATAATTTTGACTTGAGTTGACTTCACACACACACACACACCACACACACACACAGAGTGATTATCTTTTTTTTTTTTTTACAGGAAGTCAAGTCACCACTATTTCTCATATTTCCAGTTGACCAAAGGAGCACAGCCACAAATGTATAAATCATAAATCAACTTAATCATTTTCTGAACACCCCTCTCTCAATCCATCCCCAATGCATAAATACTTCCCTGTTTCCTTAATTTCCCCTCGTTCTCCTTTTCCATTTGAGTTATGTCAAGGAAGACACCCGTTAAAATTTAATATGTGTGCATGATGTACACATGCACATGAAGCACAGGTATGCTTGCATGGGGTTTAATGCAGATATGTAAGTATGTTTTCATGCACTTGAAATGATAATTTTCAACGTATGAACCAGTTGGGAACAATGCATGGTTTGAGGAATATCTAATCAGCAGCCTTCTCGTTTCTCTCCATTTAGTTCAATTCATATAGTTCATAGCCAAACTTACCACAAGTGGCCATATCAGGGCTTCCTTTTACTTTCAGTTGGTTGCCAATTATCTGCACGTGTTTAGTACAAACCATCAACTCATAACTTCAATTCTGCTACAGGTGCCACCGAATCCTCTGTTTCTCACTGAAATAATTCACATAAGGAAACACACACACACCCTCATGACTGCTCCCATTATGTTCTGACACGTGTCTTACTTAAGGGAGAAAGTCCATCCTTTGGTTGAAGCTTCTTTTTCATGCTCAGATCCTTCTCTCTGGTATTGTTTACCTCCTGACTTTTGCAGTTCTTTTTATTTCTCATTTCTTTGGAAGCTGGTCCTAAACTGGTTTTTATAAAATTGTCTACTGAAACTACTTTAATTCCACATGCTACAGCTGTATGGAATCTGAGAAACAGAGAGAAAGAGAGACAGACAGAGACAGAGAGGGACTGACAGAGGCAAAGAGAGAAAGATGGACTGTGTGTGTGTGTATGTGTGTGTGTGTGTGTGTGTGTGCATGCGTGTGTGTATGTGTGTGTGTGTGTGTGTGTGTGTGTGTGTGTGTGTGGAGAGAAATAGAGAGAGAGAGAGAGAGAGAGAGACAGACAGACAGACAGACAGACAGAGAGATGGTGGGGGCAAAACAGGAAAACTTAAACTATTGAAAGCAGACAGGAAAGGACAAGATAGGCAACTGTGATGAG
Source organism: Conus ventricosus (assembly GCA_018398815.1). Classification (NCBI taxonomy): domain Eukaryota; kingdom Metazoa; phylum Mollusca; class Gastropoda; order Neogastropoda; family Conidae; genus Conus; species Conus ventricosus. The sequence goes on along the minus strand of CM031599.1, from coordinate 37,739,928 downwards.
GAAGCGTTTTTTTATTTTAAAAAAAAATTGGAAGCTGGGTTTGGCTGCATGAGTGTGACAAGTCTGTACAAAGATATGTCTTTATCGTGTACTGGGTGTAGCACTGATCGTCTCCCTCTATATTCTCACTATCTGTGTGCATGTGCATGAATGATTCTATCCACATGTATGTACATGCTCGTTTCCATGTCTCCTATAAAGCACTCTGTGCTACATCCCAGCTCAAGCGTAGGGCACTGACAAATGTTCGTTATCAGTAGTATTGACTCTAAAAGTAAAGCTGACAGATGGGAAACAAAGTTTTACACAAGAGACCACCAACATCATACTTTTTAAAATTTTACTAATGACAAATGCTCCACACAAGAAGATAGTATACCAACAGAAAACATGCACATATGTATTTTTAACATGCCAAAGATAAACGTTGATCTATTTATTTTTATTAAAAAAAAAAGAGGCTGCCCACTTTTTTCACATCTGTTATAAAAGAAAATAATAAAGAAAACAAAAATTGAAAATATTATACAAAAAAAAAGGTACAAATCCCTTTGTTCCTTGTGATTATGCTCACATATAACTGGCAAGTACGAAACATACACACACAAAAAAGAAAAACAAAATAGAAAAACAAAAAACAGTCCAGCGCTTTGATAGTAACAATGAATGGCATGGTCACTAAACACTTGCAACCACACACAGTTGGTCTTTGTGTGTTATAAAAACTGCATGATCTTTCCAAACCTGCTGATCAGATCACACATATTTCAAGGTTTTACATCACTCCTAACTTGCAAGTCTTCATTCACAAATGGAACGCTAAAAGCTTAGCAAATCTCAATATCTTAACAATAAAAGCATGTAATACTTGGAATAGGGAAAACACAGGTTCGCCCTTGTATCTGCTGTGTAGTAACGGATCCTGCAAAACCAAATCCATTTGCCATGATGGTAAACTTCTACATGTTTTTACTGCTCATGATTTCTAAGCATGACATGACACTGGAAGAACGTATGGCAGAACACTGAGACAGAAATACACAACAATGGCACCCTTCATTAACAGCCTCCTGAAGCCTTCAAAAGCTGGGTCTGTAGAAGCTGGGAGGTCAGACTTCATACCAAAGAAAAGGAAATATTACTGGAAAACAAGTCTTTTAAAGACAGAGTCTCTACAGAAACAGACGCTTTGTACAGAAAAAACAGAAACATGCCACTGAAAAACACCTCTTGTAAACTCAGAATCTGTAAAGATACGGAAGATTTTACTGGAGATTTTGCTGGAAGGTCCGTCCAGTGATAGACTAGAGAAAACAAATATTGTTCAAAGAATTTTTTTTTAAAGTCTTCATAGGAGTGCTGTAGAGGGCCGGCAGGCAGGGTAGGAAGGGGTGGAGGTGGGGTGAGGATGGGGAGTCCCTTATGGGCTGTCAATGTAGAATAAAGGGGGCAAAAATGTCCAAAGGGAAAAAGTCTTCACAAAGAGGGAATCATTACTGGGAAGTCACTGTAGAATACAGGAGGAAAAAAAATGCTCGAGCACCAGCCGCCGTGGCGAAGTGGTTAGCGTCGCGGACTCCTGAAAGGTCGTGGGTTCGATTCCCATCAGAGTCATGTGGGATTTTTCTGTCCCAGCTGGCTCCTACCCAAAGTTGAGTTTGTTACGGGCTCAGTTGGGAAGACAGGGACCACACAGTCGAGTTTCATCCACTTAATGGATGCATCTCTGAGAGTGTTGCTCAAATTTCTAGACCAACACTGCAGGTGTCTCCATCTCTTGGGCCTGGTTGATGCCAGGATATATTAAGAAAGGAAGCGTTGAGTACAGCCCTGTCATGCAGTCTCAGACCGGAATGGAAATCTGTGGTATCATCTTCATCATCCTCATTCTCATTGATCAGCAACAACAACAAAAATGCTTGAGCAGGCAAAACAAACAAAACGCAAACAAAAACAAACAAAAAAAACCACTTCAGAAGCCCGGAATTTTCACTGGGAGGTCAATCGAGTACAGAGAAAATGAAAAACAGTCCAGGAGTTTTTTTTAAAGGAATGAAACTAAATTGGGAGAGCATTTTTAATGGGAGGGAGTCTGTAAACGGAGGGAGTTTCAACAGGGAGAAAGACTCTCAGGGAGAGTCTTTAAAGAGAGGGAAATCTGTAAATGGAGGGAGTTTTAACTGGGAGAAAGTCTTTAACTGGGAGAAAGTATTTAAGGGTGAGTCTTTAAAGGGAGGGGAAATCTGTAAATGGAGGGAGTTTTAACAAAGAGAAAGAATTTAAGGGGGAGTCTTTAAAGGAAGGGAATCTTTTAAATGGAGTTTTTTTTGTTTTTTTTTTTAAGGAAGCCTTTAAAGGAAGGAGTCTTCAAAGGAGGAAGTCTGTAAAAGAGGGAGTCTTTAAATGGAGGGTGTCTTTAAAGCAAAAGAGTCTTTAAAGGGAGACAATCCTTATTGGATAGGAGTCCTTCAAATGAGGGAGTCTGTACAAGAGGGAGTCTTTGCTGTGACATCAGTCCAGTACAAACTCAAACTCTTTTCTTCTTTTTTTTTTAAGTGTCTCCCTGTCTTTAAAGGAGGGCATCTTTAACAAGATGGGACTTAGCTTGGAAATTGATTATAAACAGAAATAAACAAAAATCAGCAAGAGTTTAAAATGGAGGAAGGCTTTTTCAGAAGGCTACTAGTTCAATCAAAAAAATGCTCCACTTATAAAGTCTTTAAAACTCTTATTAAAATTCTTCAGTCTTTTAAGGACGTCCTTAAAATGAGATAATCTTTAAATTAAGAGAAAACTTTTTAAAGTGAATGAGTCTGTAAAACGTCCATTCTCGATAAGAAGACTACAGTCTTCACATCCATAGACATACCCTCAACACTCCTCTCTCTAAGGGCAGACAGGAAGAATAGACTTCGCCTAAAATCTCAGTCCTTGATCGAATAAAAGTTTTCCAAGTTCCGAGTTCTCTGGTGGTTGTCCTGTAATTTCCAAGAACATTCACATGGCAAGTGCACTGCAGGAAAACATAAACCCGCTAAATGATGTGTGCTCAGTACAAGAAGCTACCACAGACTCTGACGAAGAGGTGGATCCCCAGCTTTGCTATGCCTATGAAATCTAAAGAACAAGTCATCATGCTCTGAAGATCGATGCTTTGCATACTCAACTGACAAATGACAAACAAGATATTGGTACATGACTGAAAAAAAAAGCAGGAATACAACTGTATAAGCAGACAAATGGTCAAAGTAGAAATGGCAAAGCAGAACTCTCCATATGATGGGAGTAAAGGACGAAGCAGATCCATCTGTGTGATGAAGCTATGTGATGAAGGAGAACGGGACAAAGCAGCACGGTCCATGTGATGAAAGAGAAAAAGACACAGATCTGTCCCCCATAATGAAGGTAAGAAAAAGAAAAACAAAAACCAAAACAAAAAACTCAGAGCTGTCCATGAAATGGAGGAGGAGATGACAAAATAGAACTGTCCATATGATGAATACAAAAAGGATGCAATAGAAATATCCATGTAATGAAGCAGTTAAGGACAAAACAGAACTGCCCATGTGATGAAGGAGAAAAGGACAATGAAGAACTGCCCATGTGATGAAGAAGTAAAGAACAATGAAGAACTGCCCATGTGATGAAGGAGGAAAGGACAAAACAGAACTGCCCATGTGATGAAGGAGAAAAGGACAATGAAGAACTGCCCATGTGATGAAGAAGTAAAGAACAATGAAGAACTGCCCATGTGATGAAGGAGGAAAGGACAATGAAGAACTGCCCATGTGATGAAGGAGAAAAGGACAATGAAGAACTGCCCATGTGATGAAGGAGAAAAGGACAATGAAGAACTGCCTATGTGATAAAGGATTAAAGGACAATGAAGAACTGCCCATATGATGGGAGTAGAGGGCACTGCAGAACTCCCCATGTGATGAAGGAGTAAAGGACAATGTAGAATTGCCCATGTGATGAAGGAATAAAGGACAATGTAGAATTGCCCATGTGATGAAGGAGTAAAGGACAATATAGAATTGCCCATGAGAACTGCCCAAGTGATGAAGGAGTAAAGGACCATGTAGAATTGCCCATGAGAACTGCCCATGTGATGAAGGAGTAAAGGGCAATATAGAACTGCCCATGTGATGAAGGAATAAAGGACAATGTAGAACTGCCCATGTGATGAAGGAGTAAAGGACAATATAGAATTGCCCATGTGATGAAGGAAAAAAGGACAATGTAGAACTGCCATGTGATGGGGGAGCAAAAGACAAAAAGGAACTGTCTATATGACGGAGTAAATGATAAAGTAAAACTGTGAAGAACAGAGCAGAACTAAGTGATGAACGAGAAACAGACTAAACAGAACCACCCACGAGATGAAGGAGTAAAGGACAATGAAGGAGAAAATAGGACAAAACAACTGTCTATGAAATGAAGGAGAAAAGGACAAAGTGGAACTGTCCATGCTACCAAGAAGCAAAGGACAACACAGAACTGTCCAAGTGACGGGAGAGTAAAGGACAAAGTTGAACTGCCCATGTGATGAAGAAGTAAAGAACAAAGTAGAGAATTATCCATGAGATGAAGGATTAAAGGACAAAGCACAACTGTCCATGTGATGGGGGAATAAAAGAAACAGTAGTACTTACCATGATGGACTAAAGGACAGAGTAGAACTGTCCGTCATGTGACAAAGGGGTAAAGAACAAAGCAGAAATGTCCCTGTGATAAAGGAGCAAAAGGATGAAACAGAGCTGACCATGTGATGAAGGAGTAAAGGGCAAAGACAGGGCACAGGACAAAGAAAGAGTGTGATGAAAGAGAAAAGGACAAATCATAACTGTCTGTGTGATGAAAGAGAAAAGGACAAATCATAACTGTCCGTGTGATGCTGATGAAAGAGAAAAGGACAAATCATAACTGTCTGTGTGATGAAAGAGAAAAGGACAAATCATAACTGTCCGTGTGATGCTGCAGTAACAGTGAAACGTGATGAAAAGAAAATGTTTAAAGCTGAAAAATATCCATTTGATGAAGGAAAGCGCATGGAGGTAAAAACTGAACTAACTGCTTTCCAGGACTGAAAGTTCGGAAATTAAAAGTGTGTGTGTGTGTGTGTGTGTGTGTGTGTGTGTGTGTGTGTGTGTGTGTTAGGGCAGACATAATGTACATGTGCCTGGACAGACACATGAACAGGGATGCTGAGACTGGAATGGTCGTCACAGTATTTCAGTAGGTAATACCAAAAGTGCGTGGTGGTGCCCATCTCTTTTCAAACAATCTTATCAAATACTGGACGTTTGTTTGTTTTAGCAGACCACCCATAGTCACTCACAGACTATTTCTATGACATGGCAAACAATAAGCGAAAAGCATAACAATTGGCAGGCTTCACATTTACTCCAGTAAACAGGCATATATATATAATATATATACACAAATACAAGTTCATTTAATAAACAATACTGATCATACTCTCATTCAACTGCGCTAGGTAATCATACACGGAGAGCACAATCACAAATGGCCACTAACCGAACAACACTGATGACACTCGCATGAAGTAACACCAGCCAACCATACATACAGTGCTCATGTACAGCAAAGACAAACTCTCAGCCTGGTCCTCGGTCACTGACCAGCAATATCTTAGCGTTAAGAGACACGATGGAAGAGATGGTGGTTGGACAGATGTGGGATTGGATGGAAGAGGGGCAGAGAGAGGAAGAGCAAGGAGTGTAAAGGGAAAGATGGGTGTGTGGGGTTAAGACAAGCAAAGCAAAGTTCTGTTTTGAAAGACATCTCCAACTACAGATGACAATTTTAAAAAAATCCCGAAATTCTAAATAACAAAGTGTCATATTCATTTAAAAAACAGTCTTGCGGAATAAGCTGTCTTACACTCAGAAACAACCAAATACATGTATGTATGTATACAAAAGTGTTTTTTTTTTAAGCTTAAAGGTTTGTATGTAAACAAGAATGTTAAAGTCTCTAAAACTGAAATGAGAAAGGCAGGAAGGGGACGGTGGTTTGGGTGGGAGTGGAGGACAAAGAAAAAAAAAAAGGAGGAGAGAGGGACAGAAAACCACAAAGTTTAGTACAGGCTTGATCAAAGGAAAACTGTTTTCCCATAAAAGTAAAGACGTTCAAGAATTGCTGGCAACAGGCTAATTCTTAAATCTAAAAACACTGATAAATGTCTTCCCCTCACAAATCAAACTGAATAAAACTATAAATGCATGAAAACAAACACTTCAAGACAATGTCTCATACAAGTTCATTTACCAACCACAACAATATCCTAAGTCCTCCTTTCTCCAAGCTCAGAACAGTCAGATAAATTGCAAAGCAAACTTTGAATGAATGATTTGATCATCTTTGCCAATAATCTTTGACTTAACTAAAGTAGACTGTTCAAACATACTAAAAACAAATAAACTCACTCATGAATGTCAACACATGTACACTTATAAACATTCAAAAGAGATTAAAACTAAAAGAAGCAAAAAAAACACGGAAAGAATTCTGTGGTCTTTCTGGCACAGTTTCTTTTCATTTTTCATCTTTGTCAAAAGAAAATTACTTGGATCCCAAAACAACCTTCGCTCCACATGTGGATAAATAAGGAAACAGAGAGAGAGAGATACATTAAAGAAGGTAATCATTTCAACTACCATAATTTTTGGATTACAAAATGCTTTTTAGAATAGAGGGTGAACCCCTTGGTTGTAAGAAAAAATCTTGTTTCATCCATTAATACAAGGATGCTAAACACAAAACACATTCATTTCAATGTGTATAAAGCTGCCATTTACAGCTGTTTACTCAACATACTACAAACATAAATGTCACTATACCAGAGCACCCTGTCACAGCATGGTGTAAACTGTGCGCTGTACTGATGCGCACACTGAATGGATGATCATGTTTCACATCTGGAGCATAATTATAGGTCTTATGTGAAAATTGGCCAACATCCGTAAAAAAACATGGGTGCCAAAATCAATGTACTTGTATGAGAGGTTTCTGAATGTAGATTCCCTGGTCAAGACTAGTTTTTAAAAAAACATATATATATATATACTACAATAACTAATAATAATAACAAGGGAGACTTATATAGAGTGGCACTTTAAACGCTGTGCAACCTCTCTGTGCCATACGATATCAAAACATGCAAAACAAGAATAAAAGATTGTGAAGTTTTAAATCACTTTTAGTCGAAGTATTAAGCAAAATTGCGTAACACCTCTGCTGTGTTAATAACGTCTTTGATACCTGTGACCTTGAAAATAGAGCTGGAAATGAGGGAAAGGCTGTCCTATCCAACAGAACACAACAAAAAAAAAGAAGAAAAAAAAGAGATTTTCTCAATCCTGAAGTTACAGTCTCATATAAACAGGTTTTCTAATTTCTCCTAAAGTTAACAATTCTAATTAATCCTAAAGTTAACAGTCTCATATAAAGAGGTTTTCTAATCCTTAAGTAACAACAGTCTCATGGGCTTTTCAAGCTCAAAGGTCCTTTTTCATACATTTCTTTTAAATTCACCAAATGTGCCCATTATCGACATCAACATGTTCACATCTAGCAAAGCCGGATGTGGGCTGTCACCTATCGGCGGGAATGAACAAGACTTCATGATCCGGAGAAGTACTTCTGTGATTCCAAAACAAAGCTGAACCACTTCCTTGTTTCTTTCTCCTGCGACCTCAGTCTGACTACCTGGTGTTGATGCAGATCCTTTCCACGAGATAGTTTTTAATGCCCTTTGTTTACTGCAGGTAGCCACTCCGTCAGGTTTATCTTGTACAGAATTTTCAGTATCATAATATATTAATACCATCCCCCCTCCCCCATCCATGCATATGTGATACATTAATACCCCCCCTTTTTTTTAATGGATATGACAATAGCACCATTCATACTGGATATAATACTTCCCATATTGTATGCAACAGTGCCATCATCGTGTATGTAACATGGTAAAACCCTATTTGTAGGTGTCACACAGTGATATGCCCATTTGTATCTGACACAGTTACACCCCAATTTGTATGTGATATAGTAATACTCCCACCTGTACGCGGTATAATACAATCCCTATCTGAACGAGCAACTATATGTTGTATGTGATATAGTTGTATTCAAATTGTATGTCATACTGTAATACCCCATTTGCATCTAAAATAGTAATACTGTATTTGTACGCACAACGTTAAACCTCCTTTTTTTGTGAGGTAGTAATACCCTATTTGTATGGAATAATACCCTGATTTTTAATGTGATGTAGTATTACTGCTCTTTGTATCATTATGTGATACAGTGACACTTTCATTTCATGTGATATAATAATACTCTATTTGTTTTGTAATATAGCAATATCTTCTGTGTATATTATATAAGAATTCCCCATTGGTATGTGATATGGTAACACTCATAAGTATTATTATAGTAATACATCCATTGCAGCAATACAATAATACACCAATTTGTATGTGATTAAGCAATACCCACATTTACATGCGATACAGTAATACCCCCACTTGTATGTATAACATAACTATATTCAGTATTATAGTAATACCACAAACAGTAATACCCCTACCCGTATGTTATATGGTAATACCTCATTTTGTGTAATTTGTGATTTAGTAATAACCCCATTTGTATGTAATACAGTACTAACCTCATTTGTATGTGATATCCTAATACCTTCATTTGTACACAATATAGTGATGCCCCCATTTCTATGTGAAATAGTAATACCCCATCTGCATAATACCCAAAATGGCCATTTGAGTTTGACACTGTAATATCCCTACTGATTTGCATTATAGTAAAATCCTCATTTGTATGTAATATTGCAGTACCCCCACTGGTATGTGACAAAATAACACCCCTATTTGCGCACGACATAGCAATGATAAAAAATTTAAAAAATCATCAGATAAAAGGAACATTTCACCATTTCTGGGAATTGCCGAAAGAGCTTCATACTGTAACTGTTAGAAATTCTTCCTTTTTCATTAATTTGTAGCCACCTATGGGATGACAAAGTGTATGTGTGGAGCTATTTCATGCAAATTAATTAGCATTCTTCCCAGAATCATTTTCATAGCATGCTCTCACACATATGTGCCAAACCATAAAGGACTGATGTGATCCTTGAGTTTTTGAGAGAGATTAACATTTTTCATCTTATTTAAGATTTTACGGAAGAAAGATTTTTAACGAAGTTTCTGGTGCGTTTCTAGACGATGTCATTTACTGACATGTGTGAAAGTTGGGTCGTTTTTGTTGTTGTTTTTTTTGTTAAAATGACTGGTGAGTTGATTTTAACGTGGTGACAGCCCTGATGTGGCCCTTTGCGGTCGGCTGGGCTATAAGCAACATTATCTTATCTGATCTTACTCAATGAGAAATTGACAAAGAAGGAAAAATCAACAAACATTCACTTGTACAGTGTGTAAAATGAAAGCATACATAAGATAAGATAATGTTGCTTATAGCCCAGCCGACCGCAAAGGGCCACATCAGGGCTGTCACCACATGCACTTATATCCCCCTATGTTCACAACATGCTTACACACACACACATGCGCGCGCACAAACACACACACACACACACACTTTTCTCTATCATCATAATTGGGCCATCTACTGTGTGGAAGCCGCTCCTATATGTGATCCACCTTTCTATAATATACCCCACTCTCCCTTACTGTGTAATATAATATAGACCAGAAAAAAATAGCTTCTAATCTCTTAGGCTTGGCTTGTTGATTCATTTCTATATAGTTTGATTTTTCTCTGAGCCATGTTCACACCCTTAAAGGTCCACTTTAGAGATTTTCGATAATTTGTTAAAAACAGGTCTACATGTCATATAACTACAGTATGGTATTCATTTTTCAAAAAAAGTCGCCGGAAGAATTTAATAGATAAAAAACGAGTTTTGCACACCTGTTCAAACCCCGCGCGGTAGACCGAAAAACCGTGACGTCACTTGATGGACTGGCCAACAAGCCAACGCCAAGTGAAATCAACACGAGTTGCGATCCCCACAGCCTAAAAAGTCACGAGGGGGTGGCAGATATTGTGCTGTAGGCGTGTGCAGCAGCTCAGCAGGAGACGGATATTCTTTGCACACATTTCCATCTGATCCAGATACTCGAAATAAGTGGATTCGGTTGGTGCAACCATGCGGGCCACTAAGTTATTTTTACCACGTCAGTTCCAGCTGGACCACGGAAACGAGCTGTTCCGACAATTGCCGAGCCCGTTCGAGTGGATCAAAAACTTCGTCTGCATTGTGCGCGTATACTTTGAAGGCGGAGTGGTAAGCTCGTACAGATGAGTACAATAGTCGCACGTTTATTCTGTTCTTATCTATGGACAGATCACACTTGTTAAATTGAATGAACACGTTAAGGCTTGAGGAAGGAGAATCTCCGCTCGCCGTCCACACGTGATCGCATCAAGAAGTCAGTCGGTAGCCTCCCTCGAGACTTCGGTAAAGTCTGTACGCCTTCGGAATGATGTGTTCGGGCGTCCAGCTGGAACTGAATAGCTTGTTTCCGTGGTCCAGCTGGAACTGACGTGGTAAAAAGAACTTAGCGTTCAAACTGATAAGGTAAAGGCCTTGCAGAAACATCCCCAGAGTTACATTGGCTGTCGCAATCAAAGTCACTGCTTTTACATGATAAATTAAATACCGATCGGGATGTGCAAGAACCATCAGAATCGCTTTCTGTCGCCGTTGGCTTGTTGTGTAGGTCGCGGCTGACGGCCAGTCCATCATGTGACGTCACATCCAAGAGTAGTTAAGCCATGTCAAGATTTAGTTGATTACCTCCCATTTTCCTGATTACAGGTGAAAATGCCCACTTTCGCGGATCGATTTCGTGTGATCGGGAGAGAATCGGATGTTTGTTTTACCAATTTATCAAACATTTCATATTTCTGCATAAGCTGACCAATTATCGAAAACCTCTAAAGTAGACCTTTAAGAATGCATATCTGACACAAAGAATCAGCAGTTGTTATGAATTAACATCAGAGGATTCATTAATGTTCTTTACAACTGTGTAACCAGGCCCAAGATGAAATATGTATGTACGCATGGGAGGATATGTACAAACCTCTCTGTATGCACTTCCATGTTATTGAAACTAATGAAAGTCAAATTGCTTGTTTGCTTGCACAACTGCCAACCTTCTGGAGCCAAAACTTTTGACTGTAAGCATTTTAAACTTCTTATCATTATGTTTCAGCTGACAAATGTGGGGTAAAACAAATGCCTTTACATGATATGGATATCACTGTCAATGTTCACATAACATCATTTGGGCTTTATTTTGCACGGCTGTATCATCCCTATTCAAAAAATGACTTCGTAAAACCCACATTTTTACACAAGAGTTCGAAATTTGGGATTTCTTCACTGAATTAGGGATTTGGGAAACAATTTCCAAATAAGGAAAATTCCAGAAAAATTTCAGAAAGTTGGCAGGTATGTGTTTATTTGTTTCAAAAAAAAAAAAAAAAAAAAAAATTTCAAGCCGTTTTGACATCAGCCTATGTGATTTCAAACTGTATCGACATCAGCATATGTTTTCTTTGAAATTGAACTCCACACCAACATTCTCTCGAACTTCCCCCCACCTCAGAGCACCAGGTCTAGGAAACAGGCTGTCCAGCAACCTCAACCTCAAACCCTACCACCAGAACACACAAACAGCAGCCTGCCACGCTTTGTCACTCGGTCATCACGTGGACATCCGAGGTGGGCTGAAGCTCCCCACTGCCCCGTCCATGCTTCTTCCTCTGGTGCGTGACCAGATTGTGCCTGGAGTTGTACTGCAGCCCACAGTCCTCGCACTTAAACATGTTCCCCGTGTGCAGGCGCATGTGGCGCTTCAGGCTGTCGCTACGGTCTACGCTATAGTTGCACATGTGGCACTGGAAGGCCTTGTTCGCGGGTTGACCAGGCCCGGGGGGTGGGAGGGCGCTGTCTGGCATGAAGGGGAGGGGGAAAGCCTGGGGGAAAGGGAGGAGGTTTTTCTCACTGTCTACTTTACCCTTCAGCCAGCCTAGCTTGGACGAGGACCCTGGAACCAGAAAAGAGTCCTTGATGGAAATATTGACCAAAAACTAAATAATAACAAAAACATTTTAAAAAAGCTCTTTAATGGTAACAGTATTAATTGATATACGTAACTTTGTGATGTTAAAAAAAAAGTCTTGAAGGCTACTGGTCTGATGCTCTATAGTACAAATTATTTAACAATAAGTAAACATATTCTGGGGAAAAAAAGAAGAAAGAAACTAATACTGATCGATCACAAATCCATTTAAGGCTGACATATTTGTTCAGCAAGTGGCAGTAAAAGAAACAAAAAGCTAGAGCGGTGTGTAACGTTTCTGTTGGAACAGATACCACAATAATCATATATGTGGAACAGCTGTCACTGATGGGTTGCATGAATGCTGTGGCCAACAATGGTAACTATCATCAGCATAATTAATCCCTGGACATAAAAGTACATGGCATGGTGATGACACTCAGGAAGATAACTGGAATGTATGACACAGAAGTTTGATCTACATGGAGACACCAACTCTATGCAAAATAACAGGAAAGACTGTTTATTATCCCAACATTATTCTAAATATATGCATTCTCCAATGCTTTTTGATCACCAAGTGACTTGTCAACCTCTTGATTACAGAACCTTTCCATTATCTACTCTCAGTGTCACTGGAGCTGTGAATTAAAAAAAAAAATTGGTATTGCTGAAATCATGTCATGCTGTCCCATCTGGAGCAGCCTTAAGGTGATTAAGCTGTCCATTTTCAAGGTCACAGATATTCAGACACTGTCAAAAGTACATCAAGAAAGTAAGTGCTATGTAAAGAGAGACAGTGGAGGCATTCTTATCCACAAGCTATCATTGTCTGGCCATTTTCATACCAGAGACTGTTTTAACTCAGAACTAAGATACCAGTCCAAAGTAGGAATCAAAACTAAGATACCAGTCCAAAGTAGGAATCAAACAGACAGAAATAAAAGGCAGAAAAGCCAGCAAGTCCAGCCATGACAAAAAGCAATAATTTTCTTTTTAAATCTACGGAACTGGTTTGTCAATGTAAAATGTTTTGGTTGACATGTTATGAGGAGATGGTAAAAAAAAAAGTGTTTTCCAGAATCTGGTATTCTTTGGTAGTAGTTGCAAGAGTTTGGTTCTGGATGGCAAAGCTTTTCAGTAACATGTGTATTGCCAATGCGCACACACACACACACACACACACACACACACACACACACACACACACACACACACAGAGGAAATGAAACCTTGTTGCACCCTTTGTCACATGTCAGTTCACAACTCCCATATCTCTCTTTGAAGAAATAGCAAATGCCACTGAACACTTCACATCTCGAACATTTCACAAAACCCACTCTCCATTTAATAAATCAAGAAAAATAAACAACAACAAAAAACATTTCATTTTTATTCAATCATAAAATGAAATCCCGTCCACTGGCTTGAAATCTTTAACTGAATAACCCATTTCATTTTATTCAATCATAAAATGAAATCCCGTCCACTGCCTTGAAATCTTTAACTGAATATCAGGACCTACCTGAAATAGCTTAATTACCAATGTCCTGCAACACTGGGTACCCACCTTTCTTCTCCCGACATAACTTTAAAAAAAAATTTCTTCTTTCTTTCCTTTTTTTTTCCTTTCCTTCTTTCTTTTATTTCTGTGCATGGGTGTAGTCAAACTGTCAGAGCCTTTGCCTGCAGTTTGCCGATGGAGCTGACGGTCATGTGTTTAAACCACTCATGATGAGGTCAGATCTTTTTCAGCCTGAAAACCCCTCGCTCTACACTCAACAGCAAAAAGGTATGTGATTCAGTTCAGGGGAAGCTAAAGGGCAACAGAAGGAAAGAAATGTGCTCCCCCTTCTGTTGCACCAAACCCTAGACACTGTCAACAGCTAACAGTTAACTGTCCCCAAGAACAATGGGCTATAGGAACTTGAACTTTTTTTTTGGATACAGGAGCAAGAAAAAAAATAACATCCACACATTAAGAAAGATTTTTAAAAAGTGACAGTATCTCATATCTGACAAAGAGGACCAGAAAGACAAATTGGTGACAAAAAGGAACAAAGATTGAAATTGGATATTCAACAAAAACATGTCATCAGAGAGAGACAGAGACAATGGTGGTAGGAGACAAACAGTGGTTGAGGAGAGAGTGGGGAAGAAGGCAGCTGACAGAGAAGCACAGAATGACAGATTTATATGAACTACAATGCTTTTTAAATAACATTTGCTATACACATTTTGATGCATAAGGTTATAAACAAATGTTTATAGACTAACATCCAAGACTAACCAGTCATTCAGTTAGGAAAGCCTTTTATCAAAATCCAATACAAAGTCTTAATGGTCAACAATGAATGCTCAACATGAGGGATGCCAAGCGCCAAATAAAACTGGACTGGGTTTTTTTGTTTGGTTATTCTGAGCATACTTCAAACCACACAGAAAGCTTTCGGAGTTTCCTCTGCCTTTTGTACCTGCACCCCTCCTCTTCCCCTCTCTCTCTCTCTCTCTCATTAACTCTGAAGTCTACATCTGTATACACAACTGGACAAGTATAACTTGCCAGAACCTGTCATTTTGACTAATAATAACGAGCACACTATGGTGTGGAAGGCAGGTTGAAAAACTGATGTAAAATTCTGCATCATTATTAGAAACATGGTGATTGCATACAAAGTGCGTGTGTGTGAGTGTTCAAGTGCAAAAAGTATTGTTATACTAGATATTCTCTCCAGTCATCACAATACAGTCTCAACATTCATGTCTAAAACTATCACCAACACATACATGAACACCTATTAAAAAAATTAAAATACTTAACAATTTATGACTTGGATCTATGTTACATTTCCCCCTTTCTCAGTCCCTTATACATTTCCCACACCTACTCTCATAACTATAGCTTTAGCCCCTAATTCATTTCCCACACCCATTCTCAAAGCTTCAGAGCCTAATTCATTTCCCACACCCATTGTCATAGCTTCAGCCATACTACATCTCCCACACCCATTGTCATAGCTTCAGCCATACTACATCTCCCACACCCATTCTCATAGCTTCAGCCCCTAATTCATTTCCCACACCCATTCTCATAGCTTCAGCCCCTAATTCATTTCCCACACCCATTCTCATAGCTTCAGCCCTTAATTCATTTCCCACACCCATTCTTATAACAATAGCTTCAGCCCCTAATTCATTTCCCACACCCATTCTCATAACTATAGCTTCAGCCCCTAATTCATTTCCCACACCCATTCTCATAGCTTCAGCCCCTAATTCATTTCCCACACCCATTCTTATAACTATAGCTTCAGCCCCTCATTCATTTCCCAACCCATTCTCATAACTATAGCTTCAGCCCCTAATTCATTTCCCACACCCATTCTTATAACTATAGCTTCAGCCCCTAATTCATTTCCTACACCCATTCTTATAACAATAGCTTCAGCCCCTAATTCATTTCCCACACCCATTCTCATAACTATAGCTTCAGCCCCTAATTCATTTCCCACACCCATTCTCATAGCTTCAGCCCCTAATTCATTTCCCACACCCATTCTTATAACTATAGCTTCAGCCCCTAATTCATTTCCCACAAACTATTCTCATAGCTTTAGCCCCTAATTCATTTTCCACACCCATTCTTATAACTATAGCTTCAGCCCCTCATTCATTTCCCACACCCATTCTCATAACTATAGCTTCAGCCCCTAATTCATTTCCCACACCCATTCTTATAACTATAGCTTCAGCCCCTAATTTATTTCCTACACCCATTCTCATAACTATAGCTTCAGCCCCTAATTCATTTCCCACACCCATTCTTATAACTATAGCTTCAGCCCCTAATTCATTTCCCACACCCATTCTTATAACTATAGCTTCAGCCCTAATTCATTTCCCACGCCCATTCTTATAACTATAGCTTCAGCCCCTAATTCATTTCCCACACCCATTCTTATAACTATAGCTTCAGCCTCTAATTCATTTCCCACACCTATTCTCATAGCTTCAGCCCTATTTCATTTCCCACACCCATTCTCATAACTATAGCTTCAGCCCATACTACATTTCTCACACCCATTCTCATTAATAACTATAGCTTCAGCCCCTAATTCATTTCCCACACCCATTCTCATTGCTTCAGCCCCTAATTCATTTCCCACACCCATTCTCATAACTACAGCCTCAGCCCATAATACATTTCCACACCCATTCTCATAACTACAGCTTCAGCCCCTAATTCATTTCCCACACCCATTCTCAAAGCTTCAGCCCCTAATTCATTTCCCACACTTATTCTTATAACTATAGCTTCAGCCTCTAACATATTTCCCACACCCATTCTCATAACCACAGCTTCAGCCCCTAATACATTTCCCATACGCATTCTCCTGTCTATAGCTTTTACCCCTAATACATTTCCCATAAGCATTCTCATGGCTATAACCAAGTAAGAATGGTTTATTCAGCAGATGATCACAGACTTTTTCCGTTCGTATCAATTTTTTTTCACACACACAGTTCCTTGATACCCATTATTTCAAGCCATTAATATACTCATCACATTTTTATTTACACAGTAGCCATACTTATACCCCTTCTTCAGGAGTGAGCATGTGCACACACACACACACACAAACACACACACACACACACACACACACACACACACACACACACACACACACACACTGCAGAGTTCCTTGGTACCCAATATTTAAAGCCACTAATATACCTATCATCCTTTCATTTACACATTAGCCATACTTCTACCCCTTCTTCAGGAGTGAACATGCGAGCGCACACACACACACACACACACACACACACACACACACACACAGAGCTCACTTTGTTTTGGCTATGTTGCGCTGTCTCTAAAGGTGGGAAGAAAAGTGGACATGCAGAAGAAAGTTGGATGACAGGTGAAGAGATCCCGAGGATCTGACTTAACACATGCCAAACATTCCACAACATAACCTAGCAATGTAACTCACTGATCCGTCCAACTCCAGCAAATTCAATTGGCACTACTCAACAGGTAGTTTATTCAATGACAATGTGCTGAAAGTAAACACCTGTTCTCACAATGTTACATTTGGCCATTTTTTTTGTTCTTGCAAATCGTTTCCTAAATTGACTGAAGCAAATGCTTTAGAGCTCTATCACTTTTACTTGTCAAGTGTCCAGATATATATCTTTCATTAGTGTTACTTGTTAAGTTAAATTCTAACACAAAACAACACAAAAAAGGGAAATGTATGTCCTTACCTAAAATATTTCTGCAAGGATAGAATTAATTTACCTTTTCCACCAAACATTCCATCCATCATATGAACTCATTCAATGTTGGAAACTTCACCAACCACAAGTCTTATCGATTCCCAAAACAGGAGCTGCATTTCATTCTGTCATCTCCTTTGGGGCATAGCAGCCCTTCACTTATCTTAAAGTTAAAACAACACTAACAGAGAGAAAACTACACTGTTTTAATCTGCAGGAGAACTGTGTAGTGTTGATGGTCAAGGTCATGCCTGTGTCGCTTTGTAAAATTTGTACAAGCATAACACACACACACACACACACACACACACACACACACACACACACACACACAAACAAATCTGCCTTCTGTCTAAATTGTAGTCATTTTGCCTTTGCATTAAAAAAAAAGAAAGAATTCTACCCTCTTCCTGTGTAAAATTCTTTCCTCTTCCTATGCTATCACTTCAACACATCATATTTTGTTGGCAGGGCATTGAAGTTCGCACCTCCAAACATGGCCACTCGATAAAAGCATCACAGGTTTTCATGACAGAGCTTCATGTAAAACTTGAGCAGAAAGCAATGGTGTGCTCTCGTGAAGTATAATGTACTTGCTTTGAAATAAGACTAAGAGTCAGTTTTTGCTTGTTTGATTGTTTCTCTTCTCTCCCACTCCAACACACCCACAAGCCTTACTAGAACATATAATAAACAAAGGTCCTGTGTGCACTATACACTTGGCACAAGCAATACAACCATGGTGACAAAACACCTGTCCCCAACAAAATTCAGGAAAATTCCAGGATGATAGATTAATAAGCACTTGTACACAGGAAAACAATGGCTAGGACAAGAATGGGAAGATTTCAACTTCATGTAAAAGAAATCTGTTGTGATCAAAATACATACGTATTATAATGAAGATGTTGAAATCTTTTAATCAGAATTTCTCTGTGTCTGCGAGTATAACACTGCAACAAACAACTTCCACTTCTTTCACACAAGATTTGCCCAACATCCAAAGAATTGCCCAACAACCAAGTAACATGCTTTGTATGAACAGCACAGTCTCCATCTTATGGATGGTATTTATCAAATTTACTCAATAACTCATTTCTATCCATATTCATTTTTTGTGGTCCCTGCACGTATATCTTTGTCAGCAAGACAGTATCAATACCACACAAACTTCAAAGGTAGAAAACTAGAGGGAGAGAGAAAGAGAGAGAGGAGAAAGGAGAGAGAGAGGGGGGGGGGAGAGAGAGAGATTCATGTTATTTATAGCCCAGTCAACCACAAGGACAAGAGAGAGAACGAGAAAGAGGAGTGAATATGGTAGGGGATGAACGATGAGACAGAGAAAAGAATGAATGACTCGGAGACACAGTGAGAGAGAGGATAGAAATGGCTCAGACAGGAGATTCCAGTCTAAAATCACCTTATGTATACAGCTTTCAAGCCTTCAACATCAATCGCCAAGAAAAAATGATCACATGATGATACACAGACGCAACAATGAACACAGAAGATGGAAGAGCTGTAAATGACAAGAGAACCTCTAGCCAAAAATCACAATGTACATAAAATTCAAAAAGGTCTACAGACAACACCTGCAAAGCGGTATCTTACACATCTGCGAAGCAGTCATATCAATACAGGTATAACTTTTTACAGTGACTTGCTTCTAAACATCTATATGTATATGCACAAAATATATTTTCATATTTTCAAAAAAAAACAAAGTCTTGAGCCAAAGAGAAGAGTCGGCTAGTACTAAAGACAAATCACATCACTGCCATTTTCAAATTTAACCTGTCAAAAATTCAACCTGGTAAACAACATTTTCACACGAAGCATAGGCCTGAAAGTTAAAAAAGTCTGTCATCTAACTACTCAGAAAGCTGACTAGCGATATGCTTCAATTACTAAACAGAATCAATAATAATACTGTTAAAATTCTGTGTACATGTAACAACCATCATCAAAGTCAATGTCACAAACATCAAGGTTATTTAAAGTTATATCCAAGTCCGGGTGTCAAGTACTCAACATATGACAAATTATCATATCTACACCATTTCTGATATATTGACAAAAATCACATTTTCTACTGTTTGAATTATCTTAATAATATAGAGAATAAATGTTAATGCTGCTAGCAAAAACCAAAATGACCGAATTCCAGGAAGAAAAAAAGAAAAAGAAAAGTGAACCATAAAGATAAATTCAACAGGAAAAAAAAGCTCTACAAAAAAAGATTTAACACTTGCTTGCTCAAGTGCATCTGATAGATACAATGTTACTCCAGGACATAGAGGACAATTCCTTTGAGTCCACAGATAACTTTAATTTGTTTGTTTTCAACTTGAAAATAAAAGAAAGTTGCTTCATGCAAGAAAAAGCAAGTCCTGATGTTTGTCTTACATCTTGCGGAGGTACAGTTGAAAAGGATCAAGGTGTGCGGTTTGCTTATAACCATGCCAAAGGACAAACAGTCATGAAGATCAGTGACAGACTAAGCGGGATTGTCATGGCACCCTGACAAACTTCAGTCATGGATCATCATCATGATGTTGATTATGATGGTGATGATGAGAGGCTGACATCATCACCCTGCCTATGTGTTATACAAACGTACATGACAATTTCAAAGTCTTCCTTAACCCTCTAGTTTTCGTAACGGGCGCAGACGGAGTGCTCAGACTGCACGCTAGATTTCATAACGGGCGCAAACGGGAGTAGCGGGGCCGCATGTGTACGGTACTTTTCCATCACGTGCTGACGCCGTGAAATGCTCGGAGAGCCACTGAAAGTTGTTGGGGATTTCCCACTATAGCCCAGTAATGTGGCAGCACTATTTTTGGATGCTGGCACCACTTCCATTCACAAAAAGAGAGGAGAAACTGCGAGCGAACAGTCGAGCGTGAGACTGACCGATTTTCACAATGGCGTCGTCTGCTAACAACAGCGAGTTTGATGATATTCCTGATTATTCTGCGGAGGAGTGGGATCAAATTTTGCAAGAAGTAGAGAAGTTTGAAAATGGAGAGTTAGGAGAAGAGAGTGATGTTGAAAATGGCACCGATGAAGGAGAGGAAAATGTTGAAAGTGACCCCGAAGACGTGCCGCTCGCTGCTCTGCAAACCACATGGCGACCGACTACACATCCTGCCAACGTGGCCGCATTCCAACAGCCGACAGGCCCTGCGCATTCACTGCCGAACACTGCCACCCCTCTCGATTATTTCTTTTTGTTTATACCCCTCACATATGGACATGTATAAAGTGCTTAGAACAGTTACAGATAAACAATGATGAACCGTGCTTGAGTTTACTTACAGTAACTGTTCAGTAGTGACAATTCACTAGTTGTGTGTGACATTCTGTGGATTACCTGTGGGACTGAACGGTGGACAGAAGACAGATCATCTCAGGTAGGCCCCAACTTTCATTTTACAACACTAACATGCATGTGCATGGGATAACTGCATGTTGGTGTGCTGTATTAGAATTGTCACCATCGCATGTGACACATTGGGTGACATTTTGTTGACAGTGACACGACCTTTCACCTCGAGACACACAAAATCTTGCTCACAGTATAGAACAAAGCCTTGTGACCATACATGCAGAATTTCGTAGCTCTAGAGGTTTATTCTTGGTTGTGGTGAAGCCTGAACTGCACATACCCATTTTAAGGCTAAATGCACCAAAAGAATCTGAAAACTAGGGGAATTTGGCCTCAGAGAATCTGAATACAAGAGGGTTAAGAGACGGACTAATCTTTTCTGGGTTAATTTCTTTTTCCTTTTTCATTTTACCATTTTGAGGCTAAATCAACCAAAACTGACGCAGTGAATAAAGGGATATTTTTTACTCCTCTCCCCTTACTTGTCTCTTCAAACATAGACAGCGATAGTGAAAGGATACCTTGCATTCTTCTTCCCTTGCTGTTCATTCTGAAGCCAATCCATCAAACACTGACAAAGTGAGTGAAGGAATACTTTGCTTTCCTTTCTCCTTATTTGCCTTGTGATTTGTTCTGTGGCTAAATGTTCTGTGGCTAAATCATCTGACACAGCTAGAGAAAGAAAAACGACTGCTTTTATGCCTAGTTCTTCATAACATAAGATAATGTTGCTTATAGCCCAGCCGACCGCAAAGGGCCACATCAGGGCTGTGCCTAGTTCTTCATTCTGACGCTAAAACCACCAAACCAAGACAGAGGCAGGCAAGGAGAATACTGGCCTTTCCCTGTCTCAGCATGATTTTCCCCATTACAGTCATTACGGAGTGCCCCTGGTCAGAGAGACCAGAGATTTTTGTCATGAGAAAGCTTTAAACTCCAAAGAAACCCCTGCTTTTTTTTTTCTTCCCCTCTCCCATCCTCGTCCCCCATTTTCCCACCCCTTCTCCTCCCAGCAACTGTTGTCATTTTAGACTGATTTCTCACCCAAAGCATCGCCACTGCATGTGTGGGATCAAGTCAGTTAAAAATTAAAAAGGAATATTACACACCGCGAGAAATGGTAGCATAGCTTAGTGGTATAATATTACATCACTGAACAGTTTTTTTTCTTTTTTCCCACCTGTTGAAAATAATCTGATGGTAACTGATGCAGAAGACTGAATTGAAAAGAAAAACTATTAATCCACCAGACAAACAAATTACAAGAATAACCCAACAAAGACTGACGACGCACTAGGAACACTGTATGTGTCATACTGTTATGTAATATACTGTATGAATGAAGCCAAAGAGTTCAACATGACTAAGATCTAATAAGATTCGATACACAAAAGCCAGTAACAAAGGACACATACAGCACTTTACAAATAAAACCTAAAAACACTATGTATACACAATCCTTTCTGTTATAAAGAGAGAATCTAAGAATCCTTCAGGGCTGCATATAAATATATATGCAGTCTTCAATTTATGAGAGAAAAAAAAGAAGAAAGAAAAATAAGCATGGGTAGTAAGTCTACAAAACCAGGGATAGAAGTCTTAGTGATCATAAACAAAATGGATGGGGCAAGGGTAATGTGGTGAGAAAACAGTCCATGTAGCAAACAAATGGTCTTCAGGAGCAAACAAAGGTGAAGGACCAGTTTGTTTCAACATCTACACATTCTCTTTTTTCAATATTTAATCAAAGTACTTTTTTTTTCTTTTTTTTTTAACAGATCATTAACTTCAGGTAAGAGACCTACACATTTTAAAAATTGTTTTATAAAAAGTATACTATGTCATAAACTTTTGCTACAATCAAAAATACTTTATGTTCAATAAATAGTGAGGAAAAACAAGTGCACAAGTGCAAGCAAACAATTCCTCTATCACTATGACAATGACTTAGCAGAGATCTATACAGATAAAAAGTAAGGGGATATAGAGAGGATAGAGGGGGTGGGGGTGGGGCGAGGGTTGATGAAGAAGAGGGCATTAAAGCATAAACATTAATATATCCTTCACTGGCAGCTCTGGAGATCATAGAATTCCAAGTTGTGTACAGAGCTATTTGTCTCCCTGTCTACAGTTGGCTTCAGTCTTCTAGGCTAGGCTCATCAGATGAACTCTGCATGGTTGTGCAAATCCATCCCTTTATTTGACTGAGATATACCCCCCACAATTTTTGTGGTGCTCTTACCGCTATGGGGAGACCAAAAAATTCAGTGGCCTTCTGCAAAAGAGCGCGATGAGAAGAAAGAGCCTTAAAGTAGTCAAGAGTCTTATATTTACATGTACAGGAACACCTTTCTGTAAACGCTGCTGAACTAAATGGCCATGAAAAGTCTTACACACCAACTACACAAGCAGCCAGCTACCTGTACAATAAATATTGTAGCACACCAGTTCACACTGTCTATTATCTCTGGCCCAGTTTCATGAGATTATAGCTTTCTCTCTGACCTCCATCATGATCCAAATGCCTGTGTCCCTGTGAACTGGCACTAAATGAGACAGGATTCATCCATGGCATGCTGCCCATTGACCCGAAGACCATGCCAGACGAGCTGACCGTGCCAGCTCTACTGTTAGCAAAGCTCTCCATAGGATCTGTCCCTACTTGAACATGAGCAGTGGAAGAAGAACATATTCTTGATATATTCCCCAGACAATCAGAGTCCAGCCTTGCGACCGCACCAGACGACCCTGAGCCAATCCCAGTATCACACGCGAGAGACTCTGAACCCATGCCATGCATATTCTCCTCAGGGCCAGGACCTGAACTTGGCCGTGGAGCCACTCTGGAAGAATCAGAGCTTGGCCTCGAATCATTGCCACCAGTGCCTTGATCTTTGTCTTGAGTATCCCCTCCCATGGACATGGATCCCACAGCAGCAAAACTGCCAGCAAAACCAGAGCTTTGTGGCCCAGTATCAAAGTCTTTGTGGGAAGTCAGGTCTGAGGAACACTCGGAGAAATGCTGTGTGGCGTCTGTCATGGATTCAGAGGCGGCCCACCTGGTCGCTCTCTTCATTCTCTTGTTAATTTTGTCTTTCTCTTTGATCTCAATCTTCTTCTCCTCAGGCAAAGTGGCCCGATAGAGCTTCTTTGCCAACCTCCTCTTCTCTCTGAGCAATGCTGCCTTGTAATCCTCCGTGGATGATATTCCTTTCAGCGACAACAGCTCACTCATCAGCTCCAGCCTCTGTTTCAGATCATCCTCCGAAGTCAAACCCTCCTTCTTCTTGCGTTTGTCTTCACTGTGCAGAGCGAAAGCCCTCTGCAAGGAGGAGTGGCTCTTGCTGTAGCCGCTGAGAGAGACGTTGGCACTGGACGTCTTTGGCAAACCTCCCATTCTGTTCTGCCTGGAGGCACCAGCACTAGCACTGATCTGACTGAGAGGAAGTCCAGGGGCTCCCAAGGACCCAAAGGCTGACAATGAGTTGACAAAACTCTGGATCCCAGAGACACCTGGAGAGAGAGAGAGAAAACACTCTTGACAGTTGCTCACCAGATCAGTGGCATGAAATCACAATGCAGCCATAGCTAAACATCCTCACTTGCAAACTTATGAATAGACAAACTCAAAAGAACAGAAACAGCTCATATTCCCTATGTAACATTTTCAACCGTTCATCTTTCTTTTTTTAAGATAGTACAGTGTATACATCTATTGTCTTACAAACAAATAAAGAAATGTCTTTCCCTATTCTCTTGTAGACAGATGAATAAAAGACTAATTCATTACATCTGACATCTAAGGCACTTTTGACTCATCAATTTTCAGTAACACCAAATATGAAGCACAGAAAAATTCTTTTAGGTATAATTAATCAGGCCGAGATTTGTATGTGTGCTCTTCAACTAAAGATTTCATAGGTATACTTATATTAGCCTGGTAAATAATGTGTCTGACACAACAAAGCCTACAGCCTTACACTGTCAAGAACATTACAATATGCAAAACAGACCTATATTCTGAGACATCGCATTGTTGCTCTGTGGTTTTAAGATCACATCAGTGTATTTAAGTGATCAACATTTATAGAAATCACATCCATGTACTTAAGAGATCAACACACACTCACTAACACACAGACACAGACACACACAGACACACACACACACCAAGATTAGTAACAGACTTTTCATGAAAGAGCCAGCCATTCTTCTAATAAATTTCACCAACAAGTGCTTATAATTACAAATGCCAAGAGATTATGCACTGTATAGAGAAGAAAAGGAAGATGGCAAACTGATTACAAGTATACACATTAACCATACTCTGGCACCGTTTTCACAAGAGGCACCGTTCTCACAAAGAAAAGGTGGCAGGGAAGGGAATGAAAAGTACAAAGTGATGTTTGATTTAATCGATTTGTCTCCATATCAGTTCCAAGTCTGAACTCTGTGATTGTGAATACATCATGCGTGTTGAGTTACAACTCTGAACAAAATATGCCGTACAAGCTTTAAAGTCATCTAGGTCCAAACATCAATCATGTTTTCTTTTAATTTGAAAGAGGGAAGCAAAGACCAAAATCATTGTTCCCTACTGACACTCCGGCAGTTTCAGCACAGGTGCTTTGAATTTCAAAAACATTGCTTTCTTCAAAGGCTACACCAGTCTGTGTGAGCAGTACTTCAACATAACTTCAATACAGATTTGATGCACACATACACACAAGCCTATTGATGAAATTCTTTTCTTTTTTTTTTCAATCTAGTGGCAAAGACTTTTTACACAGGAATTTGTTGCCCGTTACAGTTTGCTTTGACTCTCCATATCATCAGTCCATCCAGTGGCACTCACATGACACAAGTTGCAACATCTATTCATCTAGCTGTCCATTTCAACTTAGTTCCAATTTTACTGAACTATCTAACTTGTAGACCAAGATTAGCAAATTTGCTGGCCACTTCAATTTAGCTTAAATCTAATTCAACTTTTTAACTTGTGGGGAACATTAACGAATATTCCGTCCATTTTAACTTTGTTTAACTAAAATTTAACTATTCATCTTGTGGGCAAACATGAGCAAATTTGCTGTCCATTTCATGATTAACTTTATTAATATCTTTCTGTCTCTTGTGACTGTGAATTCAAAGGACTATGCTTCAGTTACAGCGATGTAACATGAATGTCATACAACATATAACTAGCAATTCTCACAACTATTACCATCAATCCTTCCTTTGCAATTGAAAAATCAGGCTCATTAATTTAATATCTACAAAGAAAAATTAAACACTTCCTGCCAAATTCAAAACCTAAACATTTCAGGCAAAATACCCTGAATATCATCTGTGATGTGGCTCATGTAAACTGAGGAAGCCCTGACAGTGCAAAACACTTGTTCACAAATACTTAACCTTGATCCATTTCACAGATTCAAAGAGAAACTTTCCAGAATATCTGCCCAAATGAAAAACCCCTATAGATAAACACACACACACACACACACACACACACACACACACACACACACACACACACACAAAACAAAACAAAAACATGACAGCTCAATGAAGATATAAAATAAGAATTTAGTATTAAACTTGCTTAAAAATCAAATGATGGAAATGTATGACACTGGGACCAGTAACAAAGGATGAAGGCCCACAAGGATTATACACTATGTTCTAAAACAAAATACATATACCAAGTGTAAAACATTGGACACCAATCTACAAGCTTAGAGGACTTACTGGTTGATGCAGGACATGTAAAAATAGGAATACCATTTCTTACTCATAAAAATGTATGCCTTACCTAAAAATGGGGAGAAAAATGTTGTTGATGCTTTCAATTTTAGCAGAGGGTGTAAGACAAATAAAAAAATTTTTTTGAAAACATGTTATTACTTTAGTTATAAAAAGGCCTCACTTTGCTTTTGTGGAGGCATTTCTTATCAACAGGTAACCACTAAACCAGGAATGGGCAGCAAGTCTGATATATGACTACGAACAAATTTAAAACAGTGGTTGCTTGCTGGTAACGCTGATTTTCACTTTACAGAAACAATACAGTATATACAGAGTACTCACTGGAGAAGGATTTTTTCCTCATGTCTTCTTCCCAATAAATGCCAAAGTGTCCTTTTAAGTGACAGATTCTTTTTTTAACAGGACTGAATTTGATGTTTGGTCAACTCCCTCATTGGAAATGGAAGGCATCAGGAAGAGTTCTTAATCATTGCTTTTATTTTTGCAACTCCTGCATCATCCGATAAGCACTTCAGGCTTGTCCAATGCCTGAAACTTGGAAATATAAAAAAAAGGTACACACAACAATTGATAGATAATAAAAAGACAGAGAAATAGACAAAACAGACGCACAGACAGACTGATGGACAGACAACCAGACAGACAGATGAATCTCACCAAGAAGACGAAATTCAACTGTGGACAGTCATCATAAATGATTCTCAAGACAAAGCTTTGATAGTTCCCATACACTGCTTATCAAGAAATTCAGTATATATTTTAACACCCTCTTCTTCATCCCTGTTTTCTTTCGCTGCTCTCTTCCCCCTACCCACGCCCCCAACCCAACCCCTATTCAAACTCCCATTTCTTTTTTTCTTTTTTTTTAAATCGTTAAATGTTTGACAAGTCATAGTCTTAATAATGAAAGAATTGTTTGCCTGCACTTCCAGTTGATCAGCGATGATCAGTTCCATCAACAAATTGATTTGAGTGGTACAGATGATACACATGCAGATAAAAAAAAGTCACCCCCTTCAAAGTTGTCTTAACTTATTTGATTTATGCTGGTCCGTTTCTTTGTTTGCTTTCTAGTTTAGGATGAAGGAAATCTACCTGTAACAGCCAAAAGCTACGGATGAGTGAAGTATAACAACACAGACGAGATGGAGAAAGTACATTTTGCTATACAAAATCATTTTAAAATGCAGCAACAGTTGAACAGCACACACGCTCTTATATCTTTCTCTCTCTCTCACACATACATGAAAGCACACACACTCTTATATATCTTTCTCTCTCTCTCTCTCTCTCTCTCTCTCTCTCTCTCTCTCTCACATACACTCATACATGCAGACACATACATGTGCACCACAAGCACGCACACGCACACACACATACGGTACATACACACAGGTACAAACTTAACTTTTCAACAATCAATGATTTCTGGTACTTCTTCCCTAACAGCTGAGTTTTTTTCTTTTAAACTTACATTTCTGTCTTTGAACACATGATGCATATCTCGTACTTCTTCCCTAACAGCTGAGTTTTTTCTTATCAACTTACTTTTCCATCTTTAAACACATACTGCTGCCTGCACTTTTAACATAGATTTTTGTGAAATGAACGGCCTTGAAATTCAAAGAGAAGGAAGACCAACTTTTGTGTTCTGTTTCATTGGGAATAAGGGTGTGCATTCATGCATTTGTGCATGTATGTGTGCATGTGTGTGTATGTGTGCATGTATGAGCGCATACCCGTGAACTATCAAACTAGAAAACACCAACTAAATCCTGGGAGTTCTTGTATTTCTATTTCGTATTAGAGTAATCATGGGAACAAACATTTAGCAAGTGTGTGCATGTGTATAGCTCTTTTATGCGGTGTGTGTGTGTGTGTGTGTGTGTGTGTGTGTGTGTGTGTGTGTGTGTGTGTGCGTGTGCGTGCGTGCGTGTGTGTGTCTGTGTGTGTCTGTGTGTGCCCATGTGTGATGGGCGTGTGTGTGTGTGTGTGTGTGTGTGTGTGTGTGTGTGTGTGTGTGTGTGTGTGTGTGTGTGTGTGGTAGCTTATTTTGACTCTGTGTGAACAAGCTCTAGAAACCTGTGAGTACAAGCTATCTCTGTGTTGTCTGCTACTTTTCTGTTGATTTGTTTGTTTGTATTTTCACTATGGTTCCACCTAAGAACTGTGGTGGGAGAATTCTCAGGTGTCCAAACCTCTTTAGCTTATCAGTTTACAGCCAGCTCTAAACCTTCAGCGACTCCTACATATTGTAGAACAAAACTCGATGCATTTGGGGGAAGCCAGAAGCTAGCAAAATAATATATGCAACTTTGTCAGCCACGTATCGTCCCTCCTCACACAGTTTTTCTCTCCCTCTTTTTTTTAAACCATATTCACCATCCTCCACACCCTTTCCTCTGTCCATTTTCTCCACACACACACACAGGCATACCCAGTGACCTACTCACAGCCTTGCTCTCCCACCCCCACCCCACCCCCTCTGAACTCCAGCACCTCTGTAACAACCACAATCCACACATAACTATCTTCCCTCCCCTTGTCATTCCCAAGCCCCTCCAACCCCAGGACTTCTACTAGTTCTAGTGTGTTTTCAAGGCACTTCAGGGATTCAAAAGATTCTGGCTGATGTGCTACAGCCAAATCAGGATTTGACGTATATCCCACTCATGACTGTCCAAGGACAACTAAACCTCATGACTGTCCAAGGACAACTAAACCTTCTGTCGGACTGAGTACTGAAATGCTCTCCTGACTTGTCTGTTGGTTGATCAATTTTCATTATCAATTAAAGGGTGGAGAAGAGAAAACAATTCTGAGCATACTCTTGACGAAAATATTTATTTCTGTTTGATTTGAAATTGAAGTGCACTGTAACTATACTGAGAGAAGCTGAATTTTTAAAAAGATCAACAACTGTTTAAACTTCATCTTTCTTTATCACCCTCCTAGTTTTAATGCTAAATGTTATATAAGGATATTTATGTGATTCGTCAAATTTTGTGAACAACATTGCGAATGGTGCGAAGAGCTATCAAAATTCACCTGTCGGGTATTGTTTGTGCTTGGTCAGAGCAGACACGATAAATTCATTTCTTCCTCTCTGGGCAGCATCACACTTGCGCACAGCATGCCATCACTGAATGGTGTCTGCTGCTTTGACATTGCGCGTTTGAACTGTAGTCACTATTACTACTAGCCATCTCTTTACTTGCGAAGGGCAAGTAGAAATTTGGGGGAGGAGAGTGGGAACAAGTAGATTTTTTTCACCTGCTTCTTGCCATGACAACAACAAAAAATTATCTGTGAATCTCTAGCTATGTAAATGCTAATGAACTTATTCATTATTGACCACATACATGCTGCTTCTTCAATCACACTTGGCCACATTCTACCACTATATTCTGTTTTGCAGTAGTGGTCATATTGATTAAATACTGTAGTTGTTTGCCACTTCCCCTTTTTTTCTGTTGCCATAGAAAAACCGTGCAAACCTACCTACTGATAATGAAACCATGTCAAAGGAAATGAGGATGTTTCTAAAAATGCTCTTTTAATTAAACAGGATATCATATACATTATGTTGAATTACTAATACTTGGATGTCTTTGAAGTAAAAGCAGACAGTCCAGCTCGGAATGAATTCTCTATCACCAGTGAATGCAGACAACACAAGACTGAAAGAAGAATAATTTTCATTACAGCTGAGACTTTTAAGACAGAGAGAGAGAGAAAAGGAGAGGAGCTGTGGGAAAGGGGGGGGGGGGGGGAGAGAGAGAGAGAGAGAGAGAGAGAGAGAGAGAGAGAGAGAGAGAGAGAGAGAGAGAGAGAGAAGGAGTGAGGAAGAGAGACAGACAGACAGAGGATCTGGCCTACCAGACACATACTTTGCATGGATCATGTATTTAAGCTGTATTAAACTGTTGCTGTACGTATGTGACAGAATGAAGCACAGACTCAATTATGTCAGAGACGAGAGAAAATTTTCGTTTCTTTCACATCATCATTGTTCTTTCTGTGTGTGTGTGTGTGTGTGTGTGTGTGTGTGTGTGTGTGTGTGTACGTGTGTGTGTGTGTGTGTGTGTGTGCTTGTGTGTGTGTGTGTGTGTGTGTGTGTGTGTGTGTGTGTGTGTGTGTGTGTGTGTGTGGCATGTACGCGTTTATGTGTGCATGTGTGTGTGAATGTGTCTGTGAATGTGGGCGTATGTGTGTGTGTGTGTGTGTGTGTGTGTGTGTGTGTGTGTGTGTGTGTGTGTGTGTGTTGATGAGTGTGTGTGTGTGTGTGTGTGTGTGTGTGTGTGTGTGTGTGTGTGTGTGTGTGTGTGTGTGCGCGTACGCACTCACGCACATGCGTGTGTAAATGTGTAAGTATATGTATGAGTGTGTGTGTGAGCGTATGTGTGAGCATGCGTGTGTGCGCAAGCATATGTGTGTGGGCGTGTGTGTGTGTATACATGTATGTGCCAGCATGCATGTGTGCACAAGCGTGTGTGCGAGTGCATGTGTGATATATACGCATGAATGGGTACCTGAATGCGATCGGTGTGGTGTATGCCCATGCATGTGAATGCATGTGACTGTGCAAAATCTTGTCGCCAGTTCAACTGAAATCAAGATACAGGGTGGACTCTTCTGTCCTTGACTTTCTGCTGCCACCAGTCACACACTTCATTGCCACAATACTCTCTGTGCCTGTTTGTTTCTTAATATGTTCACTTGATGTTTTTTAAAAAAGTCAATCTCTGTAGCTCAACCATGGAACACTCTGATATACAGATCCTAGCAAAGATGTCAAATATTGGAGGAAAAAAAAAAAAGTTAACCAACGGTATAACCTGTCAACCATAGGTACCAAGCACACAAGCTTGTGAAGGTGTTAAATATGCATAATTGTGAACAAAAGGTATCAATTATGAAAATCAGTAAAGGTGTTAATTAAAGAAAAACGGTCCACTAGAGGTGCAAAATTTGGGAAAGTGTTAACCAACTGTCTCAAATACAGAAACCGTCAACTGAAAATTTCAAATACAGGCCATCTTCATCCAAAAATGACAACTAAAAAAATTGTCAATGAACAAGTCAAATAGCGCAGATCCACAAAAACCCAGTCTCTAATTCAAAAGGCAAATTTCAGTTTCCACGATGATATTTATAAGTCACTGTGTCATTATCAAACAGGCTTACTTATTGGTTATAGTAAGCTGGATGTACAACGTCAGCTTTACAACATGTTCAACTGTTTCTAAGATACATTTTCCCCCTTCAACTTTCCAGCAAATCTTCACACAGTTTGAAGGATCAGTGTCAGAATTCAATCAAATGAGGCATACTTACAAAACATAATGAAGCTGAGGACATTTAACATAGTTGCATTCAGAGTGAATCAAAGCAAAAGAATTAAGGCCTGGTAGTTGGTCTCAGACCAATCATCACATCCATTCAGTATGTATGCATTTCTCACTGTCACTGCCAAGGTGGCCAACACAGCTGATCAGAATGATATTTTACTTCTAAATCTTTTTTGAAAAAATCAATTCAAAAAGTGCATATATATATATTACACTAGAAGTATAAAAACAATACTAACAAATAATATCAAATTAAGGCTGGAGGAAAATCAATGAGTGCAGCATTTAACAAAATCCTTACAGTTCAGCAATGTTTTCTTCAATAAAATGTAGACGTGGATTTTAGTAAAAAGGTCTCAGCTATAGCTATCCCCTTATCAAGTTTGGATACTTTGCACAACATTACTTCTTCTAAATTCAGTCAGAACAGACTAAAGCCAGAATGTAGCACAGTGTAGCAAGCAACTGCCCATCTGTTAGCTTACACATCCACTGAATGACTTAGAGTGTTGATATACTTCGTTCATCACATCAACATTTCAAAGAAGATCAGAACAGCTTGTTGAATTACTTTCCTTTCTTCCCCACCGAACAGAAACAGAACTAAAACTAACATGGAGCAACGCTATAAACAAACAGGAGTCTGATGCCTGCAGCTACTAGGCCAACACATCCTTTGTCACACATCACTACACAACTTGTAAACACAAACTTGGTTTGAATAAATGAAAGAATAAGGCAGGGATAGCAAAGAGACAGGAATCCTGTAAGTTTGCTTATCGAACGTGTTGGTAAGGCCTATCATGGACAAGGCTTCAGAGCTTTGGTCTGCGAGCACTCAGTTCACGTAGTTTTCTACATTGTCGAGTAAAAAGTATAGGCTATCCTGAACTGAAACTATATCGTAAAATACAGCTATAATTACAATGTGAACTGTTAAACCATATACACTCACACAACCAAATCGCTCCAGCTAAGAACCAAGTAGGTGTAAATGAAAGTCATGATTTTCACAAAGTGAAAGACTATTCACTTCCAATCGAAAATGGGTCCTTCAGCAGGAAACAATGCACTCCAGCACCCTTCCATGTTGACATTAAGTTACTAAGACATGTCTTCTTTCTGCACTTCCTCAACAGTACACCTAGTTTCATAGACTCCTCGAAAAAGACTCACCCATTCTTAACTTTACAAACAACTTTGTAAAAATGTTTTCTAGAACAATTATCTACCAACCATTTTTCAGTTGCAGACAGACAAGGAGAGGCAGACAAATGGACGGACATTACTGAAAACAATACCCTGCATCACGATGCGTTGCCTTTGCATACCACAAAACACTGCCTCAGACACCACCCAAAAAAAAAAAAAGAATTTTGACTGAAAAACTTTCCACTTATGGTTTCAAGCTAAAGCACTCAAAACACAGCTTTGAAGCCTTGTCCAAGACAAGCGTACATCATAACTCAAATAACAGGTGAAGGCTTATAACCTTACCTCTGATGCCAGAGGGTCCTGCTTGGGAAGAGGAAGGGCCTGCATCAGCGGAGAACTGCTGCCCATGGTCGAATGAACCAGACATAAAGGAACCTGAACTGTCATGAAGGCCAACAGGAAACCTGGAGCCATCTGCCAAACACAGCAGAGTATGAAGCATGAGCTGGTATCATTCTTGGAAAAACAAGAACTGGCATCACTATTATTAGTCTTTAAAAAAAAAAAACTCTCGAAAGAAAAAAACCATGACAACTGAAACTGTGATAAAAGGATTATAGACAGCCAGCATCTTACAGCTGCAAGAATTAGAGACTACTTTATATTTTTCAAATAAAGATATCATCCTAAATATATCTCTGGCTATCTTTCTTATGATTATTGTTGAAAAGATTAACATTTGCTTTATTTCCCCAAGTCTTTACTTTTCTATGTGTTTCTGATCAAGAAATTGTGTGTATCTATCAGCTAAGTTGTGATTCTGTAGCTAATCTTTAAAAAAAAAAAAAGCATTTTTATATTTTGGCAGGGTGAGGAAGATTTTCCATCCACAATTCAATTTCAACAATGATGAGTTTGCTATCCTTTGCAATTCTTTCATCATATTAGCAATATATATATCTAAGATAACAGTCAAAAGAGTTTGTTGGTTGTTTTTTTTAAAGTTAAAATCAGTTGGATGGTTACACACACACACACACACACACACACACACACACACACACACACACACACACACATGACAATTAACAAAACGCACAAAAAATTTGTTTGGTATGTAACTTAAGAGGACTAATCATGGAACATTCTGGTATAATGCCTAATGGAAATGATTCAAAGTACTATTCAAAAGAACATGACTTCATCTTTCATGCTTTTCTCTTCTTCTTTTTTCATTTAGTTATATTGTCTATATTTAGCCAGAAAGAAATTATTTCATTGAAATAGTCAGAAAACTGAATGAGAAATGACATGGTTGATTATAATACATGTTGTCAAAGAGTTATCAAATGATAATGGCAACATGTATTCCACAAAAATTTTCAGGAAATGACTGTACATACCTAAGCAAAGTTTTTACTTCAAATCCCACTGGCAGTTCAGAAACATACTGACCATTATATCCTGACCAAGGTTTGTATTTTTAAGACCAAAGCTGACTTTTTTTGTCTATTTATCACACCTGATCAAATTACTCTGACTTTACTGTGTGAAGAAAATTAGTATTACACTTTCCTAGTAATGGACTATACTTGGTGGATACATGTTCAACATCTTTGCAAACATTGTACATTTCTAGCACCAATTCCACCTAAAAAGTACCTGTTGTACGGTATCTTCACTGATTTTTCTTTCTTTTTATGGTTGTTGTCATTTTCAAATTCAGCCCTGGTTATCCCTCCATAATACTGAGTTGTCTTATCTTGTCAATATGAATATGAATGCATTTTCCAATTATTTTCGTTCAAGAAAAATATAAGGGGTTCTATTCTGAGCATTACTTTATTTATTACTGTGTGTAGGTGTGTGTGTTGTGTGTGTGTGTGTGTGTGTGTGTGTGTGTGTGTGTGTGTGTGTGTGTGTGTGTGTGTGTGTGAGAGAGAGAGAGACAGACAGACAGAGAGAGAGAGAGGGAGGCACAGGTATTTGGGGGGCAAAAATTCTATACAGTTTCCAGAATCAAAGGGTTATGAAACAGGTACCCTTTGATCAAGAGAAGAATGCTTCATCCAACAGAACTGTGACAAAAACCGATGCACTGTTATCATTCTGCCCATCTCCACATGGCCATCTCCACTTCCCCCTTACAAATGGGTGACAATATCAAAATCTACCCTTACATGCCAATGTATAATAAATGTTCATTGAACAAGTCAGTTAACTGTCAACAGACTTCACTCAAAGTCAAAGGCTTAGAAATGCCCACTTTGAATATGTGCAAGTGTTAGCAGCTTTCTTCAAAAAGCCACTGGCTCAGTCAGTCACAGCCAAGGTTTTACCATGCCTCGCTGACAAGAGGGGCATCTGGTGGACTCAACCACCAGCAGAGTCCACTGCATTGTTGGGTGGTCTTACTGGTCATACATAACTGATGTAGATGATCAACTAGCTGACCGACATGTGCTGGAACACTCTTTTCTCTGGTGACAAAGATGGTAAATATGAGATACATAAGCAAGGCAGGGAACAATAATAAAACTGGTACCCAGTTTGCATGATGCTAGTCCAGCAGTCAAGAGTTAATTACCAATGCAAATGACCGTGAGCATGCCACAGACTTTGCCAGATGGTTTGGCCTATTAATGTCATTCAGTGCTGAAAGATACATTCAAAAAAAAAAAAAAAGAATTCTGGTATCTCCAAACTCCCTCTCCATCCTCCACATTCCTTCTCTAATGGAAAGAACAGAACTAATTTAAGAGTATGTGACAGCGCTGCTTGAATGAAAACTCTCCAAACGCCAGCTGGCTGGGAGACACTGAAATTAGCACAATGCATGACCCATCTAAAAACCACACACAGTATTAAACAGTCAAGTACTCAAGTAGACCAAATTCAGAAACATGAGCATAGAAAACTGTGTTATACTTTTTCATATTAGATGAACACCTGACTTAGTAATTTTTGCGATCATATTCTATGAAAAAAATAAAAAACCTTCTACCCTAGCTGATCCCATCAACATCTGATCAGTGACTGCCAACAGCAATGTGATTTCTAATGGTATTCATGCTTTTAGAAACAGTATTCATACCACCTGTGCTAGTACTTATTAAGCTTTCTGTAGTATGGGGAGTTTGATCAGTTAAACAAGAGCACATTCCTTGTTTGGCTCTCTAAACACGCCATGTTGAACTCGAGCAAGCTATAACTAGTTTGCTAGCTTTTTGCCAGCATTTCTTGGGTACCACTGTACTAGCTTGTGACCCTGCCTGGTCATTGTGTGGGTGGGTGACACTGCTGAGCTACTTCTGCTTCCTTCCAGTTCTATCTATGGCTTACAAAGTAAGCCCAAAGTCAAGTAATTTCTTGTGGGAAAGAAAGGGGCAACGATCAGAGTTTGAAATATACACATATCAGCCTCCTTCCTTCCCCTTCCCTTACCCTAATAATAAACAGTGTCAGATAGTAATGAAAGCCAAAAGAAAGCCAACAACTAAAACAGTTGAGAAAGGTGAAGGTCAGGCAGATGTAAAAAAAAAAAGAAAAATGAGAAGATCTTAATGATGAATCTTTGACTGTAGAATGAATGGAAGCAATGTTCAGCGACTATGCCATTTGCTACAAATGCAAAACAGCCTAGCTGGATGTCTTTCAACTAAGCTAATTAAAAAAAAGAAAAAGAAAAAGAAAAAAACGCTGAACAAGGTTTGCAAAATCATCTGAAGTTTGAGAATGATTGACATGGTACAGTTGTGATACCCAAAATAAAGGGTGTAGACCACAACATTTAAATTACTGCCAAAATACACCGTCTTCCATCCTATACCTCTCACATTCCCTTGTTCTCCATAGTCTCAACAGAAAATTAAACTTAAATTCAGAAGAAAAAAAACAACAAGCAAACAAACAAATTCATACTCAAATGAAAATACACTATAACACTAATTCTACACAGCAGAATTAATCCATACTGTAAACAAACTCAAAAGTCTATTCTGTAAATATAGTAATCAAGACTTCTCCT
The DNA here is from genome assembly GCA_018398815.1 of Conus ventricosus. NCBI lineage: Eukaryota > Metazoa > Mollusca > Gastropoda > Neogastropoda > Conidae > Conus > Conus ventricosus. The sequence goes on along the minus strand of CM031599.1, from coordinate 37,702,812 downwards.
TTTTATAGTTTAGAAGACTTTCTTTTATGTACTTATTAAGAAATGAAAGGTCAAAGTAAGATTTTTTTTCAACCCTAAAGCAAAAACCAAGAACACTCTCATGCACAGGTGACCTACTGAGTGTACCTCTTTGTGCCGAAGCCCCAGCAAACTGATGACCACTGGGGCTGTCAAAGTCCCCAGCAGGACCGTCCCCATGCCCATACTCTTCTTTAATGAAAGTCACTTCCAGGTCACCATCACTGTCATCATCTTGGCGGTTCAGGTCAGAGTCATTGTGGCTGCCCACCGGTTCCAACACACTGCCAGCCAGATTGACCCCGATCCCACAACTGTCACCGACACTGGCCGTCTGGGGCAGCAACGTTTCTGATGTGCCACTGTCTGATGATGCCACACTCTGAAGGGACACCTTGGACCTTGGACTAGAATCACGTCGAGCGTGCACAGACTCCGATGACACATGAGGGACTTTGGCAGGATGGAGGTCACTGGACTGATCCAAGGATGATCTCCGTTTGGAGAAACTTTTCTGCTGTGAGTGCGATGGATTAGATTCTCTCATGTCTGAACTTCGTCTGTGCTTGTCTCGTGATCCTGACAGGGAACTGCTGATACTGGATATGGCCGATGCCACTTTCCCTCCTTCACCCCTGTCCACTAGTTCTCTGGACTCTGTACCGTCTGAATTTCTCTGGGTTATTTCTTCTGTCTTTGCTTCAGCATGAAAGCTGTTGCTGATGAACAGTGTGGAGTTTTCAGCATTTCTGCACACCTTTTCCTTAAGGATGTAATCCAAGGAGCTGCCTTTATCTACACTGAGGTTGATGTGTCCAATGATTTCGATCCCATTCTGAAACTCGAGGTAGCCATGGCACAGCGTCTGTAATGACTTGATCAAAGCACCGATGAATTTGGCAGAAGCTTCTTCTCCTTTCTTTTCCATGGTGGGGTTATCTAGGTCCAATTACATCAATACATCTGCACAAAAGAGGATTAACTGTTACTGACTGTGGCAAAGTGACACTTTCTAGATTAAGGAAGAGATTGGGAGAGAGAAAGACAAAGAGAGAAAGACAGAGAGGCGGATGGAAGCCTTGGAAGTTGGAGACAGAAAGCAAACCATCCCTGATAGAGAGATGGAAAGAGAGAGAGAGAGAGATTAGAGAGAGCAACCAATTTCGATATACACCCAAATTATAGTGGAATACAGATCAACACCATCTGGAAGGAAGAATAAGTGGCAGCACTTCGAAACTCAAACTACTTTATTATAAAGCTGAAACTTGCTTTTCTGAATGGAGGTGTCAACAAAATCTTTTCAAATCTTTTCCTCTCCGATCAAAATTTGAATAATTAGATGCACATCTAGAGTTAGAAGAATGGAGAAGGGGGGGAGAGGGGGAATGGAGAATCCAGAAGGAAAGAAGTAAACAACAAAAGGGAACAAAGGAAGGACTAAAGAAGGAAAAAAAACATTTACAGATATAGACCTATGCCATGACTGTTTTTCCTAGACTGTGACTGTCTGAGTGTCTTACAAAATTTTGTGAATGTAATAGGGTGCAAGGGAGATAGAATCATAATGGAAATCTAATAGAATGGAAAGAGCAGGTAGACAGAATTGCTGAGAATCAAGGAAAGCTCTTTACAAACAGCTCTCTCTCTCTCTAGAGCTCTCTCTCTCTCTAGAGCTCTCTCTCTCTCTCTCTGGACCTTTCTGTCAAACTCATTCACTCATCTTAATTTCACCGAGTTGCTCAAACATTCCAAGGGACTCCAAAACCCCAAAATCATAATGATCACATAACTATTGGATCATAGTTTGCCACTCTCCAACATCAAGTGCATGACATTTTTTTTCATAGCAAGGTCATTAAGTGTGTTTGTGAGAAAGAGGAGAGAGAACAGAGTGAGAGAGAGAGAGAGAGAGAGAGAGAGAGAGAGAGAGAGAGGGGGGGGGGTTGGGAGGACAGGGGGAGGGGGGACAGAGGGAGGACAGGGGGTCTTTATGTGTATTGGGCAGTGGGATGGAGGAGTGGGCAAAATGGTCATGTGTGTGTTTGTCTGCTCTTTATGCATCTGGTAAGAGTATATGTGTGTTAAAATTACTGTAACCAACTGCAATATCAATCAATATGAATTTTTTTTTTTACATGGATCAAACTGAATCACTCAAAACCCTGACATGAATGATACTAATAAATTACCTGAAATACAAATAATATAAATAAGAAGGATAGCTCAAACATTAATGTGATCATGATATGGTATTTCAACAATTTTTTCATGCCAATGTTCAAATTTGAATATAATTATGTGCTCAGTCTTTTGCCTTTTGCTCTCTTGACCATTTAACCGATTATTTTTTTTATATTTTCAGAAATCAGTGTTCAGCTGTTACTGAACATACATCAATTGCAAGACCAATTTTCTTATACAGTGAGAACAACAGATCTGAAACATCAACATCAATGACTGTTCACACAGTTGCCATCACCATCAAGATGTTCCAAGCATGCAGTGCACATGCCACTATTGCAACTTTTGGGCCCAGAACTACTCTTGTGTCTAAGGCTGGTGACCTACTCGTTTTTGAGTGAACCAGTATTTTAGGAAGAAGGAACTGTGCTGAATACTCAGTTGTGGATGCTGAAATGCAGTGCACCTGTCAGCAGTTTCTTACATATTGAGCAGCTCTTCCTCTTGCATTCACAGCTTAGACTGTTTTTGTTGTTGTTTTTCCCCCTTTTTTTCAACCTCAGCCTCCTTTCGGATCGGACTTCTGATTCCAATTTACTGAAATGCAGCAAAACTTACTGGCATGGTGAATTGGGCAAAATCAATTTCCGCATTGTCTCCTCTCTCTTTCTAAGATTCATCACTTCTTTCTTTTCATTCCGAATCTATAAATGCTCAGGCAGTCGTCCTTTCACCAACAAATAGAGAACAGTAGGAGATCTATATGGTATAAACTGAGGATGGCGGCCAAAAGCAGTGTGGGGAGAAGGGGAGGTGGGGAGATGGGAGTGAAGGACATAGGTGGGATGGCTGCGAAAATAGGATTTGCACAATTTTGCTGCCTTAAAATCACGAATTCTCCACTAATCGTGAATACAGTGATTCACCAAGCAAACAAAACTGGGAGGGAAGAAAAGCACGCCGAGTCGGTTGACATTCTTCAGCAGCGAGCTACTACAGTGAGGCTCAGTACAGTTGACTGCAACATATTTCGATAAAGAAATCATATGCATATCGTCCTGTTAAACTTAATTCCCTTATGCATTACATTACATAATTGGTTTACCCATCTCACCAATGCAGAAAGGCATGAATCAATGGTGTAAATCAACACAAAATTTATTACTCGGTTCCAGCAGTTGCAAAAACAAAGCAGGAAACACAAGAGATCTGCAGGAACGCTTTCCGGTGCTCACGAAGCTTTATCTTTTAACCAAAATTTACAATAAATTCGTGTCAAAGCAATCAGCCGCAGATGACAATGTTCTCAAATTAACTCTTAAGACTTCCAAAGAACCTAAATTTCCGAGCATGCATTGATTTACCACATTATTGTACGACAGTGCGCAAGTTTTAATCACCTTCATAATTCTACTTCCGCGCTACAGTATGCATTTGGTAGCTTAGTTACAGCACGATCTTGTAACAAAATTGTAACTTTATGATAATGGGGCATTCTACACTTTCCGATACCTCATAGCAGTAAGTAGAGACTAAAGGGAGAGGTGGATAGCATAAGGTCTTAAGACAGAACCTCCTCTGATGCTCAGAGTTTTTTTAGTTTTTTTCTTAGTTTTTTTTTCCGATTTGGATAAAGATAGTCAAGATAAACATGCGAAGAGGTGGAGGGTCGAAACATAGTCAAAGTCTGAGAAAACCAAGTCGGTCTGACTCAGACAAAAGTGAAGGTACAATGTCATCAGCTGATGCTGGTGCTATAAAGTTCTTTATGTGCATGAAATGTGAAGGTACAGTGGGGGAGGATCAAGATGGCATTGCTTGCCATGATTGCAATCGTTGGGCACATAAAGGGTGCAATGCACTCACTGAAAGAGAGTTCAGCTTTTTGTGTGAAGGGAATTCTCGAATTCAGTGGGTGTGCGATGGATGCCTCGAAGGAGAAAGGGGAAAAAAGGGCCCTGTTGAAAAAAAAGGATTTATTGCTAAGTCTTTTCCAGTCCTTTGAGAAAAGGATTGGAGCAATTGAAAAAGCAGGGACGACAGAGATGCTTGGGAAAAAAATAGAAGAGGTGGTGGAAAAGAAACTGGTTGAGAGGTTTGAAGAGAAAGACGAAAAAGAAAAAAGAGAATCAAACCTTATAATTTTTAATTTACCAGAGAGTGATAAAACAAATAAAAATGACAAAATGGCAGACGATGTGGACAAATTGAATAAAATAGTGGACCAGATTTGCCCAGAGCTGAAGGGTGAGAAAGATAAGTTCATAGACCCTATCAGACTTGGGCCGGTAGGAGGAAGCAGGCCGCGCCTCCTGAGAATGAAGGTATACAAAAAAGAAATAAAGCAAGAAATTCTGGAAAATGCTTACAAAATCAATACAGGGAAGACTGAACGAAAGGATAAAATGTACATAAATCCTGATTACACACCAAGAGAGAGACAGCACATGAAACAGTTAAGAGAGGAGATGAAACAGAGAGTTGAAAATGGGGAAACAAATTTACAGATCAGAAATGGGAAAATTGTGGTCAGGGTCAGGGTGAGTCATCCGGAAATTGAGACAAGAAGGAATCGTACAAGAAAAATGTAAATATTGTAAAGAATAAATCTACAGTTGTTTCAAATCAAAATTTTCCAATACAAGTTTTATATAGGCTACTAACATTGATGGATTATTGAATTTTAAAAAAAGTGAGTTTCTCGGTTTAATTGATAATAAGAATCCTGATATTATTTCCATTACGGAGGCTATTCCCAAAAATTTGAAAGATTTCAACATTTCAGAATTCGCTATACCTGGTTATGATTTGTTTATAAGTAATAATTCTAAAAGATGTGCCTTTTTATATGTTAAGAGATTTTTATGTGCTCACGAATGTAAGGAACTAAATGATGTGGATTTTGAAGAAAGTGTCTGGGTTCAATTCAAAAGTAAAGAAAACTTGACTGTTTTATTTGGAAACATGTACAAAAATCCTGCTTCATCACAAGAAAATGATGAAAAAGTATTTAAACTTCTGAAAATGGAAACAATACAGTCTTATGATGTTGTGTGTATTACGGGTGATTTTAATTATCCTAATATTGATTGGAAAGGTACATGGTCAAATGAGAAAAATGAACACTTTATAGAGTGTCTAAGGGATGTATATCTTACTCAAGTGGTAAAAAATCCGACAAGGAAAAGACTAAATCAGAAAGAGAATAATATATTAGACTTAGTTTTGGTTAAAGACGAAAGAGTGATTTCAGATATTGAACATAGTGCCCCAGTTGCAAAAAATGATCACGAGGTTTTATCATTTTTTTCTTTACTTAGAGGGAAAAACGGAATCACAAAAGGGCGAATATGGATATGATTTCAATAAGGGTGACTATGAAAATTTAAGAAAAGATTTGGGTATGATAAATTGGTGTGAAAGTACCCTCTTGGATGTGGATGAGAGTTGGAAAATCATCAAGAACACTATTCATAAACATATTCCAAAAAAGAGTGTTCAACATATATATCGAAAAAACCAATATGGCTGGATAAAAAAGCTTGGAGGAAAGTTACCACCAAAAAAAAACAAAATGCATATAAAAGATTTGTGTGCACTAAACAAGGTAGTGGGTATATGAAGTATATAAGGAAGAGGAATAAATGTGAAAAAAGAAAAAGAAAAGAAAGGATCGAATTCGAAAAAAAAGTTGCGTCAAATTGTAAAGCTCATCCTAAAACGTTTTGGAAGTATGTGCAATCACAGACGAAGACAAATATTGGCATTAGTCCACTGAATACAAAAAATGGTGGTTTAGCAGTGTCAGATGAAGATAAGGCAAATACTTTAAATGACTTCTTTTCTAGTGTGTTCACAAAAGAAGATAATAGTAATGTTCCGATCTTGGAAGTTGGTTCAAGGTCCAGTGGAGTCACCGTAACTGATATGTGTATTACACCCAGTGCAGTTAGAGAGAGGCTTAAAAATATAAACCCAAATAAATTTTGTGGACCTGATATGATCCCTGCAAGAGTTCTTAAAGGGTCATATAATGAGCTAGCATTACCTTTCAGTATTTTGTTCAACAAGTCAATTGAATCAGGTGTGGTACCAATGGATTGGAAGTCTGCAAATGTAACAGCTTTATTTTAAAAAGGTACTAGGACAGATCCTGGAAATTATAGGCCTGTTAGTCTTACATCGATTGTATGTAAGATTATGGAATCAATTATACGACCGTATAAAGACCAGATAACACATAGAAGGGACATGTAAAGCCAGTTCTGGCTATAATTGCTAAAGGCAATTGTCCCTATGAACCTGAACTTGAACCTGAACCTGCTCGTATTTCGGCCTTCTCCTTCTAAAGATCTAAGGTGGCCGAACCGCACCATGACCTGTCTGCTGTCACTTTTCTAATTTTTCTTTCTTTTTTTCTTCTTTTTCTTCTTTTTTTTTCTAAGGCTGCTGGAATTCGCACCCTCATAGATGAACAAGATGGACAGGCGCTTAAGTGAGTCCAAATAGACTTTTGGGGGATGTCTTATCCACATACCTATCCTACCCTGCCCACTCCAGCAAAACAGACAGCCTGAAGGGGAACAAACTGCATCGTTACAGAAAAACGAGGACAAATTACAATTTATCACTCAAAAGAAAGCCTAAACTAACGATTTTCAATGCGATGTAAAACAGACGAGTAAATTTACCACATATACATCTTCTTCAAGCGTTACAGTGAACAAAAACAATCCATAAAACAGTACTCCCCTGAGTAGCAATCACATTCAATCAGCATGAGAATGAATCGCAAGCTGTTTGTGTATTTGCGCATGGTTTACAAAACTGTTATTGGGAGAGAATCTTTTGGCCCTTTCTGGCAATACTGCAATGTCATGAGTCGTGGGTATTCCTGGCTGTCTGATGAACGATGCAAATGACAGAGAAATGATTAAATTACATTCCATGAAGATTAGTTCTGTGCAACCATATATCAGAGGTGAGGGTGTGGGTATGGGGGTGAGGATGAGGATGGGGCAGCTCTTCATAGCAAAGTTTTCGTCTATTCTGCTTTGTAATATTCTGTTACAGTATGGGACCCTCAATGACTCCTGCGTCCACCTCTTCAGCAGTGCAGACTCTGCCAGGCTGATTTTATTGCAAAACATAGACACTATTAAACTGGAGACGGTGTAATACCATGTTTGCAATGCAACTTAGGTATATGGCGAAGTCTACAACAATGAAGCTAGATAAAACGAGATGACCCACGAAATCGAGTTGTCACCTTTTCAGCAGAGCAGATTCTCTTCCAGACTGATCTTGCCATACAAATTATACATGACCCTTGTTTCAGTGAATACCATAAAACAGAAAAATTAAAACTATGTTCAGCACGTCTGCGGCAGGGTCACAAGAAGCTTAAGTTTTGCAATCCCGAATCAGTATCGGCAAGGTTGAAAGAAAGTTGAAAGTTAAAAGGTCACCTGTTAAGTTCCCAATATCACTTATGTTTCTCTGTCGTGCCTGTAGAAGCTCTAGGAATCGTGAAAAAATGCGTCTGTAGTTCAGTTGTTCATTCTGTTTCTGTGGCGATCTAGTAATACGAGTTTAATTATCAGTGTAGCCAGACTGGGTTCCTCCCACATTACAATTAGAAATATGAACCCTTCATACGACGACGAGAACGGCAATGAAAGCTGCCTCTGAAACTGAGGGGGAAAAAAGAGCTAGGAAAGCTCTTGGAAGACCTGAAAGCACAATACAATGTGTCATCATTAAAAAACAGAATCAGCAAGAAGGAGAAACTATAAAAAGAAGAAGATCCAAGATTGTTTCTTCACAGACCTCTTCCAGTTCGCCAAGAAACTCTTTGCGCGTCCAAAATCAAGCACACTCACACTGTATAAAGAAACTTTTGAGCAGTATCTCAGGAAAACATAGCCCGACCCTCAGAGCAAAGCAACACTTAGAAACTAGGGTGTAGAAGGGCGTGCTGCGCTAGAGAAAAGGCTCAACGACCAATACTGGATAAGATAAAGAAAGTGGATAAAAATGCTAAAACCAAATCTTTGCCTGGTCCTAATGGAGCATCCAATCAGCTGTGTGACAAATGTCCCAGCGTCCTTGATCAGGGTAAGGTAATGTTGCTTATAGCCCAGCCGGCCGCTAAGGGCCATATCAGGGCTGTCACCTCAGTTACGTCAACTCATAAGTCATTGAAGAGGGAAAAAAAAAACCTCATTAACACAACCCGTTAAAACACCCCTTCTAGAAACACGCCGGAAATTTTAAAAATCTTTCTTCCGTAAAATCTTAGATCAGATGAAAAATGTTAATCTCTTTCAGAAATTCAAAGATCACATCAGGTGGGACATCTCTAAACAAGGAGTCTGCTGTAAAATGTTAGTGTCCTTCAGTGGCTCCACAAATTTATGAGATCAGCATGAGGAACTAGAAGATCTGTTACCAGTGGATGACAACTAATGGAGTGTACATTGCCGAAGAGCAATACTCAAGGGACGACAATTAATGGAGTGTACATTCCCAAAGAGCAAAACTCAAGGGATATTAACTAGTCCAGACCAATTCTACGTCTGAACGTTAAAAGCGAAACCTTCATCTCTGTTGTGGCACCAAACCTGCCTAAATAATCACGGAAAACTAATATTTGGATTTTTCTCAGTCCAGAAAAGAGACAAACTTGGAAGTGTCTGGCTGCGTAGAACATGCCACTATGAACTGGGAAGCAGGTTTTCCACAAGGTTTTCCACAACCGACTGAATCAGTCTGGAAGTTGTGCAATTTCTTAAAAAATGTTTGTGTTGGCAATGGAAACCACATTGAAAGCGGCCAGGAGCCATACAGATCCAGCAGACCTGGGAATAAATATCAAATATTCCCTCTAAAAGCCTTCAAACATTGCATAACAGTTCTTTCCGCCAAGGAAGATGAAAAACACAAAACACTCGAGCAGTTAAGCAAGTTAAATGCTTCATCGGGGATGACCCTCAAACCAAATGAATCATAAAGCTCCTCCTTGCAGAGAAGAAAAAGCAGCTGGAACAGTTACGTTCAGTGTTACCAGCAGTGACAGAAGAACCAGACAAGATTCAGATAAAGGGGGTATGATGTCTCCTTGAAAGACACAAAAGGGGTAAAGGAAATCAAGCAATTCGCAGAACAGAGCCAGCGGATAATCGACCACTGTGGCCTCTCTAGTAAATCCAGGGTCAAGTGTATGCAGTTAAAGCTTAACTTGAAGCTGCTCTGGCCTCTGCTGATATAAAATATCAGCACAAGTACAGTGGAATCAACTGAGGCCCAAATTAACAAATACACAAGGAAATGGCTTGGTGTCTCAGCAGGTCTGACTGACGTTGCACTCCACTGTTGCCAAGCAGAGCCGACGCTACCCCCGAAATCCATCCTTGAAGAGTACGTAACTTAGTGTAACAAGGTTAATAACCGTGAAGAGTGTTCAATACAGCTCAAGCTAAAGACTGGCAGAAATAGAAAGTTCAGGAGAAAATGGACGTGGCAAAGGAAAATGTCAAAGTCAGGGAAATAACAAGACATACTCAAACCAACAGACGGGGACTGGTGTGCACAGAAATGAAGAAGTGTTAAAAATGACATTTGCTCTTTCCGATCCAATACAGGTGCCTCTGTTAAATTCACTCCATTTTGTTTTTCGGCGAGCTGACTCCAGGGAAGGTGTGGATGGGCGTGTATAATGTGCCTCAGATTATTATGAACAAGTATGAACTAAAATGTATTGAACTGAAAGAATCATATGACTGGGTCTGGTAATCCCTACAGTCTATGCATCTCACACCCTCACACTGAAAAAAAAAATCAATGTATTGAAATGTCGTGTTCTACACATTTGCAAAAAAAAACCCAAACAAACAAAACAAAACCCACCCCGAAAAACAACAACCAAAAAACCCTCAAATCGATTGTAATTACGAACATTATGAATATGACAACAATACTCAAAGGATAAAAAGACATATGTGTTATAGTTAACGTATGCCTATTCTTACATTTTGACCCATATATTATGACAATACAGTAAGCAGTTACAGCCAACTTTACGGTGGGTCTGATAAAAATTAAGCTTCTCTCATTTGAACTGTGAATGGCGTGTTCTTAAGACTTTACAGGGTCTGTAAGAAAATATATTAAAAACGGGAATAACATATATGACATTTGTTCGTAAAAATTCTCAATTTGAAAAGAAAATGAAGATCGAGTGATGAAATTGTTACATGTTTGCCGAACCATTGGTCAAAAAAGGTAAGTATTTAAAATTGCATCTACTGAGCACTATCCTTCAATGTATTTGATGACACCAGCTTTAATAATCAATCAAAAGATTATCATCTTCTAAAAGCAATAACACTCTGACAAAACAAACAAACAAAAATCCTGTAGAAATCCTAGATCAGGGCGTAAACCTCCCCCACTTCGAAACAGCTACTCATTTAGTTACGCTTCTCCACGTCAGCATGTTATCTTCATCTTAGCTTCTACAATGGAGATTTACGGCACTAATGTGGTGAAAATCTGTAAGTTGTGTACATTTGGAAATCACTTCCTTCAGAATTTAAAAACGTACAAAATGCTACTTCTTTGTTGTTCGTGGCCAGATACGCTCTCGAAAATCTTCAAAGCAGAAATAAGAAACAAACAAATTGATGCATAGTCTTTTGTAGTTTTATGAACAATCACTGACGACTTTATATATATATATATATATATATATATATATATATATATATATAATGCTGAAGAATTAAGTAGTGGGGGAAAACAAGTTTCTTCAGTCATTATAGTAATGACTTGGCAAAGATTTGAACTTTTATGGGGAAAAAAATTGAAGACGAAGAAAATGGGAGGAATATATTGAAAAATAAGAAACCCTTCACTAGCTGCCTGAGGGAACCATCGTAATCTCTCTCAAAGGCAGATCTATTTGTATTGCCTGCTCCTAGGCCTTTCGTCCGCTGGATCGGACTCATCAGGGAGACACGGGTGATTGGGTCTGAAAATAGTTGAGTTTTACGTCCTCATAGCGAAAGCTTTTAGGGACATGTCTTTCATTCACGGTAGTCTTTGATTGTGTCTGTGCTCTTGGTGTCAAATAGAGACACACCAAAGTCCATAATTCTGTGGTGTTCTCACTACCAAGGGTTCAAAAAAGAATCCAGAAGCAGCCCCAAAGCAGCCAGCGAAGGTTAGTAAATGGAACAAAGCGAAAATGCAGAGAGGAAAAAAGTTGCTGAAAAACTAAAAGCATTATGCAAACAGTATAAAATGTAGGGGACAATCTTTGAGCCTTAAGGATCCATTCAAGGATGCAAGGGAGATCAAAACATATGGAACAGTTTGAGTGGTCAGCTCTGCTGTTCAATAACCCAAGCATTGTCAGTGGCTAAGAATTGTGCAGAACCGCCTTTACTTGGATCTCCTAAGAGATGCAATCTCCCACTGATTGACCAAACAATATAATGCTGAACAATTAAGTAGTGGGGGAAAACAAGTGCAGGCTAACAATTGTATATATATGCTTATCTCGAGCTCATCCCACAACAGTCAAATAATCGCAAAATGATTAGGCCTAAATTTAATTTATTTCTAAAACGCATGCTTTTAAAACAAGGCAGCAGAAGCCAAAAACTGTGGAATATGACCATCACGCTTTAAATGTATGTCATGTATTACCTCCCTTGTACAAATGAACGTGCTAGACGTGAAATTCAACGAAACGGGGCAGAATCTTGCCGTTTTCGTCATCCAGAATTCGGAAGGTATGCCAGTTTTAGTTGATTTTTCTTACATTTTATTTGATGACAGTTAATTGATGACAGTAGTTTGCCAAACAAGGCTCAACGAGCAGCACGACGCGTTGTCATGTCGTGACACCGACTCGCTCACTGTCACGGAGAAAGAGAGCAGATCTTGAGAGCGACGATCAGAATCCGATTCCGAATCGCTCACTGACTGACGCCGCTTCTGCCTCTCAAAATTCTTAGCCGCCATCGAGATTGCCAACCCTGTTTGAGGGATTGAAGATCGGGAGGGTGATTCCGAGTTAGTCGTATTTTTAGTCGCACACAAACCGTACACAGACGCGCTCTGTTGCCTTGATCTAGGAAGTAGGATTTTTGCAATTTTATGTTGTCTTCCTTTCTTTGAATCATTCCGTGGTTAAAGTGAGATTAGAACATAAACGAACAATTTTAGATATTAAAGCTATAAATAATGAAAGCATGCATGAAGTTGCAAATCTTGCCACAATATTTGATGGAAAGATCGTGATTTTAAAATGAAAGGATGTTTTTGTGTGTCTTGTACCCTGGCTTACAGACTCAAGGGATCATCCGAACAGCCGAAGTACTTGAACGCTATGGTACAAATGCTTCAGCTAAGGATGAGAACATTATGTGTGTGACCATTTTGAATTACCCCGCCACATGGGCAGCCACACTCCGACTTAAATGGATTTTTGAGATTGATGGTGTTATAAATGCTAGGAGCTTGTCACGACTGAAGACAATCCCCGCATAACTATGCAGAACATAACTTTAACAAGATTTTGATGTAGCCTTAGTGTTCTAGCCTTTGTCAATTGGTCTGACACAGTCTTAAGCCAAGGTGATAGCGTGTCTTATGTCGATGTAATCTGGTTGGCAGTCTTGCCGACAGAATGGCTTCTGCTTATATGAGAGTGTCATCAATGAGACTGATGCAAAAAGGGCAGAAATTCTGGTTCTGCAGTACCACAATTCACACAAACTTATTAAACTCATCGAAGTTCAAAAGATCGCTCTGAATTTCACTGCAAGGGCCATATCAGTTTCAGGGGGAGGTGGGTGAGGGGGGATAGGAAGGGAGAATACGGGGAGGGGGGGAATCGGAAGGGAGAATGGGGGAGGGGATCCTTAGGGGAGGGGGCCCAAAGGGAATGAGCGGATGCATGTGGCCAAAATGCCATTTTTGACCGCTAGGGAGGAGGTCCCCCAAACTCTGGAGCCCCCTCCCCACCATGTCTGGCCCTTGTAAACATCATCAACTTCATCAATATTTATAATGATACTATTCTTACTGATATTGCTACTCCTCTTCCTAGTTTCTGTATAATCACCATCAAAACTTCCATCAAAATCTTTACACATCTTTAACAATTCTTTTCTATTGGCATCAAAATAATCTCCATCATCACCATCATCTTCATGGACATTATGATCATCAAAGTAATTATGTAACTCACTGGCCTTGTTATCCACCCCACCCCATCCCACTCCCACCCCAGTCCTCTTTATCATCACTTCTTCAACATCACAACCATCACATACCTATCAGAAATTACTTAATAATGGCACCAGGTCTCCATCATCATCATCATCACATAATTATAGTAAGGTATATAATTTATGTATTATAATTGTCACCAGCAGTATCATTGCCATATTTCACTGCATTAACAAATGAACATTCCTTTTATTTCAGCATTTCAGATCACCACCATCTTCATCATCATTTATCATCAATTCAAAAGTACTTAATTTAGAACTGTAATTGTCAGTGGCATTATAACTCTCCTTCGAAGTCTCTTTAGGTTAACATCAACATCAACCTCTATATCATTACAATCTTCACACACTTTTTAATATTTATTGTCGCTTCAGGTCATCATCAACATCATCAACAGCAGCAGCAGCTTCGGCAGCAGCAGCATCAACAATACGTTCAAGAAAAGGGTGCCTGTGAAAGATGCCTGTGAAAAAAAATCTTTTTATTGGCACCAAATCATTATTCACATTGTCATAAAGGGTCTCTCAAAAGATGCACAGCAACAATCTTCACACACCTACTGGAATTTACTTTTTAGTTGCACAAGGTCATCATCATCATCATTATTCATCATCATCATCATCATCATCATCATTATTCATCATCATCATCTTCTTCATCATCATCACCATCATCATCATCATCATCATCATCATCATCATTTTCACTGTCTCTTGTAAGTTGTATGGAGTAGCACACTTTTCTGCTCACACTTTTCTGCCCCCCCCCCCCCCACCTCCCCCCCCCCACCTCCCCCCCCCCCCCCCTCCCCTCCCCTGTTTTCTTGCCTTGGGGTTTCTGAGGTGATCAGTGAAATGAAAGGCTTTGGCATTTCTACAAATTTGGCAAGTTGCTTTGTTTTGTAGTTTTCTGCTTTCTGAAGCCAGAGTTTAAGTGAAATAGAAACGAAGGTTATTGTGTTCTTTTTGGAAGTATGAACTTCATTTAATTCTCCAATGTGCAATTTTTGGTTAGATTAGTGAGTGATTGTGACTTTCATTTGACCATTTGTTATCAATGTATTACAGCCCTGATGTGGCCCTTTGCGGTCGGCTGGGCTATAAGCAACATTATCTTATCAGTTATCTTATCAATGTATTGTACAGTTACTCAGTGTTGTTATTGTTCCAAAGTCTGTTAGAGAGGCAGTTCGGGTTCTGTAATGATTTGCTGTTTTCTTTCAACACTGGAAGAATATGCTTTGCCAATTATTGTTCCAACAGTTTGTGTACATTTTCTTTACCTGGAGTAAATTATGGTAGGTTGAAGGGTTGGTAGATTAATCGTCACAGAATTCAGATAGTTTCAGAAAGATTGTTGAATTTTGGTGTAAATAGGGACCAGCAAATTCTTGCAAGTTTGGCGAGTGGTAGGATTTCACAGCACATTCTTGGTGGGCAAGACATCTGGAGTACCTTTGGACTTTGATATGTGAGAGAAATCAATCTTTAGAAGTAACATCCTCTCATTAGTGTACAGAAAGTAGTAACTCACTCAGACACATACTAGAAGTGCACTGCACGACTAATTGTTTCAAATTTCAGGCATTGGTGACTATCGACTGATACATGATACCAAACCTAAATCCTGTAAACTTAGGCTAACAAGGTTGTTTGTGATTCAGAGTGTATCTTATTATAGATCATGCAGAGATAGAAAATCAGGATTATAAATGCAAGAAAAAACTTTACAGTTTTTATGTTTCACACTCATAATAATGAAATCAATACAGTTTTCTTCCATTAGTAACAGTTCACCTTTGCATTATTGGAATTAATGCAACAGTAACTCATTTGTCATTCTTTTTCACTTCAGAATAATTTGTAAATACATTTTTTAGTTGTTATTGTTGTCTTAAAAAATTTTTGTGTGTGCAAGTCTTGCTTTTCTGAAAGTTAAAAGGTTAAGTTTGAAGATGATGTGTGAAAAATTTGGATTACAGTGTTGTTTTTTGTTGTTGTTCAGATTTTGCATGTTGAGGGGCAGACTTGTACAATGGAGAAAGCTGGAGAGAAGGCTGCTTCCAAGTTTCTTGATGCTTTGGTCAAGTCCGTTCAGAGTCTGTGCCATGGCTATCTGGAGTTTCAGAACGGTATTGAAATTGTGGGTTTCATCAACCTGAGCGTGGACAGGGAAAACTCTGTGGACTGTGTACTAAAAGAAAGAGTGTGTAAGACTGCTGAGAACGCCACATCATTTATCAGCAACAGTTATCATGCAAAACCAGTTCCAGAGGAAGCTTTGAGCGGAACCTCTCAGTCAGGAAACAAAACTGCATCCACAGTGCATTCACCTTCATCCAACAGATTGAGTTCTGAAACTAGAGACTCCGATTTCCCGCATCCTAGTCGTGGTAGTTTGAAACGCAAGACACCTGAAGATCACAGTGCTGAAAGTTGTCGAAAGAAAACTTCCTCCCATCCAGGTAGTCGGCATCATCCTTCATCAGAAAATGTGCATTCATCCAGTTCTCAGTCAGTGGAATCATCTGAAACAGAGCTGGCCCAGTCCACATGTAGAGGTAGCAAGAGCCCCGATGACATGGACCCTGTGAAGCTGACAGGTTCAGGGATTGTGTTAGAGCCGGTGGACGATCAGGGTTGTGCCGGGGAAGAGAGCAGTGACTTTGATGTGACTTTCATCAAAGAAGAGTTTGTTGAGGAAGACGCTTCTGCTTTTGAGCTTGAAAGTTCAGCCGGTCAGCACTTGGCAGGAGATCAGTTCAGGAGAGGTATGGTCCCTGTATGTTACTTTCTTTTGTTTTCCTTTCGTTATTATCTTTTATGTATAGTGTTTTATCTGAAAATTCAAAAGCTTAGTGCACGTATCTTAGCTATAGGAAAATAAACGGGATGTGCTTGGAATGTGTCTCACTAAGTGTCAGAATGCTGAGGGGAAACAAGGATTTAAAAAAAATTTTTTTTAGAAACTGCTCACATACTCTTTTGACATTTGAAAAACAAAGAGGCAGATTGTTACTTGCAAGTTATTCAGAACTGAAATGAATCAGAGCACATTTTCAAAGTAATATATTATAACGTAAGAGTTGGATTTGAAACTTGTACCTCAAAATTTACAGCCCTGATATGGCCCTTTGCGGTCGGCTGGGCTATAAGCAACATTATCTTACCTCAAAATTTACTGGCTCAATCATGATATGAGCTGGATTTCAGTTTGTGGGCTCTGTGTGCAGCCAGTGGTAAATAAATTTTCTCATTTTTCTGGTAAGTGATCATGGAGAAGTCATGATTAACTTGATTATACCAGTCCAGAGCAGTTAGAGAGAGAAAGAGAACATAAAAGAGCATATGCTGCTTTGGTAACAACTCTAGTTTTTTTTCTTTGATCGTAGTCTGCAATAGGCTATTAGAGTTGGTGCCCTTCAATGGGAAGTCATTTTCACACATCAGAAGTTAGCACTCTACTTTAGCAGTAGACTGCGTATATGCTGACTTTAAATCATTTTAGTGTTGTTTGAAAGCCCCAAAAAGCAAGTAACTGGATGCAGCTGGGTCACTCATAAACATTGATTGCTGTTTTCAACGTGATGAAACATCTTTAGGTTAAGGTGATGATTCTGTTGAAAATGTTTCATTCATTTTTAAGAGCAATCTCTCCAGCTTTTGATGACTGATGCTCAGATTAATCCTGTGTGTTTGTTATTTTTGTTTTAAAGCTGAAAGACAGGATCAAACACACTTGATACCTTTGATTGTATGTAAAGAGCTTTGCAGGTGGTCTCTGTTGATCATGTTTCTGATCACAGCCCTTTCCTCTGGATATGCTGCACAAAGTGAATGAAGGTAGAAGATGGACGATGGAAAAAAGGATGTATATATTTCAAGGGGAAAAAAAAACACCATGCCTAGCATGAACGCCTAACTGAGCTTCTCCTTTTTCTTTTTTTTTCTTTTTTTTCTAACCCACTTCCTATTTCATTTATTTCCTTTTACCCCTTTCTTTTTACTTTGCCTCAACAGTGCCCAGATGAAAAGGTCTATCAGAATTACCAACAAAGATAACCTACATTGATCTTTACTTGTAAACCGGATGGTATTCACTTACTCATCTGACAAGTTCAGCTGTCAGCAATTAGGACTGTTTTGACTTAAAAACAATAAAAGACAGTTATGTGATGCTGTCCACTCAAGTCGTTTTCAACTTTTGCCTTGGTTTTCAAGCTGTTTCAAGGAAATGTTTGACTTGTGTAAAAAATGTGTCCAAGCAACTTATTTTGGTTTGTGTGTGTGTATGTGTATGTGTGTGTGTGTGTGTGTGTGTGTGTGTGTGTGTGTGTGTGTGTGTGTGTGTATGCGTGTGTGTGTGTGTGTGTGTTTGTGTTCCTGTGCATAAAGTAACTGTGTCATGTGTGTGTGTGTGCATGTCTGTCTGTGTATAAACTTTAGTGTTAACATTTTCTCTCTCAAACAAGTGTAAGAATTACCAGCCATGTCTGATGATACCTTTGGAACCATATCTTGCACAATCATGACACTTCAGCTAAAAGTCATGAGTTGCTGATAAACATTTTCGGCAATATTTCTGATTATTTTTTTTTTATTTTTTTCAAAACAAGAGACTTATTAGTTATTAGTATAATACGCACACACCCATGATATATGGTGAGACTTTTTCCTTTCACAAAAATTGTGGATATTGATGACATAAACTATGATAAAGCAAAGTTTTCTGTCTTCATGAAGAGTATTGGGGAGGTGGGGGGGGGGGGGGGGGGGGGAGGAAAAAAAAATGTATGGATATGGTAACCTGATCAATCCTATTGTTCTGTTGTCTGCTGATCCTAAACTTTTTTCTTGCCAATTAAAAAAAAAAAGAAGAAAAAAAGGAAAGTAAATTACTGCCATCTGTTCTTCAGTTTGAGCCATTGAAATGTGAAAGGAGAAGTATACTTTGTGCAAAAACTTTGATAACTTAGTTTGAACTTAAACTGAACCTACATAAAATGGTGTTTTTAGCCATGAGACTAGATGTATTTGCAGAACTATCATTTTTCCATGAATTCACACACACAGAAATAAAAAACTGAAAACTATGAGAAACAAACAAAGGTCTAAGAGAAACAATACAAAGCAGAAGTAAATGAATTGGTGGTCTGCGGAGGACTGGTCGTGTTTTGGTTAGTTTAGTAGAAGAAACCAGTATCAAAGGACCTTGTGTAAACTTTTTGTGAGAAAGGGTAGTGTCCAGCCAGGTAGAAGCCGTGGACACTGTCATATTTGGATGTTGTGTATTGACAAGACACTGCAAAAGGGAAAGAGATAACTTAAAGAAAAAAAGAAGCTATACAAGCAAGTGGTCCTGGTCATTCATTGTTGGATCAAAAGATGAACAATAGACCACTTGATGCTCAGATTTACATCAGACTTATTGCACCATTTCGAATACAAGTTTCAATTCTTTTTTCTTGGATTGGGTGGGGAAAGAGGAGAGGGTGGAAGAGATGTGGGACATACCCCCTTTTCCATCCCTCAGTCCCCAATGGAATTTCAGGGAATTTTGCTTTTCATCAGTGGGAGCATTGGCTTGACTAAAGATAAATATGCAGACATAAACTAAACTAATAAAACTGAACACTGTGAATCAGGGACTGTTGGCTGCCATGTGTGTTTGCCATCATGAAAGGTCAGAAATAAAAACACGGGGGTGGGGGTGGGAGGGGGGGGGATGTCCCTCCTAATATAACTAGATCTATGTTGTTATACTACACTGAATCTTGAAACCTCCATTCAGTACAGAATGGTTGTACACACACACACACACACACACACACACACACACACACACACACACACACACACACACACAATTACAGTGGAATATGATCATCAGAAAAACCTATCTTGGAATTTTTGAAACTTTGTTCTTGATTTTTAGATTCTATTCTCCATGATCCTGTATATCACTTTAATTTTTTTTTCCAGCCATTTACAGCAGACACAAATCAGTCTACCTGAAGTGTAATATTCCTGAGGAACATTTAATGCCAGTTTCAATTCTGCACACCATCTTATAACATCTTGCACACATATAAAATCCGATCACTTACTTTTAGAAGAGGAAGCCAGTCTGGCCATTGGTATGGATATTACATATGGCATGCACTCTGTGGAAATCAGAACTTTAGAATGAAGGAAGAAAACTGACTGACTGATATAGAGTGAATGACCTTAGGAACGACTGAATGAAGTGTCAGCACGCAGCTTTTCATTGAGCTCTATCCAGGCAGGCAGCCTAGTATTATGAAAATGTGAGCATGGATTATAAAGCATCTGGTGTGGTCATCTAAAAGAGGACAGGTGCTATATAAGTACTCTTAACAATGATAATAATAATTTCAGATCAGATTGTCACAGCTGACAATCTATAAATTAAAACAAAAACAAGACTGGCAAATGATTTGAAGAAAACTTTGACATTTTGAAGAGAGTTTAATTTAAAAAGAAAAACATAAAAAGAAAAAAGCAATGAAAAACTGTTTTTGAGTAGACTCCACAGAATCTGTATTTTCCCCCTTAGTGATAATAAGTTATGACATACATGTGCAATGATGGTCATAGACCTTCCTGGGAAAGCATGGCTAGGGTATATATATATGGGTCTCGAGTCAGACTGAACAGTCCAGTGCGAGCACAGAAGTACAGGTCTCTTTCATGTGGGGCTCTTAAGGGAATCTGAAACACTGGTGGTTTTTTTGTCTCTCTTTCTATAGTGCACATCACATAGTAGAAATACTGTAATTTAAGTGTAAACTGAAAATTTACCATCCCAAGTTTGATCAATACATCAACAATTTTGTTATTTGTGGTAGTGTGCACAGTACTAGATGATTTTTCTTCTTCATGTTAGGCTTTTTTTTTTTAATGGAGAGTCACATGTAGTGTGTTACTAGTTTGCTATTCTAAGCATAAATTGTTGGTTTGTGAACTTGTTTTTATTGTCCATGTTTGGAGCATACTTGTTTGTTTGTTTGTTTGTTTCATCTTGTTGAAAGCTCTAGAGTTGCCTGTCCTTGTGTGATTTTAACCAGCTAGCACAATAATGAAAGTAGTGATGATAATGATACTTAAAGCTGACGATAATAACAATGAATGATGTTGATGATGATGGTGATGATGATAATCATGAAATTCGTTGCTTTGTTAGGTCAGAATTCAAGCGTCTCATTCCTGCCTGTTCCGACTGTTTCATCTGTGGATCCAGTCAGCGGCTTCAAGGTGGAACCAGTGGACCATCAGGACGCTCAGGGCTCCTCTTTACTTCAGCCACATCCAGGGTCCTCCACCATGAGAGGTAAGAGCTCAGGGCCTGGTGTGTTTCCACCTTAGTGACACGCTAGAAGAAAAGGACACAGTCCAATCTCATTTTGGGGAGAGTGGCAAAATCTGTTGATGATATAACAATTACAAACTTGCTTTCATGTCATGTCAACTGGAGCTGCAGAAGCAGGACCAGGATTAGAATAACCACAATAGTTTTTGCCACAGCTGACCTAAAAAAAAAAACTGGCTTCACAAGTGTGTGTGTGTGTGTGTGTGTGTGTGTGTGTGTGTGTGTGTGTGTGTGTGTGTGTGTGTGTGTACTGCTTTCAAATATTAACCCGTTCACTGCCTTAAAATGTTACAAACAAAGGCTTTCCCAGTGCCAGGGAAATCTAATGATTTGGGGATAATAATTAACAAAAAATTCTAGCTCAGAAACTACAAAAAATATAAAAATGAAATATATATGATTTTTGAAGGAAATTGAATGAAGATTTTGAATCTGGGCTTCTTTTGTTTTAATTTGGATAATAAAAAAATATTTAGGCATTTAGATTTGGATAGATTTTTTTACACGATCAAAACATATGTATTTACCACTACAGCTTCACATCCAAAAAAGAACACAAAGCAGAAAGGTTGAAAATAAAGTTTGTATTGTCACACTACACCTGTAAATGAAAGTAAAACAGTTTAGAAGTCTATCAAGACGCTCACACTCTATGCAGACAGGTCAGTCCACGACCACGCCCCCCTCCCCCCACCACGCCCCCTTGCTGGACTTCAACCCTCTCTTTCACCCCTCCTCTTCCCCTACCTTTCCCTCTGCCCCGTCTCACTCCGCAAGCAGGCCGCGCTCCCCTCTCGCGCTGACTATCACATCACTGGCCACTGGCACGCAGTACAGAGTACACACTAGGCTAGCTCGTTCGACGCTGGCAAGCCGTCAGCTGAACACACACTGAGGTCACACAGCCCGACTCAATAACTGATGAATATGGTTGGCAATTCCATCACTATCATCATCTCACCTTCATGCTCAAGTAAGTCATTGAATAAAAGATTATTGTCTTTGTCAAAAATGATTAGCAGAGCCTGCTCAGCTGTGTAAATACGTTGATTTGGTCGCTACGCTTGTCGAAGGTTGCGCTGCCATCTTTGCAAGCAAGACGAAGTGCTGGCTGGTCATCCAGTCAGTGATGAGAATAAATGGGCTTTCCCCTCACGTGTGGTCATTTGCATATCATTTTAATACTACAGACATATAAGGCTTACTACACACGCTCTATTTAAGCCCGTTAATAGAAATAGTAACGAATGAAAATTCAAGAAAAATGCATGACGTCAGTGGACGGCCCATAGGCACTGGGAAAGCATTTTTACTTCGGCGTCAGCTGACGGCTTAAAGGTACTCTTCGGGTTAATCCTTTCAAAATGAACTGGCAGTTTATTGAAAATGAAAACCTGGGTAATGAATGTATTCAAAACTCTTTTGTTGTTGTCTATTATTGTCTCCTCTCTTTCTTAAATTAGAACAGAACAACGGTCAGAAAAGATCAAGCTGTTCTGTTGTGGCATATGTTGCCTACATTAAAGTGCTTGCTTGTGGATTGAAACAGAACAAAGTCGGACTATACAAGGAGAGAATTAAGTAACCATTTGAAATCAGTTTGAAATTTCCAATTTCTAAAGAAAAGAAAAAAGAAACGGAAAGAGTGACCAGCAGCCTTTGATTTAAAAAGAATATATTTGCAGTCAACATAGGGCTTACAGCAAAAGTTGACGTAGAGGTTTTGTTCTATTCCCAGCTTCTGACAACCATGTCTTGTAAAGCTGATTTCTCCTCTTTATCTAAACATGAAGAGCTAAGAATTGCCTCAAGTCGAGGGATTAAGATGGTAGGCAATCCACAAAGAAAATAAAAATTGGTCCAGTGTACAAAGTGCCTGAGGAAAAGTAGTATGTGCATAGAATATGAATCTAGAAATGTATGAAAGATGTACCTAGTGTGGCAAAAACTAAATAAACAAATAAGCAAAAACAAACAAACAAAAAAATGTGCAGTCTCTCTCCATAGTTTGTTTTATCTCATTTGACATATCCATGCATAGTCTTGTGCTCAAGTCAAATGTACATGTATATTCACATACATGCATGCTTTTGCAGGTGCATGCACACACACGTGCGTGTACACACAGAGAATCACACACACACATACACACACACACACACACACACACACACACACACACACACACACACACACACACACACGTTCTTGGAAATAAAAAAAAATTTGCTTTAGAACAGATGGTACAGAATTAGCTTTAATAATGGATGTACAATTGAGATCTCACACAGGGAAGGGTCGTATATCACATACTTGAATTGAAAACTGTTTCAAAAAAGGTAGATGACATGTGAATATGGAAGACAAAAATATAAATGAAAATAGAAAAATGATTAAAGGGTTATTTGTAAAAGATTAAAGAGGTGCTAAAGATTTATTTTCCCCCAAACCTTTCTTATTATGGTTGATTAATAAACTGATAATACCAAAGAACTGAAAGATCTGTTTAGACCATTTCATGTGAAGAAAAAAAGAATCTGTTAAAAAAAGAAAAAGAGAAATAATGTATCTTTTAAAAGAAAACAAAAAGAAAGCATCAAGGTTATGACTGATTTTAAATGGCCGAGGGTTCTTAATAAACTCATCAAAGTTGCAGGATGTTACAGGAGAAAGGAAGTGGGTCATTGTTTCATAGCCTTGTACGGTAATTTTCAGTGTTGCGAGGTATGGGTTCAAATAGCCAGCGTGCTAATTCCTTATCTTGAGCATTATTAGAAACAGTTGTGTTGTCAACACTCTTTGTACGTACAAGTGAAAATGACTGTTGTTTGAGTATGACATGTCCTTCTTACACCCTCTTCCCTATCCTCGTTCTGCTCCTCCCCCCATCTTCTCATACACCTCTCCTCTTTCGCCAAGTTTGAATTAGTGATGTAAAAGTCCCCAGGAACTCTACTAAAGGAAGAGAGGAGGAACAATGGTAGTGGTGATATGAAACCAGTTGATTTTATATGAAAGGAGATCTTTTAAAACAATATATTTCTCGGTACAAACAGTTCTACTGCACAGACACAAACTGTTAAAACCACTCAAGGTGAACATACCCATTGAACAGGAAGGAGCACTACAGTTTGGAGCCAAAAGATGCAGGGTCTTGTTGAGATTGAATGTGATGCTGCAAGACTTCAGCTGGACAAGAGAGCTGTAAAAATGAGCTACTGAAGTGGAAATCAGAACACTCATAAGGACGATACCAGGACTTCATGAAGAACATTCAAGATGGATTGTCACTGCTGACTGTGAACGTCTTTGAAATGATTGGTATGGGAATGAGGATAGATCAAAATCTGCGTTCCATCTACAGTGACAGTGTATCACCAGTCACTTCTGTAGTTCTTCAATCAGGAATGATTCGCCATCGTCACTCTATTGTCATCTGACTGATGTGAACTGATACACTCTTCTGACTTGTTTCCTGAGACACGCCATCTTCAAACAGATTGCAAGTTTTAGCAACAATGAAGTGTACAGTATATTCCAACATCTCTTTGATCGGTTTTTGCTGATGGATGTTTAGAAAGGAGAAGCATGGATTAGGAAAGTGGAGGGGTGGGGGAGGGAGGGCACACACTGAATGGTGTTTGGTTTGTACCAGGGAAGAATGTGTGTAAGGAATCTAAACATGGAAAGTCTGTATCATGAGGTTGCTTTGTTTGTGAGCTTCATGAAGATTCTGGATTCAGATTAACATTTTATTTGGTTTTAATTGTGTGAAATGTTTTTTTTTTTAATTTTTAATTTTATTTTAAAGCAGTTCAGTCTATTGTACCATTTTCATAGATTCAAAGAAAAGAAAAACGAAAAAAGAATTACCATGCCATGATTATTTTGCATCCATTTTATATGATTTTCATGATAATTCTTTTAAAGGATGAATTTGAGATTCCTTTATCTGAGGTATCACAGTTATTATGGAGATGGGTATTTATGGAGATGGGTATTTTATTTCAATACTCTGTGGGTTGATGTGTTCTCAACATGTACACATGTTAAGTCATTGCCTTTTGATCATATAATTGATCTTTTAAAAATAGTGCTTTGTGTTATAAACATTTATGTAGAATAAGTGGAACTATATATATCTTTTTAGTTGCTATGGATACTTGTGCAAAATGACATTTGGTCATTTGCCTGAATTTTTTGTTGTTGTCACATTGTTTTCCAGCTTTTAGTGTGTGTGTGTGTGTGTGTGTGTGTGTGTGTGTGTGTGTGTGTGTGTGTGTGTGTGTGTGTGTGTTTTAATCAGTTTTCTTTATCCGTTATAACTTTATTTTTAATTGTATAATAACTGCCCTTGTCAGTCATATTGAGGAACATGTATGTCATTTTTATAGTGGTCTCATCTGCAGTTATCTTTTTTTTTTTCTCCTAGCTTTTAGTATGAACTTGAGGAAGACAGTGAAAACTGAAAAACTGAAATACACTTGCTTCAGTCTGGTCACTCATGAAAAAATACTGACAAAAGCAATTCACATCAAGGCCTGCTTTTTGCTAAGGGACATTAAAGCCTGAACATTATGTTGTGATGACTTTGATGACTACAGGCTTGTTCCATTCATGACCAAAAATCACTGCAATTTGTACTTTGAAGAGTGGTTAAAAAAAAAAAAAAAGTGATGTTAGATATCTATTCAAGTTATGTATAACACTGGTATAGAATTTTTATTTACCCTGTCCGTTTTCCTCCCCCCCCCCCGCCCATCTTTCCTTCTTTTCCAACTTTATTATAACCCCATCCAAACCGCAGTCCACCCCCACCCTTATCATCTGTAATCAGCCTTAAAATTCTCTTCCCTTGATATATTTGTACACATTCTCACAAAGCATACATGTATGCTTACAGGCAAATATGTACACAAGACATTGCAGTGTTTTTCTCGGCGTTTCATAGAACTGAGCAATGAAAAACGGGAGGGTGTTAGAAGTTCCTTTCATGAATTAGGTGGACGATGAGTTGGGACCTTGTATACTTCCTCCAGTTCTTCTTCCTCCAGTGTCTGTTATCATAGAAGGTTATCCAAAAGTTGAAGGTCAACTGAAATTATTACCCATATTTTTCTGAAGGTCCAACTCTATAATCTGCTGGTTCGCACAGAGGGGGTCCAAAGGAAGTCTTGTGTGGTGGGGAGGGTGTAGAACTCGAAGGAATAGGTTTTAGTATACATCACTCTCTTGAAATAGCTTTCATACAGATATCTATTCAAAATCTTCAGCCCTGATATGGCCCTTTGCGGTCGGCTGGGCTATAAGCAACATTATCTTATTCAAAATCTTAGGTAGAAACACCATGCTTGAATTGTATTAGTATTATTATTTCCCAGGGAAATAAACAGGCAAAGTAGGCTGAACAAACCGAGACAAAAAACAACTCATGAGTTGTAAGTATAAGAACTAGACAAAGGATCTGATAGTGACACCCTGGACAGAAAAAAACACTCTCTGTCCTGGAGCGAGCAATCGACTCAAGTGCAGGTTCCAGATTATAGCGAATGTCTACTTGCCAGCTATATTCTGCATCAGTGATGTCATGGTGCCAGACCTCAGCTTGGAGAAAAGTGGAGGTGGGCTGTCTGTCAGAATAGTGTCAAGCCTCTCTATGGGCATCTTACTCCGCACTTCTTTCAGCAGAATGGGACATGGAATGATCACCTTTATCTGTCTTTATTTGTCAGTTAGCTGACAGAAATTATAGAGTGCATTTGCAGCATTTCAAAGAAGTAGGTTCAGTCACAAAACAACCAAACCTTCTGAACCAAGTGTAACAGTTGATAGCCATGTATGTTTTAGCAGGCATGCAATGCTATTTTTTTGGGTCACGCTTTAATTAGTGAGAGACCGTTGCCAGGCTTTTCTTGCCCATGCCACATTTTATATTAGAGCCAGCCTTTCCAGTTAGCTAATGCCACGTTTGGGCCTGAAGAGGATTTTTTTTTTACAAATTTGATAATGAAAGAATAAAATAAATGTTTATTGTAGAATTATTTCCAGATTTTTTTTGGGACAGTTTATGGTCAGTACAGTAGATGCAGAAATAACTTGATTTCAGTGTCAGCACTTTTGTGAAAAGGACAGTTCAGTTGATTTTATGTTTCGGTGTCATGTTAATTTTAAAGATTGATGTGTTCATTTTTTTTTCCCTTTCCAAATAAATTAAGGGTGAAATTTATGGTTTGTTTGATTTGATAAAGAGAAGTAATTTTTCATTATTTTTGTGTTGAATGTATGAAACCTGCCTCATTATGTTGATATGAATGTGCATATGTAAGTGTGTATTTGTGAGCTTGCTACTATTTTGTGTATGATGCACACATAATTGAATTACCAGTAGATCAGCTGACCTCTCGTTTTAAAGCAAATTCACATGCTGTCTTTCCCAATATTGTAATCGCAACATTTTGTTGATTTAGCAGTGACATATTGTTCAGAAAGATAGGTTGTTTTTTTCAGTTCAGCCTGGTTCCATTCTTAAAGAATGGGCATGGACATTATTGATAAGTGCATTCTATGAAATCATAGAGACTGATATTATATACATGTACATACTGCCATAGAACAAGTAGAGCCAACGTTCAAAATGTAGGTGCCAGCATGTGGAACAATGAGCATGTGTAGTAATTTTGGAAAGATGAATTTTATTAGTTTCAAATCTTTGCATTTCCTAGCATTTCAGTGTGATTTCCAAATATGTCATTTTTTTTCATCAAATTATTGTAAAAATTCATGAGTTCTGTTCTTAATTTCCATTCTTTTTGCAGGCTGTATGTTGCCAGAACTTTCTGAAATATTGTCATCTGCAGTCAGCACAAGCTTCCCCCCCCCCCCCCCCCCCCCCCCCCTTAAAATTGATGAAGTGGATTAAAATGTTAAAGATGTTTTGTAGAATTTACATTTTGTAGAATTTACCTTGATGTCCCCTTTGTCATAATCCCAATGTACACTTTTTGAAATCTCTGTACGAAAAACTGAATTGTAAATGTACTACTAGCCAAGGGGGGAATCCCCAGTCTTTACCATTGTAACCTGATAAGGACAATACCAGCACCCAGCGCAGACCTTTCATAGTTCACCTTGGCCTGTCTTTCAGGTGTCCATCCTGTGGCAACAGGCCTTCAAGGACGTCATTCCTCTGCCATACCCTATCACATAATTGACCCTGATTCAGCACTTTACCACTCTCCCTGCCATAAATTGGCAGCGTCCAATAACTCTGCTCAGAGAGGATGTGGTCGTCGCGGCATGTTGCAGTGCTCTGTGTGCAGTGTCACATTTTCTTCTCACTTTGCACTGTCCAGACATCAGCAGACGGTGCATTTCAAAAGGACTCCATACCAGTGCAGACAGTGTGGCAAGAGGTTCACCAGGAGGGAGACTCTGGAAGATCATGTGAACGTCAAGCATTTGATGATTGCTAAACCTCACCAGTGTCCAACATGTTGCCTACAGTTTTCACAAAGGACCACCCTTCGCAAACATATCCGTGACAATATCTGTCATTTTGTGAGGACGTCGTCAAATATGGCCAACAGTTCTCTGAACAGTACAATCTGATCCTTTCACACAAAGAAAAGCTCTGGCAGTTGCAGACTCAACTCTTGTTCAGTTCAGCTTTTTTATGTATTGGAAGAGTTATTTGGCAGCACACTTTTATTTTGTGATTGTTGTTGCCACTACTTTGTTCCAGT
Organism: Conus ventricosus; assembly: GCA_018398815.1. Classification (NCBI taxonomy): domain Eukaryota; kingdom Metazoa; phylum Mollusca; class Gastropoda; order Neogastropoda; family Conidae; genus Conus; species Conus ventricosus. The sequence continues at coordinate 37,674,175 of CM031599.1, read as the reverse complement.
GTTCTGTTGTCTGACTAGAAAGTCCTCAGATTCAAACTTCATGGATATTTTTATTTCTCTTAGACATTGTGTATTTTGTGCTAATTTCTGCCACAGTGAGGCATCAGGTGTTTCAGTTGCCCCCTCCCAAACACTACTTGACAGATATCCTGTGTGATTCCAGAATTGCCCAGAAGCTGCCTACAAGCATCCATGTCACAAGTACACCCTGACTCTGAAGCACGGATTAGACAGCACATGTCATCCTTTCACCACCAATCTGTTTCCTTTCATCACAAGGCCTCCATAGATTCAATCCCCATCCACTGCCCAGTTTGTTCTTTAAACTTTAATTCACAGTGGGAGCGGAACCAGCACAAGTGTGGCTCTCTGATGATGAAGAATGGACAGCACATCTGTAACATATGTGGGAAAGGAATCACCCGCAGGGAGGATTTTGAGGATCACTTGAACAAGCACAGAAATATCAAAGCTCATGCTTGCCCTTACTGCTCACAGCCGTTCACTTACAAGAACAACCTTCGACAGCATATCCGGTCCGGTGTGTGTCAGAAGTATGGGAGCCTTGTCTTCAGGAACAAGTGAACAGTGTTAGAACTCTGTGAATGAAGGCTGAGGACTGTCAAGGAGATTACCAAATCAGAATTTTTGGGTTCAATCTTCAGTTTTCAAACTTTTCTTTCAGTGTTTATGTTCATTTTCATCAGGAGTGTTGTTATACAATCTTGAATTTTTGAATTTGGAAAAGAAAGAAAATAGCAGAAAAGAAGAGGATCAGGACATAACATTTTTTCGTAGGTCTGGATGATGTTCTACAATGATACATAATATAATATACCAAGGTTTGTGTTCAGAAGATAAGAGATTTATGAACTGGTCAAATAATACTGATGCAATAACTTTGTCAGTGTCGGGTAATTAATTGCTGGAGGAAAAGATTGTGTGTACATGACACTGGTATAAATTGTGTATCTCATTTCTATAAATTTAGAACAAAGTGGGTAACAGGAGGTTCATAAGATTAGGTTCAACAGTTCCTGAAGGTCATAGAAAATAGCTGAGATTTGAGGTCCCGAATCCTAAGGGCTTGAAATCTGAGATTTGAAATCAACTATTTGAAGATTTACAAGTCCCCTAGATTTAGATTTTTGCTAAGGGATGCTTGAGAAGATTTTGATCTTTGTTGCCATTAGTTTCACTGTCGCAAAACACACACACACACACACACACACACACACACACACACACACACACACACACTCACACACACACACACACACACACACACACACACACACACACACACACACACACACTACACACACACACACACACACACACACACACACACACACACACACACACACACACACACACACACTGAAGAGACAGGAAAATCGACAGCAAGCAGTAACAGAGATATAAAGGAGGATTACAATCTAAAAAAGAAATGCCATTCATTTTTATGTGAACAATTAAGCTAATCCGTTGTGTGTGTGTGTCCTTCATTTAATGTCTATCCACTACTCGTGATATTAGACAAAAAAAAGTTGTTTTTATGATTATATTGTTAGTATTTCTGGCGTTGTGTTACGAGCATTGTATTATAGTCGTCAAAAACCGATTTGAGGTGTTGAAGAAGTCCTTGATTTTTGTGTGATAGAACCATTTGAGTTTTTGTCAAAGTATGTTTTTTTTGTTTTTTTTTGTTGTTGTTTTTTGGACACAGCTGGAAAGGCAGCTGGATATGTAAATTAATAGCCAATGGGGAGTGCTACCCTTTTTTTGGATGGATAAAATCTTTTTAGGAAAACAGATAATTTGTGCATATGCATGTGCAGGGTTAGTAGCTGCACACATGTTACTGGTACAATTCTGATTCCTAAACATGACATCATTTTAGTCTAATTTGATGTAAACTAAAAAAGGAAATTGACTTGCAGCATGTTATTTGCACTAGTCCTCTTTCTAAATTTGAATGAAGCAGTCAGTCCATTTCACAAGACAATTAAATCATTGTTGTCGTTTTTTCTTATATACCTTAAATTTCAACAGAAGTTGTACAGTTTTGGTATAACAGTGAATAAATTTGTTTTTTGTTTGTTTGTATAGAGTGAAAATAGACCTTTTTTGAAAGCAAGGAGCAATGATGTGTTTGTAAAGCTTTGCATTTTATTTTCCAATTGCGCTATGAATGCAGCCAAGTTATTTGACAAAGGAAATCAATATTAAAGCTTTAAAAAAAGTTTAGTTAAGAATGTCATAGTGAAAAGATACATATGCTGCTTGGAGAGGTATATGTGGCAGACATCTCTTACAAACCTTTTTTTCCCTTTTCATAAAATAATTTATGGTGTTGACACGATATTCCACATACTATAGTTTTGATGTGGCTTTACCATCATATGTTGTGATGTTAGAAAAAATTGAGGAGCAGCTGTCACTTTTGTAAATAATGTGTGATAGTACTGAAAAAAAAAAAGAAGTAATATTTGTTCAGCTGTGAAGTGTAAAGCGTGACAAAACTACAGCATTTTAATCATAGAGAAACAGATTGTTTCAGAAATGTTTCATTAGATAATGCACAAACGGTTTTAATCTGATTTTCCTCCTTTTAAACAATATTTATATTAACAAGTACACATTCATTTTCAGCATGCGGCATGTCAGCTGAAGGTGCTAATAGCGCTTGAATGCTAACATTTTAAGAATGGTTCTTAGTAAGTCTGCCAAAAACAAGGACAAACAAGTTACAAGACAAACATGATGTGTTTTGGCCACTTAGGTCTTTTCAGGCAAGACAAACAACATTCAGGACAATGAAAGTGAAGAACGAGCAATGACTAATCTTCTCATGTTTGGCACAAGATGGGCGTTTGAATGAAACGGAGCATTCATGCAGATGCTAAAGTCTGGTGGATACTCCTCCTTTTGACTCTTAAATAGAACAGTACAGAACAAAGTCAGAAATGGAATAGTTTGTGAATTCATGTGGTTGTGTTCATTTTACATGATAGGAAGGGTCCACTACCTGTTGGAACCTTAGTGACCTATTGGACCTTGCTGAGAACACTTTTAGTTGATGCAGTCTGTGGGAATTATCAGATTCCACATAAAGCCATGCCTACCAGACAAAAATGGGACTGAGACAGCAGACACCTTTCGCATTTCTAATTTAGATGAGGGTTTTTTTCTTTTCTTTTGTTTGTTTGGTTTTTTTTCTCTGCTAATTTAGGCTGTGCTACACTAGTGTATGCATTTCACTGCAGTTGTAGATTTCATCACAGAATAAGTCGTGTTAACTTCAAGGTCACAGGGGATTTCTCTGGTTGAAATCAAGATTCCAGCTGTTCTGCCAGGGGTAAAAGCTAAGCTGTATTACAATGCTACATTTCTTTTTTTTTTTTTCATTTCCCACATGCTTACCTTTTCAGGGGGAATGAACTGGGGTTTTTTTGTTGTTTTTTTTCATGCAGCCAACCAGGCCAGCCTGTAGAAAAAAATTGTAGCCAAAACTCTTCTTGTGGCCAAAGTTTGATTTATGCACTCACATACACACAGACGATTTTGAGAATGTCTGCATGCTTTTTAAAATGGAAAATTTGTCAGAATTTCTGAAAAGGGAAAAGGCAAACGCTTTGCACTCAGTATGCAACCCACGCAGTGCTCTCTCCCGAGGTGTGGCAGAGGGTCTGAGTGGGAGCAGGAGAGATGGGGGAAGGGGGTGTGGTGTGGGTGGATGGCAGGGTTGGGGTAGACAGCAGGGACTGTGTAGTGCTGGGGAGGAAAAGAAACAACATTGACTTTCAGGCTAACTCATAGAAAATGTTGCTTGCCCTGCCAACTTCTTTTTTTTTTAATCACATTTGACCTCTGCGCTAGCACTTTCGTCATCTCTACCTTTTTGTTGACCTGTCAAAATGACTTTTCCTACAGAATTTACCATAGACGACTCCCATGTTGCCATAGTCTTCTTCACATGCTCAGACATCCTTAATGTCCCAGAACAGACATATTTGTTACTGAAAAATGTGAAAATGGATGACCAGTCTGAATGAAAGTAAAACAAAAAACTATTTAAAAAAAAAAGCAAATGGACATCTAAATTTCACAAGTGAACAAACCTGCAGCAGATGGGAAGTTGTACCTCTAATACTGTGTGCTTGCCCTTAGGTCCATTACTGGCTATCATAGAGACTGATTTGAGCCGAAGTTAAGATAAAGCACTGAAAAAATAACTAGCTGTAAATTCCACAGAAAAATAGAAAAGAAAATAAGAAGACCCCCCCCCCCCCCCCCCCCCTCCTGACCTTCAGGAAATTATAAGATGAAGGGTTGCCATCTTTACAACAAGGAAACTTTGGTGTGTGCACAATCTGCAAGTGTGTGTTCTCTATCAGTCATGGTGGTTGTGATGATAGTTTGAAGAGGGAGATAAAAACCCTATCTTGTGTGAGATACAGCTACAGACATGGGATTGTATTGGATCCTAGGCAAATATGTTGTCCGTTAATCCATCTATCCTGGAGATGTAGATCAGGGTATTCTCTTTTTGTGGCTGCATTCACATGCTTTCAAATATGATAAAAAAAACTTCTCAGAGAAGTAAAAGGAGGGTGAGATGGGAGGGAAGGAAGTAATTTAAAGGAGGAGCAGGTGACAGCGTACAATGGCGACATGCTGTTCCCTGGCAAATCTGTTGGGATAATACAATGCAGCACACTGCATTAATACAAAGTGGAGCAACCAAGTGCAGCGCCATGCATTGTGTTCACATCAGTACATGATCAGGTGTATGCAATAAATCTTGAAATGAAATTTGCTGCTCCTGCTGTATTTACTTTATCATTTATGTGTCTTAAAATGCTTTGATATCAGTGATGGATACATTTGAACAATAGGTACAATAAGTGTCAGACAAAAAGACAATTAAGCACAGACAAGGTTATTACCTTTTTGTTTTTTCACTGATGTTTCATTTGATGTTTGGTCTTGCTGAAAAGAAGGTGATGGTAAATTGTTGGATGATGGTTCTGGTACAATCAGACATTGTGCAGGGATAAGTGTCAATCAGAAAATCTACAGATCATAATCAATACAAGATACAACTGCCATTACATGAACAGTTTTTCTAGAAACACCTGCAGCCGTGACTAAAAGCTCAGTGCACAACCTGCCAAGCAGAGAAAAGTGTTTGCAGTGATTTTGATTAGCTGTTGTATGTGTTGACTTGGATGACCTAGGTGGTGCTACGTTGTGTGTCCAGGGAGAATGCCATGGGCAATGGGGACAGATGTTAGTGGTGATGGCTGCTCTTCTGCTGGAGCTAATGCTTTTCATCCTCCACTTTGCATGGACTGGGAGCCTTCTGCAGCAACATCCAGAGAACTCCCACAGAGAGTAGTGCCAGGTGGCAAACTGTTCTGCTGTGTGTTTTGTCCTGCCACGTTTGTCACCAACAGCGGACTGTGGAAGCACAAGAACATCATTCACTTCAAGAGGAAAGAAACGCATGTCTGCAAGTTCTGCGGAAAAGGCTTTTTGGACAAGACTCACTTTGTTGACCACATGAACATGCACTTGAACATACGGGAGCATCAGTGCTCGCACTGTCCTCAGAGATTCACGCACAGAGCCAGTTTAAAACTTCATATTAGAAGCAAGCATGGTAAAAGATAACATGGTCTGAGAAAGAGCAAGAGGATGAGCTTGAGGTTGATGAGAGCAAGTGTGGAAGCCAGAGAGAGTAGCTGCTATTAGTATGGGAAAATGTTCAAGCACAGTGGGTCAGGACTCCAGTGGAAATCATTTTGCTGCCTGCTCCTCTCTTTAAAGCTGAAGTAGCTTTGGAAGAAAACGTTTTGGTGCATTTGCTTAAACAACATTTTTGCACAGTCAGACTGCATTTTGTTTGTTTTTTTTGTGGTCAGAATAATCGTTGTAATTTTAGTTTGGGTCTGAAGAAGAGAGACTGAAGAGTTACATTGCAGAGCATTGATAGTCTGTGGAACTTCTCGCGTGGGATGTTGACAAATGAGAAGGGTAGCTGTCTTCTCCACTCCGCCTCCGCTAGCTTGTTGCCAGCGTTTCGTGACACATTTTATCAGAGTGTGTCCCTTTCGCACTCTCAGAATACTAGGGAAAGTAACAACCCCCAGATGCCCTGATTCATGTGTCAGGTATGGCTCGTAACTTCGTCTCAGCACATGCTGCCCCAGTTAACTCCCAATGCCATGTGTTTTTTTGTTGTTTTTTTTTTCCCTGTCTTTTCATGACTGGCAGGCTGTAACGTTATACAGCCTGGTTTTATAGACGTCCCACCGGTAGCAGTGTCATTTGAAAACAGTGAAGTCTGGTTTAGGATTGTGCTGGTGTAATTTTGACAGCACCTGCTGTGTTGATTCCTTTTTTTTTCTTTTTTTTTTTTTTTTGGGGTGGGGGGTGGGGGTGATTGTTACAAAATGTTTGACTTTATCACTTATTTTGATAACCTTATTGTCTGTTGTGCAGATTAATTTTGCTTGGGGTGGTTATTACAGAACCTCTGATATTTATAATTAACATTAATTTTGATCACCCTATTGTCTGTCATGTAGAATCCTTTTTCTGGGGCTGATTGTTACAAAGCCTTCGACATTAGAATTGTTGTTGATAACCTGATTGTCTAGGACTTTTTTTTTAGTTTGGGGGAGTTGAATGATGACAGGATCATTTTTAATGATCTTATTTTTAGGTCCATTTTAGTACTTGGGAGTTATACAATAGTGACAAAATGGGGAAAAGTGAAGGAGGGGTTGGGAGCTTAAAGAGAGTTGATATCGTTTTTAATGGCCATCAATCTGTGGAATGTCAGTTAGTGTACTTTGTGGCAGCATTTTCATGGGGTATGGAAATATGAATATACATAAATGTTTGTTCTCAGAAGACAGTGTGCGGATTCCTGAATGGAGAGTTAACATTGGCAATACATTTTCTATGAACAGAAATCAGGGAACATACCAGAAATGCTGAAGAGAGAACATTCATTGACAAATTAAACAGATAGTTCTAAATCTATAGCATAGCAACAGTAATAAGTTAAAACATATTAATTTATCTGGGTATAGAGAACATTCATTGACAAATTAATCAGATAGTTCTAAATCTATAGCATAGCAACAGTAATAAGTTAAAACATATTAATTTATCTCTCTGGGTATTGATTGAATCGTTTGCTTTTATAATGAAAGCAGGAAATTTCCTTGTTGGATGCTGATGTAATATGATCATGGTAATGATGATTTTTTTCAGTAGTATTCATGAAGATAGCAACCATCTATGATGATAATTGATTGTTGAAGAACATGAAAGATAATGACACACATGTATGCATACACGCACATGCAGGCATGCACCATATAACTCACCAGACAGAATGGTACTGTTTGTTTCATGTGTTTTTAAACTTAATACATATTCTGAAAAATATATTAATGTAAGTGGAGAATTTTATATTGAAATGTGAATTGTGAATTTGATGAACATCATGACATGACGTTAGCATGCAGCAAGGTAATAAATCTTGGCATGTTTTGATGTAATATCTTGTTTTGTGTTGCTGCTGTCAACCATATCACCACTGTATACATGTGTGTATGTAAATATGTGGGTGTGAGTGCTTGCGTGCGTGCATTGGTGCTTGCATGTGTGTGCGGTCAATGGGAGTTGAGTGAGGATTAAGCCAATAATGGAAGTTAACACGAAACGGACACACCTCCACCCTGATCAAATTGTGTAAATCTGCATGTGTGTGTGTGTGTGTGTGTGTAAATCTGCATGTGTGTGTGTGTCTAAGTCTGCATCTGTGTGTGTGTGTATGTGTGTGTGTATATACATGTGGGCCCACGATGGTGTTTATAAATTTTGAAGAGGGTGGGGTGGGTTAGATTGACAGAAATTTTGAACATACCGCAACCTTGACAAAAGTGTGCAACAGTGTTTATCATTCAGTCATATCCTGCAAGAAATCTATTCCTTTCTGTCTGCGCTTTTAAACCACATGCCAAGTAATCATGATTGAGAGTCTAAAAGTAGTGCTGCTTTATAAGCAAGACCATACTTTTGCTCTGTCATTACTCAGTCGATTGAATTACAAAAAGCTTGTTGACACCAGAGCATGCCCATGAATGTGGTATTTCATAACTTTCAGTTTGACCAACACATTAGGTTGATACATTGGTCAAGCATCTGCTAAAACAGATTTCTTTCCTCCCCATACATAACATTTTATTTTTCTATTCTTTATTTTCTTTTATTTAGTTGATTAGTTACTTTGATCTGGGCATTGAAAGACTCCATAACAAAATGGAAACTGATGATGAAATCCTATTCAGTTATTAGGAAAATGTTTCACAGTAGATTGTATTGTGTCACTCCCATTCATCAGCGTATCTTTTTTTCTGGTAAAACTGTTTGCCCTTCTCTCTCAAATGTCCTGTAATTTCTTTGCCGAATCTGTGTGTAGAACGCTCAGTGTCTGCTGCATCTTTGTTTAGGTCCATTTGAGGCAGCACCCTGTTTCCTTTGCTGAAATTTTGACATTGTCCCTCTGCATTAACACTGTCATTTCTCTGCCGAGTTTCTTTTGTGTCAAAACCCCAGTATTTGCAGATTCTCCATTTCTTCTCTCTCTACACCCAGTGTCTGCAGATTCTCCATGTCCTTCTCTCTCTCAACACCCAGTGTTCGCAGATTCTCCATGTCCTCTGTGAACATCCAGTGTCTGCAGATTCTCCATGTCCTTCTCTCTCTCAACACCCAATGTTCGCAGATTCTCCATGTCCTCTGTGAACATCCCGTGTCTGCAGATTCTCCATGTCCTTCTCTCTCTCAACACCCAATGTTCGCAGATTCTCCATGTCCTCTGTGAACATCCAGTGTCTGCAGATTCTCCATGTCCTTCTCTCTCTCAACACCCAATGTTCGCAGATTCTCCATGTCCTCTGTGAACATCCAGTGTCTGCAGATTCTTCATGTCCTTCTCTCTCTCAACACCCAATGTTCGCAGATTCTCCATGTCCTCTGTGAACATCCAGTGTCTGCAGATTCTCCATGTCCTTCTCTCTCTCAACACCCAATGTTCGCAGATTCTCCATGTCCTCTGTGAACATCCAGTGTCTGCAGATTCTCCATGTCCTTCTCTCTCTCAACAACCAATGTTCGCAGATTCTCCATGTCCTTCTGTCTCTCAACATCCAGTGTTCGCAGATTGTCCATGTCCTCTCTTAACACCCCGTGTTCGCAGATTCTCCATGTCCTTCTCTCTCTCAACACCCAGTGTTTGCAGATTCTGCACGTTCTTTCTGAACATCCAGTGTCTGCAGATTTTCCATGTCCTTCTGTCTCTCAACACCCCGTGTTCGCAGATTCTCCATGTCCTTCTCTCTCTCAACACCCAGTGTTTGCAGATTCTCCATGTTCTTTCTGAACATCCAGTGTCTGCAGATTCTCCATGTCCTTCTGTCTCTTAACACCCAGTGTTCGCAGATTTTCCATGTCCTTCTCTCTCTCAACACCCAATGTTCGCAGATTCTCCATGTCCTCTCTCAATACCCAGTGTTCGCAGATTCTCCATGTTCTCTCTCAACATCCCGTGTCTGCAGATTCTCCATGTCCTTCCGTCTCTCAACGTTCAGTGTTTGCAGATTCTCCATGTCCTTCTGTCTCTCAACATCCAGTGTTTGCAGATTCTCCATGTCCTTCTGTCTCTCAACATCCAGTGTTTGCAGATTCTCCATGTCCCTCTGTCTCTCAACATCCAGTGTTTGCAGATTCTCCATGTCCTCACTCAACAAGTGTTCCCAGATTCTCCATGTCCTCTCTCAACACCCAGTGTTCCCAGATTTTCCATGTCCTCTCTCAACACCCAGTGTTCCCAGATTTTCCATGTCCTCTCTTAACACCCAGTGTTCCCAGATTTTCCATGTCCTCTCTCAACACCCAGTGTTTGCAGATTCTCCATGTCCTCTCCCAACATCCAGTGTTTGTAGATTTTCCATGTCCTCTCTCAACATCCAGTGTTTGCAGGTTCTCCATGTCCTCTCTCAACATCCAGTGTTTGCAGGTTCTCCATGTCCTCTCTCAACATCCAATGTTTGCAGATTCTCCATGTCCTCTCTCAACATCAAGTGTTTGCAGATTCTCCATGTCCTTCTTACTCTCAACATCCATCTCTGCAGATTGTCCATGTTCTCTTGGAGTCTCTCAGCATCCAGTGTTTGCAGATTGTCCATGTCCTCTTGGAGTCTCTCAACGTCCAGTGTTTGCAGACTGTCCATGTCCTCTTGGAGTCTCAAAACATCCAGTGATTGCAGATTGTCCATGTCCTCTCTCTACACCTAGTGTTTGCAGATTGTCCATGTCCTCTCTCACAACATCCAGTGTTTGCAGATTCCCCATGTCCTTCTCTCTCTCAACATCCAGTGTTTGCAGATTCCCCATGTCCTTCTCTCTCTCAACACCCAGTGTTTGCAGATTCCCCATGTCCTTCTCTCTCTCAACACCCAGTGTTTGCAGATTCCCCATGTCCTTCTCTCACAACATCCAGTGTTTGCAGATTCCCCATGTCCTTCTCTCTCAACACCCAGTGTTTGCAGATTCACTTGGCTGAATCTGTCTGTGCCACTCTCAGTAGTGTTTGCTTTTGAATGCCAATATCCTCTCCTAACTGCATACATTTTTTTTTTTTTAGTGCTAAGTCTCCATCATTGCCTTTCTCTCTCGTCATCCCTTAGCTCTTTTTCTGCTGAATGATTGTTCTTCTCTCTTTCTCGTCATCCCTTAGCTCTTTTTCTGCTGAATGATTGTTCTTCTCTCTTTCTCAACACTTTTTGTACCTTCTCTTCTCTACCCCACCCTCCTTTTCTATATCTCCATAGAATCACTTTTTTTTTTTTTTTTTTTTTTAAATGTATATCGTCTCCTGAAACACCCTCAGCCCTGATGTGGCCCTTTGCGGTCGGCTGGGCTATAAGCAACATTATCTATCTTATCTTATCCTGAAACACCCTACCACTCTCCTACCCACACACACACCCAGCACACCACCCCTACCCTTTTTCTTATTTTCCTCCTCTTCCAGCCTCTCCTTACCCATTATTTTTTCTATCTGAATCTCTTCCTTCGTCATTTTCTCTAAATCACCCACCCCACCTCATCCCCTTGCCTTCTCACCCTTGAGTCCCTGTATCCTGTCTTGCTGAACTCTTTACAAATTCTTTTGTTTCAGTGTGGCATCTTTCCCGTGTATCCGCTAGCAGCCCTCATTTGATTCTTTTTAGATAGTTGGCCTATAGAACACACACACACACACACACACACACACACACACACATTTATATAACAACAAAGAATACTTCAAAGAATGACCCCCCCCCCCCCCCCCCCACACACACACACACACACACACACCCACCGACACAGAGTGACACACACACACACAGACACACACACAGTCACGCACACACACACACACACACACACACACACACACACACACACACACACACATGTACAGATATATACATATATTCTTTGAAGTATACTTTGTCGTTTATTGATGACTTGTCAGCACCCCCTCCCTCTTCCCCTCTTTCCTCTTTTTAAAAATGATAAACATGATGATGGTAGTAATTGACAAGCTCTTTCCTGTGACATTTTCATTGGCGTTCACTGATTGTCGCCGTGAAATTTTGGCCATAGTTTTTGTTTAGAGCTTTCTTTGTCATGAAAGATTTACAGTTGTCAATTAAAAGAAGACTTGTATCTTTTATTTTGTTATTTGCAAAATGCCAGGAGTATGCATTTTAATGCAGCAGCATTGTGTTTTCAGTAATACAAACGAAATATGTTAAGAAAACTTTTTTCCTCTCTTCTCTCTCTCTTTCTCTCTCTGTCTCCATCTCTGTTTCTCTGTCTCTCTCCACTCATCTCTTTCTGTGTTTCTTTCTCTCTCTCTCTTTCTCCTCTGTCTCACTTTGTGTGTCTCTCTCTCCTGTGCCCATGTACTCTTGAATACATTTGAAATACTCTCTCTCTCTCTCTCTCTCTCTCTCTCTCACACACACACACACACACACACACACACACACACACACACACACACACACACACACACACACACACATACACCTGCAATATACATATTCAAACACATGCAGACAACAGTTCAAGTCTGCACATGCATGAAGCTATCTCCCTGGGGATGAGGTGAGCATGAAATACTGATCAAGAAATATCTGTGCCTTCTGAATGACGACAAAAGAAATTCCAACTTTACATTCCAAGGACTGTTGCTCAAGATCTTCAAGGAGAGGAAGGAAAAGCAGTTCCTGGAACATAGCGATTGTCAAGAGAAAGAAGTGTGCTTGCATTGCATTTGAAGGGACAGGAATGCTTCAAGGATTACCTTGACTGTAAGACACTAGAGACTTGAAGAAGGGAAAACAAATTTGACCTGATGACAGTGTTAAGACTGTGGCTCTTGTCAGAGTGCAACGGCTTACTGTGCCCTTGTGTTTTCAGGCGAGGAATGGATCAAGATGAGTCCCCAGCCATCCTGTTATCAGACAGGCCAAACATCGGACGCTAACAGTGAGTCCTTGGAGATGAAGCCAGAGCCTGAGGTCCCCATCTCCGCGGGTGATGCGCCGCCGCAGCACAGCACACCGGTCTCATCGCAGGCCTTGTCAAGCTTGCTGTCGGGCGCCAGCATGAGTTTCGAGACGAGGAATACTATGCGATCCAGGATCTTGCTGTGTGAATACTGTGATGCGTCTTTCACCTCCTCCGCGGGCCTGTACCTGCACAAGTCCAGCGTGCACTTCAAGAGGAAGTTTGTGTGCAACGTCTGCGACAAGAAGTTCACGCGCAAGGAGACGCTGACCAATCACATGTTCTCACACAGCCTGCCCAGCGCCCACAGTCCCAAGTGCCCGTTCTGTCCGGCGTACTTGAAGCCCAGCCTTCTGAAACAGCACATCAGCACCAAACATGCGGACAGGGCAGAGCCGCAGTGACTTTGGGATGTTCGATTTGTGCGTTGCGGGTCTGCGGTTGTCTTGCGTACATGGATGGTAGTCATCCAGTGTGCATACGGAATTCAGAACGACTAATTAGATGTGCCGCCGTCCACACCCCCACTCACCTACCCACATACACATACATGCGTGTGTGCGCGCGCGCGCGCACACACACACACACACACACACACACACACACACACACACACACACACACACACATATATAATCACAAAAAACACAGTCACACACACACACACACACTCTCTCCTTCTCTCACTCTCAATCTTTCTCTCGCTCTCTCTCTCTCTCTCTCACACAGACACACATGTTCGAGAAGACATCTCTATCTCTCTCTCTCACACACACACGTGCCCCTCCCCCCCTCCCCCCCCCCCCCCCCCCCCCCCCCCCCCCCCGCCCCACACACACTACATGGATTACTACATTTTACCATATCTTCTAATCGTATTTCTGATTGTTGAAAAGTATTCAGAGTTTCAGTTTTTATTGTTTTAAGACATCATATGTTTTTGGCTCGTTTTGGGAAATCAACATCTGATCTTAAGCCAATTTCATTTTCAACATTGTTTTCACTTAAAGAACCTTTTAACAAATATTTAGTGATGGGACCAGCTGCCGTGGCGAAGTGGTTAGCGTCGCGGACTCCCGGCTGGGAGGTCATGGGTTCAAATCCCATCAGAAGTGATGTGTGTTTTTCTGCCCCGACCAGCTCCTACCCAGAGTTGAGTTGCTGCAGACTCAGTTGCGAAGACTGGGACCACACAGTCGAGTTTCATCCACTTAATGGATGCGTTTCTGAGAGTGTTGGTCAAATTTCCTGACCAACACTGCAGGTGCCTGTATCTCTCGGGCCTGGTTGACACCGGGATATATTATGAAAGGAAGCGTAGAGTACAGCCCTGTCATGTAGTCTCAGACCGAAATGGAAATCCGTAGCATCATCTTAATCATCCTCATTGTCATCGATCAGCATAAAAAAAAAGTCTCAAATTCTGTGGCCCTTCATGCCCTGCTCTCATGGTGACCTCAATTTCGATGTCCTCTCCACGTCTATGGCCTTGGTTTAGTCCCGTTGGGGTAACCGGTATCGGCGAGTTCATGGGGCTGTCGTTGGATGGACGTGGTGGCGCCCTCCGGAGAGAGAGCTCACTCACGCCAGCTCCGCGACTAAGCAATTATTGTCGTCAGTAGGGGGCTTAGTAGGTGTGTCCTGCGTATGTTAGATCAGAACAGGCGCCACTGAACACCACCAAAGTGACTTGGCAGCAGTGCAGTGTCTCCTCCGGTGGGTTGCCTCTTGACGACTTGACATTGACTGCTCCCTGTGGAATGCCGGTGCCGGGGCTGCGGCGGGGCCGACCGGGCTGTGGCTGTGGACGGGGTGTCGGAGTGAGTGGCATGGGTGCACTGCCTCTGAGGTTGCGCAGAGGTTGATTTCTCAATTATCCAAGTCATCTAAAGTTTCCTTATTCTAAGAGGTAGTAATCTTACATTTCTTTGGGTGCCTTCACACAGTGGAATACATTTCAATGAATCCGTAGATAAACTAGCTAAAAACTGCAGATTATACAAACGAAGCATATAATTTGAAAATCCCATTATCACTGAAAGAAGGGTACAACCTACTGCAGAATGCTTGCTGGAAGCATTTTAGAAAGAAACAAGAAGTTGTTGGCCACTCATCACCTGCTGACCACCAAACGAGTTTTGAAGATGTTTCTATACCTAAGTATGGTCAATTGTCTGACTTGAAGCTTTTAACTTCCCTTTCCTATAGATTTAAACTAAATGCTTTTAAGACCAAATTCACTTCCAACATCACATGCATTTGTGGTGGGAAAATTTCTAATGAACATATACTTTTCCACTGTAGAAAATATGAAAACCTATCTGCCTACTTTTTCGGAAAAGTCCCTGAAGGAGGCTTTAGTAAAACCCCTGTTAATTTGTGACATTGTTTTAGGAAATGTTCAGAGTACCATTTTTAGATTCCTTTAATAATTCTATTTTCATGTTTAAATGTTATTATCCTTTTACGTTAAGCGTTCATCTGATTTTAAAAAAATGTTATTCTAGCTACGCTATAGGTTGCAATCTTTCTTCACGTTGCCATTTTTTCTTCCGATTCCCATTCTAATCCTCTTTATCCTCTTTTTCCTTTTTCCATTTATACTTCTTCATCTTTTTCTATCTCACTGTGTCTCTATCTCTTTATCTCCTTCAGTTGCCTGTCTATCCACCCCCCCCCCCCCCCCCCCTTCCCTCCCTTCTTCGTTTTCTACCTTGTCTATTTATTTATTTTGGTTGTCTAAAATCACTTATGTGTATAGACATTAAATTGAAGAACACACACACACACACACACACACACACACACACACACACACACACACACACACACACACACACTCACATATTTGAGGAAGCCATCACAGAGCCTTCATTTTCAACAAGATTGTGCCCAGGAACACATACATCATCATATGGCAGAAATTTGTATTATAGCAATTTTTAGAGTTGAGGATTTCACGTATATATGAGCAGATTGATGAAGAGCTTCATTAAAGAAGAGGCCAGTAGGCACCTTTGTTGTAATCTTTACTCTGCGCAACAACTAAAAAACAAACAAACAAAAACAAAAAGAGGACCCACTCAATATGCAATATCCAGCCCCCCTCATCCCACCATTACCATCGCTTTTCAATACAGCTTGTATGCTTCCACTGATAGTTAGAAATACGAGAGGGTTGTGGTCTATTTCAGTGAGGGAAAGGCCATTGGTATCTTCACTTTCGTTAAAGTGCGGGTCTTATATATTTGATAAAGATACTCAAAAGCCTATTTCATGCTCATTCTGTACGTGCCTCTCTCAGTGTCACTCCTTTCATCCACTGACAACTTGATGACTTGTATTCTTGCATAATATATTTACAATATGGCAAAGGTGAACAACTGTGGTTTTGATGTTTTCATTTCTTTTTTATTCTTTGTATACAGAAAGAGTGGCATGTATTGCATACATTTTGATGTTATAAGGAAACTAAAATACATACATGTATGTCGCAGAATCGATAAAGGTAGTGCATGAATGACATTTTAGATGCACTTATGATGTTGAAAGTTTATTGTTGCTGATTTTAATCAGTCTCCCCTTCACAGTGTTTGTGTTTCATCTTGTATACAAATATATGATATCTGGTATACTGTTAAAATACATCTAGAAATATTACCACCTCAGCGTAGTTATGTGTATGCTTGTGTATGCAGCAAAATTATATGTATGTAATTGGATATACTTGTGAAGTACTGTTATGTTCTGTTGTATGGATCAGTTAGAGACTGAATTAGTTCCATTGGGGAAAATATAAAGATAAGTGCACAAGTGTTCATGTTAAACAAACAAACAAAAACTATTAAATGACAAACAGGTAGGGTAACTCTTGCTCTGTTGTGTGACCTTATTGAGAGCTAACAAAACCTTGAACTCAAATATACATATTATACATTCGGCTCACTACTAAGGGCAGATAATCAGCAGTCCTATCTGTGATTCCATTCAAGCTGCATGATTCACAGAGGAAAAAACATCCAAATTCACATTTCTTTTATAACTTTTTCCCCCCAGAACTCCAGTAAGACTTCCTCCCATTTTTCTTTCACACCTTCTCTCCCCTTTCCATTCCTTCTCACCGACCCCCCCCCAATCCATCCCTGCACAGGACAAGAAAATTATTTTTTTTTTAAGATATGAAAGGCAGGACTGGTGTGTGACTAAACTGAGGTGTTTTTGTTTTTCTTTAAACTCAGCTTTTTGAATACTGCTCATGTTAAACTGAAGCTTAAGGTCATTGAAGAGGTCTTATCAGTTATGTTACCGTCAGTTCCAACCAAAAGATCACAGGAATCATTTGGCATGATTTTTTAGGAGCCAGTTTTACTCCAGAGCGTGGAGTAATTGAATGATGATAAAATCATTGATAAATTTGTGTCATAAAATCCAAACTACAGGATAAAAAAACTGTGTTGCATACAGAGTATAGAGTAATCAAATGATGATGGAATCATTGATGAAGTTGTGACATATTTATGTGCATAAAATCCAAACTACAGGACAAAAACTGTGTTGTATACAGAGTATAGTGTAATCGAATGATGATGGAATCATTGATGAAGTTTTGTCATGATTATGGCGATAAAATTCAAACAGGACAAAAAAACTATGTTGTATACAGAGCATAGAGTAATTGAATGATGATGGGATCATTGATGAAGTTGTTTCATGATCACGTCCCTCAGTTCCAAACCACAGGACAAAAACTATCAGTTAGACTGTGACTGTGTTGGCAGGACTGTCAAGGAGCCAGGCCGATGCGGATTATGAAGGTCAAGGCCTGAGCACCTGTCCTGTCAACTCGTTACACGTCAATCCAGGACACCTCGCCAACACCGTGCCTCACCCTCATTCAAACTTGGGTGTGAAACGAGAGATTCTGAACCTAGTGAGACAGCCCAGTGTGGCCAGTGTGATGGCCTCTGACAAAGAGATGGCAGCCCAGTCCAAGATTTTGTTGTGCGAATATTGCGATGCTTCGTTCACCTCCAGTGGCGGGCTGTCGCTGCATAAAGCGACCGTGCATCTGCAGAGACGGTTTGTGTGCAATGTTTGTGGGAAGGTGTTGAAGCGAAAGGCCACCTTGATACATCATATGCAGTCCCACAGAATGGGTGCATTGACTTGAGACTCGTGTGTTTGATTGTGTGCATGTGTGTTTTTGTGTATTGGTTTCAGTGGAACATGGTACTTTTGAGGATAATGCTCATTCTTTTTAGATGTGGAAATTAATTCTCATTTTCCTCAGAGACAGGAATGCTATTGTATTTTTTTTCCTCCTGTGTTTAGTTTAATTATATAACTTTTAGACTTTTTGTGGGTCTCTCTCTTCATTTACTCCCACATAAACACAGAGATTTTTTTAGGCAAACACTTCCATTTTATATAATTATCAATTTAACATTAGAGAAGTGTGGCAGATATATAATTGCTTTTCAGCCTTGCTATTTTTCCACAAGTTCTTGTCTTCTGCTTGTTCTTTACTTGGTTCCATTTTTTTTTCTTGACACATTGTATAAATATGCATGTGTAGGCATGTGTACGTATACACACACACACACACACACACAGCTTTTACACACACACACACACACAAACACACACACACACACACACAGAGCTTTTACACACACACACATGCACACACACTCATACTTGCATTCATATGAACTCACTTCATACAAACATGCTCACACATTCTCCTCACATACAGGGAAAAAAAATGTTGATCATAGTATCCAGGAATCGTAATTTTGTTTAAAAAGTGTTCAAAAGTATTCCTAAACACATTTTTTTTTATACCAAAGATGCAGAGAAATCTCCAACTAATTTACTTACGGGTAAGTTCTTGGTCAACTCCGCCAAGAGTTTTTGGGAATCATGCCAGTCCCAAGTCCAGATAAAAGAGGAGGGTTGGGCGTGGGGCCCGCTACCCTACCCTGTAAAACAAACCACAGCTACAAAAATGCCAACCAAGAATCAAATCAACACCTCAGCCCTGGGAAGGGATGGGTCTTCGACAATAAGATGTATGACGCCATGTGGTGAAAGCCTGAAATCTTGGGAAGCCACAAGGCCGACCACCTTTCTTTCAACCAGGGCAGCCAACATCGGAACATGGAACATCAGGACCATGTATGAGACAGGAAAGACATTCCAAGTAGCGTCAGAGATGCAGAACTACAACCTAACCCTGCTTGGAGTCAGTGAAACCCACTGGACACAGTCCAGATAGAAACGATTGACCTCGTGAGAGATGCTGCTGTACTCGGGACATGAAGAGGACAATGGCCCCCATACTCAAGGAGTTGCACTGATGTTGTCTAAAACAGCTCGAACAGCGCTTATTGGGTGGGAAGCTCATGGCCCAAGATTCCTCACGGCATCCTTCAGAACCAAGAAGAAGAAGATCAACATGAATGTAACACAGTGCTATGCACCTACAAATGACAGTGAGGAAACTGATAAGGATCAGTTCTAACGATAGACTGCAGTCCATCATAGAAAAGTACCCAGAGAAAGATATCACCATCCTGCTGGGGGACTTTAACACCAAGATCAGAAAGGATAACACTGGGTACGAGACCATCATGGGAAGCCATGGACTGGGGGACATGAACGAGAACCGTGAATGACTGGCAGACTTATGTGCACTCAACAACTTTGCCATCAGTGGCAGCGTTTTCCCCCACAAGAACATCCACAAGGCCACCTGGGTTTCACCAGATCACACAACAGAAAACCAGATTGACCACACTCTGCATCAGCAAGAACTTCAGAAGATACATGTAGGATGTGAGGGCAAAGAGAGGAGCAGACGTGGCTTCAGACCACCACCTCGCTGTGACCAGGCTTAAGTTGAAGTTAAAAGAAGAATTGGATGATGGCACATGCAGTACGACACAAGTACACCACAGCTGTCCTGAGAGATACTAACAAGATCCAAGAATATAGAACAACTCTAGGCAACAAGTTTCAAGTACTGCAAGAACTACTGGAAGAGGAAGACATTACACTAGAGGACAAGTGGAAGGAGATCCAGAACTTGAAGAAGGCAGTAACATAAGATAAGATAATGTTGCTTATAGCCCAGCCGACCGCAAAGGGCCACATCAGGGCTGTCACCCCGTTAAAATCAACTCACCAGTAGGCAGTAACATCAACATGCCAGGAAGTGCATGGCCACAATAAGCACCAACACAAGGAATGGATCTCGGCAGATAGCCTATGCAAGATCCAACAGAGGAAAGAGAAGAAAGCGGCAATCAACGTCAGCCGAAGAAGAGCAGAGAAAGCCAAAGCACAAGCAGAACACACTGAAGCAAACGAGCAAGCAAAGAAGAGCATCAGAACAGACAAGAGGAAAAATATAGATGACCTAGCAACAGAAGCCGAACAAGCAGCAAAACATGGAAACATGAAAGGACTGTATGACACCATCAAGAAGCTGGCAGGAAAGTTCAAGAGGCCAGAATGACCAATAAAAGATAGAGAGGGAAGGCAACTCACAGGAGAAGAGCAGCAGAAGAACAGATGGGTTGTGCACTTCGAGGAGCTCTTGAACAGACCATCACCAGAGAACCCTCCAGACATTGAAGAGGCTGACTCAGACCTGCCCATAGACTGCGGGCACCAACCAAAGAAGAAATTGGGAAGGCCATCAAACAGTTGAAGAATGGAAAGGCGGCAGGACCTGACGACATCTCCGCAGAGGTGCTGAAGACAGACACAGAGACCACAGTAGAGATGCTTTGGCCTGTCTTCAAGAAGATCTGGGAAGAGGAGCAAGTGCCAGCAGACTGAAAGGAGGGATACCTTATCAAGATTCCCAAGAAAAGCGACCTTAGCAACTGCGCGAACTACAGAGGAATCACACTGCTGTCAGTGTCAGACAGCTCTGCTCCAATGTTGAATGACCTGCTTACAGCCGTCTGCAGAATGGAGTTCACTCGTAGCTGTCAGTCAAAAGGTTACGCATCAAGATTTTCTGCGAATAAATCCAGTCTTTCTTTCTTTCTACTCACTGAAGTGACTTGGGCGGTTGCCATCAGTCGCTGACAATATGCTGAGTGGAATGTAGCCTGGTCCAGTTTCTATGCATTGAGATTGATCTGTAGCCTTCAAGAGTTTCAAGGAATTGGTTATTTTCTTTTGGATTGTTTTGATTCGTGGTTTGCAGTTTGAAATGTTCTTATCCATGAACGTTTTAGATCAGACATACTTATTTTCCCTGGTATGTTTCCACCTTGCTTTAGTTTTAATTGAAACTTTTTTGTTTTGTTTTGCTTCTCATTCCAGGTTGAAAAGTAATTTGTTGCAGTTTTTTTATAAAATGATCTTCCTTGTGTAATTTATATGGTATGAATGTACAGCCCTGGAGTTCTTTTATTTGTATAGTGTTGATTTTCAATCCTAAAGTTTTGTCGTTGATGTGGTTTGAAACAACAGTCCTGAAGATCTGTTACTGATGTGTTGTGAAAGTACAGTGCTGAATGTCTGTGACTAATATAGTATGAAACTACAGTCATGAGGTTTGTGGTACACAGCGATAGTCCCGAATTGCTGTCTTTGATGTGGTATGTAAGAAGAACGTATGGAGAACTTGACAGCAGAAGGCCTTCAGAGAAGAAACCCCTCAGACCAGTGTTTTGGCCCTGAACTTCTTACACTCTAAGGGGTCAGGGGTCATGGTCATAACTCCTAGATGTCTTTCTGCAATCAGAAATATTTTTGGTGCTGGTGGGATTCGAACCTGAAACATCTGGAAAGGTGGGCAACTCAAGGCATGTCTTTTCTAACAGATGTTTTACTCGCGTGGCTAACAGATACCTGTTGTAAGTTGGGAAATTCAAGCCTTATGAAGTTCACTTTGTTTATCCTTTACCAGCTCCAGTTGGAACTCCTTTCACTAGTTTTAGCTGCCTTTGCCATTGCCTTCAGGGCTCTGGTTCTTTTCTTACCAGAAATATAGGAGCTATTTCTTGAGATCATTGGCTGATGTGCCTACAATCCCCCATGCTCCAACCTGTATGATGAGGACTTTGATTTGGAAGCCAGATTCCCTCAGACTGCTGGCTAGACTGGCACTTTTCTCAGCCTTGTAGATGTGAGCTTGCTGCATTCTCCTTTCATGTGACACAGTGAGTTTACTCAGAACCAGTTTTGATTAACCTGAGTGGAGCACTGTGTCGTCTCATGCCACTTTTACTGATGATCTCTGGATGGTTTTCCTTTCTGGAAGGTCTGCTGTGCACTCCTAGTCATCTATTACAAATTTAAAAAAAAATTTCTTCTGTAAAACCTGCTTCCATGCTTTTGGTGTCACAGCTTATCCCGATCATGATTTATGAAGAAAGTCATTGCTGGAGCTTATTTAGCGAAGCATTTCTTCTGGCCTGGCTAACAGCATGTATTATTTCTGTTGTGCTGCATGCGTACCCTCCTTTGGTTGGTGCTGCTTTGCATAAACTCATGACATGTTTGTTTGCCGTGACAGAGGGGACTTGCAATGTCACCTGATTTCACCCTTTTCACCAGGTTTGAATTTGAGGGCAGGAGGTCAAGTAAAGATCTAAGAATGAAGGTATCCTAAGATGAGCCATGTATCATTTACATTCCAGCCGAGACGTCATTGTGTGTTGTCCCACGTTGTCCACTGCCCTTGTTGGCCTTGGTGGACTGCCTTCTGGATTCTCAGAGCGTCCTCTTCTTTCTTCAGCTCCTGTATCACCATGCCTCTGTCTTTTGCCTTGCGAGTGCTGCTTCAGGTTTTATGATCCCAACCCTAGTCTGTTGGTTTGTGTTCTCCTGCTATTTCCCTATCGTGAGGTCTTCCTTCACCATGGCCACTTTCTTCTTAACTCCACATTGTCTCCCAAGTCTTCACGCATGGTTAGTGACCTTGCTTTTCCCTCTTTGTAATCCTGGACGATGGATTTCAGAGGTAGCTTCAGCTTTGTTTGAAGACAGTAGAGTACAATGTCAATGAGACCGGGTGGGACACCAAGGCGTTTCCTTGTGTGCCTGTTGATATTATATAAAATAATAATAATAATAATGTATAGATTTTATATAGCGCAATTCTTGGGATCAACTCATTGCGCTCAACACACACTCAAACACTCGCACTAACATGTGTTCACACACACACACACACACACACACACACACACACACACCCCTACCGACACAGGCGCACTTATCAAGTTCATCGGTTCAAGCGTAAACAATACAGTTTTGCATGCAGTACATATAAAGTCAGATTTAATTTTTCAAAATGGAGTGACTGAAGGCGGCGAACGAAGCAAGATCAGGAATAGAGTTTTAGAACTTACCGCCAATGACATTGACAAACAAAGCACAAGACAAGACACGATGCATTTCAACCACTTGGGTCTTCATCAGGCGAAAAAATAAATCACATTTAACATGTGGGACAGTACAAACTACGAAAAACAAAAAAGGGGAATGAAAAATGACTTATCCGTAATTCTTCATGAAGGCGGAAATGACATGAGGCCAGGGGATTATGGGAGAGGAAACAGAGGGGGGGGTTGCGTCAGGGGAGGTGTGTGTGTGTGATATGATAGGGTTGTGTGTCTAGTTTATTAGGATGGTATGATATCTTTGTGATGGTTGTGGTAATGGTGGATAGATAATGATGAAAAAAAAAAAAAAAAAAAAAAAAAAGGAGAGAAGAAGGGGGTGTGTGTGTGTGGGGGGGGATTTAAGGGGAAGGATCAAAACAAAATTAGATAGATGGAGGGTTGCTGTAACTACTGTATGAAGTGAGTGAAGAGGATGTGGTGGTGGTGTATGTAAGTGTGTGTGTATGTGTGTGTGTATGTGTGTGTGTTGGTAGGGGATATTGCCAACTGATGTGGAAGAGGTGGGTATGTGTGTTTGGTTATTGTTGGATATTGATGCCTTGGGGTGTAGTGTGCCCAGTTTGGAAATGAGATGGGATTCTTGAGTTGTGCGTTCAAAGCTGTCACTCTGTGACTGCCAGAGTGCCATAACTTTGACATGGTCGATGTTGTGTTGGGTGTGGTTGAAGTGTTGGGCGACGGGTTTGGGTCGGTGGTGGCGGATATCAGCCAGATGTTCAGCGATGCGTGTTTCAAGTGTGCGTGACGTTTCCCCTATGTAGATCTTGCCACACAGCTGGCAGTGGATGGCATATATAATGTTGCGGCTCTGACATGAAAATGTGCGTTTGACTGTGAAGGAGTTTTTGGGCCCTGTAAGATGGTGTCTGGTTTGGTGAGGGGGCAGATTTTGCAGTTGGGTTTGGAGCAGGGTGAGTACCTGGTGGTGTAGCTACACCACCAGGTACTCACCCCTGCTCCAAACCCAACTGCAAAATCTGCCCCCTCACCAAACCAGACACCATCTTACAGGGCCCCAAAAACTCCTTCACAGTCAAACGCACATTTTCATGTCAGAGCCGCAACATTATATATGCCATCCACTGCCAGCTGTGTGGCAAGATCTACATAGGGGAAACGTCACGCACACTTGAAACACGCATCGCTGAACATCTGGCTGATATCCGCCACCACCGACCCAAACCCGTCGCCCTACACTTCAACCACACCCAACACAACATCGACCATGTCAAAGTTATGGCACTCTGGCAGTCACAGAGTGACAGCTTTGAACGCACAACTCAAGAATCCCATCTCATTTCCAAACTGGGCACACTACACCCCCAAGGCATCAATATCCAACAATAACCAAACACACATACCCACCTCTTCCACATCAGTTGGCAATATCCCCTACCAACACACACACATACACACACACATACACACACACTTACATACACCACCACCACATCCTCTTCACTCACTTCATACAGTAGTTACAGCAACCCTCCATCTATCTAATTTTGTTTTGATCCTTCCCCTTAAATCCCCCCCCCCCACACACACACACCCTTCTTCTCTCCTTTTTTTTTTTTTTTTTTTTTTTTTTTTCATCATTATCTATCCACCATTACCACAACCATCACAAAGATATCATACCATCCTAATAAACTAGACACACAACCCTATCATATCACACACACACACCTCCCCTGACGCAACCCCCCCCCCCCCCCCCCCCCCCCCCCCTCTGTTTCCTCTCCCATAATCCCCCTGGCCTCATGTCATTTCCGCCTTCATGAAGAATTACGGATAAGTCATTTTCATTCCCCTTTTTTGTTTTTCGTAGTTTGTACTGTCCCACATGTTAAATGTGATTTATTTTTTCGCCTGATGAAGACCCAAGTGGTTGAAATGCATCGTGTCTTGTCTTGTGCTTTGTTTGTCAATGTCATTGGCGGTAAGTTCTAAAACTCTATTCCTGATATAAAGTCAGGTCAGAATAATAGACACAGTATTAATGGTTGAAGAAGGCTTTCCTAAAGAAGTATGTTTTTAACTCTGACTTGAATTTAGATAATGTAGGCAGGTCACGTAAGCTGTCAGGAAGAGAATTCCAAAGAGTGGGCGCACTAAAGCTAAATGCTCTCTCACCGACTGTCTTCAACGAGCGCCTTGGAATTTTCAGAAGTTTTTGAGAAGATGATCGAAGAGACCGAGAAGTTTGATAGGTGGACAGAGAAGCAGAAAGATACTGTGGGAGTGTCCCATCAAAGTAACGATAGGCAAAGACTGCAATTTTGAACTGCCATCGATATTTGATGGGAAGCCAGTGGAGTTCATGCAACAAAGGTGTAATATGCTCGTTTTTACGCTTTTTGAGCACAAGCCGAGCTGCACAGTTCTGCACCCTTTGTCCTGAATCTTGTGTGTCACTGATGTGGTAATTCTCTGTGCCATTTCAGTGGCAATACCACCACACCACTCATTCCAGCTCCCTGTCCACGGTCAGTCTGGTTTGTCCCAGGTCTGGCAGTCCCGCAGGGAGAAACGTGTCGAAGTTGTCACGGGGAACCCACCAGAGGAAACAGCTCACTGCTGCCCAGTGTTTATGACTTGGTTCAGAATGCCTGTTCTGATCCAACATATGAATGACTCTATTGTTTAGTTACAGAGCTAGTGTGTGTGAGCTTCCCCCTTAAGGACGCCACATCTGTCCAACAACAGTCCCTATGAACTCGCTGGTACCAACTACCTCAACATGAACTCACCAGGGCATAGATGTGGAGAGGAAATCTAAACTGTGGTCACCATGAGAGCAAAGTATGAAGGGCCACAGAATTTGCAACTTTTCTTACACTGATTGATGAGATGCTAGGGCGTTCCATTCTGGTTTGAGAGTGCATGACAGGATTGTACTCTGTGCTTTCTTTCATAATATATCCCATTGCCAACCAGGTCCTGGTGATACGGACACCTGCAGTGTTGGTCTGGAAGTCGAGCAGTACTCAAAGAGGAGCATTCATTAAGTGTATGAACCTTGTGTGTAGTTCCAGTCTTCCGAATTAAACTTAGAGGAAACTCATTTCTGAGTAGAAGCTGTTCTTTGGCCAAAAAAAAACATTAATGGCTCCAGGGGGAATCGAACCCATGATTC
Organism: Conus ventricosus; assembly: GCA_018398815.1. NCBI lineage: Eukaryota > Metazoa > Mollusca > Gastropoda > Neogastropoda > Conidae > Conus > Conus ventricosus. The sequence continues at coordinate 37,647,955 of CM031599.1, read as the reverse complement.
CTCAACCAGGAATCTGTGAATCTGATCATTGCACCACAGTGACTGGTTACAGTCCTTTAAGTTCTGTTATTGATGTGGTATGAAACTGCAGTCCTGAAGTTGGCATGTCATTGATATAGTATGTAACTACAGTTCTGTAACTGATGTGTATTTAACTTAAGTTATAAACTTCCTGTATCATTATGCTGTGTGACACTGCAATAGTAATGAAGATCTTGTCTTATAGAATATTGAACAAGATATGGTGTTTTTTTTACATGAAAAGTGTTTTTATGTTTGATGTTTCTTGCCAATAATCTGCCTTCTATAATGTTTGTGTTGATTTCAAGACCAGTCACATACGCATGGACAAGTGAAATTACATGGACCTTTTACTGGGTTTGTTTATCTCTGCCTTTCTGTTTGTGTCTCTCGATATATGTCTTTCTTTCTGCCTTTATCTGTCTCTCTATATCTGTGTCTGCTTGCAACTAAAACCTTAAGTTTGGTGTTACTTTTGAGTTGTTTAAAAGAAGGCTTTAGAAACAGATTACTTCCATCTCCCACTTCTTTTTGTGAAAGCAGATGTAAAGGATGCAAAAACAGAAAGAAAGAAATACCTAATTTTTTAAGGTAGTGTGCAGCTCTGATTTGTACTCAACATAGAACTCCAAGCATACCATCAGTTCAAACAAAATGGTTATATCCAGCCGACCTGAAAGGTATAGGGTTGGAGCCAAGTCTGTTAATTGCCCAGCCTAAGTCTATTCATAATGTAGCCTAAGTCCGTGTGTAGCAGAGCCAAAGTGCATGAGTAGCCCAGGCTCAGTATGTGTGTAGCCCAGCCTAAGTTCATGGATAGCTAGCCTAAGACCGTGTGTCGCCCTGCCCAAGTCCATGTGTAGTCCCACCTAAGTTCATGGATAGCTAGCCAAAGTCCAGGTGTAGCCCCGCCAAAGTGTGTGTGTAGCCCCGCCCAAGTTCATGTGTAACCCTGCCGAAGTCTGTGTGTAGCCCAGCTGAAGTGCGTGTGTAGCCCAGCCTAAGTCTATGTGTAGCCCATCCAAAGTCCATGTGTAGTCTAGCCTAAGTCCATGTGTAGCCCAGCCTAAGTCTATGTGTAGCCCATCCAGGGTCCATGTGCAGCCTAGCCTAAGTCCATGTGTAGCCCAGCCTAAGTCTATGTGTAGCCCAGCCTAAGTCCATGTGCAGCCTAGCCTAAGTCCATGTGTAGCCCAGCCTAAGTCTATGTGTAGCCCATCCAGGGTCCATGTGTAGCCTAGCCTAAGTCCATGTGTAGCCCAGCCAAAGTCTATGTGTAGCCCATCCAGGGTCCATGTGCAGCCTAGCCTAAGTCCATGTGTAGCCCAGCCTAAGTCCATGTATAGCCTAGCCTAAGTCCATGTATAGTCCAGCCAAAGTCTGTTTATAGCCCAGCCTAAGTCCGTGTGTATCCCAGCCTAAGTCTGAAAGACCAATCTATAGCAAAGTTGTTCAATAACAGATTTTCAGTCAGATCATATGCAAAATACTGATCTCTCTCTTTTTCTATCAGTTTGCTCCTCAGACAGAACTCCAATGTTTACAATTGGTGGGAATTTGGCATACGTGATTGTTTTTAACACCAAACTCTCTCTGTGGTGATGTCTAAACAGGACATGAGTGGATATGTGTTTTTACTTTTGTGACATCCATCCCACCGACACATGGTGGTTGTCTGTACCCAAAAATCGGAAAGCGATTAAACGGATGTGCAGGGTTCTTTTATGCATGCACTCATTCACAAGACCATGGTTTAAAGCCTTAACTGAGGGACTAGGAGGGGACTAAAGTCTACTGTTCTATGGTGCAATTGATGGGAAAACGTGCTTTTTTTAATCTTTCAAACAAGCCAATTACTGTAAACTCTTTCTCTACAGTCATCTATATTTACGAAATGTGAGCTTGAGCAGGCCTGAAAGGTGAAGAGACTTGGTTTGGATAAATACTAGTGGAAGGTAAAACGTATCTGTCCACCTTTTTCAGTTTAAGAGTCAAGATCATTACACAGTTCGAGCATGTGTCACTTTGTAAACAAATGTCATGTCAAACCCACAAACGTCATATCAAACCCACACATATAGATCTGAATTGATCAATGATAATAATTAAAGTCGAATTGTTAGTTACCTTTTTTATGCCCATGTTTGAGCTTTTTTCTCATGAGTGGACTGTTAGGCTGACTGGATGCAGAACAGACTGTTACAGGAAAAATCAGGGAAGATAATGCATGTCTTTCCACTGCAGGTAAAATTACCTGTTCTCAGTTTTGGGCCAAGCAAACAGATCTAGAGAATCTAACATTTTATTTGAAGTGCACGCTGGGATAACGATTAAGATATGAACGTTAGGATTACAGGCACACGTTTCCCCCATGCTTTGGCATTTTCTCTGACTGAACTGTGAAGCTGATGGGGCAAAAATTGCTTCGGGCGAGCCACCAATCACAACTGTCTCATGAAAATGGTGAGGTTCCTTTGCTGAAAGCGAACTAACACGGATTACCTCACTTGGAAATTTCTGAACAGTCTCTGAAGAACAGTAGATGGTCAGACCACTTGATTCACAGTTCCCATGAGGAGGGTTGATCAGCATATGGCACCTTCCCTTTCTTAGCCCTGACTCTACCATTATCTCATCATTTCAGTTACATGTTATAGGAGTACGCCTGGTTTTAACAATAACTGCCCTGTGTTGGAGTGTTAATGTTGTTCTTGTTTTTTTTTCAAAACCGATTTTTGTTTTAACAGGACCAGAACATGATTTTATTTGGTCTCAACATATATTTTGTGTCACACTTCATCGTGAAAGTGGTAAATGTTGCTGCCCTAGTTTAATTTAACTTAAAACTAAACTTTATTTAGTGTTTGTCCACAGTCATCCCCTTATAAATTAAGAGTTTAAATGCACATCTTAGAAACAAACTGAAATTGTTGCTGTGTTGCTTACATTTTTCGTTTTGCTTTTCTGTTTTTTCGCCACTACTATTGTGCAGCGTTGGATGAAAACATGAACTTTCTGAAACAGAATTATCTTTATTAAGATTTTAACCTCAGTTTGTCAGATTTGACCAATATCCATGATTTCCCGGATGAAGCATCTCTCTAGATGGCCAACATGCAAATCTGCCCCACCCCTCCACCCCACCACCATTCCCTCCAAATGTGCATTAATATTAAGCTTCTCAGTATTTGATAACAGTAGCATTATTTTTTACACACACACATGCAAGACACATGTATGCAAGAGCACACACACACGCACACACTCGCGTATGGCCACTATGAGTTTGAGTTCAGAGCAAAGACCATGCAGAAATTTCTTCTTTTTTTTTGTCCAACAGTTAATAAAAACATACCTTCACATTCTTTAGCTTTGACATCCCAAAGGAAACAAACAATACCTGTAAATTAAGATGGGCTTTCAAGTATAACAGATAATGGGAGCAAAAACTGCTCTCCTACTTTGTACTTACTGATTTCCTTTAAATTGGAATAGTCAAAACTACCTAACTCTTTCGGTAATAACATTTGCATTCTGGCTATGCTTTGGACACAGGTTGTTGTACTGATGTCCATATCTGCAGTTCAGTGCTTTGACAATTCTTTGTCAGTAGCAAAAAATTCTAAGGTGACCATTCTTTTTTATTTCTGCTTCGTAATTTTTCCAACATTTAATACTATCCTCGTTCAAAATAAGTAACTTCCTGACAGGGGAAATATTTGGATTTTACGTATGTCAGAAAGAATGCCTTCCTTGCACATTGAGCAAAGTTTTGATATATTCATAAGCTTTTTTAAGAACTCAAACAAATGTCTAGTCTCTATGGAAAAAAAATGAAGGGAGAAAACTAGCTGTAGGAAAACAGCCTGTGTGTAAAAACAAAACAAAAAAGGAAAAAGGGTAGCTAATCAAATGCAAAATGAGCCCACTCCATACAGCAACAACCAGATCAATGATAATAACGATAAGTGAAAAACATGGCAACAGACAAATAGAATCTCATTGTTGATCACAACATGGACGGGTAGAACAAGAAATGCACAGTTATCCTAATACAACTTGAAGGATTCTCCGAAGAATGCAGATCTTCTCCATGGTCATACAAATCGAGGATATGCCCTTGATTTTGTTGGAGCAAGACCAAGTGAAGACAATTTTTGCCTTCACCAGGGGAAGTAAAAGTTGGAAAAGACCGAAGGATTTACTTCCCATATATATGATTTTTTTTATTTTTTTTTTTTAATAGGACATGGAAAAGGGACGAAATGTCATAACTAGAAAGTTTTAATATTCCAGGAAAATCTATTCCTGCGTAGACAGTTATCAGATCACTATAGAAACTTCACAGTCTCTTGTTCTGTGGGAAATTTGTAATAATCATAAATATGAACAGATCCTGGACCCACCACTTGATCTGGATCCATGCCATGGATCCACATCCAAATTTAACTCTCTTCAGTGCTTTCCCTTGAATTTTGATCACCGGTGATCGACGGTTTTCTTCGCGAAATTATGGAATTTAAAACAACATTTTTGTTATCTGATGCAATATATCGCCTAAAAAAAACGAAATAAAAACCAACAAATAAAGCAACAGATTATGAGCATTTCTGTCTGGTGGACTTCTGTGTAAGTCACATACATGAAATACTATCTCGAAAGAACAAGAGAGGTCCTTTGGGAAGTGGTTCTGCAACCAGTAAGTTTCAAGTCTCAGCATAAGGCCAGTTTCCACTCGTACTGTGCAGCGTTGGATGAAAACAGATATGAACCTTTCTGAAACGGGCACACCAATATGTACCCCTCGCCCTACCAGAGCAGCCTTCAGCAGCAATGTCTGCATCAAAATGTCATTGAGGACAATACCCAATTCAGCTAACGTTTAAATCAAAATTTCTTTAAGGACAGTACCCCATTCAACTAACTTCTAAATCAAAATTTCTTTGAGGACAATACCCAATTAAACTTATTTCTAAATCAAAATTTCTTTGAGGACAACACTCAATTTAACTAATGTCTAAATCAAAATTTCTTTGAGGACAATACACACATCAGCTAATGTCTTCATCAAAACTGCTTTGAGGACAATACCCTATTCAGCTAACGTTTAAATAAAAATTTCTTTGAGGACAATACCCAGTTCAGCTAACGTCTGCATCAAAATTTCTTTGAGGACAATACCCAATTCAGCTAACATCTAAGTCAAAATTTCTTTGAGGATAATACCCTATTCAGCTAACGTTTAAATCAAAATTTGCATCTAAATCAAAATTTCTTTGAGGACAATACCCACTTCTTCTAACGTCTACATCAAAATGCCTTTGTGGACAATACCCACTTCAGCTAATGTCTAGATCAAAATTTATTTGAGGACAATACCAAATTCAGCTAACATCTAAATCAAAATTTCTTTCAGGGCAAAACCCATTTCAGCTGACGTCTAAATCAAAATTTCTTTGAGGACAATACCCAATTCAGCTAACGTCTAAATCAAAATTTCTCTGAAGACAATACCCAATTCAGCTAATGTTCATATCAAAATTTCCATGAGGACAATACCCAATTCTGCTAACGTCTAAATCAAAATTTCTCTTAAGACAATACCTAATTCAGCTAACATCTAAATCAAAATTTCCTTGAGGACAATACCCAATTCTGCTAAAGTCTAAATCAAAATTTCTCAGAGGACAATACGCAATTCAGCTGACATCTAAATCAAATTTCTTGGAGGACAATACCCAATTCTGCTAATGTCTGGATCATAGTTTCTCTGAAGACAATACCCAATTAAGCTGTCATCTAAATCAAAATTTCCTTGAGGACAATGCCCAATTCTGCTAACGTCTAAATCAAAATTTCTCAGAGGACAATACCCAATTCAGCTAACATCTAAATCAAATTTCTTGGAGGACATCATATCAAAATTTCCTTGAGGACAATACCCAATTCAGCTAACGTTCAAATCAAAATTTCTCTGAGGACAATTCGCAATTCTGCTAACGTCTAAATCAAAAATTTTTTGAGGCCAATACTGAATCAAACTAACATCTGCATCAAAATTTCTTTGAGGACAATACCCAATTCAGCTAACATCTAGATCATTATTTCTTTGAGGACAATACCCAATTCAGCTAACATCTAGATCATAATTTCTCTGAGGACAATACCCAGTTCAGCTAACATCTAGATCAAGATTTCTCTGAGGACAATACCCAAATCAGCTGGCTGAAGACACTGAAGTAGCTTTGCCATATTCCACAACAAACCAGTTGTACAAGAAAGCACAGCATTACTTCAGGAACAGTAGCAAAGTAACTTAAAACTAATGTTAAATGTCCACTGTCTTTAAAATTCTCACAAGGTATCATGTCAGAGTACAGGGTAGTAAAATTCCACAAGTGTAGGGAACTCGCCTGAAAGTTTAAGTGGAATTTTACTGATTTGTACGAAGACCCAAGAAATCATGCGTCACACCTAATTGATTCACACAGTAAAGCACCAGTAACACTATAATTCTGAATAACTGCAAAGACCCACCTGGATGGTCTTTAAGTGGCATTCAAGCTGATGGATTTGCTCGCACTCTCTTGCATGATCTTATCTTTGTACAAGTCTGTGAAACTCCACTGGTAAGTTTCTTCTAATTGTAGAATTTATAAATTAAGTACTAGTCATCATTTTGTTGTGGTGTAGTAGTGCAGACTTTACCTAAAAATCTTTTCTATAAAATTATATTCAATGAAAGTAAACCCGTGGCCCAGATGCCTTTAATTTCCAGACAGGAAATGAATCAAACAATAAACTCTGTTCCATTAAAATATGTTAATTTAAAGTTATGTCTTTTAATAAACAGAGTTTGTTGTTTGATTCAGAATGCAAGTCTGTCTTTTACCCCAATGCCTCCCACACACTCTGGTGCCAGACTTAAAAGACAGACTTGCATTGTGAATCAAACGACAAACACTGTTCTATTTAAATACATTACTTTAAAAGACAGAATTGCGTTTTGAATCAAACAACAAACACTGTTCTATTGAAATACATTACTTTAAAAGACAGACTTGCATTGTGAATCAAACAACAAACACTGATCTATTAAAATACATTGCTTTGAAAGACAGACTTGTGTCGTGAATTAAACAACAAACACTGTTCTATTAAAATAGGTACTTTTAAAAGACAGACTTGTGAATCAAACAACAAACTCTGTTTCTATTAAAATACATTAATTTAAAAGACAGGCTTGCGTTTACGGAGAAGGGGGCATAAGAAGTAATCTTTATTCAGAGAGCGCTCTGAGTGTAATGGTTTCCTCAAAAATGGAGGTCAGCAGTACCAGCACTGGACAGCTGTTTCTCCCTGTGAAGAGCTCATCAGGTTCGCTGCTGGACTTTGTGGTCACCTGCTGGTGAGAAACTCTTCCAAAAAAGCAAAAAGGAAACTCTCCAAAATCAATAAGATCATGCTGCATATATGATGGAAATGTCAAGAAAACAAAACAAAACAAAGCAAAACAAAACGATATAAAACCAAGCGCACTCACTGAATGGGAAAATATCATTTACAAAAAAATAAAATGGTAATCAAAATATGTCCAGAATCAATAGGTTGCCACATAAGACACAACTTATGGAAGATAGTATCTGGGGATAGAAATCCATAAGATACTTTGGGAAGAAATGGGTACCACTTATAATTCCCTATTGTCTACTGAAATGCTGTAATGAACACTTTAAAAAAAAAAAGTTAAAACATTCTTTATGTGTCTGTCATAACACCTCATTGCCCTGGCTGACATCAAAAGATACAATGTATGTTGTGCTTATGACTGGTTTGCTTCTGATTATACATGGGAAGAGGTGATTAGCTCTAAAAATGATTTATTGACTTTTGTCTGACTGTGTTCGCATGAAAGATAAGCGTCTCTGCTTCAGAATGTTTATCAAACTGTGAAAGTATTCCGTCACCATTTTATCAACTGTGAAAGTCTTCCCTCACCTTAGTTATATAATTTCATTGACATTTCCGTGTTGTATCGTGATATATATATTTCTTCCACTAAAACAGTTTTAGCTGACACTGTAGCCTGATGGTATTTCGTATGACACCTCTTCTTGACACAGAATGCTACATTCAATGGATGATACCTCTCCCTCTTGTATTTTAAAAGTAAACACTAATATTGCTTGTCATTTTTTTTTTTGTCTTGTGAAAATGAACAAAACTGGTTCGAACATGACATCAGATTTTTTTTTAATAAACACAAAAGAAAATGTAATAAATATCGGATGCTAACTTAAGATATTTTTGGATGACTTCTGTCTGTAAAAGTTTTCCAAGGTAGAGCTAAGACCTTGGTGAGAACCATGAAGCTACTGTTTCATACTCTTCCCTCTTTTGTTCTCCACAATCTTCTAAAACAAACAAATAAACAAAACAGGAAAGAAAAATGAACTAACAACAAGCAAACAAACAAAAAGAAATATGCTTATAAATTAAAATGGTGATATCGAAACGAACAAGTCAAATTAAAAGGTATATTAGTCTGGCTGATGATTGTTAAGCTTGCGAAAAACACTGTGCATCATAACAAAACACCACCATGTTAAAAAGAGAACGCTTTTGACATAGGTTACCAAATAAAGTCATCAATACAGATCTGTTCTTCAGAGTACAGTCAGTTTGCATTACACCTAGTCACTGAGAAAGAAAAGGTTCAAATGCTGGGTCTATTCATCTTTTTTTTTTTTTTTTTTAATCTACGCTGACTGAAAGAAACCATGGGATGAAACTGACTGATGAAAAAGTTTTGGTTGAAGAACATGTGATGGAGTTTATAGCCATAAGAGTTTTCAAACAGATTCAGCAGAAGGATCTGTGATGGAGTTGACAGTTTAATAATTTTATGACAGACTTTGCAGATGAACATGAGATGAGGTTGATTGTTGTAAGAATTTCATTATAACTGACTGCAGAAAACCATGAGATGGAGTTGATCCCTGTGAGGATTTTATCACTGGCTCTGCAGATGACCACCTTCTTTCTCACACATCTCAGTCAGGAAGCCTCTCCATTATATTCTCCGTCACTGATAGGTTTCAGCAGGCCAGTTCCAGTCATCACCTATTCTCTCTGTGACTGACGACATATAATCAGCCTGCCGACCTCTAGCGTTCGTCGGTATTGGCTGCATGAGCGATGCCATGTGCAGTCTGGCCTTTTCCTTTGCCGTGGCGGAAGTAACTTTTTTCCACAGGACAACACGGATGTCAGCACGTTTGGCGCCTGGGGTCAGGTGAGTAAAATCTGGACAGAGAAAAGAACAAGAAATGATTAAAAAAAAACAACAACAACAACACAGTTTTATAAGTTAATATTAATCAAGAAATGTTACTTTTGTAAAAACACAAGAACAATAACCTTGATCAAGAAGGGAAAACTAGGGAACTTTATGTTCTCCATTCCCACATTTTCATGTGCTGTACCTAAGATTATGAAATCTTAGAGTTTGTTTCTTTTTTTTGTGTGTGTGTGTTTGTGTGTGTGTGCATGCCTGCGTGCATGTGGTGCATGCATACGTGAGTGTGTGCGTGCGTGTGAGAGTGTGTGTGTGTGTGTGCATGTGTCGGCGTCCTAGCAAACTGAAAGCAACCATGCTAGCCAATTATTCGCTAAGCAAGTGTAAACTTAACCTGCTATGACAAGAGAGTATGCTGGGCAATGTGAAACAAAGCAATCTATTTTAATCCCATGGTATACAAATACTGATAATCACAGTTCTGAAGAAAAGAAAATCCAAGTCCACAATGGATAGTCTCCACACAGCATTAGCAGCATGAGCACATCACTGAGCCAGTCAGTCTACCATGAACAAATGCAGAATCTCACTCATACATGTATATGAACAATATCCATGCTGTCTCGACATCTTCCACTACTCCTTAGTCACATGACTGAAGAACGGCTAACCTCAAAACATTTGCTTTTTTTTCTTCTCTCTGCCATCCAAGCAGCCGATGATGTATCAAGTGTCAGCGCGCAAATTCTCCCTGCTGTCCTCCTGATCTGGGTCCTGAGAATGACCATGAAGCAAACCATCACTTCCTACACCACCATCCCCTCCACCCCCCTCCCTCTGCTTATTTTTCTGAAGACCAGCTGTTATTAATTCTTAAAGAAAACCAAGCGCTTAAAAAAAAAAAGTAATGTGAATACTATTGTCAGCCCTAAACTGTATTAAAAATAAACAGTGCGTTATGCACAAGGACACAGAAAAAAACCATGGGGGAGACAGACAGACAACAAAGTGAGAGAGAGAGAGAGAGAGAAAGAAAGAGAGAGATTGTGTTGAGGGGAGGGTGGACGGCAGTCGTGTGGGACAGAGTCAAAGGCACGACAGAAAGCATGTGTGGAGAAAAGATAAAAGAAACACTGTGAGTGCATACAAGAAAAAGAGCTTTAACTGTCAGTGGTGCTAAAGACTTTTGTCTGCAGTAGTAGCCCAAAAATGAATGTGCGTGTGTGTGTGAGCGTGTGTGTTTTGTGTTTAGCGTGCATGTGTGAGTGTGTGTGTGTGTGTGTGTGTGTGTGTGTGTGTGGCGCGCGCGGAGAGAGAGAGAGAGAGAGAGAAGACAGACAGACAGAGAGAGAGAGCCAGAGATACGTTCAACAGACAGAAAGAGACACTGACACCGAAAACATTTTATTGGCATTAGCTTTTTACTGCCCTAGTGTCAAGGGGGACAATTCACAACCTAACAGCGACAAGTAGAAAATAAGAAATTATTACTCCTTAAAGATAGTTCAGGTAAACATACACGCACCACACACATTCATGGAACTACTTTATCATAAACAATTCTTAGGTAACATTCTATATCCTAGATGCACTCACACACAAACAGCAATAATAAATGCCAAACTCTACCATCCATCTATAACTATTCAACTAAATGTATATGTTTATCACTAATAAAATTCATTGTTAATGGATTATCTTCCCAGTTTATACATTTTTCTCACCCCAACTGATTTTCAGTTTTTGTTAACCAATTCCTAGTTGATCATCACTTTTGTTTACTAGATTAAATGTCAGTCAGATGAGATTTTTTTGTTCATTTTGCTGTTTGCTTCTGTAATGAAATCTGCCAGCCATGTTATGATGTCATCATTTCAGATACAAGAATCATTTCTAAATTATGTCTTTACAAAACAGCAAAGAAAACAAATTATATTTACTTCATACTGGATCATACACAGGCCAATGGAATATGAAATGTCGTTCAGCTTCAGCTTCTTCACAACACATTAAACCACAAATGATCTCTTTCTTGTTTGTCAATAAACCATCTTTGTTAGCATTGAATCAGAGAGATCTGTCTAGCCAGAAACTTTGCTGCCACTTATTTCTTATGACTGAATATATCTTTCAGCCTGGAAAAATATTTCAAACGAGATATACCAACAATCTTTTGTGTTGAGAGTGCCAGTTTTGCTTATATAAAATGATCATACGATCTTTAAATTCTGAGATAAAAGCAACGTCACTACCAATGCCCTGACTGATCCCAACAAAACCAAATCTATTCTCACTATGAACTTTTCTGATGTTGTCCTCCCAATCCTGCTTTCCCTCTTTGTGTTGCCGTAATAGCATTTCATACATACACTTGCCTACATATTATTTTCATTGGTAACTTCATGATTCTCAACCAATATTTGATACTCTTCATAGCTGTTTTAATTCTCAGTGGATACCTGCCAGTCTCACCATATGCAACTGTGTTGGAAGAATGGAGTGGTACACTTAAGAAACGTTTTATAGCACCCCGATACTTCTGCTGCATATGTGAGGATCGGCTCAATTTGTGTATCAGATAACTTCCAGTAAAACGAAGGATTGATGGAACTCAATTTGTTCATGGCTCTAAAAATTTCAATATCTGCCTTCATTCCCTTTTCTGTACGCCTCTGACCGTAAACTGAGCTTGGCGGTAAAAACTACTTCAAGATAGATCTAGTTGCAAAGCGAGACGACTGCAGGCAGAAATCTAAACAAATCTTAAATAAATGTTAGCGAACCGCCCAGAGAACGTGGACAAACGAGTCACAAGACAAAACACAACGCGTTTCGACCTCTTAAGTCTTCGTCGGGTGATAAATAAACGAATAAAACAACGAAGTGAATTTTCGTTTTTTTTATTCGTTTATTTATCACCCGACAAAGACCTAAGAGGTCGAAACGCGTTGTGTTTTGTCTTGTGACTCGTTTGTCCACGTTCTCTGGCGGTTCGCTAACATTTATTTAAGATTACTTCAAGATATTTGTAAGAATCTGTAACTTTAACTTCAATACTCCAATACAACCACTTTTAATGAACGGAAAGATGTCCTCACTCTTTGGAAAACTATAACACTGGTTTTATCCAAATTAACACTCAGACCCAGACAATCAGCTTCTTGTTTTATAGAACATTTATCTGGTTTGTAAGCCAACGACAGTATTTGAGAGAAGTATGATGTCATCTGCAAATAACATTAGAAATATTTCAATAGCTCCTGGAAGCATTTGTATTCCATGTTTTCCCTTCCTTGATAATTCAATAGCTAATTTGTTGATAAAGAATACAAACAATTGAAGGCTTAGTAAACAACCTTGTTTGACGCCTCTTAGGCAACTGAAGAAATCGGCGTTAACATGTTTGTCTTGAACAAAAGCCAGCACGGTGTCATACACTCCTCTAACAGGTCTGTATAATAATGCCTCCTTTTCTCAGTACATCCCATAAGATATTTCTGTTCACCGATCAAAGGCTTTCTTAAAGTCAATGAAAGCAATATACAGCTTAGAATTTTCATTCAAATATGTTTGAACTGTCGCATACAATGTACATATATGATCAATTGTGCTATAGCCTGCTCTGAATCCTGCTTGTTATTCAATTATTTATTCCATTTTATCTGCCCATTAAATGAGCCTTTCCTTCAAGATATACATATGAACTTTTCCTGTTACACATGTTAATGCCACTCCTCTATAATTATCTGGATCATAGATGTTTCCATTTTTGTATATGGGTACTATAATAGATTTTGACCATGCTCCTGGAAATGTTCCTTTCTCAAAGAGTACGTCAAAGAGATCCACTAAAAAGTCAGTAACTGCTGCATTTGCCTGTTTCAACATTTCACTTATAATCTTATCTATACTAGCACTTTTAACAAAGTCTTTTAATGTTTGATGCCATTTATGACGTCATTCCCAGTGATGGGATCACTGAATAATGGTTCTTCCATATTGTGATCTTCTTCTGCAATCTTGTTCTTGTGTTCATCTGCATCTTCTCCATCGCTGAACACTTTTAAAAAAATGATCATACCACTGTTGAGAATGGATTGTTGACCACTTTGGGTCCTTGATTGACTCCCTTAGTTTCTGAAGCCTAATCTCATCAAAATCCTCTTTTTTTCTCCTTTCTCATATTGTTATACTGAGTGAGAGAGAGAGAGAGAGGGGGGGGGGGGGGGGGGCTGGTGAGGACATAACAGAAAACAGGTTGAGAGAGTAACTGAGTGACAGACTCGCTCGCCTGGCAAGTTCAGTAGCAGAGCACCGACACCTGATGGCACCAGACATCAGAACTGGCATTCGCATAACCCATTTTGATGTCTTGTCATTCTGGTGGTGTCCTTGTAGTGTCAGAGAGGTCTCTCCCAATATACATATTTTCTGAGTTTACATGTGTCATCTTGTATTTTGATCGATACTGTGGTGTCGAATGAAAGTACTACTGAAATGTCCCATTATCATTATTATCCTCCCCCTCTCACTTTATCCCTGTCTATCATTTCACCCATTGGTGAGAGTGGAGCTTAAACCTGAATATAAGTCATTGTGGGACAACTCATCACTCATGAACTGCCGATCATTCAACGCCCCCGATTCCTGACTTCCTGTGTCTTCTGACCTTTAGTTTAGTGGGTCGATGTCTTGGAGCAGGTTAAATCCCCCAGGGGTTCTCGGCTTTCCACGTGTCGTAGCAGAGGAGATCTTGCTCCACATGGCTTGCCGCACTATTGACCGCTTTGACCCCGACATGGTCACGCACAGCTCTGAGACACATACATACATACACACTGCTTCTGTTATTGAGGTCAGCAGGGTGAGGTACACATTACCACAGTTCTGTCAAACTTGCATGCTCTTGTTCTGTTATTCACGTCAACATGCTGAGGTATGATATGTACACGCTTCCGTCACATGGTTGTCCTATTGTTCATGTTATTATGTTGAGGTTGGCATTTACATGCTTCTGTCACACACGCGCGCACACACACACACACACACACGCATGCACACATACACACACACACACACATATGCATACACACACACACGCACACACACACACACACACACACAACACACACACACACGCACGCGCACGCGCGCACACACACAGTTGTTCCATCATTCATGTCCTCATGTCGAAGTCGAAATTAACATAGTTCTGTCACACAAAATTATAGTTTACATGTAGTTCATGCTGAGGCCAACGACATCAACACAGTTCAATCTCACAAAGACACTTGCTCTGTAAATAATGTCAAACAGTTAACATAAAACAATGACAAAGTTCTCTCTCTCATGCACATATGCACACTCATTCTGTCTTTCATTTAAACATGCTACGGCTGACGTTAACATGATTCTTTCACACACACACACACACACACACACACACACACACACACACACTTTTTCTGTTTCTGATGTCAGAATGCTGAGACTGGCGTTAACATATATTTATCATGCAGATTTGTTTTGTAGTTTGTGTCAACATAATAGGGCTGATGTTAACATAGTTCTGTCACACACACACACACCACACACACACACACACACACACACACAACACACACACACACACACACAGAGCAGTTCTGTTGCTGGCACACACACTTGGTCATGTCATCATAATTATATTCATGTCATCAGGTTGAAATCAAAATTAATTCTCTCCCTCACCTGCATATTCATGCACACTTGTTTTGCTATTCATGTCATCATATCAAAGTCAAAATTAAAGTTCTGTAACACACATTTGTGCCTATACGTTGAGGTATGAAATTACATATACAACACACGTTTTTTGATAAAGGTCAGTATGTTGTGGTAGGGTTTTAACTTAACTCTGTCACACACACACACACACACACACACACACACACACACACACTCATTCACACACACACACACACACACACACACACACACACACACACACACACACACATACACACACACACACACACACACACACACACACACACACACACACACACACACAGAGCTTATTCTGCTGTTAATATAAATATGGTGAGACAGACATTAACTTTCTTCTGTCACACACATGCACTTGTTCCATCTTTATTTAATATTAACATGTTGTGGTACGACATTAACATTGTTCTGTCGCATATGCACACTGGTTTTACTATGCATGTAAACATCTGGAGGTCAGGTATTACCCTGGTCATTTCTGTCACTCACACACACATTTGCTCTGTTCTTCGTTTTAACATGTTGAGGAAGGATATCAACTAATTTCTGTCTCACACATAAATGCAGATGCACGCTCATGCAATTCTTCTGTTATTACTTTCATCATGGTAAGACAGGATGTTAAAAAAAAGTCCTGTCACACACTTAGCTGCCGTGGCAAAGAGGTTAGTGTCGCAGACTCCTGGCTGGGAGATTGTGGGTTCAATTCCCGTGAGAGTCATGTGGGATTTTTCGGCCCTGACCAGCTCCTACCCACAGTTGAGTTTGCTATGGGCTTAATTGGGAAGACTGGGACCACACAGTCAAGTTTCATCGTCTTAATGGATGCGTCTCTGAGAGTGTTGCTCAAATTTCCGGACCAACATTGCAGGTGTTTGTATCTCTCGGGCCTATTTGATGCTGGGATACATAATGAAAGTAAGCATAGAGTACAACCCTGCCATGCAGAGTCTCATGGTAACCTGTTTCAATGTCCTCTCCCCTGGAGCAGGGGTGACCACCCCTAACCAGACAGGTCCCCAGGTGGCGGATAGGGGGAATGCCCCCAAATATGAGGGTTAGCTGCGATGTAAGTCAGGCTTGCCTGGTCGAATCAGCATTCCCGGACCAAATGGCGATATTCCTAGCAGAATGGGGCGCTGTTATCTCCACTAAAATACCCCATATATCCAATGACAGGAGCATCATGCGATCAAGAGCTACGCTATAGGCTCTTAGCCCTGTGGCAGGATACCCAGTGAACAAACCATCTCCAACTATGGACAAATAGCCGGGTAGATTGGACTCGTCAGCCCAGTAAAGCAACCAATCTAGGAGAGCGTTCACTCTGATATGAAAACAAGCCGAAGTCGGATGTTTGTCAGCGGCATAATGGCAGCACAACGCATCACGCTGCCCACACTCATATGACAGACAACCGTAGAGACTTTCGATATGGTCCTCGTCCTTTGGAGACCCGCCAGGTAGGAAGAGTGCCGGGCCCCAGGCCTCAAAGGGGCCCACCCCATGCTACTGGTGGTGCCCGTGCCCTGTTCTGCGGTGAAGCCAGGTGGCGGGTGACACGGGATAAGGTGACTGGCTATGACAGGAGAAAGGAGGTGAAACCAAAACTGTTGAGGGTGCTCCTGTGGAATGCAGAGGGAATCTACAAGAAGAAACTCCCCCTTACTGAAGGACTCCATAGGGAGGATATAGATGTTGCTTGCCTTCAGGAAACGCATCTAACAGAAAATCTTCGCTTTACAGTAAGGGGCTACCAGACCTATCGTGTGGACAGGGAAGGGAGACACAAAGGTGGAGTCCTCATCCTGGTAAAAAAAAAAAATCACATACCAGCAAAGCATATTAGAGTGATTGAGAGGAAAATGCAGATATCACTGGGGTGGATATCATGCTGCAGGATAAGGAAATAAGAATAAACAATGTATACTGCCCACCAGATAAGCAGCTTTCTCTGCATGCTATGGATATAATTCAGGATGGCTGCCTAATTGTCGGTGACTTCAATAGCCACTCGCACTGATGGGGATACAGTGAAACAAACTCCAGAGGACAGGAGGTAGAAGACTGGCAGATCGACCAGCAATTACACCTGCTGAACCTCCCAGATGACCCTCCTACATTCTACTCACGCAGATGGCTAACATCAACAACACCAGACTTAGCCTTTGCCACCAACAACCCCAGAATAACAATACATGTTAAAATCCCTTCAACACGGCACACCCTGCATTTGAACCCAAACCCCTGCATGCTAGTTCAAAGCTAAAGCAGCTGAATGAGACAGGTGTGCTGAGGTTGGTGAGGTCAAACACCTAAACTCCAGTGAACAGCTTCAGGTGCAGGGATGATGGTGAAGAAGATGCTTCACTTATTTTATGATAAATGTGGGAGCGAATTAGAAAAAAGAATTATTAATCTAAAATGTTTTAGAGTCATGTGTGTGTGTGTGTGTGTGTGTGTGTGTGTGTGTGTGTGTGTGTTGTGTGTGTGTGCACTCTTTCTTCTTTTGGTCAAGACACACTATGTCAGTTAAGATATTTCCACACAAGTTTGATATTCGATGCTTTTGTATTAAAGTTCACATTTGATATACAGAAAAACTGACTAAGATTGTACAATGGAAACTTGGAATGAAATGTCGGAAAACGTCATTCATTCATTATGCCCATCGCTCCCGGTGGAGCATTGGCCATCGACGACCCTTCGCCATCGCACTCTATTCTGGGATGTTCTGGTCATTCAAGTCCAGTTGGTCCCTTGGGAAAACGTCATGGGTCTAGACTTAAAGTTCACCCTGACAGTTGGCAACAGGGGTATCGGGACAGATGCTGGGACATCAGAATTCACCCCAACCCTTTGTCCTCCACGTGCACATCAAGGTAGATAAATGCCCTGTTTCTCTCCCCTACTAATAGCAAATGTTGCAACAACTACACCAGGAGACAGAGTGTACACTTCAACAGCAAGGGATGAGGTCAGAGATAACAGATGCGAGTCAAAGGAATACAGTCAGATCAAAAGCAGATGGGTAAAAGCAAAGAAAAATGCCAAACACACAGATAACTGTTAGTATGAACAGCAAAACTGAAAGTGGGCACTGAAAAATGGAAGAATGTTTTGATATCTGCCAAGAAGCTTGAATGTTTACCCCACTTTTTTTTTCTTTTTTTTTTTTTCAAAATCTGTCAGAAAGTTTAAGTGAAAAGCTGCTGAGCTGGTTCTGACAAAACTTGGCAGACAAAAGGAATGTGACCAACCGACAAACCATTTGAAAGTCTTGTGCAGATCAGTAGAATGGATCCGGATGCAAGAGGGGATTCTGAATCCCTTCTGCCCCATTGGAGGTCATGCCTCTCCTGAGCACTCTTCTTATTTGAAACATGATGCACAAACAATGCTCTTTGGAAAATGAATCCACAAACCGACACCTTAGAGCAGCCTCCAGTTAAAACAAACACACAAACAATAATGAAGGCTTTCATTCTGTTGCACTCTGTCACATAAAGCTCACAGGCCAATGCTTCGACATAACATTCTTTATTGTCAAAGGAATAAATGAAATTAACACTTGGAGGAATTCAAAATCTCAAAACATTTATCACTTGAACATTCAACCTTATGAAACTCCACTGAGCAATGTCCAGTTGCAATGCAATCATTCCTGGATGAAACAAAAATAATCTAACCAATGAACTCAAACCAAACTGATACACCCAGCACCTAGCAGAAATGGCTAATCTTGGAAACATCATGAAACACCGCTCATTGATGTCCAGCTGCAATACAATCATTCTTGGATACATCATGACTACTGTGTGCATAACGAATCAACTCAGACCAAAATGCATTCTTAATTCACTTAAATGGATTAACAGAAAAAGAGAACTTCCGTTTTCTCTTAAGCATCTGACATTTAGTTTAGTGTGTCCAATAAAGCGATGGTATCCCACCACAGGGGAAAACTGGTGTATCATTCTGTTTCGTCTGTGAACGGATGGTTAGATCATTTGCTCAATCGTTCTTTTACACACATACATATTATACAGCGAAATATTATAGGAAAACAAGTGGAAGTAATCAATCATTGGAAAAAGTAAACTAGGTATAAAAGAAAGATGTGCAGATCTTTTAGTTTTATTTTGTGTTCTTTCTGGGTTTTTTTTTTTTTTTTGCGGGGGAGGGGGGCCGGGGAGGAGCAGTACTCTGGAAAATGAACATTTCCTTCAGACTAGATGATTATTTCAGTACCAAGCACTTCCCTAAAAGGGGAGTGCACTCATGAGCGTAGAGACAGTCTGAAATGACGATTCGTATTGATTTCATCTTCCCTGAACATACTTAGGCGACATGAAAACAGGGCACCGATTCTCTAAAAAGAATCTCTAGCAGGGTTTTCATTAATTTAAAGTCATGCTTAGTCTTTGGATTGATTCAGGTTAGGATTTAGGGTCTGGACTGGTGGATGCGCAGAATGAGGAACATCAGTGATTTGATTGGCTTTGACATTTTGTGCCTTTTCAATCTCCAAATTTTTCTTGGCAACACCTGGACGAGCTATAAACATGAAGATGGCTGAGCATACATCTTAAATTAGTGTATGTTTCTGTTTGGTATTCTCTTAAGTTCATCCCTGATGACTGAATTAACAAAACAATAGAAACATAAGATCTTAAAATTTTCAAGAATAGAATTAAAAACACAGAAACCATAAGAAAAACATTTTCTGACCATGTGGGGATACAGGAAGGGAGGTCAATCTTCAGGTATATTTCCATGAGTTTGTCAGGTATGCTGAATTTCTATCGTAAAAGTGTCAAGCAAGAATCTAATTTTAAATCTCACAGTTGGATCTACCAAAAGGCAATGCAATCCTAACTGTTGACCAATTTATTGAGGGAATCTATCAGTAGAGGAAAATAAGTGTAAATAATTAACCTGTCAGTCTGGGAAGACTTGACAAATTAAATGAAATCAGGTATCTTTATACAAACAAGCACACAGACATATGCACAGATACGTGGATAGCCTACAAAGAATATGATTTTTTTGGAGAGGATGTTATTCTACTGAACTCACTAAACTGGATATTAATCGGCTGGTTGTTGCTTAAGTGGGATGCCATCAAAAAAAAAAAAAAAAAAAAATCAAAAAAAAAAAAAAATCCTCCAAATGTTTCTGCAACGGTTTTTGAGTTCTTATCATTCAGATTTCCAATGCATTTGATAATCTATTTTCAAGATCTGCATAAAATGTCCATTAAAAAAAAAAAGCAGAATGTTGACATGGTATTAACAAAAACTGCAAGGAAACATGATATACAAATTAGAAGCCTTGCATGCCTTTGTTTCATGTTCTACAGATCTTTCAATAAACAGTAATCTCACATGAATACATTTAATCTTATCTAACAGGTTAAATAATAAAATTATATTCTGGCCATGATGGTCCGATCTGCTTTACTTTGCTCATCCAAAGATGATTGAAACATGAAAACAAATGTGTTCACAAATATGTGAAACCTAGCACTTAATCCTACGCCGCCCCGTAGAAAGATCTTGCTTTTACAATGTACTCCAGGAGAAGACATGACAGAGTATGCAGTATTCAGAGAATCTTGATATGTTTTTGTTTTCTTTCAGTGAACGCCAAGACGCAGGATTAACCAAGATTTTTCCTCAGAATGTTTAGAATTTAGCAGACCTAATTTCCCTTGTCTTCACTCACACCAACCTTTTCACTTCAAAGTTGTTAATTATTAGACAGTCTTTCAGGCAGGAAAAGTTGACACAAAAAGTAGGCGCGCGCACATACAGAGAGAGAGAGAGAGGGTGGGGGAGAGAGAGAGAGAGACAGAGAGAGAGAGAGAGAGGGAGAGTGAGGGAGAAGAAGACAGAGAGAGAGAGAGAGAGAGAGAGAGAGAGAGAGAGAGAGAGAGAGAGAGAAGAGAGAGAGTGAGGGAGAGAGACAGAGAGAGAGCGAGAGAGAGAGAGAGAGAGAGAGAGAGAGAGAGAGAGAGAGAGAGTGAGGGAGAGAGAGAGAGAGGTGGCCATAATGATTTAACCACATGGGGAATACTGGGGCAGCGGGTTATCCAACCGACCACCGATATATCATGATAATTATTTTCTTCACAAAGCACATGTCAAAACACATTTCAATAGTATCACTACCAGAAGAAAATAAAAGTCAGCAGTCAAATATGATGTGTTTCCATTGATGATGTTTTAACTCCAACACCGTCGCCGCACACTGATCACATACAACACACACACAATGCACACACACACACACACACACACACACACACGCACGCACGCACGCACGCACACGCGCGCGCGCGTGCACGCGCACACACACACACACACACACACACGCATGCACGCACAAACACACACAAAAACATGTATACACAATGTACACAGAGACAGAGAGAGAGAGAGGTGAATAAGAGGGGGTGAGCATGGGGGTGGTGATGGGGGAGAAAGCGTACTCTGCAGTGTCTTCTTTTACTCTAATTCTGTTGATGTTTCCTCTTGATGTTTGATACCGTATTGAATGACGAACTCTTGACTTTGAGGTGTTGACGTATTCATATTTATAGACTGTTCACCTGTGCACAGGCTTAATCTTTCAAACTGGCAATAAACACAGACTTCTTGTGTGAACCTCACGAGCACTCCAGCCCTCAACAAGCACTCAAAACCAACGTTGAGACCCACCCATGGCAAAACAAGGTCCAAAAAGCAATACACATGATATAGCCCATAAGATTTTTTTTCTCCAATGCCTATATAAGTGGGGAAGGATGGGGGAGGGGGTTGACAGAATAAAGAGGGGGGTGGGGGGGAAAGAAAATTTTGTTGTGCAATACTTTGGTGACGTCTAACCATCCTCTTCTTGGGTTAAACAGACCGAATTTCAACAAATCGAATGATCTGATCATCAAAAAGCCATAAACAAATACACAATGAAGATAAATAAATAAATGAACGGGTAGGATAAGATAAGATAATGTTGCTTATAGCCCAGCCGACCGCAAAAGGCCACATCAGGGCTGAAATGACCGGGTACATGAATGAATAAATAAACAAACGAATAAAAAGAAGGGCCAGCCAAAGAACCATCCCAACAGCCCTAACTGTCAGAAGGGTCACTGGAACAGTAGCTCATCCTCTTGCAACTCCTGGGGACCAGAACAAGGCATCACGAACTCGCCACCACCATCCCCAACTCCATCATCACCATACGACTGAGCCATTGGGAAAATCTGACTGGGGTCAGCGGAGGAGGGACGGTGGTGGCTTGGAGCGGGCAACAGGTCGGACCCATTTTGCGGGCAGAGGTTGGAGTTTGTGTACACGCGCCCAGTGGCGTAGCACGTGGCCGAGGAAATCTTGTTCCGCAAGGCCGCTCGCACCATCCCCCTGGATTCTCCCGACCGCCGAGAGCTAAAGTCTGCAAAACAGACAACACGTCTGCTTGAGGCCAGGAGCCACTACGTTTCTACGTTTGGATTGCTTCGAGTTTCTTTTTCCTCCATTACTGTAATTAATATTTATTCTTTTTGCGAGGGCAGGATGAAAAAAAAAAAAAAAAGCTGTCAAGCTTATTCTTTAACCCTCTTCTTCTTCTGCGTACGCAGGCTGATACTCCTGCGGACACCTCCTCTTTAACCCTCAATAAAGATCATTTTGATTTGACTCGACTTGACTTGACTTGACCCACAAACCTGCAGGTATCTGGTTTCTTGTTGGGCTTCCATCGCAGGGACAGAGGGAGGCTTTGAAAGGGGGAACTGACTGACTGGCAGGGTGATGTTTAGATTGTTATATTGATTGCTAAAAGTAAAGGATGGATTATGCTCCAAATGTAGCTACTGGCTTTAATGTAAAGAGTATATAGATCTAGAAACAAAATCTACTGGCCTACCTTACTCTCCTTGACCCCCCCCCTCCCCTCCAATCCTGTTTTTGTCTGTTTGATAAATGCCATCTAATAACAAAGGTGAGTGGAATGGAATACTGACTGCACACTGCTGCTGGTGATTTTTTTTCTTTTTGATCATCAGCCTTGTTTTCAATACAGCCCGCATTTGTTGTTTGAATACATAGATATTTTGAGACAAAAGAAGTACAATGACGAACATGAACATTGATCACAATTAGTTCTTTCGCTTGTTTTTCTTGGAAGGACAAAAGGGACGGGGGGGGGGGGGGGGGGGGGGGGGGGGGGGGGGGGGGGGGTGTATATTGAGAGAGAGAGAGAGAGAGAGAGAGAGAGAGAGAGAGAGTTTATTTATTCAGTATTTTTCATCTTGAATAATCTGCTTCTTCTTCTCGTGAGTCACTGCTGTTCACTTGTGCACATGTGAGCATGTGTGTGTGTGTGTGTGTGTGTGTGTGCGACGTCATCACAGCTCTTTATGTTTGATCGTAGTATAGCAACTGGCTTGCAAACCACAGATTGAAGCCTTTCTTTCTTTATTTTAGTTTGTTGTTGAAATTTTTGCAATTCCCTTTTCCAACATCTCTACTTTTCACAATAAGACGAAGTGGAAAGGACGTCTACAACTGATTCCTGTTGTTTATGGAAACAAAGACACTATGTCTTTCTGTCTGACACTGAACTGTTCAGTTATATTTCAGATTTTAATGATCCTTTCATTTCTCAATGTGGTCGCTTTTAAAAAACCAATACCCACCCCACTTTTATCAACTTAATAATCATTATTTTTCTTTTTCCTTTCACTTTGGAGGAAGAAAAAAGAATAATATTGAAAAATCACTTCTGAGTCGACTTTCCCTTTTCTCCAACCTGTATTGTTTCTTGGAGCCCATGTCAGCATACAGGATCCAAATGTGTCTTTTACCGCTAGACACAATTCACTGTCACTATCAGAAATCTCTCTAATTTAAAAAAAAAAATGTTTGTTCTGTTTAATTTTCTTTTTGCCCACAGAATCGGGAGTTTTGATCACTTTGGTAAGAAAGATAACTCCTGTCATTTAGTACCAGAAATTAAAAACAAAAACAAAACAAAACAGTGCTATAAAACTGTCAAGTTTGGAAACAGAAAAAAGTCTGGAAAAAAAGTCAAGTAAGTGTGGAGCCGGATGATTTGGAAAACACTGTTGATCAGTTTTGATGAGGATGATTCACTTAAGAAGAAAAAGAAGAAGGCAAAAACTTAATTTAACTCTTGCTTTCGGCATCACTTTTGACCCCCAAAATATAAGCATGACAGTTAAAAGCAAGAAGGCTTGTACAAAAATGATCACTTGATATTCTCATCCTTTCAAACAGCGTTCATGGTAACATTATTTGGTACAGTCAGTATTTTCAATAATATCCCTCATATCTTATGCTCTCAGACACTGTTGGCAACCCTTGTTGCTGGCTTCCCAAGACCGCTGACGTCACAGGAAGTTGTACAGGTTGTGAAGAGCGCTGTCTCCACCTTCGGAACAGAGGTGCACGACATGTAGCGGACGAGATCTTGTTTCGGAGAGCTGAGCGAACCGAGCCTTCTGAATCTCGACTGTTACCGGTGCCAAAGGCTGGAAACACACAAACACCCTGCAGATCAATGGATTGTACCACTGTTCAATGTGTAGCTGAATTTGGCGCAAACTTAGCAACTACTATGGCCTGTATTAAAGCATGCCGGATCCTTGACTAGACTGATGCAGAAGTTGAAAACAAAAATCAGTTTAACGAGGAAAGAATCATACAGTAAATAACAGCTCATTTGTACAAATCAAGAACTGAACTATTTCCTGGCAATACCCCTTGTCCAAACCATTCATTGATTAACCTGGAAAAAGCAAAAGAAAACAGAACCTGAATCCAATGACATGCGTTCATGAAATCTAAACCAAAATGCTTGCCGGCTGCATGAGAGCCCTGTTACATCCTTGCCATCCTTATTCGTGCTGGCTCCAAAACTAAGTGATAATTTGTCTTCAGTGTGAAGTTTGGTAGTTATCCTAAGTTAGCGGGATCAGAACAAGTGACCGCTGAACATGATCAAACTGTTTCCCGGCAGCAGTGGTGGGATGACCTTTGATGACCTGAAATTGATTCATCTCTGGGGAGGGCCAGCACGTTGCCTAGGTTGGGGCATGAATGAGTGACGTGGCGGGGGTAACCTAAAAACCTGAAGTCAGCGAAAACAATGACACTTTGAGTTTGATTATGGAGTGAAACTTAAAATTCTGGATGGAAAACAGGTCTAAAACAAAAACCAACAGCGGCGGGGGAAAAGGGACACCCAATACCCATTTGTGCGGGGTGGTATTGAGCCTTTTGTTGTTGTTTTCATTTGTCCACATTTTTTTTTTGTGTGTGGTTTAAGTAGACTATGAAATGTTGTTCTGAACAAAACCTTGCAGTGTGAATGTTTTAGTATACTTTCATTAATCATTTCCAAGCTCTGTCCCCCTGTGCAATATTCTCTGACATTCCTCTAAGTTTTTATTTTAGTACTTGTAAATGGTTTGTTTTTTTTTAACTGTGAAAACGGTCTTATGTAATACATTAACTCATTAAGTGGAGAGACAAAGTGCAAAATATTTGTCTGGAAGACCATATGTCTAAGCAGTTCAACTGACCTTTCACTTTTTCTTTTTTTTTTTCTTTTTAATCCAAGTTAATACAGCAAAAAGAATGGCACATGCTTTCTCTGTGCAAATTACTTCATTTGTCACATAGATTCAAAGATATAGTCTTAGTGATACGTTGAATGAGGTGTTCAGGCAATTAGTTTAGCCTGTAGTTTGATATTTAACTAATTTGATCATGAGACACTTTCAGCCCTGGTTAGGCTTCATACGTTGGCTGTATCCTACAACATGATGAGCAACCACAACACACCAATGATCACACAGCGATGACTCCAGAAGGTGGGCATTCTTTCATTTACTGATGGGAAAAAAGAGAGACAACTCCATTGCACCCACACTGCACGGGCAGTGCATCACAAAAGTTTCTGTGCTATTCTATACAATGGTCAACACCCCCCCCCCCCCCCCCCGCCCCCTACCCCCATTACAGAGCACCTTTGAACATCGCACGTGACCTTCATTCATAACTGCAGTTCTCCCGTGATGATACTGCTATGTTTGTTGCAATTATCAATTATCAGAAGACCCCAACCAGGTTCATCAAAGTGTTTCTGACCTGTCCATACACCATGCTACAGCACACATGCTGAGCCATTAGAACTTTGTCAGGGTGAAATTGGTGAGGCAGGCCAAGGTAAGGATGAAGGAGAAGAGAACGGGGGTTGGGAGTTGGACAAAAAAATACTGAAATCCTTTTTGGACTTCAGCAAGTGAATGTCTTGGGTGGGGTTGGTTGTGTGGGCGGAGGAGGAGGGGGAGGGGTAGGGGGCTAAGACGGGCAAAAAAGTCTAGTCTGCTATCCATAGCTTAAAACAGACATGCAGTGGGGAAAATTACAGTCGAACATGTTGAACATGTCTCCCATAACAGGCTGTGAAGACTTTAACCTGTAAGAAAGGTAACTTCCTTCAGGATGTCTATATTTACATTACAAGTATATGTCATACTTTTAAGGTTTTACCGACTGAGGATTGTTTTCCTTCTTTTTTTAATTATTTTTTTACCAATCCATAAAACAAACAAAACACGTTTCCCAGGTTTCCCAGGTGCGTGTTGCTAAAGTACCCAACCCCCAAAGCCTAAGGAAAAGCACACATGGTTTATGTCCCCTTCACAGGATGCTTCCGTTTTGACATGACTGATTCACATCTGGCTTTGGGTGAAAAGGTGGAGGAAGGGAGGGGAGGGAGAAGGTGGGTGGGGAGAGGGAGAAAAGTGAGGAAAAGGGGAGATACTGCATTCCCTGTCCTTCACCAAATTTGTCGGTCTCTACACATACAGGACTCAAAAGTCCCAGCCAAATGCTGCTTAAGTTATAATGATCTGGATCGGCAGCGTCACTCTCCCTCTCCCTCCCCCCCCCCCCTCTTGTTCCTTTACTTTCCATAATGTGTATGTCTTAATTATACATGCAATGTACATACACTCCTCCACACACACACAATGTGCAGGGACAGAGACAGAGAGAGAGAGAGAGAGAGAGAGAGAGAGATAAACAGACATACTAATTCACAAAAACAATCTCACACAAAGAATCCACTGGACAATTTTTCTTTCAATACTCTTCAGTTTGTTTCCATTCTGCGTTTATTTCTTGAGGCAAGAACATGACAAGAACGTATGGAAACATGAAGCATGCGTTAAAAAAAAAGGATATATATTTAAACACACACACACACACACACACACACACACACACACACAAACATACATACACACAGAGGCATGCGCGTACACCACGCGCATGTATACATACCAGCATGCACGCTCGCACCCGCACATGAATGCACGCTAGAAATACCAAACTTGTCTAATATACCAAATACAAAGTATTCATCGAAACACCAACCATTTATCTATGTACAATTAACTCTCTCTGTCTCTATCTCCCTGTCTGTCTCAGTCTGTCTGTCTGTCTCTCTCTCTCTCACACACACACACACACACACACACACAAGAGGCAGACAAACATGCACCGTCTTAACAACAAAATGTGAAGGAATATCACTTAAAGCACAACGAACGACAACAAGGGAAGCAACTTGCCTGTTCCAAACCATACGTGAAAGGGGAAAATGTCAGATACAATGGGATGAGTTGCAGAGGGAGGGGGGAAGGGATGTCAGAGAGGAGAGCGGTGGAGAGCAGAGGAAAGGCTAGCTATCAGTTCCCCCAGAGGTGAAAAGGTCATGCACACTGCATGTAAACTGGAATAAACTACTTTCATTTAACAGTAAAAGAAAGCCACCCTTCGCTTGTGTGACCTGCCCTTGTTGCTTAGGCATTGTAGCCGACACTTGTTCTAAACTTTGATCATTGTCTTACACTGACGTAGGTCATCACGCACACTCATCTTTGACGCAGCCATTTTGTATTTCCTCCACATTAATTAATTCATTGACAACACTGATTCTTCTTCCGCAGAGGCAAACTGATGATGCATTAGTATCCCATAATAACTTACTGCGGAAACAAGTGAGGCCAGTGAATTTGCCGTTTCCTTGTTGATCTATACCTGGAATGACAAACTCTGACTGTTCTATACTGGCCACGCTTTGCTCCGTCTTTAGATCTGCTCCCCTGTTTAGTAGAAATTACTTTGAATTGTTTGATTTCAATGAAGTATAAGTTAATAAAGTTATGCTTTACGCAACGTTTCTATTTTATTCAGCTGTATGATCCTGACAGAAGAATACAAGTCAATAGTTGCAGCTATGTTCATATAGATTGCATTCAACAGTCTGCTCTTGATAGAATGTATCTTTTATCACTGTTTCAAACAATAACTGTAACTAGGAACAATTTCTATGAAATTGTCAGTTTCCTGTAAAGTGAAATATTGCTGAAACCGTTATTCGCAGATTTACTGCATTTACCTTTTGGCAACTAACCTTTGTGCATGGGATGGCAAGAAAGGTTTTTTTTTAAAATTTTTTTTTCAAAATTCTATTGTTCTGCCATGCTTCATTTAGCTAGCACTTGTAATTGGTGAGAAAAAGCCAGCACTTAAGCTGACTACATTTACACGTACCCACATACAGAGAGAGAGAGAGAGAGAGAGAGAGAGAAGAGAGAGAGAGAGAGAGAGAGAGAGAAATTGAGATTAAGAGGGAGACAGAGACAGAGAGATGCACACAAATGCTGAAAAAGGGTAATTTATGAACTCGAGTTGTGAAACAGATGAGCAACTGGAGAGACGCAGAACAATCATAAAACTACACATCAGTTCAACTTTTACATTATAAAAACTAGGTCAGCACTTGACAGCTCATCTCTTCCATAAACATACACCTCGGAGGGGGAGGGGGAGGGGGGGGGGGGGGGGGGGTTGCAAGAAAGAAAAGGTAACTCTTACTTAAAATGATATAAAACTTACATTTAGAGTTCTGTCAATAGAATGGGCACTTCACAATAATAGTGATCACTCATCAGTTCATAGCCAAACCTGACACAGTAGATGGGAAACCATAATTGCTAATGTGGACTCACAGAATTTCGTTTAAGACAACCATCTTGGCTGTTCTGAGGGGCAAGAGAAGGTGGGAAGGAAAATCAGACAGTCACCAAACAGGAGAAGAAGAAAGTCAGTTTCGGCTTGTTTTAGTTCATTTTGCCTCGAAGATACACGATACTTATCTGAACACATTTTCAGAATAAAGGTTCGGGTTTCTTCATGAAAAAGAATACAGTTTTGATGGTACTTAAAATGACAAATGACATACTTCGTATATCGATTTGATTTTGAACTTTACTTGTAAACAATCTGTATCCTTTTTCTGATGAGAATAGAAAAAAAAATCTATCGCTACCAACCTACTTTCTTATCTGTCTATCTATTCATCTGCTCTGTTCCTTTCCATGATTATGCCAATATTTCATTCAGGATTCACAAAGGCTTTTCATCCTTGTATGCTTCCCCTCTTTATATATATATATTTCCCTGTCAGAAAATAAACACTGTGATGTATGTTTTCAGGTAACCCTCTCTCCCGCAACTTTACAGACTTCGACATCCCCATGGCATACTGACGGCTGGTAACTATTCTTCGCTCTTAAAGTGGGGCTTACAGTTTCCCAGCCCCTATCACTTTCCAAGTAAGACGACGTTACTTACCAATTGATCAATGGGTGAGATTTACATCCTATTGGCCAGAGACCCTTAAGGGCAAGGTGTCCCAAACATTACCTATGGCTCCAACGCCAGATAATCCAACAGGAAGTAAGGGAAGAACACCAATAGATTTCTGAACCCTTGGAGGCATGTGCCATTCTCTTCCATTCTGGACCACACCATTCTCTTACAGCTCTACTGTCTACACTGCTTCAGCCCTGATTGGGCCCCTCTTGGTCAGCTAAGCCGCAAACAACGTGAATTAAACGGGATTCTGTGGTGTGTTCGGCAAATCTGGTGGAATAAAAAGCTAGCCTGGTTTTAAAAGCAAACAAAAACCTCTGTTTGCAGTTCTTTTTAGAGAAGATGCCAGACTGCTTGATTTGACTGGCTGGTTTGGACTTCCTGGCGCCACCCCCTTCATGGCACTGATTCTTTTTTCAATGAAACACCATCTTGACCTCACTTTGTACGTGACAACCGTCTCTGTTATTTGAGAATGTCTCGCTCTTTTCAGACCTAAGACTTTCCAGCCTTTTATGTGCATGTTTTGCTACGAGCTGTTTAGAAATACCCCCAAAAGTTACCTTAAAAAAAAAAAAAATCGTATGGGTGCATCACTTGCAAGCTCACTCCTTTCCCAGCCAAACAAATGACATGGGCACGCCCATGGTCATTTACATAAGCAAAGTCTAGTGTGACAACATCGTACAAAGTGATGATCCTTCGAAAAGTCTTGGGAGCGTGCATGGGAATGGCATACAACTGTTCTTTCGGATTACTTTCTGTGTAATTATAGTGATCCAAGGGAGACTATCAGTCTTGATAAATGGAGATCTGAAGCACATACACCATTTTACAGCACAGTCAACTCTACATTGAAAAATGAAGAACATGTCAAAGAGAAAAAGGAAGAAAAAAGAGAGAAACTATCAAAGACTGATGACATTATCTTATTATCTATGACATATACCCTGACCCCTGACCCCTCCGCTGCCCCCCCCCCCCCCCCCTCCTCCCCATTCATTCTCTAATCACGCCCAAGTCTTCAGCTAAAGGATGCAAGCAAAAAAACAAAAGAAAACAGAGGCCTTGGAATAAAGACATGCACGTCAATAATACATGAGACCAGTGTGCACATGACCCCGTTTGTGTTTGCCGAAGAAAGTAGCTGATGAGATCTTATTCCAAAGCACTTGTCGGCAATTAGCTCGGGACTCAGGTGAGCTCGCCTCACAGAAATCTGCAACGGAAAGCAGAGTACGAGTGGTTTGGGAAGTCAGGGGAGATTTAAAAAAAAAAAGTGCGAGATTCGCACTTCTACGTTTATTATCTACATATTCGTTTTGTAAACAGGAATTTTGCTGGGATTGTCTCTTGACCATTACAATTAGTCAAATCCTCTGCTTGCATGAACATAACTGTATTCAGCTTTCATGATTTATGTGACTTTCCATGAACTATAGTTTGGGACCAGTAGTATGAATGATTGACAGTTACACACAAATATGTAAAAATGTATAAAAACAAATATACTTCTCATGCTCACGATGACATCACTTCTGAACAAACTGAAAGTGCTCAGCACACTTTCGACATTAATATGTAGTCAACAATACCCCCTACTCTCTTGCCAGCCCCATGAAAAACAATAATAAAAATTAAATCCTTTTTCAAATGATTGATCAAGATTGGAACAATGCCTAACGTCTCTCCCCAAAATATTGATGTATAAAATGTGGCTAGGTGTACTGCACAGCGCGAAACGCCTAAACAGGTGTGCACGCACATACCACATGCACCAGCACTAATCAAAACCCGAGTTTGTCCTTTTTTCTAAAAAAAAAAAAAAGAAAGTACTTTGTTAGGGAGGCTCTGTGTGTGTTTGTGTGTGTGGGCGTATGCATGCATGTGCATATGAATGTGAGCGTGCATGTGTGTGGAAGAATGCACGGTGTGTGTGTGCGCATGTGTGTATGGAGTGTGTGTGTGTGCGTGGTATGTGTATGTGTGTTTTTGTATGTATTTATTTCATGGTGTGTGTGTATGTCTGTGTTGTGGAGTGTGTGTGCGTGTGTGTG
>CM031599.1:37601054-37611054 GCA_018398815.1 Conus ventricosus | reverse complement strand
GCACTGTCAAAGAAACTCACAGTCAAAGCTGCCTATTAAAAATCAAGACTGTATTTCAAGAAAAAGAAATCATCACAATGGTCTTCACATTTTACTTGGTGGCAGGGTGGAAGGCTGACATTTTACTTGAAATTTCTCAACCTTGAGAATAGTAAAAGCTGCTGACTAGATTTGTGGGAGTGTTTCAGGTACAATAAATGTTGCACAACGCTGGAGTGTCTGTGACAAAGTCTGACAGATTCCAGCCATACAAATATAGTGTACATGAAACGAGTTAACAGATACATGATACCCCGCATGCAATCACACTTTATGAATCGTAATAAATCACCTGCAGGGTAAAAACATGTAAACTGGCAAGTATTGCTTGAACAAATGTGACACATTTGTTGTGACTTCATTTTGGGTATATTATGGCACACCAGCCAACAGGTCACGAACATATGCATGCATCAGACACACACTGAACGTTTGTTCAGAACACAATAAACCTGTCTGAAAAACAGAAAAGCTCTTCTCCAAGTAAGCTTTTGATTCTGAGTATGTAACTACTTTTCTAAGAAAAGCTCTAATATACACACTACGAACATTCTGTTGTGCACAACTAAAGATATCTTTGAATTGCTTAATTACACACACACACACACACACACACATACACACACACACACACACACACACACACACACACACATCAGTCATGCTCACTCAATTAAACAAGCATGCATGAATATATGGGAGCAATGTATTTTGACAAACTACAAAGTCACTTCACCACTCTCATTTTGGTCAAGACGTTGGTTTTTGTTTTCTGCTTGTAGCGGTGTACTAAACACTCACATTCAATATGCTGATGAACACATATTTTAAGAAAAGATGAGCCTGTATGTGTGTTCTTAACTTTACTGTTATCCTGTAAATGATTTTCGTAAAACTTCAAAAAGCAATATACAAAAAGCAGGAAAAGGCAATAGGAAAACAAAAGAAAAAACAAGAACCAAAACAACAACAACAACCAAACAAACAGAAACTCAATTGCAAAAAAAGCAAACTAAGTTGTTTAAAACCAACAACTGTTTCAAAGCTATTTTTGAAGTTTCTCCGGTCCCTCACAACCTTCCCTAACACACCCAGCTCAGACACACTCTTCTGCACACATAAGTAGTCAGCTACTAAACATTTCGTGAAGTCATTCAGAAGATTAGGGAAGCTGTGAAAGAACAATTCCACAGAAAAACAGTGATGGGTATTTCTATCAGTTCAATTCAATTGATATTGTGTATAGCCTTGCCAACCACAGAAGGCCAAATCAGGGCTCTCACCTTGTCAAAACTGATGCAACAGTTGTTTGTTTTTCAACAGATCATCGTACAAAAGTTTAAACAAAAAAAAAATCAAATTGTCTTAGATAAGATCTTTGTTCCTCAAAATCTTTGGTCAAACAATAAGCATATTTATCTCCCTTGCAAAACTCAACACATCACATGCAGTGGAGCATCTGTGAACAAGGTCTTCACGGAATCGGCTGTCATGGGTTGATGCTGAATGTGATGTAAATCCAGACACTCTAGGAGCACCTGTTTCAAAATGCGTGGCTCGTCATACGTTGTGCCTCCTCATCTTTTTAAAGACACCACATCTATTCAAACCAGTGGTATTTCTAACAACCCTCTTCACTGTTAAATCTTCACAACTACTTCAAAGAGACCGGAGATGGTGAAAACTAGCGAAAGACCGACTGGACAGAGTTCTTAATTCACTGGGTCTTTCAGTCACATGCATTTTGTTTCTCACTGAAACAGTGTGCCACCACGCTGACGTTGGTAATCCCCTGTTGCCACTGGGTATTGTGGAATGTACACCGAGCACACCCCGCTATGGGATGCAGGGCATCATATCTGAAACACCAGACTACTGTTACACATTAGAAAGGTGGAGGAGGAAGAGCAATGGGCACACACCAGGGCATCACATCCCTGTCCAGCCTTCTGTATATAAGGAGGAGGCTCACACTTCTATCAAGTGGCTCCACTTACACTCTGACTACCTGGCTTATCAGTACAGAAAAAGTTAGCAAATGGAAAAGAAAAAGAGAATGATACACCATCTTGTCTAAAAACGCTAGGACGACTAAGAAACATAACCTGCAGTTTGTCCTGTAGACATCTGGCTAATTGTACAAAGTCACTCCCCACTATGCCCTGATGTGGACGAGGTGTGAAGCGAGTTGAGTGTCCTGATATTCCTGTTGACTTGCTCTGGTCTAAGCCATGGTCCTCTGTGAGCAGGATCTTAACACACTCCTTGCCTAAACACTGAATACAGACAATGACCCTCCACATGTACAATTCCATCTCGATGACCGATCTCCCAGTCCTCATTTGCCATATCCTGTGGGGTGTGACGGCTGGGGGACGTGTGAGAAAGGAGCAGCGTCCTGCGCGGTGGACGGCAAAGCCCTGGATGCGGCTCGGCCACTGCCGTAAGCTTGGGACATTCCCCGGCCGACCGGCAGGACATTGAGCATCGCCTGCATGTCCCCCACCGCGCCCTGAACAAGGTGAAGGTCACTCAGCCCTGCTCGCTTCTTTTCAGCATTATTGGCTGCCGAGATCTTCCACCACATGGCGCGCTGCACGTCCCGTTTGGAACAGCCAGTCAGCACTCGACAGAACTCTGAAAGACAAGACAACACAGGATAGAGATCCCTGCCTTTTGCCTCACTACGCTGACAAGCAGCTTGCTAGGGGACACTAAGGGCCACAACACATGTACAGCTGTTCCACTCCAGCCTCTAAATTAAAGCTGAGTCACTTCAAACACACTGTTCTGTTGAAAAATGTCCGACGAAAAACAAAGACAAATCTGACAGACAGTGTGAAGCTTGCTGTAGTTGGATTAAAATGATCAGTCTATACTCCTGTTCACAGAATGGGTTTACAAACTGGGTTTACATGATGGATCCACACAATGGGTTCACACTATCCTTTGAACATAAAACAATCTGGTATATGAACGCTTGAACTCGATGTCTGCAAGTAACCTACAATGACAAGAAACACACCCACACCCACACGCACACACCACACACACACACACACACACACACTCCTTTCACCTTGCAGAGGCCTGTGGTCTCCAGCAAAATGCCAGGAATGTTCAGTGAGAGAGCTCTAAATTACTCAAAGCAAAAAATGTTCTCGACTTGCGCACCATAGAATAGCACTCGGTTTACGAATTGATAGACAGCTTTGCCATCTTGTTCAAGGACATTTACAGAGATTATGCCGTAGTGATGTGTTGATAGGTGAAAAAGATAAAATTGCAATGTTGCACCAGATGGTCCCTACTGGATTCTTACCATGTTCCCTTGTACCATGTTTAGCAGTTCAGTCAGATGCATCACAAAGCAACACACACACACACACACACACACACACACACACACACACTTTGTTTTCAAAGGGGCATTAAAGATTATACAGGAATATCTGTAAAAGAACTACCATTTGTTTAAAAACATCATTATAAAATGAAAACATGTCCGAACCACACGTGACCTGTCAATTATTTGAAAGCTACCCACGTAAGATAGTGCTAATTCTTGTCTCTTACGGTCATTTGAAAGGACGGACATCTGGAAGCTGGGGACGCTTCCTGACGTCATGTGAAAGGCTGCTTCACCACAGAGTATGGCTGTGGGACATGCTATGCTGAACACGTGCTCACAGTGTGGAACAACCGATGGCTTGGTTCACACTCAGGGGTGAAGAACTCAGACCCGTGATTTCCACGTTAACAGTTCACGACATAACAACAGTACCAAACTGGGCATTGTTCACCTCTGTTTCTGGTGATCACAGCTCACAAGAAAGACAGGATCAACACCGTGGACACAGACCAACATAATGGACACAGACCAGCACAATGGACACAGACCAACATGATGAGCACAAACCAACATGATGAACACAGACCAACATGATGGACACAGACCAACATGATAGACACAGACTAACATGGACACAGACCAACATGATGGACACAGACCAACATGATGGACACAGACCAACATGATGGACACAAACCAACATGATGGACACAAACCAACATGATGGACACAGACTAACATGATGGACACTGACTAACATGATGGACACAGACCAACATGATGGACACAGACTAACATGGACACAGACCAACATGGACACAGACTAACATGATGGACACGGACCAACATGATGGACACAGACTAACATGGACACAGACCAATATGATGGACACAGACCAACATGATGGACACAGACTAACATGATGGACACAAACCAACATGATGGACACAGACTAACATGATGGACACAGACCAACATGATGGACACAGACTAACATGGACACAGACCAACATGATGGACACAGACCAACATGATGGACACAGACCAACATGATGGACACAGACCAACATGATGGACACAGACTAACATGGACACAGACCAACATGATGGACACAGACCAACATGATGGACACAGACTAACATGGACACAGACCAACATGATGGACACAGACCAACATGATGGACACAGACCAACATGATGGACACAGACTAACATGGACACAGACCAACATGATGGACACAGACCAACATGATGGACACAGACCAACATGATGGACACAGACTAACATGGACACAGACCAACATGATGGACACAGACCAACATGATGGACACAGACCAACATGGACACAGACCAACATGATGGACACAGACCAACATGATGGACAGACTAACATGATGGACACAGACTAACATGGACACAGACCAACATGATGGACACAGACTAACATGGACACAGACTAACATGATGGACACAGACTAACATGGACACAGACTAACATGATGGACACAGACTAACATGATGGACACAGACTAACATGGACACAGACTAACATGATGGACACAGACTAACATGATGGACACAGACCAACATGATGGACACAGACCAACATGATGGACACAGACCAACATGGACACAGACCAACATGATGGACACAGATCAACATGTTGAATAGAAAGACCTGCAGGTCAACAAATTGAATTAAAAAACAAACAAACAAACAAAAAAACGATATAGTATTGGACACCATTATATGAATAGAAAGACCAGATCCTCACAGTGGAGAGAAAGGTTGAAGACTAACACACGGACAATGAGAGTGGAACCAGTACCATCTTTCATCTACCTACTGAACACTGCGGCCTACGTAAGCACCTCAAGAGACTAGGTTGCATGGATACTGCACTCGGATACATGGATTGGATTACAGACCCCTACACACATCATGTATGCCTGCCTACATTGGGAAGCGCACTCTAGTCTTTTTGTCCATCCAATCCCGACATGGGCACCAAACTCATGTGAGGTCGGCACACACTCCTAACAATCACCACACTAACGGTGCCACACAAAAATCCAAGCACGGAAGGAGGAGAATATATTGGTGTGTGTGTGTGTGTGTGTGTGTGTGTGTGTGTGTGTGTGTGTGTGTGTGTGTGTGTGTGAGTGTGTGTGCATATGTGTCTAAGTGTGTCTGTGTCTGTGTGAATGAGCGCTACACCACGACATTCAAGTGTTTCTGTTGCTGTGTCAGGTGTCGTTTGTGTGCCGAATTGGCGCTGGCAATTTGCCACCACATGGACCGCTGAGCATCACGCTTGGAGCAGCCTGCGACCAGACGACTCCAGTCTGCACAGAACAAACACAGCACACACGCCTCAGTCACCGCGGCCACACAGCCTGGGCCAAACCAACCCTCATCCCGCTGACAAAAAAAAAAAAAAAAAAAAAACAAATAATACCTATGTGTTGTGTGTAAAATTACCATGAACATCCCCGCCATAAACAAAACTTGCTTACTTTCTGATTTTTTTTCCACATATTTATCTCCCATTTAAATTCCCTTTCATTTCAGACTGAAGCTTATTTTTCTACGATTTCTAGACGTTATCTCTCAGAAGGTTCAGTGCTCTAGTGAACAGTCTTCACCAATGCCTTCGGTAACCTTGGGCCAACAGTCTTGCTGAGCGCAACACTTACCCCATTCCTCTGACAACTGAAGTGTGTGATAGCCATTTTTTTCACATTTTGTGCGCCATCTCTCTCTTTCCTTTCGTTAGAAAAAAAAAAAAAAAATTGTAATCTATGTGACAAATTGTATGTTCATAAAGTGCCTGAGATATGCCATTAAATCACTGGTATCACTGTATCAATCACTAAAGAGTTAACCTTATATTCTAATATATAAACTGACAAAAATGTACCGTTTTCTGTTTACAGCCGCCTTTTAAAAAACTTATCATAGTCCAAAGAGAGAGTTTCCACATACTGATCACCTATTAATCAGAAAATTAGCATACAGTTAACATATAAACAAACAAACCCAAAACCATTTAGACAAACAAAGGACAATGTATTCTGAATATAGGAAGTACTTAATTTACGTATGTGCCCAAGCAAACATGTTTGAGAGAGTTACAAAGTCAAATATATGCAATTCTAAACTGAATGGACTTTAATTGTCTTCCTTGTCTGAGTGCCAAAATTTCTGCGTTGTCAAACTTGCCAAGAGCCAATTTCTGAAGTCAAATGTGAAGTCAGTCAAATTTCAGGGTTGTCAAATTTGAATCTTATCAAGTTTCAGTTTTGTTATATTTGAGGTTACCCAAATATTACATTTGCAATCAGTTTGGCCTTTTTTGTAAAGTTTTGTGAATGTCAAATCCAAGTTAAGTCCAATTCTGGTTTAGTCTGATGTTAGTTTTTATCAAGTCAGATTTCTGGTTAGCAAATTGTAACAAATCAATCAATCCATTGATGCTAAACAAATTTTCAGTGTATCCTTTTTTTCCCTGTAAATTGCTCTCGAATCTGTGTGTGTGTGTATGTTGCTCTCAATTGTGTGTGTGTGTGTGGTGTGTGTGTGTGTGTGTGTGTGTGTGTGTGTGTGTGTGTGTGTGTGTGTGTGTGTGTTTGTGTTTGTGTGTGCGTGTCTGTGTGCAAACGCATGTGTGTATGTACAT
The DNA here is from genome assembly GCA_018398815.1 of Conus ventricosus. NCBI lineage: Eukaryota > Metazoa > Mollusca > Gastropoda > Neogastropoda > Conidae > Conus > Conus ventricosus. Next base: position 37,603,980 of record CM031599.1, on the reverse strand, counting down.
GAGAGGTCGGAAAGAGACTGCAGATGGGAATATGAAATCAACACTTATCACTAAAGCTGACAGGGGAGGTAAGAAGGAAACGCTGAAAATTATTTTTTAGATACCAGAGTAAACACATTTGTCTGTTGGGGGGAAACAGTTTACTGGGGGAAACAGTTTACTATCTTCTTTATCTATAAGTTGAAACAACTAGAGTCTGTTAGCTGGAGTTGAAATGGTCATTAGAGCATAAGATCTTTGCATATGAACTTTTTTTTATTGGTTTCCTTGTGATTCACAGAGTTCAGACTCTTTGTCGATTATCAAACAAAAATTCCGGTCAATAAATAGTTCAGAATATAATCCCATCAATTATTCAGAATATCATCCTAGAATCCTTGCCAACAGTACTTCAACATCCTTCCAAACCAGTAATTCAGAATGCTTGCCAGTAATTCAGAATCCTTTATCAGTAATCAGATCACTGTGAAACGATGATTAAGAATCACTGCAAATCAACAGTTCAGAATCTTTTATCACTAATTCAGATCACTGCGAAACAATGAGTAAGAATAACTGCAAATCAATAATTCACCGTCCTTGTCAGCCAGTACTTCAGAATCCATGGCTGCATCCTTACTAATCAGTAACCCAGAATCTTGCCACCAGAAAGTTTGCCAATCAATATATCTCAGAATCATTTCTAGTCAATCATTCAGAATCCTTGCCTATCAATAACCCATTGTCCCTGCCAATCAATAATATGGAATCTTTTCATACAAATTCGGAATCCTTCCTAATCACAAGGTGGAATCCTTGTCTGCCGATAATTCAGAACCTTATCAATCACCTGAGGTACATCTTTCTTCGTCTTTCTTTGCTTTCTGTCTTCTCTCTTTTCCCAGCTACCTTTACAGTAAAATTTCCCCTTGGAGTCTAACAATGCATTGATCTACTCCTGACACCTCGGCAGGAGGATGTTAGCACCTGCAGTTTTCATCAGCTGTCATTTTTGCATATCATCATAACCAGTGAGGCATTTTTCCTTCCTATTTTTCGCTCTCTCTCTCTTGCCACAAATCTAACATTTTATACTGCAAGATATTTCAAACGGCATTCACCACCACATAGAAAACTTGTCGGTTAGATAATTTCAATCACAGTTAAGTAAGTAATAATGCAGAGGCGTATAGAGAAATGAATGATGCTATATGTCTCTTGGACCAAACTTGACAACAATCCAGATTCCATGTGCAAAAGGAAATGGGATAGAAGAATCCCTGAACTGGGAGAGGTGGAGGAGGTGTATGGGGTGTTACTGAGACTCAACCTCTACATACCGCTACAGAAGTATAAACTGGTCCAAACTGTTTCAAAGTTTCCAGCTGCCATTTTTGCACATGTCTGTGAACATTGTCTCATGTGTTCATGAATGCTCACTATGCCAGTTTGCACAGACAGGAAATACAGCCTAATGAAAAGGCAGATCATGACCTGAATGAATGCGTTCTCAAACAACAACAACAAAACACACACACACACACACACACACACACACACACACACACACACACACACACACACTGTTGTATTCAACAACAAAGTAAACCACTGCTGGAAAACTTAAATTCTACATATTTTTTTTCTTGTTAATCTTTAAAGCTAGACGATATTTGCAGTTGATATGACACTTCAGCTGCAGTAGATCTGTTCATGTAGATCTGTTCTGTTTTGTAGGCTCACTTCAGTGACGTCTTTATTATTTTTCAGACTTCATAAATGTGTTTATTTTAATGTGGTGCTGTCTGGAAGGTGGACAGTGCAATATTGTAACTGCCAGCTGGCAGTGTTTTCATTCCACTCTGCTGATTTCAGAATGCTGACCCCAGCTTATCAACATGGATTTGTCACACAACTCCTACGATTTTGCTGATGATTGTGTTTAATCGTCGCTTTCATACTTGGCTGCTTTTCAAAATCACCAGTACATACACTTTCAGGCTTTCTTCTTTAACAATCGTCTCCATCCCTCTCACAATGGCAAATGCCCTGCCCACAGTGTAGCCAGATAAAGCCATTCTATGTTAATATGTGACCGAACACAGTTTATAAGGGCAGCAAGTCAACCCTTGCTGCCAGATAAGAGCTTTTCCTTAGTTATCCAATGCTGTAAGCTTGCCTGGTACAGACATCTACCTCACCATGAGTCCCTGACCAAAACCATTCTACAGGGTACAGTGGAGGGTGGACATCTACCTCACCATGACTCCCTGTCCAGGACCATTCTACAGGGTACAGTGGAGGGTAGACATGTATCTCTCTATCACTCCCTGTCCAGGACCATTCTACAGGGTACAGTGGAGGGTAGACATGTATTTCTCCATGACTCCCTGTCCAGGACCATTCTACAGGGTACAGTGGAGGGTAGACATGTATTTTTCCATGACTCCCTGTCCAGGACCATTCTACAGGATACAGTGGAGGGTAGACATGTATTTCTCCATTACTCCCTGTCCAGGACCATTCTACAGGGTACAGTGGAGGGTAGACATGTATTTTTCCATGACTCCCTGTCCAGGACCATTCTACAGGATACAGTGGAGGGTAGACATGTATTTCTCCATTACTCCCTGTCCAGGACCATTCTACAGGATACAGTGGAGGGTAGACATGTATTTCTCCATTACTCCCTGTCCAGGACCATTCTACAGGGTACAGTGGAGGGTGAACATGTATCTCTCCATGACTCCTTGCCCATGACCATTCTACAGGGTACAGTGGAGGGTGGACATAAGGAGGGAGGGGACGGCTTCTCTCTGATCTAGCAGAGAGACAATGCACATCAACTAAGGGAAGGGAGAGAAGAGGGAGTGATGCGAGCGACAGACTTTGCGAGTAACATAACTTTTTTCCCCCCGAAACATTGTCGCTAAAGAAGGGAGAGAAG
>CM031599.1:37446054-37596054 GCA_018398815.1 Conus ventricosus | reverse complement strand
TCTCACCAACATGTTTCCTTTTTACCTGTCAGGCTTCTGCAGCTGTACAGTGCTGACCAACAAAGTCTGAATATATAAAACAATAACTGTCAATGACCAGAATCTGTTCTAAAAAGTTTATCATACAATCTTCAAAATGCTTCTGAAAGTGGTCATCGCAGACTGAGGCTGCTACAATACTGTGACATGTTCATGCATGGGATGGTTGGAAATGTCTTTACAATATTTCTAATTCTACTAAGTTTGATTACCTAGTGCTTTCTGCTTCCTGACATCTGAAAGTTTATCATGGATACACTCTCCTCTCTCTCTCTCACACACACACACAGAGAAACAAAACTGTATGATTACAAGGATTCACTTGTTTATGCATTTGCGTCAAAAATGAAGACAAACCTCGATGGGAATATGCTTTGTGACTGGTATACCAAATAATTAGACAAATTAGACAAAGCCTTGGATTCTTTTACAAACACATATATAGAAATATACCTCAAGACACACACACTGTCAAATATCCACAGATAAAGTGATGGTCAAAATACCATTAATCGTTATCTTCTTGTACTTTTAAAAAAGGGGACAACTAATAATTGTTATTGGAGAAAAAAGAAAAAAAAAGAAGAAGAAAGAAACCCTAGCATTAATTCATTCATGAATGTTTTAGAAAAATCATAATACTCTCTGTCCTGGTGTACAGACCTACACCCATACACATTCAAAACTCCATATTCAAAATGAAGTGATTCAGGGCAAGTTGTTTCCGCCCCTTTCATCAATTTTCCATGAAAAAAAAAAGTAAGGAAAAAAAGGAAGAAGAGGAGGGGGAGTGGAGCAACAAAACTAATGCTGATGATGAAAACAAGCTGGAACAGAAACAGACATAGAACATGAAACAAAACTAATACAAAGCAAAGTGGAACGATTAAAGGCCAGAACAATCTACACAGGAAGTCACAAAGATCAGGTGAAGCCAGGGAGCTGACAAGGGTCGTATCTTTCATCATTCAACCATTTCTTCATGGAAGCCAACATGACAATCATGCACGGTGGACGAACACTGGCAACTGATTGCGAAATGGTGTGGGCAGGCCTTAAACTACTTGGCAGGAAGACCCTATACCTCTGCGCCTACTACCGACCAGATGTCTCGGACGCAGTAAGCCTGACTGAACTTCGAAGATCACTGGAAAGAGCAACAGAGATTTCCAATGCACACCTTCTGATTGGAGGAGATTTCAACTTTCCAGGATGGGACTGGCCACCTCCACCTGAAACCAAAGGCACCGTACCCTAGTCTGCATAACGATTTCATGGAACTCACCAGGGACTGCGGACTGGAGCAGATAGTCATGGAGCCAACAAGACAGGATAATATCCTCGACCTCATCTTAACCAACACACCTCACCTAGTGCCGAGAGTTGAGATCATCCCTGGACTAGCTGACCATGACATTGTCTATTGTGAATACACCCTAGCGGCCCAGAAAGAGAAACAGCCACCCCGCAGGATTCCTCTGTACCGCAAAGCCAACTGGGACGGAATGAAGAAAGCAATGACAGAGCTCCATGCAACACTGGAGAGGGAAAAGGGCAGCCTTTCTACAGAGGATCTATGGAAAAGATTCAAAGAAGCCCTCAGTACCGCCATGGAGACCTTCATACCGCACAAGCAGGCCCGCCCCAAGCAGAGCAAGCCATGGGTTACCCCGGAGATAAAGAGTCTCATCAACAGGAGGGCCCGAGTCTACAAGAAAATGAAGAAGACAGGGACAGAGGAACTGAAAACTGAGTCTCAAGCGCACATGTTAAAAAAAGAAAATGCGACTCAAAGACAGAACTGTAAAAATGAGTCTCAACAACTCCGCAGAACAATCCAGAGGAAACTGAGGCGGGCATATTGGCAATATGTTAATGACGCACTGACTCCAAGCAGCCCAGACGAACCACCTACAACAAAACGCTTCTGGACTTACATCAAGAGTCAGAGATCTGCGAAAATCGGAGTCTCCCCCCTGAAGGTTAATGGTCAGTTGGTGTCGGACCCCAAGGCGCAAGCAGAAATCCTGAACAACCACTTCCATTCAGTCTTCAGTGAGGGTCGAGACTACACCCAGCAAGAGTTCAGTGAGAAGTGCGGCATGGACAAGGGAGACTACACGGAGCTCAGCAAACTCTGCGTCACGGAGGAAGGCGTCAGGAAGCTGCTGGTGAAACAATCCCAACAAAGCATGCGGTCCAGATGGCATCACCCCACGAGTGCTGAAAGAGTTGGCTGATGAAGTGGCTCCGGTCTTGACCTTGATTTTTCAGACTTCCATCGACAAAGGCACCATCCCATCAGATTGGCGAACGGCAAACGTGACACCTGTTTTCAAGAAGGGGGAACATTACGATCCTGCAAACTACAGACCAGTATCGCTGACCAGCATCCCATGCAAGATCTTGGAGCACATTGTAGTCACCGTCCTCATGAACCACCTCGAGGAGAATACGATACTGACCCCCGACAGCACGGATTTCGTCGAAAAAGATCCTGCGAGACCCAGCAGCTGGAATTTGCCGAAGAACTGTCTGACAACATGGAGAAGGGAGGGCAGACTGACATCGTAGTGCTGGACTTTGCCAAGGCCTTTGACAAAGTAAACCACAGCCTCCTGACCATAAACTCCATCACTATGGCGTCAGGGGGAAAGTCAATAACTGGATCAAGGGTTTCCTTCGAGACAGGCAGCAAGCAGTAGTGGTCCAAGGGGCGAGGTCAGACTGCGTCACCGTAAGGTCAGGGGTTCCGCAGGGGTCAGTACTTGGACCCAGTTTGTTCTTAGTATACATCAATGACCTACCGGACCAACTCACTTCGATGACGCGCCTCTTTGCTGACGACACTGCTGTATACCGGCTGATAACATCAGGCCTGGACCAAGAACAGCTACAACAAGACCTCCTCAAACTCGAACAGTGGGAGAAGAGCTGGGACATGGCCTTTCACCCAGGGAAATGTACCACCCTCCCAGTGACCAGGAAGAAAAAACCCTTGCCAAACAGCTATCACCTACACGGCCAGAATTTAGCCACAGTCAACTCGGCGAAATATCTTGGCGTTACCATCAGTCACGATCTCAGCTGGGATGAGCATATCAATAACATCTGTTCGAAGGCCAACAAGACAATCGGCTTCCTTCGCCGCAACCTTCGAATCAGTGCCATCCAACTGAAAGAAACGGCGTACAAGTCCTTCGTGAGGCCCATACTGGAGTACGCCTGCACAGTGTGGGATCCACACACAAAACAAAATATCAGCAGGATTGAGGCAGTACAGAGCAGAGCAGCCCGGTTTGTTCTCAGAAGATACCACAACACTTCAAGTGTAAAATCTATGATAGACAAACTGGGCTGGGATCCACTCCAGCAACGCAGGAAGACCTCCCGCCTCACCATGTTGTACAAAATCTTGCATGAGGAGGTCTGTGTGGACGCTGCCAAACTGAAACCTGCACCACCAAGACAAAGAAGAGGACACTCACAGCAACTGACCCAGATCTATTGCCGCACCCAATACCGACAACAGGCATTCTTTCCCAATACCATCAGGGACTGGAATGACCTGACTGAGGCAGTAGTATCAGCCAAAACCCTCGACACATTCGTGTCAAGGGTCCGATCAAATTAGAGTAGGAACCAGAGTAGGGATACAGTTAGGGATAGGTGGGTTGGGTTTTTTTTTTTTTTTTTTTTCTTTCGTGGGCTTGGCTTGTGTGGCCAGGGCTGGCTTACCCCCGAGGGGGGTCAGGGTGACCGTGGTAGCCTGCCAGCAGATCCACGCATAACTATTTTAGCTTTATTCAAATTACTGTCTGTTGTGTAGTGAGAGTGTGAATGTGTGTTTTTTTTGTTTTTTTTTGCGTCAACCCCAAAGCGGCAGAGTAATCAACCTGATGATTGTGGCCGCTCAACGGATGATGATGATGATGAACACACCAACGGCATACAAACGATTTTATCAGTTCACTCATGTAGATACACACAGAGGTTGAATATTCGGCAGCACCTCACTATGTTTCAGATGAACATGTCTGTAGATCAGCAAAAGCCTGAACATCTTTCATGTGTTATCTGCGCACAAGGGGGATGGAATGCACACAGCAGACACTGTGATCCATGCCATTCTTCTGGGAGTATGAAACTTCAAGGATGCATCAGTCACCACAGTCGTTAACAAACAGACACAACTGTGCGATGGGATGGTTATGTAATGTGACATGGCTATGTAACGAGACATGGTTGTGTAGCAGGACATGATTGTGTAACGGGACATGGTTGTTTCATGGGACATAACTATGTAAAGTGACATCGTTGTGCAAGAGGACATGGTTGTGTAACGGAACATGGTTGTGTAACAGGACATGGTTGCATAACGGGGCATGGTTGCGTAGCGGGGCATGGTTGCATAACAGGGCATGGTTGTGTAACAGGGCATGGTTGTGTAACGGGACATGGTTGCGTAACAGGGCATGGTTGTGTAACAGGGCATGGTTGTGTAACGGAACATGGTTGTGTAACAGGACATGGTTGCGTAACGGGGCATGGTTGCGTAACGGGGCATGGTTGTGTAACAGGGCATGGTTGTGTAACGGGACATGGTTGCGTAATGGGGCATGGTTGTGTAACAGGGCATGGTTGTGTAACGGGACATGGTTGTCTAACATGACATGGTTGTTTAACAGGGCATGGTTGTGTAACGGGACATGGTTGCGTAACAGGGCATGGTTGTGTAACAGGGCATGGTTATGTAACGGGACATGGTTGTCTAACATGACATGGTTGTGTAACAGGACATGGCTGTGTAACGGGGCATGGTTGTGTAACGGGGCATGGTTGTGTAACAGGGCATGGTTGTGTAACGGGACATGGTTGTCTAACACGACATGGTTGTGTAACAGCACATGGTTGTGAAATGGGACATGGTTGTGCTACGTGACATGGTTACGTAATAGGACATGGTTGTGTAACAGGATGTGATTGTGTAACAGGACATGGTTGTATAATGTGACATGGCTTTGTAATGGGACATGGTTGTATAATGTAATATGGCAATGTAACTCAACATGGTTGTGTAACAAGACATGGCTGTGTCACAGGACATGGCTGTGTCACAGGACATGGTTGTGTCACAGGACATGGTTGTGTCACAGGACATGGTTGTGTAATGAGACATATTCATTATTGTAACGGGACATGGCCATGTTATATGTAACATGACATGGTTGTGTAATGTGACATGGTTGTGTAACGGAACATGGCTATGTACTGGGACATGGTTGTGTAACATGATATGGTTATGTGACAGGACATGGGTACGTAATGGAACATGGTTGTCTACATGACATAGCTATGTAATGGGACTTGGTTGTCTAACATGACATAGCTATGTAATGGGACTTGGTTGTCTAACATGACATAGCTATGTAATGGGACATGGTTGTCTAACATGACATAGCTATGTAATGGGACTTGGTTGTCTAACATGACATAGCTATGTAATGGGACATGGTCGAGTAATAGGGCATGGCTGTATCATGGTTCATGGTTGTCTTACAGAACATGCTTGTGTGGCAGATGGTTGACTACTATGACAAAATAAAGAAGACTCAGCAAAAGACTATTTACTTCCTAATATTCATTATCGTAAAGCCAGGGAGCAACTTCATAATTTTAAAAAACCATCTTATTTTCATTTCTAAACACACATCAAAATTGGATTCTCTCAAATTATCTAACTTTACTGTGTGTTTTTAAACAAGATTGAAACATAGTTCCATCAACACTCGATAAAACAGTTTTCTGTTTTACTGAATCTTATACAAACACACACACACACACACACACACACACACACACACGCACACACACACACACACACACACACACACGCATGCACACACACACGCACACACGCACACACACACACACACACAGTTTGTTCTGCAACAATGTTTTCAGAGGCAGAGAAGCGCCCCTCAAACTTCTACACTGAACAGCCTCAAATGGACTGGCGCACTGCCCCTCGTCCCTTCCCTCCCCTGCACAAAACGGATATGCTGTACTCCTTCCTTGCGGCGCTGTTCGCAGTTGGCGGCGGAGAGATGCGCCACCACATACTTTTGCGGATATCCGGTTTGGACTCGCCTGACAAGAAGTGGCACAACTCTGCAAGGAAACAAAGGGAAACGAGTCACCTGACTGACATCATGGACCTTGGGATCAATACACGGGTCACTTACTAGATGACCAACCTCATTTTCACCTTTGTACTAATGTTTCCTACCAAGTGTCTACTCGCCCTTCCAACACAACCAGGGTCTAGGTTATATGAATTTTCTCCTTCAAGCACAGCAGTTGCACTTACTGAACATCTTTTATTTCTGACATTTATTTCACATCTTCGGCAGTACCTTTATTAATATTTCTTGTCTACTATAATCATCTATCTAAAAATCTGCATTAACAGTTGCCACCAGCAGAGAGGAAGGTCAAAGAGAATCAAAGGCGGGCAGCGGTGAATCACTCTCACAAACTGTGGCTGTGTGGCAGTACCGAGCAAGCAAGCAAACAAAAATTAACCTAAAACAGCCTCATAGCTAAACAGTGCCAAACATGCCAACAAAAATTCCCTAAAAACAACAACAACAACAACAACAACAACAACACAAACACACAGTGTGGCAGTTAAGTTAGAGCCAAACAAACAAGCAAACAAACAGAAATAATCCTTAGTACCAAACAAGGAAAAAAACAACCTAAAACACAGGCAGAAAGACCGAGCCAAACAAGCCAATGAAAATGAACCTAAAACACAAGTTACAAGACAGTCCTGTACAAAATAAACCACAGGCAAACAATCAAACAAATGATCTCAAACATTGGTGAACTTTATTTACTTCTTTCTCTTCTTCGTATCTTTTGTGCCCATCCCTTGCTCCTGTGGCCTTCCCTCCAGCATCCCCAACACAGCCACGTCCATGGGAGGCCTGTCCCTGCTTCAGCACCATTGTCCGCAGGGACCCATCAATATGCTGCCTTGAGGCAACCTGACACAGGAGTCACTGCACTGCCCTTCACTCCTTTCAGTGGTGTTCAGTGGGCCCTGTTTTGATCTAACAAAAACAGGGCAGCGCTGACTAAGCCACCTACTGACGACAATAGTTGCTTCATAGTGTAACCAGCGTGAACAAGGGTTACCATTCAATGACAATGCCCATGCACTTCGGTACACTTTATTTTCTACACTTGTACGCTTTAACAGAACAAAACAGATCAAATGCTTAGTCCTTACATCTTTATTTAAAAAAAAAAAAAATCTTCATTGATGCCAGCCACAAAATGTTCAGAGTCACGGACTGACAAACCCATGAACCCTATCATCACTTCAGTCTGTTTGTCTGGCTTCTAAATGGGACTGTTACATGCTCTGTGGAAGGACTTGCTGTCACTGTGACATACTCTTTGAGGGGAAAAATAATGAAGAAGTCTTCAGTCATCTGGAAAACCCTAAGATTATCTCTTGTAAAGCAGGGAACACGAAACCACACATGCAGAAAACAAAACACAGACTGCAAGCGAGACCTCAAGAACATCTGCCTCTGGCGACAAAAGAAATTATGGTTATGGGTGAACTAAGCTGAGTGTCAGGAACTACCTTTTATGAACGAAGAGTGTTCATGATGGCGAAAAGAGACATGCTCTGGCCAAAGCTGGGCCAAGGCTGTATGACACCAACAAAAGGCATTCACTGTGACCACCTACCTACGTGAAAGGCGCATAATTAATGGGAGGCCTCCCCGCCTTTCCTGGTGGCAATCCCAGTCTTTTCCTGTAGGCGGATTTGGCCTGGGTGATTCTAGAAGTCAAAATACTCCTAAGCACAGGCCGCTTTACAGAAGAGACTTGTGTACAGAAGTCTGTAACACAGACACAACAAAGCCCAGGGGTTAAAACCAGCTGAGGGTAGAAAACACACCGACCTACCTACATCAGAGGGGAGGGGAATGAAAGTGCAGGTCGCCCAGCTTTTCTTGGCGGCAAGCCCAGTCTTTTTCTGTGCCGATGATTGGCCTTAGTAACGATAGACGCCAAAACCCCTCTAACCGCGGGGCGCTTTACTGGGGACATGTAGGTAGAGAAGTCTGTAACACAGACACAAATTAAGAGGCCATTAAAACTGGTGTCACGAAATGACAGCTCTGCAAGGCTGGTAATCATGTCGGTGCATTAGACTGTTGAAACCCTTCTTCACTTTACGAACATCTTGAAGTGTGATAAATGGTAGTTGTGAGTGTGTAATAACCCCAACTCTACCCTCTAACTGGACTTTAACTGGAGTTTAATGTATGAGTGTGTAATAACCCTAACTCTACCCTCTAACTGGACTTTAACTGGAGTTTAACATATTACCACCATCAGCAAAGTAATCAGTGCTGACATCCAGAATGGTCGATGTTCAATGGCAGATGTTCTTGTGTCATCAATCTTAAAACTTTGTCTGACAAAATTGTCTTCCATGACATAAGTCATTTCATAGCAACAGCAAGCTACAGACAAATATTGTTTTGACGGCATAACAAATGAGACAATAAAAAAAAAAGTAATAACATAAATGAGACAATGAGAAAAGTCATGACATAAGTGAGACAATGAAAGAAATAACTCAGGAATCACACTGAACAATCACAAGCCCTGGCTTCTCAGCACAATCATTCGCTCACTCATCATGCTTGCAGCAAACACTACGCAAGCAGAAAGACGCTTGATACTCGCACCCACACATTTCAAGCCTTGTCAGTGAAAAGTGGCTCACAACACTTTCCTTGGTCAGACACACTGTTTACTCTATTCTCTCACAGGTTATTGAAGCAGTTTCATGATCAGCTTGGAAACACACAGGAAGGAGAGCTGGGAGTTTATAAGAACACACTGGGAAGAACAGGACATTTCTCCTCTCCTGTATATCAGCTGCTACCTCAGTAATCTGCCAACACAATTAGCCCAAAATCAAAGCCACCAAGAATGGGGCAGGGATCACCCTGAATTCAGGCCCAGATTAAACTCCGGAAACGTTTGTAACACAGCCACAGTGCACGAGGGACTTACAACCGAGGTCCTGACATGACAGGCACAGAACACTGAAGGAAGCAGACAGGATGCATGAAAGACAGAAGAGGCAAAAGAAAAAAAAGAGGGTCAACTCACATGGAGTACTATCTGCTGCTTGATTACTGCCTGTTTCCAGCCATGAAAACTTAGAAGCTCTGAAGGATCTCACAAGAGACTTGACAAGGGCAGACACAAACTGCTGCCACTCTCCACTAAATATTACCCACAAATCCAAGCCTGCACGACAAGCGAAGCGCACTGTTTACAGCACTGCATTTAGTGATTTCTATACTAGATCCATACAGGCTGACCAGTTCAAAATTTCACAACTTTACATTGATTTTTCCATGACATCAGACATTTGCATGACACATTCTTTGGAGTCACTTGTCTCCTCACCTTCCTTCTCCCACACATGCGGGGAGAAGGTGAGTGAAGAGACAAGTGATTCCAAAGACAGAAGACAGAATCCTCTGAAAACTGTTTCTGAAGTGCTCTTCTAAACAGAATACATTTCTTGCCTGTTTTCAGTGTATCAAGTTCTTCTATTGTGACTTCTGTTACCTGGGACAGTCAAGTACTGGAGATTTTCTTATATTAAATATAGGTTTGCTCAACTCTTGAAAAGAAAAGAAAAAAAAAACCCTGGAGATCTTAGTCAACGAACTTTAGAACTTACAATAATAGAGCAATGGTGCAAGATCTGACGTAGTGATGATACCCTGTGATTTTTCATTTACATACTAATTCACCACTAACTTCACCAAACAATAACTTATCTTCTCAGGTGCTGATTTCAATAGTAAGAAACTCTTTGGACAGCTTGACAGCAGAGAGTACTCAGAGAAAGACTGCATCTCAGATAAGTGTTTTGACCCAGCAGTCTTCATGCTCTCTGGGGGAAGGGCAGCATCCAGGTCGTGACTCCCAAATGCCCTTCTGCTGTCCAAATGCAAAAAAAAACAAAAAAAAGTTTCCTGCTGCTGTCAAAATTTTGCCGAATACAAAAAACAACAGACAAAAAGAAGAAAAATTAATTCCTGGTGCTGTCAAAATTCTGCATGGGTGGACGTCTCAAGGTGTTGCTTAGATGGATGCCTTTTCCCCCATCACTTTCAGACACCTAAGTTCAAAAAGCCTGATAAAGTCCGCCTCTGTTCCTCCACGACCAAATCCACCTGGAACTATTTTCAGCTACCTCCTCCGGAACGTATAGAAAGTATTCCATAACGACAAAATGACAGACTGAACTGAAAACAAAATAAAGGCAAACACACAATCACCTCTCATTTCCCCCACAAACTGGTTGTCTTCATTGGAATTGCTTGTTGGCTGACTGCAGAGAGGAATCAGAGATGTAGCTCCTTAAATCTGACCGAAACCAGGCTGACTAGGTTGCTTGTTACAGTCAGAAGGACAGGGTTGTATGAACATTGATAAACATGATACTGTGCACCTGAAAATGCTGTGCACTTGAAAGTTAGTGCTGGCAGTGTGAACCAGAAATTGTAAACACTAATATGAGCTGAAAAGGTACGGTATACCTTGTATGGGTTTGACTGTAACAGACTACCGACAGTGAATTAAGGATCTAAACTCTGTGAGGGAGGGAGGAAGGAAGAGAGAGAGAAAGAGAGAGAGAGAGAGGGAGACAGACAGAAGACAGACAGGCAAAGAGTGCAAATGTTTCAAGCCATATGTTGAACAGATCAGAGTCAATAGCAGATAAGACTGAAAAGTGGGAAGGGGAAGGTGGCAAGAAAAAATGACAGTTTTCTCACAGACAGTTGCCCAAGCAAAGGTGATACTTTCAAGTACAGCGTGTTCTCTAAGTTAACTCATTTTTTTAATGTTTACCACAGAGAAAGTGTGGTATTTCTGAAATTGTAATGCTACTTTCTTTCATATTGAAGTCACAGACGATGTTTCTGTTTGGCTGTAGAAGATCACATTTAGGGCCTTAATTACATGACAACTGCAGATGCTGTGTGTGTTTTTCATTTCGGATTTTTCTCTCCATTTTCTGAACCTCTCACTTTTCTTAACACAGTTCTCTACACCTTTCAACAAAACAGCACCAAGCACAACACAGAGAAAACACTGCTGAATGAAAAAAAAACAAAAAAAACGTGTCGGTGTGGGTCGACACTGTGTTACCAAGGTCCATCCTGAGCTAACAAAACAATGAACGCTGCTCAATTCCTCTGGTTTCAGCAGACACACAGTCACAAGAAGGCGCCATATTTGTAGCTGATCACGCTTACAGGCATCACAATGTGTCTGCACACCCCTAGCTTATGTATGAACCTACTAGCAATCAATGGAACACCCCGTGCAAAGTAAAGGTCTGCTGACAAAATACCAGTAAAACACAGATTCAAACTTCCAGTACTAGCACCCACCTATTCTGAATGGTAGTGGATAAATGTCAAGTGAATACAGACAAAAGTACAAATATTGCTTCCACGGTGTGTGGCCACAAGTGTCTACCAAAGCACATGGAACTGCGTTCTGAGCACTTTTGTAAGAGATTATATGAGGTTTTTGTGCGCACACACACTAACAGAGACCAAAAAAAAAAAAAAAAAAATTCACAAAAAGGAGAGAGAGCCATGACCACAACTCCACACAACATGGATGCATAACAATGCATCACACATGCTTTGAAATCAACCAAGCCATGACCACCACTCCACACAACATGGATGCATAACAATGCATCACACATGCTTTGAAATCAACCAAATGCACAGTGACAGCAGCAGCTACTGAATTTAAAAATGTCCGCATTAGTTTCTCCTGCCAGTTGTTCTTGGACACATGCTTCCAGAACAAAAAATGAGTTGTTTGTCACATACTGAAAAATATTCATCTTCCGAGTTTGTCAGATACTGGAATATTCGTGTTCTCTTCCTCAGTCTCCATCACAAACTCTGTGATTCACTTTCAGTGACATTTTATGCAACTGTGTTTTACCCCCTTATATTTGGTCTGCTTACTTTTTCCGTGTGTGTGTGTGTGTGTGTGTGCGTGTGCGTGCGTTAAGTGTGTGCGTGTGTGAGAGAGAAAGAGAGAGAGAGAGAGAGTTCTATTTCACCAATGTACAACAATGGCACACAAAAGATGGGAACGTGGAGTCGGATTTACAATGTGTACAACAGTTTCAGGAAAATGTTTTTAATTACCCCCCCCCCCCCCCCCCCCCCCCCCCCCTCCCAATGTTCATGTCCATACGTGAGGATTCAGTTAACAGTTCAGTCCAGAGGACATGGAGGGGTGGGAGTCTGCACACAGGTGGATTCTCTGCAGAAAATCTCCCCTGAGCTGGTGGTCTCTAAGGGGAACTAAACCCAGCACATTTGGATCCAGAGAATAACGCTTTACCCACGAGGCCAATTTCACCCCATAGTCTGAAATCCACAGTCATGTGCAGGAATAGCACCAAAAAGATGTGAATGCTCACACAAACATGATCAAAGGGCAACAACAATGTTTAGGATTTACAGCAAAGAGTTTCCCTACATTAACCATCTACTGATGTTAGTGACAGGCTGGCTGACTGATGTCGCAGAAGAAACAATGACTCAAGTTTCTGATGTACTTCAGCTGATGGAGTAATTTTCAACCACAGAAAGTCATTCATCACCCAACGTCCTTTGCAGGAAGTGACCTGCTTACTGGTACACACTGCTTGTTAAAAGTTCCACTGTACAATGAAATATTTTACAATGCTCTGAACATACCTTTCTTTAGATCTCTCCTTCCCCCTCCTTGGAAAAAGCTTAGTGGATATTGTCCCCATCACTCTGCCCCCACAGTGTAATTTAATTTGAATGATATTAAAATGCTAAATTTTAAAGATTACATCCTTCAATCTTATTTTTTGTACTGAATCACAGTAATATGTGGGTTTTTTTTCTTTTCTTCTTTTTTTTCTTTCTTTTTCTTTTTTTCTTAATGTCAGAACCAACTTAAGACAGTTACAATGAAGTATTTTCAGATGACATCTATTGATCTAAACTACATAAACCTACCTAGAGCAAAGGTGGATACTCATATAATGTTGGTCGCCCAACTTTTCCGGAGGGTAGGCCCATTTTTCGTCTGTACAGGAAATTGGCTTTAGTGATCACTGACGTCAAAACCCCTCTAAGCACAGGCCGCTTTTCAGGTGATATGTGCGTGCAAAGGTCTGTAACACAGGCAAAGAAGTGCGAGTTATAATCCTTGGTATCTTGTCATCCACGATCGTTGTCAAATGTTTAATGTTCTGAAGTAGTTGAACAACTAAGAAACCAACCTTATTCAAATTGCAAAGTATGTTTGACATGAAATCTTACTGAACTCATCATGAGTATGACAACAAAAAAAGATTACTTTTTTGCAGAGCTTATTTCATTGCATTCAAATTGCTGCCAGTCTTGTAATGTTTTTTAATTGAACTTTCTTGTGATTTTTTGCAACTGTGTGAACTCAAATGCATGATGTACTTTAGTTTGTGAGGAAAAAAAAAGTGGAGCAGTGCTGAATATCAACTCTTTACAGCAACTCTGAAGGAACTGGTCGTTATTTCTTTCTCATTGTTTCTTTCTTTTCCTTCTACTAAGTTCTAGTCCTTTTCCTTACCTGATGGTTCTGTCACGTTTGAAATGTAACAGTACACCCCCCCCCCCAGTTTGCTGCTGGTTGTTGCTTTCTTGAAGACTGGGTATGGGAGGCGAACAACTTTCCACCTGATTCAAGGTGATGTTGCATATCATCATTCATTCTAGCTGTGCTGTTCACTGAGGTTGAGTCAGCCTAGACAAATCTCTATTTCCTGTTCTGGGGATGACATCAAACGCTTGCTTTCTGCTTGATTAATGTTTGCCAACATTGTGCTACTGTCAAAACCTCTCAGTTGAGCCCCAACCCACACCTCACCTCACCTCCCGTTTCTGTTTCTCTGAACAATAAACACGATAAATGTTACGAGTCAAGCTTCGCCCACCAGTTCTATGTTTGTTCTCTCTTGGCAGAAGGAAGCCTGCTGCCAAAATGTTTTTTCAATCCACTAAGAATTTCTGCTATACTGATAAATATGGTGATGCTGCATGCATCAACAGATACTTGAAATCTTGAAATCCTGCCCCCTCACTTTAGGAAAATCATCAACAATTCTCTTCTTCTTGGTGTTCTTCATGCTGTCTTCCAACCTGCAAGGTGTACCTCTCCTCTAGAAACTTTCCCTTGGCGCTGATTCTCTTAAAACTACAGACCTGTTTCTTATCTCTGCTTTTCTTTCAAAGATTACTGAAAAAAATGTTCTTATGCAACTTCCTGACCAGCTACAAACTAACAACCTGCACTGCCCTTGTAAGTCTGCTTACCATTCCAGCCACAGCACTGAAACTGGTCTCTTAAGGACAGTCAATGACATTTTGTGCTTCATGGATGGCAGTGAAGTCTCTCTTCTCTCATTGCTTGACTTATCAGCAGCCTTTGACGAAAACGACCACTGAATACTTCTGTTTCATCTGTAACCTGCTTTTGGAATATCTCTACTGCTTTGTCTTGGTTTGTATTATACCTTATGAATCACACTCAGACAGACTCTGTTGGTGGTCTCTGGTTTATTCCAGCCCCTCTGAAAAAATATTCCCCAAGGTTCTGTTCTGGGCCCAGTTCCATTTGTTTTTTTTTAATATCCAGACTCTTACTAGCACTCTCTCTCAACACTCCCTCTCCTATCACAGCGTCTCCCAAGACAATCAGTTATTCATTTCTGGATATTTACAACTACCAAACTTGATTTTATCCATCCAAGGCTATGTCTCTGATGTTAGGAAATGGATAACACAACAAACTGCAACTCAAAGAGGATAAAATTGAAATGACGCGTGACCTGCCAAGAAGTGCTTAAATACCATCCCACTTCCTTCCCAAGTATTCATGGATGGTTGTGATATCACACTTTCCATTTCTGTATGCTGTCTTGGCATCACTCTTGACCTGTCTCTTTCCTTACTGCAGCATTGCTCATCATCTTCATACTGAAGATTCCACCAAAACTCTGTTCTGGTCTTACTTCTCTCCAGACTTGATTACTGCCAGTAACATCTCTCTGGCTGTCCAGAATTAACTGACAGACTGCAGATGGTTCTAAATCATGCTGCTTGCCTTTTCAAACAGTCCAAGTAGGAATATGTGCCTGCTCTTCTATACTCTCTTCACTGAATGCCTGTTCATAAAAGAGTGCAGTGCAAGACTGCCTCTGTGTCTCAATTCCCTTGCTTTTTCAGGTCTTCAATATCTATCTTCTCTCACTTTACATTCCTCTTGACAACTGCACTCGTCTGCTCACACATGTTCTAAGGATTCCCTCTCTCAAACAGAAATTTGGGGCCAGCACTCTTTCTCTTTTCAAGTTCATCTGTCTGGGAAAATCTCCCGATTCTTTGCAAAACATTCAACTTCTACAATAATCTTACTGTGCCTGTACATGCTTCTCCGAGCATATGCGCAAGGTAAGGTAATGTTCCTTATTGCCCAGCCGACCACAAAGGGCCACATCAGGGCTGTCACCGCGTTGAAGTCAACGCACAAGTCATTCATTCACACAACTCTTTAAAATACATCTTCTAAAAACACACCCAAAAGTTTGTTAAAAATTTTTCACTGTAAAATCTCAGATCAAATGAAAAATGTTCATCTCTTTCAAAAATTCAAAGATCATATCAGGTGGAACGTCTCTGAACAAGGTTTTCATGGAATCTGCTGTAAAATGTTTTTGTCTCACGTCATGCAAATCCCAACACTCTAAAAGAATGTTTCATTGTGAGTGGTACCTGACATGGAATGCACCATGGAGCTTCTTCATTCTTTAAAAGATACAAATGAGTAAAATGCGAATGCCATGAGCATATGTGTTGTCAGTGTATTCATGTGAGGGGATATGCAGGGGATATGTGTGTGTGTGTGTGTGTGTGTGTGTGTGTGTGTGTGTGTGTGTGTGTGTGTGTGTGTGTGTGTGTGTGTGCGCGCGTGCGTGCATGCACATCTCAGTGTGCATGCAAGCATGAGGATGTTATGAGTGGGTTAAGTGGGCAGGAGTTGGAGAGGGAGCAGCAGCACAGGAGAGGGGGGTAGGGGTGTTATAAGGGAGGGAAAATGACATCAGCATGTGTCTGGGTGCCAGACCTACTTTGGCGTCTGTTGGTTCTATTTCTGTGCTGTAAATGTTTCTTTCTTGCCCATCTTCCCAGATTTTTTCCCCTATTCTATATTTTTTATATAGAACTGTGTACACCTCCCATTTTCCCCTGCCCCATCTCTTTCTTATGGTTTCTGCAAGCACACAGATAAATGCACATGATGATGATGATGATGACGTATGGTGATGTTACATGTACTAACAGACACAGTGAGCCTACAGATGAAGTATTACAACATGTATAAACAGTTATGGTGAGGCTTTATCTATTAACAAATATGGTAATGGTACATGTATTAACAGATGAGTGATGCTGTATGTATTAACAAATGTGGGGGACACTAAAGTTATTAACTCATACTGCGATGCTACATCTATCGGTTATTAACTCATACTGCGATGCTACATCTATCAACAGAAAAGGTCAATTTACATGTATTAACAAGTGTGATTATGTTGATTGTATTAATTAACAGATATGATGCTACATCTATCGGTTATTAACTCATACTGCGATGCTACATCTATCAACAGATAAGGTGAATTTACATGTATTAACAAGTGTGATTATGTTGATTGTATTAATCAACAGATACAGTATGCTATATTACTAACTGATACCGTGAGGCTACACGTATTAACATACACAGTGATGCCACATGTATTAACAGATGTGCTGATGCTACATGTGTTAACAGATACGACAACAAAACACATCACGACAGATGTGGTGAAGCTACATGTATTAACAAACACTGTGGTGATGCATATGTCAACAGCTACAGGAATGCCGTATAAATCAAGATTTGTTGTGATGCTAAATGTACTGACAGATACAGAAATGCCATTTATGTAACAGACAAGGCAATATATATTATATATATATATATATATATATATATATATATATATATATTGAATTATAAACAAAGCTTGCTCTTATGTCTTATGTCTTAGATTGGAATTTATTAGTTTATTGTATATATATATATATATATATATATATATATATATATATACAACTGATGTCTACATGCGTTAACGGATACAGTGATGCTTCGAGGACGTATCCTTACCTCACTTCTAAATCTCAGAGTAGCAATGTACAATTGTCACCTAACAACTAGGTTGACACTCTCTTCTACTGTCTTTGCTGAGTGGGCCGCAAGTCATGCATCAACACACTGCAGTGGTCCATTTCTCTCTGGCACTTAACATCAAACAGTGCACATCGGTGTTCTGGGTGGCAAATCAACATCGATGTTCTAACAAGTCAGAGGTACAAGCCTCGCTGACTGGCTGGATGAATCCTTCCAGACACTGAAAACTGAGGATGCTGAAGGGAAAGCACTCTTTGTCACAGCACTCAAGCCGGAGTAAAGTGGGGGGAAAATCATTTATTGTTTTCCTGTGATGCTGGTGAAACTAGATGTGCGTGATGGCATCACTCACTGTAGTTTCACCACCACCTTTTCAAAGCTGGTTCTCCTTTGCCCGGCAACGTGAAAGCGATTTCTAATTTCAGCGAGTTACATACCCCCGTTTGCGCATCATCTGAAGCCTTGTGTGGACATGTACATACACATACACAAACACACACGCACATGCACGCACACATGCGTACGTACACACATGCACATGCACGCACACACACAGACACATATGCACACGCGCACACACACACACACACACACACACACACACCCCAAACAGAAATGATCCTGTGTCACCCAGCACAGCAGAAAATATCCCATGAGTTGCACAACTGGAAAGCATGGACACTCGGCTTCTCCACATTCTCTTCATCTCAATCTGTTTTTCGTTGGCCTTGCTTTCTAGCTTTAAACTATCAACTTTTCAGATAAACTTAAAAACCTTCATGCTCATTTCGGTGCTTTTTGTTTTCACTTTTTAAAGCTTAAAATGTTTCAAGAACAAACCGAAAACCTGTCATACTTTTTGAGTGTTTGTTGTTTTTAACTATACAAACTATGCCAGGCGTAAGTATGATTTCTTTTTTTTTAATCGGAATTTCTATCAAATCTCAGAACAGCACTGACAGAACTCTGACTCAGGTGTTATAGATAATGCCAGGATAATCAGTAGTCAGCTTCTCTCTCTCTCTTTCACTCTTCAAACTATATCAAGCATAAATATGATTAGATAAAAAAAAATCTACAAAGCCAAGAATTTCATCGAACAGTACCAAGTGAACTCTGTTTCAGGTCTCATAGATATTCTCTGTCTGTCTGTCTGTCTGTCTGTCTCTCTCTCTCTCTTTATCTCTCTCTCTCTCTCTCTGTCCTTTTCTCTGTCTCTCTCTCCTCTCATCGCAAAAACACACATACATGCCTCCACCCACACTATGGAAAAAAAAATACAATAGAGAGAGAGAGAGAGAGAGAGAGAGAGAGAGAGAGAGGAGAGAGGAGAGGAGAGGAGAGAGAGAGAGAGAGAGGAGACAGACAGACAGACAGACAGACAGACAGACAGAAAGACAGAGACAGGGTTTTGGGTGGAAGATGAGGGGGAGAGAGACAAAAGGGTGGGTGAGAGATGCATGGCAGACAGACAGCCAGACACAGATAGGAAGAAGACGGACAGAGGGTGATCTTAACAGTACTGGCTTGCAGTGACAACACCCAACCAAGATAGGCGCACAACGCTGGGCTCCTACCTACAGGTGGAACAAGATTCGACCCCTGGGCCCTAGCTGAGGCAAACCCAATCTCCTTCTGAACCAGGCGTTGGCTCTGGTGATCCTAGACCACAGAACAGTCTTCAAGGAGGGCTTCCCTTTACTGGTGAAAGGCCGGCAAAACACTGCAACCACACAATGAGATGGCTGGCGTTACTGTTATTCTGAATTCCCCCATCCACCTGCCTACCTACTGATGAAAGGCTGATAGAACACTGAAACCACACAATGAGATGGCTGGCGTTACTGTTATTCTGAATTCCCCATCCACCTGCCTACCTACTGATGAAAGGCTGATAGAAACACTGAAACCACACAATGAGACTGTTGGCGTCACTGTAATTCTGAATTCCCCATCCACCTACTACCTACTAATGAAAGGCGATAGAACACTGAAACCATCAATGAGACTGTTGGCGTCACTGTAATTCTGAATTCTCCCATCCACCTACCTACCTACTGATGAAAGGCTGATAGAACACTGAAACCACTCAATGAGATGTTGGCGTCACTGTAATTCTGAATTCCCCCATCCACCTGCCTACCTACTGATGAAAGGCGATAGAACACTGAAACCACTCAATGAGACTGTTGGCGTCACTGTTATTTTGAATTCCCCATCCACCAGTTACCCACCCCTTTACTGGTGAAAGGCTGACGGAACACAGCAACCCCACAATGTAGACAGTTGGGTGTCACTGTAATTCTGAATTCCCCCATCCACCTACTACCTCCTGACGAAAGGCTGACAGAACACAGCAACCCCACAATGAAACGGTGGTGTCACTGTTATTCTGAATTCCCCCATCACCTACCTACCTCCTGACGAAAGGCTGACAGAACACAGCAACCCACAATGAAACGGTTGGTGTCACTGTTATTCTGAATTCCCCCATCCACCTACCTACCTCCTGACGAAAGGCTGACAGAACACAGCAACCCCACAATGAAACGGTTGGTGTCACTGTTATTCTGAATTCCCCCATTCAACCTACCTACCATACCTACCCCATCACTGATGAAAGGCTGGCAGAAAGTGCACTGCAAGCACATAAATGACAGTTAGTGTCACAGACATTTGAATCCCTGTCTCCCTCCTAATCGCTTCCCTCTTCCTTCGTGAAAGGCTGGCAGAACACTACAGCTATGCAATGACACTGTTGGCGTCCCCGTCTCCCACCCTCCATACCCTCCACTGTCATCATCACTTGTGAAAGGCTGGCAGAATACGGTGTCCATACAAAGAGACTGCTTGCGTAAACTGCTTCATGAAATGGTGATTTTTTGTGTCTGATCTCTGGTATTTAGTTTTGCGTTGTTTTTGTAACTATACCGTCTGCTACATCACACAAGACAAAGAAAATCCATGTCTGTATTTTGTTGTTGTAATGTTGACTAATTCAGTAACTGACCAAATGTGATCAAGCCCTAAGCTGTGAAGAATAAACTTTAAAACAGCATCCAATTATTTGTGGTTCCACTGTTTGTTGTGTTTGCTTTTTTACTGTTGTTGTTTTGACATGTGCATCACCGGGTCTTTCTAGAATATGTGCCCTATAATTCAGACCTTGAATGCAATAAAAATTCTGACTGGAAAGTTGTGCAACACTAAACTGATTTAAGTTTGTTCAGAAATTCATAGTCAAAACTTTTTTGCAGAATGTCATAGGAATTACCCAATGTTGGCGAACTGACGAAAGTTAGTGTATGACAGATATTAACTCTCAGCTAAGTCTTATTTGTCATCAAAAGACTGCGGTTTGTTCACAATCAATCTTTGACGTGAGGTCACCACAAGTGCACTAAGATCAATTGAAATTTGTTTTTGTGGTGCCTTTTTCCCCCCTGAAAATAAGCACCTAAAAGAAGTATCTAAAAGCATCTGGTGCGCAGACTACGTTCCAATCTTCAAGAACCTCAGATTAATTCAAGGACCTACATGGCCTCGTGCTCTTCACCTCAAATGCCAACACCCTGCAAGCGACTGCTGGGGCTGTGCAAACGCTGTCAATGGAGTGATTCTGAATGCGACTTCTTCACCGACACATCCATCCATGCAGAGACTGAACCCCACTTCTTCAGACACATCACTCCATTTAGAGACTATGGATCTGACTTCTTCACTTACTGTTACATATCAATCCACTTTGAGATTCTGAACATGATTTCTTTACAAACACATCAATCCGACCGGACTTCTCCACATATTAACCCATACACTGATTGAATCATGAATGCGACTTCTTCACAGACATATCAATCCATTTAAAGATTCTGAATATAACTTCTTCACAGACACATCAACCATACAGCAACTGAATGTGACTTCTGCAGAGACATATCAACCCATGCAGAGACTCTGAACAGGCCTTGTTCACAGACATGACTCTGGATGTGACTTCACAGACCTTTCAATACGTTCAGGGATTCTGAACATGACTTCTGCAGAGACATACCAACCCATGCAGGGACTCCGAACAGTGACTTTGACCAGGTCTTCTTCACTGACACATCAATCCACACAATTACTCTAGATGCAACTTCTTCACAGACATTAATACATAAAATGACTCTGGACGCGACTTCTTCACAGATGCATCCATCCATAAAGTGACTGAATTTAACTTTTTCACAGACATATCAATCCACATGGTGACTGGTTCAACTTCTTCATCCCAAGGCATCAATCAATAAACGCATTCTGGCTATGCTTACAGTAAAAAAAAGTACTGACCAATAAATTTTAAAAAAAGGGCTTGTCTGCAGTGAGAGGAGAAGAGAAAGCCGGGTAACGACAGAGACTGGATGATCAGTTTTACTACAGATAGCATGGTGTTCACAGGCACAAGAAATGTGCAGTTTTTATGCTGTGTGTTTGACGGGGCCATCACGCCTATGTAGTATGCATCTCCTGTAGATTCATGCTGTAATTGTGATTTGACACTGGACATAATCTTCTGTGCACGGGGGAGGGAGGGGGAGGGGAGGGGGGTACACAGTTGACAGCCACAATGAAAGATCACAGGCACAAGAAATATAAGAAATACGCAGTTGACAGATATCTATAAGGACCACAGGCACAAGAAGTATGCAGCTGATGGATATAACAAGGAGAACACTGGCATGAAAAAAATGCAGCTGACAAAGCTGATCCAACACCCTTTTACATATGCTTCAGGATGACAGGACTGGCACAGCACAGAGCTCGCTCACTCACACACACACACATATACAGAGAGAGAGAGAGAGAGAGAGAGAGAGAGAGAGAGAGAGAGTGAGAGAGAGAGAGAGAGATGAGAGAGGATATCATGAAGCACAGAGAGAGAGACGGGGGAAGAGAGAGAGAAGGAGAGGAGAGAGAGAGGGAGAGAGAGAGAGAGAGAGAGAGAGAGAGAGAGAGAGAGAGCGAGAAGAAGAAGAAGAAGCAAATAAGCATCACAGTCAGGCAGAACAACAAGACACTGAGCCAGAGACCTCAGAAGCAGAAACAGAAACAAAGACAGACATGTTGACATCAGACTCATCCATTCCACATAACCCAGTAAAAGAGGGAATGCAATTCTGAACCCATCAAAAGCTGTTCTGAAGAAGAAAAAAAACGGAAAGCTGTTTTCCCACGTATCACATATTCTTCAAGCAGTAATTTCACAAACAACACATTGCCCAACCATCCACATGTCAGCTTGCAAACGTTTTTTTTTTTTTTAATAATCAGTTCTTCAGTTTCCGCCACTTTGTTCACATTTCCTCTACATCTCACGCAAAATACACAGAATTCAAAAGTAACTTTTTTTCTTTTCAGAGTACTGCAAAACTGACGGGCACGTAGGATGATTTTTGAAAATCAAGCAAATCTTACTGAGTCTGATGACACACATGTCTTCTGACACTGCACATTTCACTAAACAAATGTCTTTTTTCTGTCCTCTGTTCGTTTGTTTGTTGTTTTTTTTGTTAATGAAAGTCTTCTTGAATCTTGTTGGCACGTAAGTATCTTTGCTTGACTTTAAAAGTGTATCCATGTGAGTCTGTGTTATGTGAGGTGTGTACCTAGAGGGTGAGATGAGCTTGCATGAAGATGCTGGCATCTGGATGGATATGCTATTTACATACCTCAGTTCATCAAAGTTTCAAAAGTTGAAAGTTTTAAAATGAACATTTTAATATATATTACATTTTTCGCAGATTTCCCATTCCCTCCCCAAAAAGCCCTCTTTTGAGGTCAGCATCCAAGGGGATAATAGCTTAACCTGACTTGATAATGGCAAAAACTTCAACCATGACATATCCTAGCCATGCAATCAGTTCACAATATTCCAGTATAGAATATCCCCAATGTATCTTTATATCATCAAAGTTTGTTTTTTTCCACTAAAGTGATCTGACCACATGACAATTCTACAAGTTAATCTCTCTGACTTTAAAACACTATATGAGACAAGAGATGAGTACAAGAATTACACGTAACAATATTTACTAAAACACAAACATCACAAGTGTGTGCATGTGCGTGTGCATGTGTGTGTGTGTGTGTGTGTGTGTGTGTGTGTGTATAGTCGTGCAAACATGACAGAGACACAGAGGGAGAGATGGATGATCCTTTCTACACACAGTTCATGGTGGTGTTGATGACATAACTTACCTGCCGGTTACTGCTGGCCCTCAGGAGACAGTTCTGACATGTTGGCACAAACACTGATAATACGCTTCGCTGCCTTAGGTCAGACACCTGACTGCATCAACTTTCCTTCTTTTACAAACTAAACTGCATTTCAAGAATCTCGTTTTGCGGGGTATAATATTATATTATAAATCAAAGCTATCGTTCCTTAATGGGTAAAAAAGAAAAAATGTTATTGTCACAAGTACACTTAATGCACTTTTTTTTTCTTCTTCTTTTTTATTACCTTGACTGTGTATAAACATGGCAACAATGATTAATCTGAAATGAATTAACTATTCTGCATGTGGTGTGTTTACGGGCAGCTTAAACTTCACAATTCGATGGAAGGACAGCAATTTGGCCGACTTGCTTAACACTCTTCTGTCTCACATCCGATCTATGTGATACTCAAATTTATGTTACATGATTGATAAAAAAAGAAACCCGTTCATCTTCTTTTCTGGGCCATTCAGTACATCAATCAGTGTTATGGTAACAAAGCTGCAGTATTCGCATTCTTCCTTCTTCTTTTTCTTTCTTATTATATCTTATTTTTGCACATTTCGAAATCAATGAAACAAGAATCCACAGTCATGTCATATTGTAACTAAAATAGAATCATCGCAGCTTTAAATTTGGCGGGTCTGTAAATTCAACTCATTGGTCAGAAATATGCACAGTTTTCTATCCCTAATTATTATTCAGTTTGACGGTAGTTGGACAAGGATTTCTTAAAAAAAACATTTAAAAGAAAAAAACAAATGAATGGCATATCAATCATTCACCTAATCTAGCTTCCTGTTGGTTACACAAGTTTTTCATTCTTTCTTTCTTCACTTATTCATCTGATTACTTCAGAAGAGTACCTCGTTCCCCCGCTCCGTCTGTGGCATTCATAGTACGGCCCTCATAAAACATTCTCTCATGTCACACCCTCAACTAGTTGTTTCACCCTGAAGCAGTGTCCAAGGACCAACAGTCTACAGGGAGCAGAACAAAAAAAATCAGGTAATCATTAGCCCACCCATCAAAGAGAGACACTGCACTGTTGCTGAACTCTTTAGGTATGTTTAGTTGTGACTGTTCTGTGTCTACCATACAAAGAGAGTTTCCTGCTGCCGACAACCATTCTTCAGTCAGAGAGCCAGGATGATGAGAACAATGCCTCTGTCTCAAGAAAGACTGTCAATGTCGCTACCTTCCTTCAACGTCAATGGCCAACAACACTACACACCAAGCCACCCTAGGGAAAGATGTGCAGGGGGCCGTGAAAAACTGAGGCTATCGCCGCAACAGGGCTTGTAAGTTCATGGTAAGTTCCCTAGCAAAGCACTGTTTGCTGCCAACAGTTCTGTCTTCATCCGACATAAAAAAAACAACCCTGCTAGCATTGTTTGCTGCACAGAGTTCTGTCCTCATCCAACAACAACAAAAAAAAACCTGTCATTTTAACTGCCCATCTTGATCCATTGTCATTCTGGTGGTACCAGCATAATACGATAACTCTGCTACTCCTGCCTTTTTAAGTTGTTTATGCCTGTTTGCTGTATAAGCTGAGGTGGGTGTGGTCATTTAAAAGAAAAGAAAGTTGCTCAGGGACACAACATGACTTTCAGAATTTAAAAAAAAAAAAAACCACGTTCATAATCATTTCATCCTGATCAATGAGGCAGAGGCTGTTAACAGTAAAGTTGAGCAGTTCCATTTGGTCTGAGACAGCGTGACAGGAATACGTTCCATGCCACTAATCTATCCCATCCAGGCCGGAGAGGTACAAACACCTGCAGCGCTGATGAGAAACTAGCCACACTGTCAGCCACCACCACGAACTGGATGACAGTGTACACTAGCATCCAGGCGAGTCATTCACACAGTCAACAACTTAGTGCACAAGCAGGCCTGGGCTTAAATACTCACAGGGACAACAACAGACACCAGTTTGCTGATAATCACAAAAGTCATGTGAAGATTTGGGGAGGAACCAACATTGCTGCAAGAGATTTTCCAAAATTGGGCATTTTTTTGTGTTTTTTGATCTGCCCCAAGCAAGAAGAAGGCACAGCAGAACACAATGACATCTTTTGTAGAAGTTACCAGAAGGTGACTGTGAAGGTACTTTAAGAGAATGTAACAGACAGCAGCACAGGACAATGTGTGGGAAATGGGACAGAACAGAACATGAGGGAAATAGCACAGGACGGAATGAGTAGAAAATGGGACAGAACAGAATATTCAATGAGCAGGGTATGGGACAGGACAGAACGGGTCGGAAACAGTATTGGATTGAACAAATGAGAAATGGTATACGGCAGAACAAGTGGAAAATGGGATAGGACAAAACAAGTGGGAAATATGATAGTACAGACCTAGTGGGAATTGGAACAGGACAGAATGAGTGGGACCTGGGATAGAACAGAATCAGTGGGAAACTGAACAAAACCACTGTGAAATAAGAAAGGACAGGATGTGTAGGAAATGGTGTGAGACAGATCCAGTGGGAAACTGGACAAAACCACTGTGAAATAAGAAAGGACAGGATGTGTAGGAAATGGTGTGAGACAGATCCCGAGGAAAAGTGGACAAAACCACTGTGAAATAAGAAAGGACAGGATGTGTAGGAAATGGTGTGAGACAGAATCGGCAGGAAATGGAACAGGATACGAGTGTGAAACGCGATAGGACAGAATGAATGGAAGACAGGATAGGACAGAACGAGTGTGGGAAAAGTTACTTCTGCTGACTGCAATCAGGGGAGTACAGTTCTGCGCACTTTTGCTATCTATTGTTGGTTAGCATCTCAGGCAGAGGCATTTAGCGAAACTTCACTTGTTTTTCATATTGTGCATGATCTCCCTGACTGCCTGAGAGCTGTTGTCCATTAGAACTGGCCACTCAGCATGTGTGAGCGTTAAGAGAGCTGTGATAAGACATCACTGGCTTGTAGGCAATGCCTGACCAATACTGACATGAAGTAAGGAGGACTGCACTGCCAACAGGATTCCACTGCACTGCAGTTTGGTCTCAGCAGTCATGCACAACTGATGGAAATGAATTTGCCAACTGATTGAAATGTGTTTGAACACTCAGACCTTCAATTTGCTGAGAAACTACAAGACAAACTACTACATATGAGATATGTATTGAGGCATCTGACTGACGATACCAAACAAGGCACAAACGAGATATGTACTTCCCGCAGTCAACGGGTTTGATAAGTGCTATTTTCACATATTGTTTTGTGAGTGTTGTCTCATCAGTTTACTTTTTGCAGTGTGGGCTGCACAAACATTAAGGGGATTAAAAACTGTGCAGAAGCAGATCGATCACCCTAATCACTAGTGCTCTCACACTTCACTCTTCTTGCAATGAACCTGATACAACTTTCTACAGCAAAATCCATTCTCTTGACTCTTGGGCTGGACAGTTTACTCTACGGTGGAACTGACAACTCCCTTACTGTGATGGCACAGCAGGTGGTCTGAACATGTTGATTGATCCTTCACTTTGATGACAGTTTGTAAAGTAGAATTCTCCGATTTTGAAAAACATACAAACGTGGTTAAATCAGTTATCGAACTGATCTGACCTTCATTGTGCTTGTTTGTATTTATTCTTTTTTTTTTGAAAGAGCTTACTGAAAATTATCACAAAGTGAATAAAACAGAAATATGGATCTAGAATACTTTTCCATTGTTTTAAATTTGTTCCTCTCACTTACAGGCCAACTAACTACACATATTTTAACTATTATGATGTAATCTCTAGCCTGAATTAATCACGAGTAAACGTGAACAAACGGTCCTCGACTTTCCTGATATATTACCGGCATGTAATATCAGTAAAGAATCTGAACTGCTACACTTCACTCTTAAACAATCAGAACAGCACAATTCTCTAATGTTGTGATTATCGATTCAGCATGACATCTGTTATATTTCACTTACCTCTTTATGCTGGTATCTCTGTTGCTCTAAATACTATCATCAACAGGATCAGAGCTGAAAATGTATGGCCTTCTACCACACAGTATTCAACAGAGCCAGCGACCACACCAAAGCGTCAGGCCATGATGAAGTATTGTTCGTCACTTGATTTTCTATTCAGTATATCACAACTCTCTTTGCTTTTTTCCTTTAAAAGAAAGCTACAGATCCCATGAACAATACACAAAAGAACATAGGAGTTTAGTTCTGGGAACGCACAAATAATCACAATAAACACATGCTTGCAATATAATTATGGAAAATAAAAAGCGACACAGAATCTCACCTAAAACATCATTTGCACAGACCAGTAATGATCTTTCTTGGTCAGGAAATCTTGGCAACATTCTCAGAGAAGCATCCACTAAGCAGATAAACCTCAACTGAGTGTCCAGTCTTTTGATCTAAGCCCACAGCAAATTCTTCTTCTTCTTCAGCGTACGCAGGCTGATACTCCAGCAGACACTCCATGTATAGACAGGCAAGGATTAATCCCATCTGCCCAACAAAGGGAGTGGAGTTTTGTGTGTATGACCGTTTTTTTTAAAATCCCGCCATTAAGGCAGCCATACACAGCAAATTCAAGTCTGGGTAGGAGTCTGACCAGGCGAAAAAAATCCCACAAATAAACGACTATGATGGGAATTGAACCCATGACCTCCCAGCCCGCAATCCATGATGCTAGCCACTGCACCATGGAGGCTAGTTGTACTTCTTTCTTGTTTTTTTCTGATTTTCCAGTTTTTCTTATTTCTTCCCTTTTTTTCTCTCTAAATACTATTTCATTTTCCGTGCTACGTAAAAGACCTGGCTTTGCTGGCCCACACACCAAATAAAGAAGTCTTCAGGTCCATTTTCAGCTCTGATCCATACTTGTTCTTAAGCATCACCAAGAACTAACATGAAATTCCTGTATGTGCTGATAACCAGTCACACACACTGATACCACACAAAAATCACAGTTATCATTCTGAACACAACTGATTATCCCCCAAAAGAAACTGAAAACGTGTCTGTGATATGATTATTTTCAAAAGCAATAATATGATTATCTTCAAAAGCAATTACTTGATTATTTTCAAAAGCAATGCTGTTATTATTTTTGAAAGCAATTACATGATGTTTTTCGAGAGCAATCCATGTGCTGGAACTTTGATTTGTTTTTTTTTTTAGCAAATTCACTGGCATGGAATGGAATTTCATGTCAGTTTAGTGGTAATGCTTCAACATCTCAGATATATACAGCAGCAGCCATTCCTCATTCACTACCCTGGTCTACATGATACAAATCATCTTCAGGTTCTCACTGACAGCTTTCACTTTGTATTTCATGTTATGCAACGACCATTGTTCAAGGGCCATGCAATCAATCAGTGCATAGAATTAAGATCCCCTTATTCAGTGTTTCTATGCTGACAAAGGAATGAAAGAAGAATGGCAGCCGCTGAGATTGGAAGAAGAGCCACAGAAGTGTGTAGATTATGGAGGACAGAAGCCAGGGCACAGTCACCACAACCTGTTTACCAACATCTCACGTCTTATCATCATATTTTTCTTACCATCTCATTATCACATTATCAATCATGTATTTCTTTACCACTCTTCATTTAACGATCGTCATTTCTTTCCTGCTTTGGTTTTTTTTTTTTTTCACCCTTACCCACATTAAATAATTTTTAAAATCTGATTTCATAACTGAATCAGAAAATAATACATATCACGTTTGCTATATACATGCTAGAACAATTTCATCTTCACATAGAAAACTTTGCAGCTTTTTTTCTTCTTTTTTTTTCTATTCTCTTTCATCTTCCATGCCACTTCAGTGGCATTACCCCATATGCTGCTCATTCCAGCTCACAATCCACAACCGCACCCTGGTTTGTCCGCTGCAGTCCCCACACTGGCAATCCGCACGGAGCAGTTCATGTCAAGTCATTCTAATGCAACCCACCGTATGTGACAATGCGCTGCTGCCGTATCACTTCATTGGTGTTTTAGTTCAAGTTCTGATCCAACATTTGCAGGACACCACCTCCTACGCCACCTACAAATGGCAACAACGTCTAAGACGCAGAGCGCTCTTGAGGACGCTACCATACTAAAATTTCAGTCCCCGTGAACCTGCCAACTTTGGAATCCTTGACATGAACCCACCAACAGCATAGACGGACACAGGAAACCGAAACTGAGGTTAACATGAGATCAGTGTACAGAATTTGAGATGGCTTTTTTCTTTTTCTTTTATATGCTGATCAATAAGGATGAGGATGATGAAGATGACACTTTGGAGTTTCCATTCTAGTCTGACACTGCATGACGGCTGTACTATACTCTTCCTTTCACGAGTCCTTGAATCAACCAGGCCCTGGAGATAGACACCTGCAGTGTTAGTCAAGAAACTTGAATTTAGTTATTTTTGGATGTCTTTTTGCCAGTAAGAATATTCAAGTCCTTCAAATTGTAAGTAATCTTAAAAGAATACAATTTGAAAGAAATGAACCTTTTTTTTCAAGTGACGATCCAAAATTGATTTCCTATTAAAATGACAAAAATTATTTTCAACTTTCCCCTAAAAAATGTAATACTGTCTTCTATATTCCCATCAAAAATGTAAAATTTGCTGTCAGCAATCCTGTATAAACAGTAACATCATCTACCACACTTATGTCAAAAATGTAAAATTGATTTGACTTTCCAATTAAAAAAAAAAGTGAAATCGCTTTTTACATTCCAGTCAAAAATGTCAAACTGTATTATACATTCGTATGAAAAGTGTAAACTTGTATTATCTTCTTATATTCAACGTATCATATTGCCATTTTCGCGTCTGTGAAAACTGAAAAAAATGACTCCTATGCACCTGTCAAAAATGTAAAAATTGTCTTCTGCATTCCAATCAAAAACTGAAAAGAAAATCGCCTTCTTTTTTGAATGAAAGATGTAAAATTGCTTTCTAAGTTCCAAGTTCCAATAAAAAAAACTGCCTTCTATACTCCCATAAAAAAATGTTAATTTGCTTTGTTCTGATTAGAAGTATAATATTGTTTTCTTGATTCAAACTGCTTTCCACATTCCTATGGAATGCCTTCTTCCTATGTGCTTCTGAAAACTGTAAACTTGTCTTTTCTTTTGTTATCAAAGATGTGACTTAGGTTGCCTTCTACAAGTTCTACATAAAGGTTTGGCAAGGCTTTCTGTCTTCCACAAGAACACACTGCTTTGAAAGGGAAGGGAAGATAAAAAATTAAAAAAAAGAAGAAAGAAAAGCGATGGAGACTTACCAAGGATGGCGTTAATAATTCTTCTGTCCAGAGAGCGATGGTGAGGTCTGGGAGGCTCAGCTATACTAGCTCCCACCAGTTCAGACTGAAAAACGAAAACAAAAAAATCCATGGAATACCAGTTACAACCTCTGACCCACTTCCTGCACCGACTTTCATTAATTTACGTCAGGTGGGCATATGGAATATGGTATATTTGTACAGTTTGTACTTTCACCTTGGATCTCTGAATAGGACTTGCAGGGTGCTGTCTGCACCCTTTTCTTTTACTTCTCTCTTCTTAGTTGTTAATTAATTCATCTGTCAGCTTTAAATCATGTGCAGTGTGGCCTCAAAACTTAGCGGATGTGCTGTAGCATATAGGACAAGTCCACACGCAGTGACGCCTCCTTGATGAGACCGAAACTGTAGGGAGACAGTATCACCACCATATATTGCCACCTAATTCTTTGGTTTATGGTGGGTTCTTTTTGCGTGGAAGGTATGTCATTTTTTTCTTTCTTTAAAGATGTCTGTGTATGTTTTAGGTGTCTCTGCGTGTTGTTCTTTTTCACGTCTGCATTCTTCTTTCAGTCCATGCATTCTTCTGTATGTCTGCTTACGTGTTTTATGTCCGTGTATGTTATAATGTCTGTACAAGTCTCTATTTTTTTTAATGTCTGTGTATTTTCTTTTCTTCTCAGGTGTCTTTATTGTATGTATACATGTTTTTCTCATTTCATGTCTGAACTTTAAATAAAATAAACTAAAAAATAAATAAATCCTAAATATTTTTTTAATCAAAACTTTATAAAGGACAACTCACTAATTCAGTTGTATTCATGGACTCCTTTGATTGTCTGTTGCATGCTCATGCAAAGGACTACCATTCAGACCGTCACTTAAGGTCAAGAGAGGGACGGGGGAGAATTCAAAAGCCTTTTCTAGCTTCCTAGCTTACTGTATTACCCAGCAGTCAACCACTTCTCTGTGTGATGGAGATTCAGAAGCAAACACATATATAACACTAGAATGTTTATTTTTAAAAAGAAGGACCTTGGAAAAACAGAAATGGAAACGATTTTCTGGCCTTCGTTGATGAACCGGTAGGTCCTGATAATTTGAGTCAGCACAGTCTAGTCACACTCCACTCAAAGCAAATCAACTGCCCTTTTTAGTCACAGGCAGAGATGTAGTAGGGGGGAGGGGGAGTTTTCTTTAATTAATGTACAAACCCAAACATCAATGCAGTTCGAGGACCTATACACAGGTCTGACGACAGCCTACACCACAGACTGCATTTAAGCGGTCTTGTCCGGCTAACAACTGAGTGCTATCAGCCACTTCCATTGGCCTCTCCTCTAAAGACATCACCATTTCAAATTCCTTGTTAATCACTATATTTGTTACAACACATTGTCCATTTGCTCTTAAACACAAATTTGTGTGTTTCTAATTTTCTTGTGAGTAAACAACCCAAAATAAATCATATACCAACAACTGGGCACATATACACCAAAAAGAATCAGCATTTTCCTTGCATATGCACACTCATACATGCACACATAAGCACATGCGCACACACATACACGTACACACACACGCAAGGTACATGTTCACATGTACACACACACACACACATACACAATTTTCATAAAAATGCAAGCGTGGACACTAAAACACATGAAGATGCA
This sequence comes from Conus ventricosus, assembly GCA_018398815.1. Lineage (NCBI taxonomy): Eukaryota > Metazoa > Mollusca > Gastropoda > Neogastropoda > Conidae > Conus > Conus ventricosus. The sequence continues at coordinate 37,563,408 of CM031599.1, read as the reverse complement.
TAAGACACACACATGTACATAAAGCACTGAACACTATCTCTCCCTCTCTCACTTACACACACACACACACACACACACACACACACACACACACACACACACACACTCAGAGTGTCCCCCACACTCACTGACCTGTTTCCAGAAGCAGGACATGAGGTACCGGGCCATGGCCTTGCCGTCAGGCTGGCCATCCCTCTCCTTACTCATCACCGTATGGTAGTTCTCCTGGTGGATGTACACCCCCGACCCCGGGATCAACTCGTACATCTGCACAACACACATCATCACCTGATCTTTTCAACAATGAAAACTACAGGAAAACTGCCTCTGTTCCCAGTACTGTGACACCCACACAAAAAAAAAAAAAAAAAAAAAAAAAGAAGAAGAAGAAAGAAAAAAGAAATACGGGGAAAAAAATGGAGGTTTGAGGACAAAAAAAAAAAACCAACAACAAAAACAGCCACTGTGTTACAGTGGCTAGCACTGCAGGAAGCAGGTTGGGAGGGCATGAGGTTGAATCCCACCAGAGGCATGAAATTTATTTGGGGAATTTTTTTTTTTTTCACCTGGCCGGTCCCTTCCCAGAGCTGAGTGCGCGACTGGCTTAATATGGTCACATCTGAATGACACTTTTGAGTTTTATTCACTTCACGGATGTATTTCTAAAACTGTCGCCAGTTTCTTGAACAACACTGCAAAGGTATCTGTGTCTTACCCACCGCTGACAAATTTCAAGTTTCAAATTTTCAAGATAACAGCAGAGTATCAGTTAGTGCCAACTTCCCAGTATACTCATAACAGCAAGCTCCAAGTCTAAAACTTGTCCGTATCCATGTTTTCTCAATCCACACATTTCATGAGCTACTTCCCTTCACCAGACTTTTTGCGTTCATTCGATTTGCAGCTGGCAGTCTTTGTTCCAATTTTAATGTTTAAACGTGCAGGTAGGCCTCGTACACATGCAGTCGGCATGTTACGAGTTTACCAGCACATAGATGATTCCTTTTACTGTCTAACAGCTTGTGTGTGTGTGTGTGTGTGTGTGTGTGTGTGTGTGTGTGTGTGTGTGTGCGTGTGCGTGCGTGCGTGCGTGTATGAGAGACAGAAAGAGAGAGAGAGAGACACACACACACACACACACACACACAGAAATATCTGCACCATTTGGGTGGTCCATTCCATCTTATTCGCTGTCAAAAACACTGAAAAATATTTACAAAATCATAACAAATCTTAAATAAATGTTAGCGAACCGCCAAGAGAAATGTGAACAAACGAGTCACAAGACAAAACATGACGCATTTCAACCTCTTAGGTCTTCTTAGGCAAGACACAAACAAATAGGACAATGAAAATGAACGAGTTTGTCACTTAGCTTGATCTCTTCAGCGCAAGGTAGGCGTTGAATGAAAACGAGGCTGTTAGAAGGGAGATAATGTGTGAGTCAAGGTTGTAATGATGATAATTATATTACTGATAGCAATACTAATAAAGGTCAAAATATTGAAATAATAAATAAAGACAGGATTACTACTACTTTTGGTGATAATAAGGCAATAGGAGTTGTAGCATGGGAGAAAGGAGAGTGGGTTAGAGGATTCTTAAACAGCATGGTTGCCATGGCAACAGTCTTAGTGGGGATGGTGAGATCAATACTAACAATAGTATTACTGATGATACTGCTAACAACATCATGTCCTTTCAAAACATGATAGCCACTTGGTTGCTAGGGCAACATAGGTTGAGATTACACCAAAGCTTGCTCCATCAGCTATCATTTTGCCAAGCTTCAAGCCCATCTTTCAAGTAAGAAAAACCACGGTGTTGCTTCTTGCACTACCACCTGTCTTCTCAGGAATTTTTTTCCTGGAAGCCACAAACAGTATTGCAGGACTGAGACAGCAGTGTCTGAAAGTCCAGGTGATAGTCAGGTTGACAGCCACAGTAGGAAAGGCTGACAGTCTGGTTGACAGCCACAATAGGAAAGGCTAAAAGTCAGGTTGACAGCCACAATAGGAAAGGCTAAAAGTCTGGTTGACAGCCACAATAGGAAAGGCTAAAAGTCAGGTTGACAGCCACAATAGGAAAGGCTAAAAGTCTGGTTGACAGCCACAATAGGAAAGGGTGAAAGTCTGGTTGACAGCCACAATAGGAAAGGCTAAAAGTCTGGTTGACAGCCACAATAGGAAAGGCTAAAAGTCTGGTTGACAGCCACAATAGGAAAGGGTGAAAGTCTGGTTGACAGCCACAGTAGGAAAGGCTAAAAGTCTGGTTGACAGCCACAGTAGAAAAGGGTGATAGTCTGGTTGACAGCCACAGTAGGAAAGGCTAAAAGTCTGGTTGACAGCCACAGTAGGAAAGGGTGATAGTCTGGTTGACAGCCACAGTAGGAAAGGCTAAAAGTCTGGTTGACAGCCACAGTAGGAAAGGGTGAAGTCTGGTTGACAGCCACAGTAGGAAAGGCTAAAGGTCTGGTTGACAGCCACAGTAGAAAGGGTGAAGTCTGGTTGACAGCCACAATAGGACCGGGTGACAGTCTGGTTGACAGCCACAGTAGGAAAGGGTGAAAGTCTGGTTGACAGCCACAGTAGGAAAGGGTGAAAGTCTGGTTGACAGCCACAGTAGGAAAGAGTGAAAGTCTGGTTGACAGCCACAATAGGAAAGGGCGACAGTCTGGTTCACAGCCACAATATGAAAGGGCGAAAGTCTGGTTGACAGCCACAATATGAAAGGGCGAAAGTCTGGTTGACAGCCACAATAGGAAGGGTGACAGTCTGGTTGACAGCCACAACAGGAAAGGGTGAAAGTCTGGTTGACAACCACAATGAGTAGGAATCTGGAGAAAAAAGTCCCTCTATTCAGAACCCTTTTTGTCCTCCCACTAAGGAATCCTTACACTGCCCAACTTTTCAGGATTTCTAGAGATTGGTCTGCCAACACAACTGTCAGCTGAACAGCAACGAGAGAGGCGGTGGGATGTATGTGACAGTTGCTCAACAATGGCATCTTCGCCGGTGGGCCTACAGTCATGAAATATGGGCTGGTGGACCCATGGGATGCTCCCGTGAAGGTTCTGTTGTGTCACATCCAGTGTGCATAACATAACGGTATCTGCCTGGGAGCAGTTATGTTCCTTGACGTCTTAACGGAATGCACTATATGTGCCTGCACTCTATGTGAACACAGTGCAGGCTTCCAAGGGTGGTGCAAGATTGCTCCCAGCGGGTTGGTTCGGCAGTTGAGGACAATACTTCTATGGTTCCACTCGCACCTTCAGATGTTTCCTCTTCTCTTAGAAATCAACCTGCTGCGGACAAATTCAATGAAAGGATGAGCCTCTCTCCTAAGATCGTGATCGTGGTGCAGTCCCTTTTGTCTTCAACGGAATGAGTTCAACACATGGGAACCGAGAATACCATGTTCGGGTTATATTTCAACACATGGATTTTGAATAAAGCAATGCAATAATCCTTTTTTCTGTGTGTGAGTGTGTATGTGCGTTTTGTGTGCGAGAGCATAAGCATGCATGCATGCGCATGCACGCCCACACAATATTCTATGTCACGACTTCCCTGGCTCAGCAATTCCCAGTAAAGAAGGCGGTGCACTGATTCTGGCAACGACTTCACGTCTTGAGTTCCTGTATCTCACTGCATCAAGTGAAGAGATGGCACCATGCTGACAAGTGTGGTGCATGGTGACATGCGCATGTTTGGTACAGGATTTATTGTGAGCAAGTTAATTCTCTCTCCTCCCTCACATGCCCCATTGTACACAACTGATCCCTCTCTCTCCTCCCCATCTGGAGACATCCAAAGAAAGCTGTTCAAAGACCTGAAGATGGTATCTCAAGGTGTGTTCACTGGCCACACTAGCAAAGGGAGCTCACTGTCCGTAGGTTGAGGAGGAAGATGGCTCTGATTGACCAACTTTTATTTTGCCATACTGCAAGTTTATGAACCCAAATCTGGTCAGAGATGGAGATTTTGTTACTGGCGTTACAGAGAAGGCTGCAATGTTCATACAATCTGAATTATCAGAAAGGATGTATCCAACTGGAACAGTCGACCTTCAAACGTCTCCCAGTTTCTGAAACCCACTAAACTGAATCCCATCTGTCCCTCTTGATTTTAAAACAAATATATGTGTTTGTGTGTGTGTGTGTGTGTGTGTGTGTGTGTGTGTGTGTGTGCGTGCGTGCGTGCGTGCGTGCGTGCGTGCGTGCGTGCGTGCGTGCGTGCGTGCGTGCGTGCGTGCGTGCGTGCGTGCGTGCGTGCGTGCGTGCGTGCGTGCGTGCGTGCGTGCGTGCGTGCGTGTGTGTGTGTGCACGTGCACGTATGTGCGCATGCGTGCAAGCACGCACACACATGCGTACATGACCATTTTTTCAATCTTCCAGTCTTTCTTTTTTCTTTTTTTTTCCTTTCAAAAAATCATTCAGAATCCAGAGACGGCATTCACACAAGATGCGAGTCAGAAAACAGTCTGAACAACTATACTGCAAAGTTCTAACTTTATTGTGAACACATAACGACCAACAGAACAGCAAGGTCAAACCATCCTAATCAATATACCACATCCAAATTACACATCTTCAAATTAAAGTAGCCAGTTTAGCCCAGGCTTGTTCCTGCACAGAATTAAGTGTGTGATGGGCTTAAAACGGATTGAAGCACACAGTCGAATTGCATTCAACTCCTTGCTCAAATTTCCTGACTAACAGTGCAGGTGTCTGTCTATGGCCTGGTTGACAATGGGATATATGATGTAAGGAAACATAGATTAGCCCCAAACCGGAAAGGACCTCCACATCATCTTTATCACACTGATCATAATAAAAATTTTAAAAAATAAAATAAAATAAAGCTTCAAATTCACTGGCCCTTTTAGGCCACGCTTTACGATGATCTCAGTTTCCATTTTCTCACCATGGCCATGGTGAATTCGTGTCAAAGCGGATGGTACGTGTTGATGGTATGTGCCAGTTCATGGGAGTGGTCTTAGCATTGATGTGGTGATGCTCTCTCGAAGGAGTGCGTTCACGCAAGCTGGCTCAGTGACTAAGCAATCACAGCAGTCTATAGACGGCAGTTAAGTAGGCGGCGTCCCTTGTAGGTCGAATTGGAACAGGGCCCACTAAATATCACAACACTGACTCTTCAGCAGCGCTGAGTATCCTCTGGACAGCTGCCTTACAACGACTTGATATTTATTGCTCCCTGTGGACTGTGGTGCTGAGACCAGCAGTGCATACCTGGGCATGACTGTGAAGAAGATAACCAGAGTGATGGTGTGGGAGCATGCCACTTAAGAGGTACAGAAGATAAGACATTGAACAAAAAGAAAAAAAAGGGGAGAAGTTGCATGGTCTTCAATGAGAGTATCAGAATAGAGAACGAGAGGACTTCTCTCTTTTTTTGTTTTGTTTTGAATTGCTATTGTCTCAGTATGGAATGTACAGTAACTGGGAATGGAAGACACTGTTCCTCTAGACATTTACAACAGAGGGACATGGCTCATTCTGTCACAACATCCTCAATAGCACCATCAGTGACGAGGGTGGGTACAGTCCACATGTGCACTCAGACCAACAGACGCATTTTCTACAGAAGTGATGCAATGATCTGTGACTCAGTGGAACACACTCTCCTAGCTAGGCAGCAAAATCCGGGGTCAATGGTTCCAATTTCACAATTTCTCTGCAAATCTTTCACGCGAGGTGACACACTGAGGTTTTGGGTGTAGCGTTATGTGCACATACACAAACGCACAACTAGCTATAAATTCCACAAAAATCGCTAAATCCACACTGACTAGTTAAAAAACACACACATTCAGATGGTAAAAAAACCCAACAACAACAGAAAAACAAATATACAAAAACAGGTAGTGCCAAGTACTTGCTCTCCCTGCAGAGAAATCTGTTGTGCCAATGCAATAATACATTACAAAACTACTGTACCAAAAACTTCCCAAGTACCCCCACCCTTCGCCTCCTTTTTTTTTTTTTTTTTTTTCAAAAATATAAGACCATCCAATGAGATTGACAGACCACACCTAATGCTGTCATTTCAACAACTTACTACAGTACCCTTGTATTAAAATGAGTACACTATTTCAAACGAGCCAATACATAAGACAAACAGGCCTCAGCTACTTTTCGCTAGAATGATATTGATTACAATTTGAACTGAAGACCACCGATGAATACATACCAATATATGGCGCAGAAAAAGACAACATCCATCAAAATCAATATGCTACACAATGTCTGAATCCGTATCATTCAAGACCAGTGTATGAAATCTGATTTAACAATATTTATACCTGAGAGTGTCTAACAGCAATTATTTGGAATAGAGTTTGTTTAGAACTTACCGCCAATGACATTGACAAACAAAGCACATGACAGACACGATGCATTTCAACCACTTGGGTCTTCTTCAGGCGAAAAAAAAATCACATTAACATGTGGGACAGTACGAACAAAGAACGAAAAAAGAAGAAAGAAAAATGACTTATCCGTTTTCTTCCAGTGGTCGGTGGGCGGAAATGACATGGGCCAGGGGGATTATGGAGAGGAAACGGATGGGGTGGGGGTTTTGCGTCGGGGGAGGTGTGTGTGTGTGAATGATAGGGTTGTGTGTCTAGTTTATTGGGATGGTGGTGGTATCTTTGTGATGGTAGTGGTAGTGGTGGATTGATAGTAATGGTAAGGGGAAAGAAGGGGGGGGGGGGGGGGGGGGGGGGGGGGGGGGGGGGGGGGGGGGGGGGGGGGGGGGGGGGGGGGAGAGAAACTAGAGGGGAGGGGGAAAAAAAAAACAAAAAAAAAAAAAACTGAATTTAAGGGAAGGATAAAACAAATTTAAGATTAAATAGGATGGAGGGTTGCTGAACTACTGTATGAAGTGAGTGATGGGGAGTGGTGGTGGTGTATGTATGTGTGTGTATGTGTGTGTGTTGGTAGGGGATATTGCCAACTGATGTGGAAGTGGTGGTATGTGTGTTTGGTTATTGTTGGATGTTGATGCCTTGGGGGTGTAGTGGTGCCCAGTTTGGCAATGAGATGGGATTCTTGAGTTGTGCGTTCAAAGCTGTCACTCTGTGACTGCCAGAGTGCCATGACTTTGACATGGTCGATGTTTGTGTTGGGTGTGGTTGAAGTGTAGGGCGACGGGGTTTGGGTCGGTGGTGGCGGATATAACAGCCAGGTTTCAGAGATGCGTGTTTCACGCTGATATCCGCCACCACCGACCCAAACCCGTCGCCCTACACTTCAACCACACCCAACACAACATCGACCATGTCAAAGTCATGGCACTCTGGCAGTCACAGATGTGACAGCTTTGAACGCACAACTCAAGAATCCCATCTCATTGCCAAACTGGGCACACTACACCCCCAAGGCATCAACATCCAACAATAAAACCAAACACACATACCCACCACTTCCACATCAGTTGGCAATATCACCCTACCAACACACACAAATACACACACACATACATACACCACCACCACATCCCCCTCACTCACTTCATACAGTAGTTACAGCAACCCTCCATCTATTTAATCTTAATTTTGTTTTTATCCTTCCCCTTAAATTCCGTTTTTTTTTTTTGTTTTTTTTTCCCCTCCCCCTCAGTTTCCTCCCCCCCCCCCCTTCTTTCCCCTTACCATTACTATCAATCCACAAACTACCACTACCATCACAAAGATACCACACCATCCCAATAAACTAGACACACAACCCTATCATATCACACACACACACCTCCCCCGACGCAAACCCCCCCCCCCCCCCCCCCATCCGTTTCCTCTCCCATAATCCCCCTGGCCCCAGTCATTTCCGCCCACCGACCACATGGAAGAAAACGGATAAGTCATTTTTCTTTCTTCTTTTTTCGTTCTTTGTTCGTACTGTCCCACATGTTAAATGTGATTTATTTTTCCCCTGAAGAAGACCCAAGTGGTTGAAATGCATCGTGTCTTGTCATGTGCTTTGTTTGTCAATGTCATTGGCGGTAAGTTCTAAACAAACTCTATTCCTAATTTTGCTTCGTTCGCCGCCACCAGTCACTCCATTTTGAAATTTACAAAGCAATTATTTGTTTTGAAAGAAAGCACTGAAAAGGATTTGTCACTTGTACCACTACAATTATTTATCATCTTTCTTTTCTTTTTCTCAAATATATTTGTTTAAATGAGAACATTCTCAAGCATTCAGAAAGGCAAGCCCAAGAAAACATACAGTCTCTGTCTTTCACAACACCTGTTCCACACTCAGAAGCTTATAAAACACAAGACAAAACCATTCCCCCCTCCCCCTCCAATCCCCTCTTCTAAACACCACCCTCCCCAATCAATGAAGACAAAACCCATTCCCTCCCCCCCTCCAAATCCCCTCTTCTCACCACCACCCTCCCCAACAATGACCCACAGGTACACAATGCCATGATCATGTTTCAATCGGACCACAGAAAAACTACAGAAGCTGCCTTCTTTCCTCTCCCACCCCGATGTTCCTTTGCCAGGTTCTCGAGGTTCATCACTGGAATGACTTTTGTGTGTGTGCATTTTAATCCCACGTTACTGTTAGGATCGCCATTTCATGTCTTTGGGAATGCCTCTAACATGACATCTGCACACTTAAAATCCCCCCACCCCCCCCCCCCCCCCCCCCCAAATTCTTTCATCCAACAAGCACATCATAACCACTGACGCCCAATTCTTTTCTTTTTTTCTTCATGCCTGTGTTTCAAATACAAGACATTGATGGGCAGTCTCATCAGAGGACATTGGATAGGACTGGAGTTAGCACACATGCTGACTCAGAACCGAAGCTGACTCAGAACTGAAATTCATTGGCTGTCTACAATGGGCAGACTGAACCCTGGAACCTTGATGAAGAGAACAATGGTTCATCCACCAGGCCAGCAGTCTGAGAGGGAGGGAGGGAGAGAGAGAGAGAGAGAGAGAGAGAGAGAGAGAGAAGAGAGAGAGAGAGAATGTTGCTAAATAGCCCAGCCAATCCCAAAGGGCATAGGAGAGACAGTGGTTAATACTGCCCTTTGTGGACACACCAACCCATACTGATTGAAATGCCAAATCAATGGAACCAAACAGAAAAATTGAAATAGCACTCTTGAAAGGGAATGATTTCTTTGACATAGATATGTGTCATAAGTCAATACAGAATGAAGAAAAATGATCAAAACAAAGAAATAACAGAAAAACTATAAATAAAAATAACAAAAACAAAAAACAAACAAGCAAACCAAAATATTAGTCAACACACAAGAAAAGATTAACAGAAATGAAACCACCCTTTTCACACTGATAAATAACAAAATAGACAGATTATTGACAAGCATAACTGACAGGAATACTTGCAATTTCAGTGAGTAGAAACCGAAGACCTGTCGCTAATAAGCCAGAAAAAAATCAACAATTTGTAACCTTTTAAAACAAAATCTATAAATCAAACCAACCAACCATGAGTCCATCATCACTGTACATGACATTAACACCAAGCGTGAAAACTGGTCCACAAACACAGAGTGAAAAAAACAAGAAATGCTCTAAACTGTGAATGTGCATGTGTGTACACACACACACACACACACACAACACACACACACACACAGAAGGCACACATTCTCAGATGGTTCTGTTTTAGATACTTCCGATGTTAGGGCTTCCTTCATAATACTAGTGCTTAATATTAGAATGAAATGCCATATACAAAGGGATTTCGCTCAATTTGACAACAGTGTTTGGTATTTTAAAAGCAACAGATTTCATTCTTGACATGCAATGTTTACATAGAAAAATACATATATTATCAGATTCAAAATCAGCATTTATGGCTCTACATGTCAATTGAAGTCTAGTCATTCAGACATGTATGCGAGATCTTATTTTCAATTCATCAATTAATAACTGGGCACCAACATAACTTTGCAATAGGTTCCGGGACACTCCTGTTAATGTGGCAATGATTTCACATATTTTCATTCAAAGGAAGCTGTGAGAAATTACATCCGATGTTTTGGATTGTGATGTCCCTCTTCCTTCATCTGAAGCTGTTCACATTCTCACAAGTTCTATCTGGAGCATGGGACAGAAACAATACCTCAAAGATTCAGTCTGGAAGGTCAGATGAATACGACTAATCCAACGAGAAAATGTTGTAATCCCCCAGGGCCTAATCCCAAACTGTAACCTTATACATAGGCTGCATGTTAATAGATGGTTAAGCAGAAATTCAAAACCGGCGCCTGGTGTGCATATGTGGTCAGTTTCTTGATATTCCTCATTTTCTGTAATTTGACTGTACTAGTATATAAGAACATATTTTCAGCCTCGTTGTGGTAAGTCCCTCAACCTTCCACTGACAATGTCTAGTGTGCTCAATCCCAGTTATAAGACTGGATGGATTCTGGCATTGTTGACTGTTTATCTTACTATATCTCATCCACTCAGAGGATATTTTTCCAACCAACCCCCCCATCCCCTCCCCCCTCCCAAAACAGTTTTTTTTTTCCCTTCCCAATTGTGAACGTTTAAAATTTTATTTCAGGTATATATCATATCAGTATGGTTTGGCATCTAATTTGCACACAGAGCAAGCTGCAGGCTTTTTCATCACCCCCCCCCCCCCCCCACACCACCACCACCACCACCACTCCCTTTCTCCCTCCTCCCCATACACCCATAAGCTGTTCAACTCTTATGACTAATATGCCAGCCTGTTCCATACTCTGATGATCTTGCACTCCTGTGTATTGCACATACATGTGACTACAGAGAATTGACGTTTCTGTATACCAGTGTACATGGGCCCAGAGAGAGACAGAGAGGAGAGAGAGAGAGAGAGAGAGAGAGAGAGGAGAGATGTGTGTGTGTGTGTGTGTGTGTTGGTGTGTGTGTGTGTGTGTGTGTGTGTGTCTGTGTGTGTCTGTGTGTGTCTGTGTGCAAGTGTGTATGTGTGTGTAGAAATATTCTGGTAAATGTTAATTGCTTTGATGTGTTGAAGAGTCATCCTTGAAAACAGACGATGAAAGTATGGCTAGGACATAAGGGACAGCTCTTTATATGAGGGAGAGAGAGGGAGAGGGAGAAGGAAGGGGCTGATAATACAACGTGTCACACACACACACAAGATAAGATAATGTTGCTTATAGCCCAGCCGACCGCAGAGGGCCACATCAGGGCTGTCACCACGTTAAAATCAACTCACCAGTACACACACACACACAAACACACACACACACACACACACACACACACACACACAGAGGCTGTCCAGTTGCTTAGTAGTTCACGGAACAATAAGAACAAAGAGGATAGGGCGATGGGCTGTCTCTTCCACCACAACTTTATTCACTCCTTCACTTGGAGCAGTAAAGAACAATGATTGGAGATGGGCCTGTCTATTCCACCACAACTTTATTCACTCCTTCACTTGGAGCAGTAAAGAACAATGATTGGAGATGGGCCTGTCTATTCCACCACAACTTTATTCACTCCTTCACTTGGAGCAGTAAAGAACAATGATTGGGAGATGGGCATGTCTCTTCCACCACAACTTTATTCATTCCTTCACCAGTCAGTCATTCACAGCTCCGACAGTGATCCCAGCACAACACAGAATCAAAATGTCAGGTTCATCTCCTTCTGCAGCTTCCTCATACAGCTCAACATCCGCTTCTCCGACACCGCCAGAAAACCACTCAACATCAAGCGCTGGTTCATCAGAGCGGGATCCGTGAGGGCCTGGGCATCTCCATGACCACAGCCCCCATCATCTCCACGATCTGTTCGTTGGTGGTGTACTTGAAGGCGCACTCCAGCTTGTGTTTCTTGAGCAGCTTGTACAGCGTGGGGCGCGACATGCTCAGCCTGTGGGCCATGTCCTTGATGGACAAGTTCTCCTGAAGCAAGCGCTCCAGCTCTTCCTTGCTGACATTCTTGGGTTCCGTGCTGCCTCGAGGAGCTTGCTGCAATCCACTGCCACCCGCCTGGGGTGGGTCTCCTCCTCCGTCCTGTGGAGAAGGAAATGGCAACTGTCAGCCTTCAGGGTCCAGTTAGGTTGGAGGGCATCAGTTCATCACTTTATACATCTTTTATGTCAAGGTCACTGCAATGTTTTTATACGCTTAACAATTCCAGCTCAAGACAGCTGCCCAGGCTATAACATGTGTCAGGCAAATGGTGAATGCTGCTCTCAAACCAAGAGCAATATTTTCCACACATCTGCTGAGACGAAATAGAAGTTCAGAATTTGTTTTTTTCAGAATTGTGAAAATTCTCATGGACCCCCCCCCCCCCCCCCCCCCCCCCCCCCCCCCCCCCGGGGATTTCGCTTCATGAAACTGCCATTTTAAGTCATCGGTTATGACATCAACATCACATCATGCAAAATGACAGGCGAAGTCGGAAAGCACTGGGCAATCAGAGAGCACTGGGCAATCAGAGAGCACTGGACAATCAGAAAGGACACTTTGGAAAGAGTGTGTGCACATAGTATGTTTCAAGGTTGTGTGCATAGTGTTTTCCCCCATTTCTACATCACTAAGCACTTTACAGAATTCAAAATTACCATTGACTGATGAGCAGATGGCTTTCCCTGGAGGTAAATAAAAAATCTAGGTCAGAAAAGGAAGCAAGTCCAACCCTAGATTCTCTGTGTATGTAATGTTAATCTGAGATTAAAGGATATAAATATATCAACTTGGAGATTACTGTATCTGTATACCTCTTTGTGAACCTCAACCCAACCATCTCTGAGTACACAGAATGTCACCTATCTGCTGTCATGAAAAAAACAACAACAAAACAGTCTGATGTTGAAACATCCAGTACAAAAGCATACATGTTATTTCAAATGTACCAGTAAGTTCTTTCTGTTCCTCTGCTCAAACAGCACCAAATAAACTGTCTTGCTGGCACCAAGGTACAAAGAACAACCTTGGGAAAATAATTTCCTCTGATGACAAAGGCAATCCCTACCTATTATACACCTTTCACTGTCCATGTGAACACAGCAACAGCCTCTGAAGACATAGGTTAACACAAATTAACATTTATTCCAGACCAAAACAACATTTTGAGTTCAGAGAATACATAGTACACAGACAACTAAGCACAAGTACAGCTTGCCTCAGTGTATCAGCATAGACGACAGCGAGGTGTGAACCACACGAAGAGTGGTAAACAATGGACGAGTGCAATTTGTTTTGTTGTCATAGGCAAAAAGCACAAAACATCAAACCATCAAGGTTTGTGCCTGCCGTCAGTAACACTCACAGACGCTGAAGAAATACAAGGTGCAGGGAACAAATCCACTGACTTGTTAAGATGAAAAAGCCAATCAGGGCAAAGCCAAACACCCGTCTTCCATGTTGTTAATGCAGACAACACACTTCTTTCAAAGCCCTTAAGGTCCGTGCTATTCTCCAACACCTGGTCACAGATTCACCCGTTAGGGACTATTCAATTTCAAAGTTGCTAAATCAAACATGTCATTTTCACCTTGCATTGTTTACACTTGCAGTTTCAATCTCTGACACTGAACACCAAAGCGGAGGTCTGTTAGGTGTCTGAACATGATTCTTCCGAATGCACAGCGTCGACAGCATTGACACCCATTCTACACGCAACACAGCGAGTCATCATCCTCTTGGAAGTGTGGGTGCTGGCAACAGCCTCACAGTCATTTTGCAGGCAACACACTGAGTCGGCCTCCATGTGTGAGTGTAGGTGTTGGCAACAGTACATCACTGGTAGTAAAATACAAACTGAAGCTCTCTTGGAGGCTGCCCATCTGTCCACGATGTGTAAGTAACTGGGCTGACGACACTCTCACCAGAGGTAAACCTAAGCTGACAGTTTTTTGTTTTTTTTGGACAGCGAGGTCATCCTCCATGTGTACGTGATGACCACACAGACTACTGATGCAGGACAAATGAGGATATCGCTGACCTAGCATCCTGGATATTGCTGACCTAGCATCCTGGATATCGCTGACCTAGCATCCTGCATTTATCAGAGCACTTGGGCAGCATGGCTTTCTGTTCCTTTGGGGGCTGCGGTTACGCCAGTCATTCCTCCACACTCTGAGACGGCAGCAGCAGCATTATGTAGCAAGTTAAAATCATTATTCCTATCTTCTTGCTCATAGGCTTGTTCTGCGTCACCTGAAACACAAAGAGTTACTTACTGATGAGTCATGCTAGCCCACCTAAGTTAGGATGAAGACAGGATGCATACAACATGGTGATCTAATAAAGTCTACAGTCCCATAGACAAATTAAAAGTCACCTGACAATGACAAAACAAGATTTCACATTCTTAACAACATGCATAACTGCCGACCTTCTGGAGTCAAATTCAGGAACAAAGACACGAAGGGGGTGGGGTGGATGAAGAGGGGTAATTTGACATTTAAATGAACGGACTTTAAAATCCCTGTTGCTTCAGATGAGATTAAGAGAGAGAGAGAGAGAGAGAGAGAGAGAGAGAGAGAGAGAGAGAAAGCAGAGAGAGAGAGAGAATGCAATTTCCACTACATAATTTCTGAAATTCACAAAACATCATTTGAGCTTTATTCTGCTATAGTTCATCAGTTCCATATTTTCAAATACACCCCAAAGCCCACATTTCTAAACATTTTGAAATTCTGAATATTAATATAAAATTTGGGATTTCAAGAAAATTTCAATAGCAGGAAATTCCAGAACATTTCTGGAGGGTTGGCAGCTGTAACAATGACACCAACTATGAAAACAAATGAAATACATGTATTCAATTATTTTGATCTGAACGTGTTTGTATTAGTTTTCATAATTATGATCATATCAAACAAGAGTCTTCAAAAGATTTTCGAAGAAAAATTCAGCATGAAGAGTATGATAGGTTCAAGGGTTGAATATCATTCACAGGCAACTTGCGATTTGTCTTCTCACTTGAGAATTACCTTACAAACACTTTAGCGTAATACAATGAATCTCCTCTTGTTCTTCTCAATTATGACCTCCAGCTAAAGTTATTAGGATGAAACTTCCTCCAAGAAACCACTCTCTGTACACAATCGCTCTCATTATAAATATTGCATTGTGGAATATTTTCCTCATCAAAACAAGATGGACCCTCTCAATACAAAGATCCTTCCCTGTAAACAACTTATTTTTCCTTTGAAATACTTCCCTCTTTATCTGCTTTAGACTTATCCCTTAATACAACGTCTCTCCTTATCAACACAGTTTATACTTCCCTCTTTATCTGCTTTAGACTTATCCCTTAATACAACGTCTCTCCTTATCAACACAGTTTATACTTCCTCTTTATCTGCTTTAGACTTATCCCTTAATACAACGTCTCTCCTTATCAACACAGTTTATACTTCCCTCTTTATCTGCTTTAGACTTATCCCTTAATACAACGTCTCTCCTTATCAACACAGTTTATACTTCCCTCTTTATCTGCTTTAGACTTATCCCTTAATACAACGTCTCTCCTTATCAACACAGTTTATACTTCCCTCTTTATCTGCTTTAGACTTATCCCTTAATACAACGTCTCTCCTTATCAACACAGTTTATACTTCCCTCTTTATCTGCTTTAGACTTATCCCTTAATACAACGTCTCTCCTTATCAACACAGTTTATACTTCCCTCTTTATCTGCTTTAGACTTATCCCTTAATACAACGTCTCTTCTTATCAACACAGTTTATACTTCCTTCTTTATCTGCTTTAGACTTATCCCTTAATACAACGTCTCTCCTTATCAACACAGTTTATACTTCCCTCTTTATCTGCTTTAGACTTATCCCTTAATACAACGTCTCTCCTTATCAACACAGTTTATACTTCCCTCTTTATCTGCTTAGACTTATCCCTTAATACAACGTCTCTCCTTATCAACACAGTTTATACTTCCCTCTTTATCTGCTTTAGACTTATCCCTTAATACAACGTCTCTCCTTATCAACACAGTTTATACTTCCCTCTTTATCTGCTTTAGACTTATCCCTTAATACAACGTCTCTCCTTATCAACACAGTTTATACTTCCCTCTTTATCTGCTTTAGACTTATCCCTTAATACAACGTCTCTCCTTATCAACAGTTTTGCTGGTTTGTGTTTTTTTGTTTAATTGTTTGTTTTCCTGAATGAACTTCCTTGTTGTCTACATCAGCTTTACTTCCCAATACAGACACTCTTCATGAAAAGACCACCCACACCACCTCCCTGAACACGGTTTTCTTTGTCTAGTCTTGATTTTCCTCAACCTCTGGAGCTTGACTCAATATTCCAACAAACACTGTCCCATACTTAAACATTCAACATAAGATCAGTTTCACAAACATCTAATAGCATTTAAACATGTCGCCATTCAGAAGGAATGCAATGATCACAGGAACACAATGATGTCCAAGATGGACACCAAATTTTAAGCAGAAATGTCAGTTTGGACTCACCTTTCATCTCTCTCTCTCTCAGTTTTCTGCACCACAATGTAGACAGAGTGAAGCTGCTTCATCAGCATCTGTTTTTCAGTCAATGCCAACTCTTCAAAGAATAAAATCATGAAGACAAAACGTTGTATCCTCCCAAGCGCTGAAAAGATGCACCGGCCAAAAATCTACATTTGAATATTGCGTTGAAAATATCCTCACTCTGACCCTCCTCAGATGATCTTGTAAGTTCACTGTGAACACATATATCTTTTTAAGTTTCCAGAAATGGATTTTGAGCAATTTGCTCAAAGCAAAAAACTAACTGTGTCACCTGTTTATGGTGAATATTTCCTCTCCTGGCCGCTGGTGTTGAGGTACCTAGATTGGCCAAGTTTCTACGCACTATGCTTGATCTCATTTATGCGTGCAGCAGCCACCCAATTTATTCTACTTATAATAAAAATCTGAATATCATTGTTGTGTGTTTCCATGTGTCATGTGTGAACATTATGTATATGTTTGGTATCATACTTTTGTTTGTGTGGTCAATGAATATATACTTCAAAGGTTTTGTCTGAATTTTCATTCAGCGGCTGCTTCTATGCTCTGCATTCAAGCGTGCAAGCTGTGTACGTGAGTGCTAACCAGTGAACCAGACACGAAGCAGCACACTCTACATGGACACTGTTCAGTTCAGTCTGCTCACAGACTCTGCTGACAACAGCGGTCAACAGACACAAATCAAGACAACTATCAAAACACACTAAATGAAATGAAACACACAGACAGACAATGACACACACACACACGTGCATACAAAAACATGTACACTCTCTCTCTCTCTCTCTCTCTCTCTCTCTCTCACAGTCTCACACACACACACACACACGGACGGACACACACACACACACGCGGACGGACACACACTATCATCAATGGAAACACTTCAAACCGCACCAACAAATCCTTCCTTTTACATCTAGAAACAAACAACACATGCATGAATGCAAAAAGGTTTTGTCATACTGACAAACTGCTTTTTCCAATGACTTCTGAATAGTCATGTTACTTTGATCTTGATGATCAGTGTCAACCCACACAGATAGCTGTCAATACCATAATCAATAAAACAAAAAAAACAAAAAATTCAGTATTAGCGTCCCGAAACGTCCTGTCCAGAGCAATAAGTCCCATTCACTCAAACTTTCTTTATCAAGCGCACAAACAATGTTAAGGTGAAATCAAGAAAATCAAGCATACCCCCATGCCTTCCTCCAATTCCTCTCTCTTCCCCTTTAAAAGACGAGTACCTCTCAGTCACCTCGCTTTGAAAGTAACTCTGTGTGTGTGTGTGTGTGTGTGTGTGTGTGTGTGTGTGTGTGTGTGTGTGTGTGTGTGTGTGTGTGTTTTTTCTTTTTCAAAATCGATGTGGAGAACTGACTCCATCAGGTGACAGCCTGATATGGCTCATTGCAGTTGGCTGGGCTAAAAGCAACATGAATCATTTCCTAAAAGCTGAAATGCATCCATGAACTTTTCATTTGGGCTTTTGCTTTGTTTCTTATGAAGATAACAGTGCAGCTCCGATGGTCGTTGAACTGAAAAAAATTACTTCATCATCCGAGACCCTTCTACGCCATCCCCTCTCTACCCATTTGATAAATGATCAATGACCATTATACCGTTAAACTGTAAAGCTCCTAAAACCCCAAAGATTGACGAAAAAGTTTGAAACAGCTGGTAAACATTACTTTTGGCATCTACACGCCACTGTCCCCATCTCTCCACTGTATTGACGAAAAAGTTTGAAACAGCTGGTAAACATTACTTTTGGCATCTACACGCCACTGTCCCCATCTCTCCACTGTATTGACGAAAAAGTTTGAAACAGCTGGTAAACATTACTTTTGGCATCTACACGCCACTGTCTCCATCTCTCCACTGTCTATCTCCAGCAAATATAATGAATCTTAGACCACAGTGTAAAGCTCCTTAAACCCTATAGATAAATGCTGCAACAGCTGGCCTACGTTTTATCACCAGCCCCCTGTCACCTTTCCCCATCTCACAAATAATCAATGAATCTTAGGTCGTAAAAGTGCAAAGCATTTAACATCTTCAATGTGTACTTTGTAACAGCTGCTCAACATTCTTTTTCCACATTTTATACCCCCCCCCCCCCACCTCCTTCACTTACCCCCCCCCCCCCCCCCCCCCCCCCCCCCCCCCAATGCCTCAACCTTCACCCACCTATCTCACTCATAATCTATGAATTTAGAACCTGAAAAGTAAAGCTCCTTAAACCCTGAAGATACATCACCTCTGGCTTTTAAGAAACAAACACCAATATTTTTCATCTTTTCCACACAGCATTTGAGTCTGTTAATAATATATTCTACAGGCTTTTCCTCCTCTGTTGTGTGTGTGTGTGTGTGTGTGTGTGTGTGTGTGTGTTGTGTGTGTGTGTGTGTGGTGTGTGTGCGCTGCGCGCGTGCATGCGCACGTGAGTACATGAGCGCATACATGCGTGCATACGTGCATGCATGCATGAGTGAAAGCAAGACAAAACAAGACAGAGAGAATGACAGACAGACAGAGAGGGAGAGGGAGAGAGAGAGAGAGACAGCAAGAGTCAAACTAGACAGAGACAGAAACAGAGAGAGAGAGAGTCAGATGATATCTTTTAGTATGTAAAAGGTTGTTTATGAATGTTGTGTTGAGGTAACTAAACAGATACTAAAATTGATGTGAATTTACACAAGATAAACTTTTTTTTTTAACTCTGTTTTTCTTCCTGCAACTTGATACACATTTTCTTTTTATAATATTAATGTAAAAGGGTTTGAGCTTAATTTATATGAATAATACAACAGAAACCTTGCGAACCATTGTTACTGATTAGTGATATATCATCACTTCATAGTATGTTATCATACAGACCTTTAGAGTGTGTCATTATACAGACTTTGTAGAGATGAGCTCAGAAACCACCCCCACCAAGTACAATGTACAGACCAACAGACAAGGACTGGGGGTGACCAAAACTGAATGGTGGTCAAAGGCCAAAGGAAAAGCCAAAAGAGACATGATGATCCAGGAGATGAGAAAAGAAGAAGACCAAAAAAGACTCCAAAAAGCAGTCCAGCAGAGCCAGCAAGGGCAATGGACAACGTGGGAGAATGCACTCCAAAGAAGTCTAACTTGGAATGACATTTGGCACATGGCCCCTCTCAGGATCAGCTTCATTCTCAGATCTGCATATGACCTTCTGCCCTCAAATGCAAACCTGGTGAAGTGGGGGAAAGCAGACGATCCTGCATGCCCCCTCTGCCATGAAAAACAAACAGTGAGCATGTCCTAAGCTCATGTAAAGTAGCCCTGGCTCAAGGAAGGTACACATGGAGGCACAACCAAGTGCTCAAAGAGATTGTACAAGTAGTCTGGGCTAGTACCAACACCACAAAAGGGAGAATCAGGACTCCAAAAGCACCCGCAACATTCTTCACGGCAGGAGGCAGCAAATCATGGCCAAGAACAACAGTGCCACTCGAAACATGCAGGCAGAGTCTGCTGGATGGGGCAGATGACTGGGAGTGCACTGCAGACCCCCAGAATGGAAGAGTCACCCAGAGATCATCAGCAAGAGTGGCATGAGACCAGACATAGTAGTCCACTCTAAGTCAACCAAGCAGCTGATCATGATCGAGCTCACGGTGCCATATGAGAACAGAATGGAGGCAGCTCAAATCTACAAGACTGAAAAGTATGCTGATCTGGCAAACAGCCTGAGGAGAGAAGGCTATCAGGTCAAAGTCCTCACTGCAGAAATTGGAGCTAGGGGATTTGTAGGAACGTCTGCATACAGCCTCATGAAACAGCTCTCAGTTGCAGGGAAGGAAAAAACCAGAGCCCTGAAAGCAATGGCAGAAGCGGCAGAGAGGTGTTCAAGCTGGATCTGGTCAAGGAGGAACAAAAGTGAACTTCATAAGGCTTAATTTCCCTACAAATATCAGGTGTCCCTGTGGCTCAGTGGTTAAAGCGCGAGTCATTAAGTAGAAAATGAGCATGTCCAGAGGGTCATGGGTTCGAATCCCAGCCATGGCTCGTCCCAAGATGGGGAAAAAAAAAGGAGCAGCAGAGGGACATCCGGAGTCATGAACCGGGTGTGGCCCAACCCCCCTAGAGTGTCAGGAGATAAGGGCCGAAACACTTGCTTGAAGGGGGCTTCTCTTCTGAGGACTCTCTGCTGCCACGCTCTCCACGAGTTTCTTTCTACTTGTATTGACAGTATTCCCATATAGGCCACAAAGTTCCAGAAACCATAGTCGGTCGTATCTCCCTTCTCCTCATGGGGGAGTTACCTCTGTGGACAATAAGAATCTGCTGTGCTTCACGCTGAATCAGTGCTAGGCCAACTACCCTGGTTGCTGAGATGTGAGATGTCCGTTAGTCTACGTTTGTGAAAGATCACACATTTCCCATATCCTGTGGTCTATGGCGAAATAGAAATGACATGTTGTGCATTAAGGTTGATTAGTGTCAAATATTTCATTGCATCCAAAATTCTACCATGCAGAGAATAGAAAACAAACCAAATACACTGAAAAATAAACTCAAAAGCAATTTTAAGTGGAAAAAGAATCCGTTAAGAACAATGAGAATATTATAATAGAAATGAAAAGGTGTTAGGTTAAAAAAAAATTTCCGCTAATACGCCAGATGAAAATGGGATGTCAGATTTCTTTCAAAGGAGGTTGCATTACCTTAAAGAAAATGCATGCTATATGCTACTAGCACTTTTCATCACAATTTTCATCATAACGAGTGCTTTCCGTTGAAAGAATTTGCAGAAAATGAGAACTTCAGTCGTCTGCTGTGTCAGTCGGTCCTTGATCACGAGTTTTGTGTGTGCGCTGTTCCTTTTTTTTTTTGAGGAAGGTCGCCTTACATAAAGCAAACAAGTGCTTTATTCTACTTGCATATTCTGTCACCATTTCGATCATAATGAGTGCCTTCCCCTGAAAATCTGGAGTAAATGAGTCCTTCTGTTGTCTGCGTGGTTGGTCCTTGACCACAACTTCTCCGTGTGCATCATTTTTGTGTACATGCCTGGTTTTAATTGGCGTGCTTTCTTATAACCCTTTCCCCCCCCCCCCCCCCCTATCCCTACCCCCTCCCACCTCCAAATTTTGTGTCCATACAAAAAATTAGAGTCAGTCAAGTGACATGCAATAAAAACTTCTTGATGTAGTATGTGCTTGTGTGTGTGCATGTGTGTGTGTGTGTGTGTGTGTGTGTGTGAGACAGTGTGTGAATGAGTGCGTGCATATGCGTGTGTGTGAGAGACAGTGTGCACGCGCGTGCGTATGTGTACGCCCATGTGCGCCTGCATGCCTGTACTGTGTGTACATGAAATACAAACATTCTTAGGCATGCTTGGCTGGAGCGGATCTTCCCGAGGACAACCGACAAACAAGACGCAATGACACACATACACAGCAGAAACAGCAGCGTACTCACCCTCCACTTCTGTGCATCGGCAGGGTGAACGTAACCACAGCCTGGGCGTGTGCCTGGCGGTAACGGCTGGGCCGCCTGCTGCGGGAAACATTGCCTGCAACACACAGAGAGACATTTCCTCACTTTTGGTCCTCCTATTTCCATTCACACACCACACACAACACTGGGGGAAAAATGTTTAATATCATGGTGACACAGGAACATCTTGTATGTGACAGCAATGAGTAGACTCATATACAGGATTTCCATTCGTCACGATGACATGTATGATTCAAACAGCACACCAAAAAAAAAAAAGATTTGTTAACAACAGTTATGCATGTGAGAACTGTCTTTACTCTTACCTGATCTGAACTTTCAGACAACAGACATAGCAACTACCAAAAACAAAACCAAAACAACAACAACAAAATGCAAGCTCATTTTGATCACTTTCAGGAGGGGGTGGGATTGAGGGTGGGGGTGGGAGTGAATTTTTTTTTCATGGCCTCATCAACCTTCATAAATATTTTCATTATGTTATACCTATATCAAACTGCAAGCTTGCTGCCAGCACTTCAGATGACCATACACACATTACAGTACTCAGCAACTTTTGATGTTTTCCTTGTACCATGCCTATAAATACACAATGATCATCCATTACAAGGCATTTATTTTGTCTGGCATTTTGAAATCAATCACTGATTCTCCAAAACAAAACATTCAGTTTCTTAAGCTGTATGAATAAACACTGACGCTCCGACCCAATGTATTCAGTTTTTCAAGCTGTCTCTAATTAAAGGTTGATGATGGACAAAACTTCTCAGGCTGTCTCTAGCACAATAGTCTACTGATAGTCCTACGCAATGCATTTAATGTCTCGGGCTACTATAGTCAAATACTGATGCTCCAACACTGAGCATCCAATCTCTTCATCTGCCTAAAAAAATAAATACTGATGCTCCTAGACAAAACCTTCAGTTTCCACAGTTGTCTATACACCCAATTCTCCAGGACAAAACACTCAGTTTCCTGACCTGCAGACAAAAACCACCAAAAAAAAAACCCAGTTCAGTACCTAGTATAGGATGTTCTGGGGAAGTTGCCATGTTAACAGATGGGTAGACAGGTGAGTAGCCAGTCTCTCTACTTCTTCTGTTGCCTTTTACTGACATCATACTTCTTCCTCGATTGATAGGATAGGTGGCGTACCACTACCAGTAAACACATAAGCCTCATTTTTCATGTCAGTACCACAGCTTGCTCTATTTGCCATTTTAAGATTAATGTTCTTCTGTCTTCATTCAAGATTTCCACTGCATAGATCTTTAGGACCACTGGTCTGTATGGAAACACGTTTACATGCATAATGTGACCATATATGCACACAGAATCTGATACACAAAGTGAACATACATGCACACGCTAATATAGGCACTTTATTTTAACAATACTATGCATCCCTGGGGTGTAAATAGACTTGTCCAATTTTAGAGTGTGCTAGGACCAAGATCCGAATGGGGAACGTGATGTGAATCATAACTGTTTTGTTTCAAATAAACACTAAGCACACACACACACAAAATCATTTATAAGAAAAAGAGAATTTGATAAACAACAGCATCAAAAGAAATTTATCACCTAAGGAAAACAAGACGAGTTTAAAAAAAAACTAAATATGACAATAAGTCAACTGAGAGAAAGGGGGGGGGGGGGGGGGGGGGGGGGGGGGGGGGGGGGGGGGGGGGGGGGGGGGGGGGGGGGGGGGGGGGGGGGGGGGGGGGGGGGGGGGGGGGGGGGGGGGGGGGGGGGCGAGGTATTGAGGGGGAAAAGAACACTTGGACAAAAGAAAGAGAGAGAAAAGAGAGAGAAAGAGAGAGAGAGAGAGAGAGAGAGAGAGAGAGGGGAGAGAGAGAGAGAGAGAGAGAGAGAGAGAGAGTGGAAGACAGAAAAACACCATTACAGCGTGTGTGCGTGTGTGTGTACATACTTGCATTCATATGTACTATGTCTGAGGCACAGCTGCAACTGAACGTTATTCTTTAAGTAACGGTACATAAATATTTTTTCTTGAAATTCTGGAAGGTGAAAACTTTTCTACCTGATGCTTTTTTTTACACCACTAAAATTCATAAACTTTTTACGTAAGATTTCCAATAAGATAAATACATAAATGGGTGGCAACTTTTGATCAACAAGAACCCAAAAACAAAACAAAAAACAAAAGAAACCATGTAATAAGTAACTAACCCAATGACAGACCACACCGACAATATCAACGACTGAAGGAAACAAACTACTGAAGACAAGAAAGTGACAGAAAATTTTATGAAAATGGAAAAAAAAAAGCACTGACAAGTGAATCAACAATACATCCTTAAAATGACAGGAAAATACAATAACAGATGCAAGCACATGCCAAAAACCCATCAATATAAAAACCAGCATCAAAATTCATGGGACCGGTCTTGACAATGTGATGGCCTTGATAACAGCCCCCCTGGTGGCTGGGCAAAAAGAAATATCAACTAAAAAAATCAAAATTGTGTGCTGGTGGTAAAGGGATGCCCGAGTGTGCATGTGTGTGTGTGCATGTGTGTGTGTGTGTGTGTGTGTGTGTGTGTGTGTGTGTGTGTGGTGTGTGTGTGTGTGTGTGCATGCGCGTGCGTGTGTGTGTGGTATTCTTGAATGAAATGAACAGGAGCACTATGTCTGAAACACACACCCGTGATGCTTAATTTTAAAGAGAAATCAACGAAATTTCCTACAAATCTAAGAATCAAAAAAATGTGGGGCTGAACATTTTTCAAATCTTGAACTTGCATGAGAAGGTCACATTTGTCATCAAGTTTTAAAATAAGTAATGACAAAATGTTTTTCACTCATTAAATTTTTTTCTTCTTCATGGCTTTATAGCTGAACTTTACAATAACAACATCCCACATATTCCTTGTTGGTAAATTGGTTATTTTTTGTGTGTGCTGAGACTATTGAATAAAATGGCACTAAGCTTTAGATTCATCATACATATACAAAGCTGGAAAAAGAAATAAAGATTTGAAATAAATAGTTCAAAATGAAATGTTGGTTAAAAAAAAAAAAAATCGTGAGACGCATCCATGTGCGGATAGTTTTTTGACCGAAATATTTAAATCAGAGCATATTGTTTCCAAACTTTACAAATAAATACATGACAGTGTTCCTACAGACTCCCAAGAACAAAATTCAAGGAGTTTTTTCAAAGAGTGTTTTTTCTTTATTTCAAGGCTACAATACTTGCATAAACATCGAAAAAAAGAAACGGCAGTTTGATTTTTCTGCATTTCAGGTTGATGAAAAAAATTATGTAAAAACCACTTTTTTGCATTCAGGTTGATGAAAAAAATTATGTAAAAAATCAAATTTTTACAAACACCAAAATTGTGTGTCTGTGTGTGTAGGCATGCCTGAATGTGCATGTGTGTGTGTGCCATCTGGATTGTCGTCTGCTATTTAACCAAGGGAGATAATTTGTAACTTTTCTTTTGCCACATTAAAAATGTTTGGAGCCAATGGCTTGATTTTCAAAGGTTTTCAAGGAGGTTTGGTCAACAGAACCACATTTTATCGATTTCCAAAGGTTTTCAAGGCCTTGAAATTCACTGTCAAAATTCAAGGAGTACGAACCCTGCACGAGCATGTGCAGAGCATGACACAACAGTAACATATACTGACATAAACATGCATGCAAACACATACACACTCTCCCCCTCTCCTCCCTCACACACACACAAAAGAAGCTATGTCAAAGCACCGATCAAATTCAACATGGTGGTGCTCCAGGTCGCTATCTTGATGGTAAATAGTAAAGCAAAGGAAACCAATATTTCCAGCTTAGATCGAAGCTCTGATGCAATATCACCTCTTGTGATGTCAAATCATATTATTCCAGTCATTAAATCTAAAATTAAGAGTGAAAAATGCCTTCATTACAACTTTTTTTTTGTTTTAAAAATGAGTGAAGCCATGAGGATTAAACGGTTCAAAACAACAATGAACAGAAATCAGGCCCAGGAAAGTAATGCTTTGCCTCCTCTGTCATCAGCTTTGTAGTAAATCTTAATGGCTACCACACTGATGTAAAGTTTACGACACCATACAAAGTGAAAGGGTCTTAAAAAGGGCATTCAACTGAAAATTCCAGGTGAATTTGTGTGTCAATGCCTCTATTTCCACCCTTGACCCCCCGAACTCTTCCCATTTTCATTTTCTTTAAAACCATCATCCCCCCCCCCCCCCCCCCCCCCCCCCCCAAAAAAAAAAAAAAATGCCTCAACCAATCAACACCCCACCTCCCTCCCCGGTTGAACTTATGGTTGCTTAGTAGCATGATGGCCTTAAGGACACTGTTAATGTATGTAGAAAATGAGAATGTCTAAAAGTCCATTGTTTGAAGATCCATGGTTCATGGTTTGGGTAAGATCCTAAGTTCATAGAGTGGGTGAATCCAACCATTATTGACAGGCCAGATATCCCAAATTAAGGATGGGAGTAAGATCCTGGAGTGAAACCCCAGTTTGTTTTTCAGTATGAAAACACAGGTTCATGCCTGGTGAGATCTTGCATTCACTGATGAAGTGATAATATCCATAGCTCATAGATAGGACTGATACCTCAGGTTCATGTTTTGAGCTAAATCTGAGGTTTTGGATGTTAAGAAAAGATCTCTGTTCCTTACTGAGGTGAGATCCTTGGTTAATGGATACAGTGAGATGCTACATTAACAGTTGGAACAAGATGAACACAACCACTGTTGAGATCTCAGACTCGTGGATGGAGTCTCTTCGAAGTTCATGGATGGATTGAGGTCAAGTCCGAGCTTTATGGTCAGAGTGAGATTCCAAGTTCCTGGATGACGTGAGAAGATCCTAGGTTATGACTGATTATGAAAATATTCAATGCTCATGTTTGGGGGAAGAAGATCCAAGGCAATGCATCGGGTGAAAAGATCCATGGTTACGGTAGGCTTTGGGGATCCAATGTTCACGGTGGTTGTAAAAAGCTCCAAGGTTCATGGTTTGGGTAAAAAGCTCCATGTTCATATTTGGATGAAAGGTTAATGATTATGGTTGGGTCAAGGTTCATAGCACAACCCGAAAGACTGTAGGCTCAAAATGAGATACTATGTTCATGGTTCATGATTCTTCTCTCTGCAACAAGTTATCTCATTTAGGTTTATTGCTGGAGAGAGAGGAACCCCGAGTTTCGTCACTCTTCCAGTGAGAAGATCTCAAGTTCCAAGTTTGAGCAAGATGATCCAAGACTCAGTTTGAATGAGACAGGAGGCTCAAGTTTGGATGAGGTGATCAGCTCAATCTGAGTGGAAAGATTCCACCTTCATGGTTTCAGTGAGGAGACCACAGGCTCAGTTTGAGTGGTAACATCCAAAACTCGTTTGAATGGGAAGATCCTGTGATCGACGCTCAATTTGAGAGAAAAGACTGGCCAGCAAAGACTATATGTTCACAACTGGATTCAGGATTCTGCCCTTCTTTCTACCCAACCAGGTCCTCGCCTTTCCCCCCCCCCCCCCCCCCCCCGACACCTTGATCAACAGGTCTGAATGCCTTTTCCTCTTCTTTAAACCATGTGCATCCATACGTTCCATGAACTGTGCATGTGTACGTGCGGGTGTACGTGTGTGTGTGTGTGTGTGTGCGTGCGTGTGTGCGTGCATGCATACGTACGTGCGTGTGTATGCATGCATGCGTGTGTGTGATGTGTCTGTGCATGCATGCGTTTGTAAGTGTATGTGTGTGTGTGAGAGTGTATGTGAGAGAGAGAGAGAAAATGTGAGAGTCTGCATGTCCATGTGTGCATGCACATGTTTGAGTGTGTGTGCATCCATGTGTACACATGTTTGTGCATGAAGTGTACAACTAAAACTCAAATCACCTCTCTCCTTCCTCTTCAAACCAACACAATTGTAATAAACATACAACTCTTTATTTCAATCTGGGGTGGAACAATATATTCCAAGACAGTTTTCGGCCAAAAACAAAAATAACAAAAGCACTACAATACACAGATTTTTAAAAACTTTTTTTTCTAAATCACATCTGTCCACACTGATTTAATAACAAACAAAACCCAGCCTATTATGCAGGTGGTGCCAAACATTTCCTGTTATGAAGTATTGAGAAATTAAGTGAGAACCATTCACTTCTCTGTTGTGGCCATTTTTAGTCCTTAGGGGTGTAGAGCTTCTCATTCACAGTCATATACACGGGAGGTGGATGTTTCCTGGGAGCATACCAGGCTGTGTGGCCTCATCATCTTCTGGGAGACTTCTCGAGGCTTCTAACCCTGCTGGAGTATGACTCTCCAGTCAGTAACCTGGGTAGGGGATTTGGGAAGCAGGAAGACAGCTTAAACCTTTCAACTCTTCCGAGTTTAGAGCCTGGACAGGACCTCCTGCCTGGCCAGTTTGGGATGTCTTGCTTGAACAAAAGGAATAATTTTACTTCAACCCTACTGACTTAAAAAACCGTTTAGCCAAGTGGGGGAAAAAGCACATGGTCATTATTGCCAAGTAATTATATGGTAAAATATTACAACTTCATGTAACATGATGTGCTTTTGGACTTTTGGTAGCAGAGTTTTACTATGACATCACGAGACTGAGTATTGCATCTCAACTTTTAAGTATCTGGAAAAATACTCTAAAAAGATGTGAAAAATTCTGCAATGTTAATATCAAAGTTACTGTTCAGCAATCAGAATTTCTTTAATAATTTTTGTGCATTTGAACCAATGATGCTTCGACGAACTCAAACAATGTTTCAATTTCTACAAGATGCCATGTCTAGTTGAAAACAGTACACTCTATCATCCCCCCCCCCCCCCCCCCCCCCCCCCCCCCCCCCCCCCAAAAAAAAAAAAAAAAATCCCAAAACTTTTACATATCATAAATGAAGCTTCTATTTCTAGCTGTGTCAAATTTGAAAACTGTAACTTGTGAAGTTTTAGACAAATACAAGTTTAAGGACAACAGGTCAGTGGCTTGATCATTTCTTCAGCACAGGTTTGTGGCACTGTTCAGCAGCACCTGAGTGTTGCTCTGGTGCAAGACTGAATGATCTAATGTCACTATTTTATTGGAATTTTCCTTTTCTTTCTTCACTGTGGGAGGAAAGAGGAATTGTCATGGAGGTATTTTAAGTGTCAAATTATTTTCTTTTCACCTCCATTTCCATTCCTCTAAACCCTCATCTGACAAGAAGACTATCAGACAGACTTAAAATGGCGAATTTAACTGTTGGCACTTGTGAGGTTGTTAACACTGCTGACACGAGATTTATGACTGTTGGCACTGGTGAAGTTTAGTACACTGTTGACACTGGTGAGGCTTATGAGACTGCTGACACTGTTGTGACTCATGAGACAATGGTGACACTGGTGAGATTGTAAGACTATCAACAATGGAAGGATTGATGTGACAGCTGACACAGGTGAGATTTGTTAGAATATCAATGACGACTGACACAGGTGAGATTTGTTAGACTGTTGACACTGGTGAGATCTGTTACACTGCTGACACTGGTGAGATTTACAATAACAGACCACTGAAATTACAGAAATTTACTTGGATGGTTGACAGCTTAATAACAAGGGATATATTAACAGGCTGTTTGAGTCAGGTGCAGTTTATTAGAACAGACAGTTGACACTGGTGAGATTTGTTACTACAGAGTGCCGACGCTGGTGAAAAATGTAGAAAAATGGTCTTCCTCTTATCTCACCTATTTGCACTGGCACACAGTCAGCTCCTTTTTCTGACTTTTCTCATACTCTCTCTCTTTCTCTCTCTCTCTCTTTTGAACTGTTCTTCCCTTCAATCCACTCCCAAACCACCTGTCATCCATCCACCCCTTCCCAACTCCATTATCCCTTCACAGTTAGCTCCCTCCCTTACTGAACATCTATATTCAATGCCAGGCCCTCAGACTCTCTCTACTGTTACTGTTTCAGCAGTCACGTTTTCTATGATCAGATTCTACAGAATACTTAACAAATTCAAATTTAAAGGCAAAGCAGTGATCACACTGGTATTTTTGTCAAAATCAGTACGGCAGACTTGCCAAGGTAAAGAGTCAAACATAACTGATAACTCGGCTATCACTGGAAGAAAAAGTCAAGTCTTAGTATTGCAACAGTCCACTCTCCTGCTGCCAATACCTGGTGTGAAACTATAATTCTGTCAGAACACAGCTCCACTGGCTGATAACTTTGTTGGTATTTAGCCATCTAAACTGGTGAAATACTGATGCTACTTGATAAATGCGAATCATGTACATGACAATTTGATGCGTTTGTCAGAGCCGTGTAAACTGGGAAAATAATAATCATTACATGTAAACGCAAACCATATTTTGATATTTCTGTTTGCCTAAAATCATCTGGAGTGGTAGAATAATGATAATGACCTGCCAACACGAACCCTGTATATCTTGACATCTTTTAGTCTATTTTTCCTCACCTGAACTCGCAAAATGATAGCTACCTGGAAACGCCAACCCTGTATAGAAGTTTTTCAATTACAGTATGACATATTAAATTAACAATAATTACCTGTAAACCCATCTTTACCTTGGAATTACAGTATGACGTATAAAATTAACAACAATTATCTGTAAACTCACCTTAACTTTCTATATAACATCTTTTTAACATTTTATGTCACTATAAGTTATCTGAACTAGTAAATAATGATGATTACTAATGAACACAAACCCTGCACACAACATATTTGGATATTTTTGTCAGTGTTTCGTCATCTGAAAGAGCAAAATACCAGTAATTACCTGTAAATGAAAACAATGTTTTCGACAGATATCCATGTGTAGTTTTCATTGTAAAGTCAATAAACTGTGATAACCCACTTCTTTTAGTTAAAAAAGAAGAAGAAAGAAAACACACAAGCAAACAAAAAAGGAAAAGATTAGCACCAAAATGTCCGAACTGGTCACCAAAATGTCCGATCTGGTATCAGTTAGTGTGGATTACTTTATCATAAAATGCACAAGGAAGCCAAGTTTCTTGTGTGAACCTTTCTCTTTCCGTTCTTTAAAGAAGTATCATTATCTGACAATAACCTAAGAAGCCTTCTGCGATGACAGGAACAAACTCACCAGATGCAAGCTCTGTTCTGCAAGGTGCAATGTCCATCTACATACAATGTCAAAATGTATATGTGTGTGTCTCTGAAAGAGTGCACATCAGTAAATGTTCAGGTTATAGGTCCACTGGGAGAGAAGATAAGATAATGTTGCTTATAGCCCAGCCGACCGCAAAGGGCCACATCAGGGCTGTGGTCCACTGGGAAGAGGGGGAGAGAGAGAGAGACAGAGACAGAGAGGATATAAATGGAATGAGAAAAGTGAAGAGGGGATACAGAGAAAAGGAAAAAAAGTGTAAGAGATTGTGTGTGTGTGTGTGTGTGTGTGTGTGTGTGTGTGTGTGTGTGTGTGTGTGTGTGTGTGTGTGTGCGCGCGTGCATGTGCGTGTGTCCGAATGTGCATGCACACATGTGCGTACGTGTAAGTGCATGCATACATGTGCGAGCGTGTTGTCTCTATGTCAAAGGACATCTGAATCGGCCCTAGCATATATATATATCAAATGCATTCTGGAATTATGAGTGACCAAAAATCCCAGTTAATGCAAAAACATGAATCATGTTTCCACAATCATAGGCACAGCATACACAATTCTTTATCCCTTTAGCTAAAGTAATACGTCTGCCAATTATATATATATATATATATATATATATATATATATATATATATATATATAGTGTGTGTGTGTGTGTGTGTGTGTGTGCGTGCGTGCGTGTGAGAGGTTTTTTTTCCCCTTTTATTGTATTTTTCTTTTCTTTTTTAACTGTCTTAATTCCATGCTATTTTAGTGGATTTACCCTAATGCCACTCACTGGGGCTTTCTGTTCATAGCCACACCTTGGCATGTCCCACTGCCTCCACAGAACTGACAATCAACAAAGAGCAGTCGGTGTCAAGTTGTCATGTGTTTAATTATTACATGTCTCTGACTCGTGCATATGAGTAAAGGGGAAAAGGAATAATAACTAATATACACTTATGCATAAGAGTAAAGCGAAAAGGAACAATACATAATCTGGAAAATATACCTGATCCTAAAATAACTCTTTATCTGCCTTTCCTACACTTTGTCGAGAAGTTCCAACCATGTCAGATGTACTTCAATGGACAGAATAATCAGTATCAAATGAATGTAAAGCAATTCTATCCTCATAATACACCTGTCAACAAAATCTGATAAAAGACAAAGGAAGTGTGGCTAAGTGTAGTCTGCGCTGACTTGTACCAACAATCGTCCTCACAGAGTAATTTGCCAACAGTGACGTCAGGACACAACACTGCATGGTGAACCATGTCACCAACTTTTTTTGGTGTGCGTTCCTATCTCGATCCTCACAAACAGCATTAAACACTGGAAACCTCAATCCCGTCACCTTGGTGCACCTAGGTTTTTGTGAGTCTTCAAATGATACATCAGATTCTCCTTTCGCTTCAACACTTTTCCACAGAGACTGCACATGAACCGCCTCTGGAAGTGAACACTGGCTTTGTGCAGAGACAGACCCCCACTGGAGGTGAAGGAAGCGTCACAATATTCACACAGCAGTATCTTGGATCTGACACTGTCTTTCTCTGTGCCTTGGGTTCCTGCCAGGTTCTTCCCAGTGTGTTCAGTATCCCTTGGTGAGCTAGGCGAGTCCACAGGCCCTGACACACATTTTCTAGACCTCCGAGACGGGCCAGGTACTGAATGCATGTTAGCAGAGTCATCATACGGGCCGTCTGTACTGTCTCTCGGACGTAAATCGTAGTTTCTCCATGTGTATTCTGAAAACACATTGATATCTGCTCTGTTCATAAAGCCTAGTAACAGAATATGACATACTGAACAAAGCAAATTAGCTATTATTTATGTACTTTTCTAAGACACAGAAAATGTGCACATTTGCCTTGTGGAAAAGGGGTGGGGAGGGTAGGGGGAAGGGAGAAACCTTCAGTTTATTTATACCATAACCTCTTCTCTGCCATCCAGAGCAGAAAGGTTGAATCTTCCCCAAAATCATGCAGGCATAGTTTTCAATTTCAGCAAAATAAAGTTAAGGTTAACTCACTGTAAGTATCTTAACATAGATGTAATAGTCGAACTTCCAATGAAAGTGTTCACGAGCAGCATGTTAGCAAAAACAATAGTGATGACAATATATTATTTGGTAAGTTTGATTGTCTTGGACATCTTAATGACAGACACTGTCCATTTTTAAAGTATATTACAGTGGGTCAAGGTGCAAAAATGGTTTACTACTAGTCTTAGAAGTCTTCATATAAATTTAGTTATATCTCCAAACCAGCAATGTCTAAACCATGTAACAATCAGGTGAATAAAACATGGTAAGGTAATGTTGCTTATAGTCCAGTCGACCGCAAAGGGCCACATCAGGGCTGTAACACATAATAAATGGAAAAAGCAAAAACAATATACTTAGTAAGCAGAAATGGTATTGATTTTTGTTTAAAATTACATAACTAAGGGGCAAAATGTTAATCTTAAGGAAACCAGCCCCTTTATTCCCCCCCCCCCCCCCCCCCCTCCCCCCCTTTGTACAACAATTTTTCTTTAAAAACTTCAGTTTTATACACGCATTTCTACAGCTCACATTCATGCGCATTTCAAAATATGATACAGCCCTGAAAACTGATGAATATGATTTGTTTCTGTAAGGAGTGTATTCAACTCACACAGAAATCCATGTTGGTATCATTTTTCACCCCCCCCCCCCTTTTTTTTTTTCCTTTTCTTTCCAATATACCTCTTTCAAAACCAAATGTGTCATATGTAAGTGTACGAGTATGCGGGGATGCATATGTGTGGGGGAGGAAGATCATCGGGGGGAGGGGGGGAGGGGAGGGGGGGGGGGGGGGGGGGCAGCAGACAGTAGATGTACATGTCTTGCACTGTTTCATGCATGTGTGAGCATGTACTTTCCTTCCTACATATTAAGTGTGTTATGTAAATGCAAGTGTATGTTCTGCACACAAAGCGCATGTTTCACAGGCCCATACAACCCAAAATCTTATCTCATGATGATGTAACTGAAGAATGTTTTAGCACAAGGACAGGCTTTCTTGACACCTAAAAGTTATGAACAAAGTTGAAATCTTATCTCATGATGATGCAACTGAAGAATGTTTTAGCTCAAGGACAGGTTTTCTTGACACCAAAAAGTTATGAACAAAAGTTATGAACAAAGTCGAAATCTTATCTCATGATGATGCAACTGTAGAATGTTTTAGCTCAAGGACAGGCTTTCTCGACACCAAAAAGTTATGAACAAAGTCGAAACACATAAATTATGTCACAGGGCATATGAAACTGACGGAGAGAGAGAATTAGGATGGTGGGGAAGGAAGGGGTACAGAAGGAAAACAAGGGGAGGGGATCAAGACAGGAAGGAGTGAGACAAAGACAGAAGATGACTGAACAATACACACATATATGTATAAATGAAACAATACACATATATGTATAAATGAAGCCCTGATGTGGCCCTTTGCGGTCGGCTGGGCTATAAGCAACATTATGTATAAATATGTTTATGTATAAATGAGTTTTCAACATGCCCCCCTTCTTTACAGTGACCAGTACAAAACTTAACAGCCTATCTACATGCCTAGTTTCACTGTCACAACAGAAGAGAACAGCTTTATCAGACCTCTCCTATGTAATTTACGTTGCCATCAGTTTCATGTTTCACTCTGGCTTTTTCTTCATACAACTGATCTCATCTAAAAAAAAATATTAAAGTAATATCCAGAGAACAGGAAACATAACCTATGCACACCATGAGAGTCCACCTGTGTAGACTGTTACATGTTCAAAACAAAAAAATAGAAAGTTCACCCTAAAACACCATGTAATAACAAGTCAATGTGCGTCACAAACACCATAAAATCTTTACCATGCAAAATTCAAAATCATTCAGACTATGGGAAAACAAAGCAATGAACTAGAAAACTGTCAAAAGCCAACGACAACTACAAGGCATTTTTAAAAAATATTTTATATATATAATGCAGCTGCCCCAGACACAATGTTTATGAACATGGAGGAATTTCACCACTCACAGACAGATTTTAAAATGGATTTCACCAATTCAAGCAGATTTTTTACATGAAAATATCCATAATCGTCAAGTACAGTTATGAGGGTTCAGTATGGGCGCACATGGAAAACACGAAGTTTGTCCAAAACAACAAAAAATGGTTTGTAACTGAGGGGCGGCTCTGGGTACACTTAATGGCGGAAATGTGTGGCTTCTAGCACCAAAATGACAGCACCTGACTGATTAACATCTACCTACTGCTGTGCATCTCACTGTGGGTTTCTCTTCTCCTCTTGATCTAGGGTCTTTTTATTAAAATGTAGCAACTGGCTGTCCTCTTCCATGGGCACATCTCGGCCATGCTTGTCCCGGATGTGTGGGTACAGACTGGTCTTGTAGGCAAACCAGCTGGGGCAGTAGGGGCATTTATGAGACTTGGTCTTGTTGTGAACGTTGTAGATGTGATCCTCATGGCGGATTTTATCGAAGTAGCCTTTCCCACAAAAGGGGCAGATATAGGTGGCTTTCTTCAGGTGCACCCTGTTCTTGTGCTTCCACAATCCACTATCCGAGGCAAACCGGGCGTCACACGAGTCACACAAGAAGTTCTTCTCCCTGTGGGCCATCTCCTGGTAAAAGATAGTTTGGGGCGACAAGGCTGCTCCAGGGTCTGACACAAACGATGCTATAGCTCCTGACGCTGATGCCAGAGGACTGTCGGAGGATGAGGGATGATCTTGGCTGTCGGCAGAGCGAGGACTGAGTGGTCCAAGGGGCGGTGGTCCTGGAAACACAGGGAGGATACTCAGTGATCTCGGGTCATCATGTCAAGCCAGAGGGAAACAGTGCCACATGTCACAAGCACTCTCACGACACCGTCAATGGGGCTACCCAACACAGACTGGTGACTTACCCCACATGCAAAGGCTGCTGCAGGACATGCAATAATGCCGGGAACATTCAGACACATAGCCGACACTTCACAACCAACTTAAAACCCAGCATGGTAAAGACAATTCTCTGCACAGTGGACAAAGACTGTTCTTCGTTAATTATTCTGAGCAGTGACTATTTT
Organism: Conus ventricosus; assembly: GCA_018398815.1. NCBI lineage: Eukaryota > Metazoa > Mollusca > Gastropoda > Neogastropoda > Conidae > Conus > Conus ventricosus. The sequence goes on along the minus strand of CM031599.1, from coordinate 37,527,165 downwards.
CCGTAACCAAGTAAATGCAATTTCCAAGCACTGTTCAACTAAACGATTTGTGATACCAGTGTAAAATAAGTGATAAAATTAATGGAGTCTCTTTTAAGTTTTACATCTTGCCAAAAAAAAAAGTTTTATCCAAATGTGCTCTAGAATTAAAATCACTTCATGAAGATCCACGCATCAAAATAAGCAGTACACAAACAACTGCGTATAAAACATACAACAGGGTGTTGAATGTTGGAGGAGGGGAATCAAACTGAAGAGACTTTGTTAAAAGCAACCTAGATAAAAGAAAGATCCTGAGACAATGCTGAAGTTAGATTTGATAAAAACAAATGCAAACATATCAAAATACCACGCAAGTTCACATACTGCAGAATGAATATCATATTTATTATACTGTGTATGTGTGCGCTTGAATATACAAGCGTATAAGCATATCCTCTGTCCCTCAGTCCATTGGGTTACAATGCTTTTCCTCATCTTTGTTTTTAAATACTTAAGTACCCCCCCCCCCCCCTCTCTCTCTCTCTCTCCTCTTCCCCTGAAGTCCCATAATTGTACAAGTTTCAATTACCAATCCCCACCCCTGAAACACAGGTCTAGTGCTAATATTGTCACAGATGTTGTGGAGTTTCTCTGTGGATATTAACATCTAAAATCATGCAGACCTTTTCCCCTTCATCATTGATCCTGTGGAGTTCCTCAGCACCTCGAAGCAGGTGTGCTGTGTTTTCCACGTATGTGGTGATACATGTTGGACTTGTAGGTAAAGAAGCTGGGGCAATGAGGACATTTATGGGCTTTGATATTGTAGTGCATGTTGACATGGTCCTCGTACAGCTCCTTCACGTTGAACCCTTTGCCACACACGCTGCAGGTGAAACGCAATTTCTTCAGATGGACTTTGTCTCTATGGCGGTACAAGCCACTGGTGGATGCGAACGAAGCATTGCAGAGTTCACATTGTACACTCCTGAACTGGGCGAAAGTTCTGCGACCTGTGTGATGGGTTGATGGGGAGAAATGATATCCTGACGGGTAAGGTAACTGGCGACGGAAAGCTGGTGCAAAGGACTGCTCACTGATGGGCTGACTATGGCTATCAGGCTGTCTGGGAAAGTTCAGCTCCATCTCTGGAAAGGGAAACACACCAGACCTCGGTCAGTTGTCTACACTGGAGGTTTTCCCCAGCTCTAGGGCTAGAGGGATGTACTCTTCAAGATGAGACACATATTGGAAACAAGACTTTAGGGAGTGAAAAGAACAGTGAGACTCAGGTTATGTCTGTCCATCAAAACAGCAAGGCAGCTGCTCATCTCATTTTCCTCTTCTCCCAATTACAGGAGATTGTTAGACGAAATTGCTATAACTGACACAGGTATTGCTTACAAAATTATGAGTTACTGTCACCAGTAGAAAGAAAAAACAAACAGAAATGTTAGATTAGAATTACCAAAATTAAGAGGGTACTGGACAGCTCAAATACACATGTGTACATGAGAGAGAGAGAGAGAGAGAGAGAGAGAGAGAGAGAGAGAGGAGAGAGAGAGAGAGAGAGAGAGTACACACACAGGGAATAGGGGTGGGAAGAGAGAGAGAGAGAGAGAGAGAGAGAGAGAGAGAGAGAGAGAAGAAAAACAGAGGAGAGAGAGAGAGAGAGGGGAGGAAAGAAGAGAGACAGACAGACAGACAGACAGAGACAAAAAGAGAAACTCCAATTCATTTGTTAATTTCTTCTTTTATTTAATAAGACAAGAAGAAATTGTATGCAACATACATTTTTAGCAAATCAAAACAACTCCACATGGAAAATACATCAATTCATACTAAAAGCAAACAAACGACAATGGCACTTCGACTGTACACTCACACCAAGAAACTCAAATGATCATTTCCTGTAAAGTGTACGCTCTCTCCGTGTGCTTGAATGTTTGAGTGTGTGTGCAAGTATAAGTAAGTAACTGCAAAAACAGCTGAATTTATATTTGTCCGCTTGCTAAAATCACAGAACCACCGATTTCCATGAGCCTGCGATATAATCTGCATTTACATCACTAAGTTAGAATGATCTCGATGAACACTGTTCATCCTATTGGAAGTTTCACTGGGGCAACAGACAAATGCCCCATGCAAGAGAAGTCACAAGCTAACCAGACTCGCGCACCCGAAATATGGTGAAGGGCATTTCTCATCCAACTTTTCATCACGGCCTACAAATTTCTGCTTTTGGCAGTTTCTTCATTGCTAACTGACAGGTTCCAGTCAGCTGTCCGGGACATTTTACTTTTAGCATGATTAAAATGAATGGCTTGCATGTGAGAATACTTCCAAGATTTCAGTTGCATTCTTGTTCATCTTGCAATTTGAACACTGAGAAGTTGCAGACAAAAACTTAACATCAACAGAACACAAAGGCAGCCAACACAAAATTTAAGGGGAACATACTACAGAACACTTTTAATTTGTTTTGTTTTGTTTAATCTTTGTTTTGCTTTCTAGAACAGTTGGAGTGTGAACTGGCCTGTTCACCAACACCACAAGTCTTCTCATTCTGACAAACACAAAATGTTCCCCTAAGGCATCTGGAGACAAAAAATACCCATTAAGGTTTTACCTCTTTTCAATCTTAGGTTTTTATAATATATGCTTGAACTGCAATCAGTGAAAATGATCAACATCACTTCTCTATAAAGACTCTAAAGACAGCTCTGCAAAAAACACTGAAACCATTCAAGGTATAAGAATCTGATAACACCAATACCAGTATTTCAATCTCACAATCACATGGAGAAAAAAAAGTACAATGCTCACTTTGAAGATTCATCCGTATATCAAACGAAATAAAAATTTCTTTTAAATAGAGGGGGAGGGGGGAGGCATCAAAATTTCTTATGTAAGAAAAGCAATGCAAAATCAGTGTTACATCCCAATGAACGCACATCAGCTGTATAAACACCATCACTGTGGAGAAAAAAGGTGTGTGTGTGTGTGTGTGTGTTGTGTGTGTTGTGTGTGTGTGTGTTACGAATAGGGTGAAGGGGGAGGGAGCTGGGGGAGAAAAGAATGACGGGGTACTGGAGGTTTAGCCATCCCTTCCCCCTGTTGTTACAAACGCTCAAATTATTCCTTGAACAATTCGAAACAAGTAAAGAAATAAGGTCACTTGCACACTGATTGATTGTGGTTTGGGAAATGTGAATATAAAAGATGTGAAAAAAAGCAGTCCCATATAAAGGAACACATAATAAAGAAGCAATAAATCATCCTACAAAACCTCTTCACATTCAACAAGAAGCCAGTCCTCTACATACTCCATGATCTAGGTATAAGAACCGACATTTGCTCCAGAACCCAGAATATTTTCATACGCTAATTTTTTTTCTTTTTTTTTCTTCTTTTCAAATCACACATTTAAGAAAGTAGCACAAAGGTACACACCAACACTTTACCTGTCTGTGCACAAACTGCAAAACGTAGCCTAATACCGCAATGAAATGTACATTGGATCTCGGTGTTCTTGTGAACATAAAATGATTACTACTGACATTCCTGACCTAAATCAGATATGCTTTCATATCAAAACTGAGTTCATTTGTCAGGAGTGATGGGGTGGATCGAGGATTCCAAATGACCAATATCCTGGTCAATTTTATACAAACTAGAGGCCATGGGAGGACAAAGGGAAAGACTGCCATCTTCCTGCTATGATTTAGTAAGCATGCTAAATATCATCGCCAAACAGTCCACTGTTTATTTGAGGAATTTCAGTTTTGTTCTACAAAAAAGAGAGAGATAAACTTGTCTCTTTTACACTGTTTATTACAGGTGCTGGACTGTGCATTGTGATATTTTTCCTTGATCAAGCTCTGCTACATGAATTCACAGCCCGACAGCTTCATCTGGCATCCTGATCCGGTATCCTTGCAAAAGCATACTTTGAGTTAATCTGTTCATGTGAGAGCGCATACGGCTGGAATAGAGGAAGTGGCAAGTAGATGTCTGTGTGCACTTTTGAGTGGCTGTACAAAAGGATTCAGAAGTTACTGATGTAGATGCTAGCTGCTAGCAAATCCACACAAACACTACACAAAAGCAGTATGATTATTGGACTGACGAGTGTAAAGACTGTAGGTGGGGGTTGACACAAGAGATAAAGTTAGTGGGTTCTATACAGCCAGGGACCAGGTTGAAATGTGTGATAGCCGTCATCAACATTGTGAAAATACACTTTTAGCAGTCCCCCAAACAGTTCACAAAATTTGAATGGAATGACTTATAAAGGTTTCAATGATAACTGTTTTTTTTTGGGGGGAGAGGGGAAGGGGCGGTGGTGATTGTGGTTCTCCAGAAATCATGTCACAACAAAAAACATAAAATACAGAATTGAACTCTCAATATAAACTGCCAAGTGCATGCCTAATGTGTGTGTGTGCATGCCTGATTGAGTGCTTGTGACTGAAAGAGACAGAGAGAGTGCGCGCACACAGACGCAAGCTCAAAAGTGAAGGGGCACATGATGTTTGGGGGAAGGGGAAGAGATGCATCTGTGTCATCAAGTAAAACCCTTCAAACCGAAAGGGTTTTGTTTCTGTGGCACACCTCTGTGCGCATGTGTTTCCTGAGGTTGTTTTTGAAGGTGAATCTCAAGCCACAGTGGGGACACTCGTGGGCTCGGATATTCCTGTGCCGGTTTATGTGATCTTCATAGTCATCTTTGCGCGTGATCCCTTTGCCACATACATTGCATATGTGCTGCGCCCGCTTCGTCATGTCACACACATGTCGATTTAACTCCTGGACAGACACAAACTTGGAGTGGCAACGTGGACATTCATGAAACTTTGATCGTCTGAGGCCTGTGTAAGCCACACTGGTTGCTTGTCTAAGGGTAGACAGCCATGGTCCAGTCAAAGCTCCGGAAGCAATGCCGCCATGTCTGGCAAGCACTTGAGAATAGGCCCTGTACCTGAATGATCCTGGAATCAAACAGGTAGCTTTGTTGGAACAAATCAGTCAATTCCATGTCCTGTTGGGTTTTTCTTTCTTTCTTTAAGCATCAACAGACTTGTGATCAACTCTAGTCAATCTTTATTATCAACTGAAGGTAGTGACAATGCCATTCTATTATTTACCCAGCTTTTAATGCTGGAGATAGAGAAGGCTAAATACCTGGTGGACAAATCAGCAGAAAAATGTCTGAAAATGTCTTCACAGTCAACACAGGTCAGTTCTGAGTTGTAAATACAAAGACCCTTTATTTCTCTTATTTCCTTTCACACACACAAAAAGACAGACACACGGACAGAGACAGATGGACAGAGTGGGACAGATGGACAGAGACCGACAGAAAGTGAGGCAGGCAGGCAGACGGACAAACAGGCCAAAAGGGGATACGCACACTTAAAGAACAAAACAAACTTTGAATGATTATGTAAAAAGAAACGGGGTGCTCTACTTCAGTGCTGGTTTCACACCACCAAGAGTAACATGAACATTCAACAAAAGGAATGTTGATGGTAACCCAGAATATGCAAGCCTTCAAGAAAAAAAAAACCACCACCACCACCTTAATACCTGAACCCCCCCCCCCCCTGCACATTCGTGTGTGTGTGTGTGTGTGCGCGCGCGCGCATGTGTGCGAGTGTGTGTGTGTGTGTATATATATATATATATATATATATATATATATATATATATATACATACATACATATATATTACATTAAAATAGTTTTCTTTATGAAAGCACAGCTGCACTTGTGCGTTTCAAGAATCTGCTAGTGTGTACAGTATTTCTTGTTTAGATGACAACAAACCGGGGTGGTAACAGAGGAAAGACAACCCTTGTATGTGAAATCCAGGGATGAGAGAGAGAAAGGGTCTGGAGTGGGGGTGTCTTAATCTTATTAAAGAGGGGTTCAGAGGACAAAAATGTTCACATTCCTGACGAATGACAACTTGCAACGCAGCTGGACTGGTCAAAATTAACTAACCGAAACAAACCTTTCACAAATAAGTCAAGAGAATCAACTGCACATGAACATCTATCCCTTTCTATTTTTCACATGGTCACTGTCAATGTCAATGCAAAGCAGAAGGTAATTTTGTTCTTAAAAATAAAATAAACTTTTTCTTAAGGTGTATTTATATTTTCCTCGTAGTTCATGCATCCGCCCCATGCACACCCCTTCCTCCCCATTTGTTACATTTTCACTGTACAATAGTACAAATGAGGACCAATTTTTTCTCTTTGTTTATCACAAATCTATGATCCACATGCTTCCCGAGGTTGTAGTGATGGGAAAACAGCTGAAGACACATGGGACACTGATGACTCTTTATGTTCTGGTGCATACCTAAGTGGTCTTTAAGGTTTCCAATGCATCAGAAAGTCTCCTACCATTCCCTGCACTGAAAGGGTGTTTTCCAGTACAGAAGAAAGCGCTCATGTCTTCACAAAGAACTGCTGAATGCAAGGCAAGATTGCAGACGGAACAAATTTGGTTTCTACCGATTCCTTATAGAGCATTTGGTAAGCCAAATTTGTCAACCTCTGTATCAATGCTGCTTGAGCACTGAAGAGACGTGTGCTGTCTGAAGACATGCTTGGCTTCCTTGACCAACAGAGACTTTGTGGATACTTCCATACGAGTCCTGCAACCATAGGGCAATGTATGCTGGAGTGAAGAAGATTCTGGTGAATACCTCGTCTATAAGACAAAACTAAATCTTTGAGTCTATAAGGCAAAACTAAATCTTTGAGCCAAGCTAGAACCATTTCTACTCATACTCAACAATAATGGCTTTGTTTGTTTCTGTTTCTCTTTACCTGCAGCTTGTGTTTTGGGCCTATCTGTTTTGCTTTTTTTTCTTTTCGTGAAAAATGAGCCAAAATAACATTGGGGGAGAACAGGCGGAGTAAATAATCATGACCTCTTCTTGTACATGGACTGCACTTAGCTAATAAGACTTAGTTTCTACATGTCCCTATGTGTGCATACATAAAAAGACAAGAGTATACAAATAAGCCTGTGTATGTGAATGCAAGTATGCATACACACTCATGCGCACACGTGTGTGTGTGTGTGTGTGTGTGTGTGTGTGTGTGTGTGTGTGTGTGTGTGTGTGTGTGTGTGGCCCAGCCAAATCATAACAAATTAGCTCCAGATTCTCTAAGCCACTTAAGGACACAAACAGTTAAAGGCTCCTTTGCAGCACTCAATCTTCAAAATGCTAAAAATTGCCCTTCCTTTTCTTATTTTTATACAGCCCTGATGTGGCCCTTTGCGGTCGGCTGGGCTATAAGCAACATTATCTTATCTTATCTCTTATTTTTATTTTTGGGTGTTAATTTAGAGTGACATAATGCTCTGAACAGAAAAATCAACACAAAAGCAATCCATTTTACCAAATCAGCAGAAGTCAAACCCAAAACAACTGAAAATGAACTCAGATTCTCAATACATTTCATCGATATCTCAAGAATGCTTGCACAGTTGTGAACGTTTTAAACCTAAAACACAAACAGGAACAAGTTCACACAAATGCCTGCTGTGTCTCTAAAAAAAAAAGTAAACCGGGGGGGGGGGGGTGGAAGAGAAAAAATTCCTACTTTTAAATAATTACAATCAATTACAAATGTATGTTGAGCCCCCCATTCGCTCCCTTCACCCTTCTCTCCTAATTGCATGTGATTCAGTCCAGGACTTTGCTCTTTAATATTAACCAAAATTATGTAAGCGATAACAAAAGCAGCACAGGACCAAATGGTCACAATCTGTTCCTAGTAACTTTGCCTACATGATTTCCTGCTGACCCCAAAGTTCACAGGGACGAATCATGCTTGTCACGGACATGGCGATACAGACTGGCTCTGTAGGTGAACTGGCAGGCACATACAGAGCATTTGAATGCTTTGATGTTGTTGTGTGTGTTCATGTGGCCCTCAAAATGCCGCCTGAAGTTAAATCCTTTGCCACAAATTTCGCACGTGAAGGGAGTGCAGTGCAGGTGGACCTTATTGATATGTCCTCGCAGACCATTGGCTGAGGCAAATGCGGCATTGCAGAATTCACACACCAGAGGTTTGTTGGACTGGATAGAGGGCGGTGGTGCCCGTGAGGAATCGTCTAGCGACTGCTGAAGCATGGAAAGATCATCAGACTGAGGCTGCGTGGCTTTACACTCAGGGTGCCTACACTGCTCCATGGCAACCCTGGAAATACATGGAGCTGACTTTACTGATACAGTACATGCTTTGTGGTCAACCCTGGAAATAAACTGACTTGATTTTTACTGATACAGTACATGCTTTGTGATAACCCTGGAAATAAGCTGACTTGATTTTACTGATACAGTACATACTTTCTGATAACCCTGGAAATACATGGGCTGACTTTACTGTTACAGTAAGTGTATGCCTTCTGATCAACCCTGGAAATACATCAACCTGGCTTTAACGATACATGTTTTTTTTTATAAAGTGTATGCCTTCAGATCAACCCTGGAAATACATCGACCTGGCTTTAACGATGCATTTTTTTTTTTCATCAACCCTGGAAAACATGGACCGACTGATACAGCACATGTTTTGTGATCATCTACCTTGTACAGACATGGGTAAAACATAAGACTCACTGATACAGCACAAGTTTTTCATTCAACTCTGGGATGCAGTAAACAGATACATTATGTGCTTTGATATCAATCTTGGAAATAAAGCTGCCAACCTTCAAGAGTCACTTTTGGGAGCCAAGAGATGAAGGGGATGGGTGGAGTGAAGAGGGGGCATTTCGGCTTTTAACTGAAAGCATTTCTAATCACCCCCTTATGTTTCAGCTGACAAATGTCCGGTTTAAAAACAAAATGCATTTTCATTCATATATCAGCCACCATCCACATAACATCACTTGGACTTTATTTTACAATACTTTATCATCCTGATTAAAAAAATTTAAAAAATGACTCCAAACCCTACATTTTCAATCAAAAAATGGAAATCCTAAATTTCTTAACTGAATTCAGGATTTCAGTAATTATTTGTAATTTAAGGACATTCCAGAAAAAAATCAGGGGGTTGGCAGCTATGCTGGAAATGCATACAACTGGTAAGACTATCAATACATTTTCCGATCAGCATGCATATTGAGTGGAGGTCTAAACAACAGCTTCCCTTGCTTTGAAAAAGTACCTACAGAATACAGCTGAAACAAGTTTTTTCACACAAAAAAAAACTCATGATGCCAGATACTGAGTTCCAAATGGAGTTGTCAGTTTTAGTATTGAGAAAACATACACTATGACCTTAATAAACCACTGCAATTTTTATTTTGTTTCACACACAAACACAAATCTTAAACTAGCACCCCTTTTGAAATTTTCATAATCTACGACTGCTACCAGCTGAAAACCAGTTAGGCTAAAAACTATCCACCAAATACGATTCAAATTATCGTCATTCTGAAAAGTTCATCTTTCCAAAGGAATGATGACTCGTACATTCCTGTCGACCTAGGATAACAAACTCTGAACCCAACCCATATACTGCAATGCCTTTCAAAGTTCCCATCCTTAACTGTATTCACAAAGAAGGATGAAAGGGGTTAATATATCCGATTCATTAACATTTTCAATTAAGTTATTGCCTGACACAGTGACAGAAATCAGCCTTTTCAGTAGTGGTAGCACTGACTTGAGAAGCAATGTATGAAAAAGTGTATTAAATGGAGCGTTCTTTCAATTCTGCTAATGTCGCATACTGCCCAGCCAACAGCAAAGGACTATATCAGGGCTGTAAGCTCGTTTATGTCAACTCTCAAAACAGAACACACACAAAATCTAAACAAATCATCAACATACACACACAAACGGATTTTTGATAAAATCTTTTAGTCAAATCTTAAATCAGATTTTAAAAAGATGTTTAACAAGAGATAAGATAAGATAAGATAATGTTGCTTATAGCCCAGCCGACCGCAAAGGGCCACATCAGGGCTGGTTTAACAAGAGATTAAAAAAAAAAAAACAAACAGGGTTTTTCATGAAGACTGCTGCAAAGTGTTTATGTCTAACTTCATGCATGTCCCAACACTCTTTAAAAACATGTTTTGTGTTGAGTGGCAGATCACATAGAATGCATCACATGAATGGAGTTAGATGCAAATGTAACTTTTATGGACAAATGGAGCAAAACTATTAGACAGCAGCAAACTATATCAACAACAGACACCTAAATCATGTTTTTCTTACATGCTTTGCAAAGAACTACAGGTTACCATAGTTGCCAAACTTTTTGAGTCAAAATTCCAGAATGAGGAATGAAGGAAGTGGATGGCATAAAGAAAGGGCAGCTGGGATTTTGACTGAAAGCATTCCTAACCCCTTTATGTTTCTGTTGATAAACTGGTTCAAAAGAAAATGCACTTTTCATACTTATGATTGGCAACATCATAAAACACCAGTTGGGTTTTATTCTACAATATCATCCTTATCCAAAAATGACCACCCCACCCCACCCACCCCCAACTCCACATTTTTATACTAAAACGTTGAAATCTGGATTTTTTTCCCCCACAAAATTCAGGTTTTTAGGAATAATTTCCAAATTCAATATACTCCAAAAAATTTGAAAGGGTTGGCAGGTATAGGTTAAAACAGTGTCCAAACACACATGCACACACTTACACAAGCATGTTTCACACATGCACACACACACAAGCACGCACATACGCACCAAGCACACATATACACATGAACAAACTTCACTCCACCCAAACATACACACACCTTTTTTTTTTTTTTTTTTTTTTTTTTTACCAAACCACATTGCAGCACCCACTAGTCAATGGACAATGGAACTAGAAATACCCATATGAAATCAGTGTGTTGGGACATATTATAATCAAGGTATAACAAACCCAAACAAAAGACAGCACACCTTTCTAAAATTCAAACAGCGTTCTTTTTGATATTCTGAAAACAGTGCCTACAAGAAACCTTCAAAAATGACTGCCATTAGATTGGTGGGTTTTCTGCTTATACACTTTAAATTACACTCCAACTTCAGATTATCCTTCGGCATCTCTCTTAGATCCCATGCTCCAATGGCACATTACAGTTACATTCTGAGTTTGGAAAACAGAGTTCTCTAAAAAATAAACAATTATGCAAATGAATGAAAAATGAATAAGTGATATCACAACTGCCAGGTCTTTCTGCATCATTTCCTTGCCAATGTGAGAAATGCAAATGATTGTTCATCACAGATGTCTTTGGCGAATGTGCTGACGCAGACTAGCCTTGTAGGTAAAGTCGTGTGAACAGTGGGGGCACTTAAAGGCCTTGATGTTGTTGTGCCGGTTCATGTGGCCTTCAAAATGATCCTTCTCCGTGAAGCCCTGTCCACACAGCGTGCAGGAGTAAGGCAACTGCTTCAAGTGCAGTAGTTTTTTGTGTCTGTTCAGACCACTGCTAGAAGCAAAAGAGGCAGAGCAGTATTCACACCGCAGGGTCTTGGACTTGGCTGAACTCCTCGGTACATAGACACTGCTGGGATTGCTACCTGATCCAGTATCAACTCCTGACTGCAAACCATCTGTCCAGTCTCTCCAACCAGCTGACTGATATTTACTGGCAGAGCAGAAGTCTGGTTGTAATGGATTACTGGATGCTGGTGGGCAGTCCAGTTGTCCTGGAAATACAGGTCATGGCCATTGTTGGTTATCAAGTCTGAACTTTTCTTTTCTTTTAAACTGGTCACTATTAATCTTGGTCGTTCATAAGACTGGGCCTCTACGGTGTCTGCATATGCAAGGATGCGAGTGATCCTTAATACCAAGATGAACATTACTTAAGTAATCACAATCCTAACTAGTTTTTTCCAACATAAAGATGAAAGAAACTCACAAGCTATGGGCACTGCCACTACTGGTGTTCAAAACCTCAGCCAACAGAACTAACTAATTCCGAAACATTTCCGACATTTTGTCAAAAACAAAGTAAAGAAAAGAACACGGAAACCACTACCTATTTAATGTCCAAAGATAAAAAGATGTTTAACTGCTACATGCACATGTAATAGAATTGAAACACTATCATATCCATTTTTCATATCCCCAAAACAACAGCACCATATTCAACCAGGATGCACTTGCCAGTGTACACATTGCGCACGCGCACACACACACACACACATGTAAGTGTGTCAATCACTATGTTCTGAGATTATGCAGTGGGAAAAAATATCTATTGGTCCATTTCAATTTTATAAAATAAAAAGAAAGAAAAAGTAAAATTACATTTCCCCCCTAATTTAAGTGAAGACCAAAGTGGATATGGCACACATCATCTAGGTATTTATATATCATAAAACTATGTGGTACGAGGTAGTGTAATGTTGTGCACGTACGAGAGTTGAATTCATGATGTTTATAGACCGTTGGACCATGAGGGGCCGTATTAGGGAGGAGGGGGAGCCCCGGAGGTGTGGCACAGAGAAGGGCAAGGGTGGGTGCAGTAGGTGGGATATATGATTTTATTCATGTTGTTTATCACAGATGACTACATGAGCGAATTAACAAGACTATGAGCGACGTTGCCAATAAAAGCACAGTGTAATTTTTCCCCCAAAACATAAGCGAGCAGCTCATTACACACATCCATGGAAGGTTAACTTGACAGTCCATCAGCAGCCAATGTTAATTAGCAAGTCTTCAGTGTTTAAAAAAAAACTCCTCACAGATCCAACGGCCACAGCATACTATCACATCCTCAGGTCATAACCTTCCGTAAGATCTCCACACAACCAACAGACAAGTGATCAGCTCACAGAGGGTGGAAGGCAGTGTTTCACACCAAACTGAATCAATATCACACACATACATAAAGCAGAAATCGGATGAGAACCACTGAGGGCAATGTGCATGCATATGCCTGCATGCAGGAGTGTGTGTGTTAACGTGGTATGTGCGTTTTTGCGTGCACGCGAGGAGAGAGAGAGAGAGAGAGAGAGAGAGAGAGAGAGAGAGAGAGACTGTCAGTCAGTCCACAGAGAGACCGACACAGACAGCAAGAGTCTTGTGCATGCATGTGTGTGTGTGTGTGTGTGTGTGTGTGTGTGTGTGTGTGTGTGTGTGTGTGTGTGTGTGTGTGTGTGTGTGTGTGTGCGTGCGTGAGAAAATGTATGCACGTGTACATGGGAATATATTAGTCTGCGAGCATGTGCACAAGTGTGTGAGTGTTAAAGACAGAGGCTGAGACATGTGGGTGTGTATACAAAAGAGTGCAAGCATAGATGAGCATGTGTAGCATAGTGTCACTGTGTGTGTGTGTGCACCTGTGTAAAGGGGTATGCATTATAAAGTTTGCCTGAGAGAAGCTGTGTCTGTGAGGCTGCATGCACTTGCTGTTGTATGAACGAGCGAGCGTGATTTTAAGTGCACGTATATCAAGAATTTTACAGAACCAGTATTTTGTTTGTGAGGTATCGGCACTTACATCAGCAATATGACAATGCTCCCTCTCTTTACACACCCATTAATATGCAAGTCGCAAGGAAAACATCTGCATGTGTAAGGACACGTTCGAAGTCTATACTAAGTGTTCATGTGCTTGCATGAACATACACTGGAGTGCATTTTCAATATTGTAAAAACAGTGTTTGTCATAAAGGACTGTTTAAGAAATCTGTAACAGGCATCCCATACATACACATACTGATAGAAAACATCTCGTTCATTACAACAAATAATTTTATTAAGAAATTTCAACCAAATTCGACACTTTGTGTCTGTACACTTCAACTTTTTATAATGATATCTTCAGGCATCCCATACACAAACGCTCACACATACTGATAGAGAACATCTTGTTCATTACAGCAAATAAAAATCATTTCATTTAGAAATTTCAACCAAATTCAACACTTTGTCTGTATACGTAAACTTTTTATAACGATAACGCAAGTTTTTAAAACAAACTTCATGGCAGTAACATCTTTAATTAGCGACATGCAGCTCAATATACAATAGGCTGACAAGAAGTGAACATGTCCTTAAATGAGAGCACGGGTACATGCATGTACACAAGCGAACACACACACAGCTGTCGCTCACCAAACACAATTGACTCGACGTACTTGCTTTGTAAACGTTTATACACACTTAAATCATCACAAAAGAAATTCTTATACATGCCCATATTACGGCAGTTCAAACTTAGACGAAATCAATGGTTTGCAATTGAATTACCATCAACGCGTTTTCTATTTATCTTGCGTCCATGTCTGTACGTGTCTGCGTTTGCATGTATGGATCTGCAAGCATGTGTTACAGTGTATAGTTATCTGGCCTTCAGCACTCAGAATCACTATTAATACAATAGCCAATAAAGCACTTTTTATCTACTCAATTCAATGGAAATTATGTCCAACAATACACAGAACGTACGTAACATTCCCCATTTTAACAGCTAGAGACCACAGTAAACCAGTGTTCCCGCCCAATTTCAAGTTCCCCAAGAACTTAAATGAAAAATTGTCAACAGAAAAGCACTCATCTGAACAGGAAGTAATAAAACAATATAACGACAAATGTCCACCAAAGGATCTCTTTACAGGCTTTGTGCTCTTAGAAAGACACAATTTTTTTTTACAAACTTTAATGACCCACCTAAACTGAATTTCTGAAGTAAGATAAGATAATGTTGCTTATAGCCCAGCCGACCGCAAAGGGCCATATCAGGGCTGTAATTTCTGAAGTAAATACATACATAAGCACACACACACATATACATATATATGCGTCTCTCTCTCTCTCTCTCTCTCTCTCTCTATATATATATATAATAAATTCTTGAAAATAGCCAAAAATTCATTTGAGAGTACGGGCAAAATTCAATTATCATAATGCTGTCATCAGTATGGCCCAATTTTCCATGTATCTCCGATAGCTGCTGGAAAAGTTCCAGTAGTTAGTCTTTGAATCCATGCAGGAAACTTGAAGTTTCCTAGCACAAAGAAAAAAAAGCCCCTTGTATGTGGGGAATAAATCAAATCTATCAACTATCCCAACCCAGGTCAATTCTTACAGATTTTACAAGACTTCTCTGAACTTTTCCAAGCCTAAAACAAAAACAAAAAAACCCTTGCTTTACACAAGTCAGTTTCAGTTAAAGGTAGACAGAAGACTCATGTCACATACCAAGATGTTCATTTCACTTTAGTTACCAAGACACCAGTAAGAAGTCCTGCACCTTAATTTTGTTATCTTTGCTCCTCAGGAAGGATTTGTTCATTGCATCCCATTTTAATTCTCAGAAGCATAATGCCAACACAGGTTGCACATGAAATTGCTGAGCGTTGTATTTTAAGGAAATGTAATTATCGAATTCACCACTTATAAACGGGGCTGCGAAATGCCCCAAGATTACCAGCAGGAATGTTTCCACTGATAGGAAGGAAACCCTAGTAAACCGTATCCAATACAGCGCTCCAGTTCTCAAGCATTGCACACTTTGTAAATCCAGTGTACATAGATCCAGGGACCAGAACAGACTAGAACAGTTTTATGTCCTCTTCTCTGTATGTCATACTGAAAATCCCCCCTTTTTTTCCCCAACACACACACACTCTTCTGTTTCTCTCTAGTATCCTAACCATCACAATACAAAAAAATGTAGCTTGTAAACTATGCTGTTCTCAGCTGCTGGACTGGAGGCCTCCAGACTGAACCTCATTTATCTGGATTTCCTCTTCCAATTTCTCATCCACTAAGGCTTTGAAATGTGTTTCAAGATCTTACTGAGGGAGACCTGCTGCAAAGCGGGAGGAAGTCAGCTATAAATCATTCAGAACACAATAGCAAAGAAGTGTAACCATTTTTTTGTTCCTGAAGTGAGAAAAGTATTCAGACACAGAACTCGCAGCCAATGCTGCTTGCAGTAGTGGTTCATCAAACATTTAGAACTGGTACACACGACCATAGACCTTTCCCTTGTCTTGTTTGCCACTTCTCTCTGTGTGTGCAAGATGAGTACAGGATGAAGCACTGGTTGCGTGTTACATTTTTTTAACCGACTGATTTTAAGCACCAAAGTTACTGTGACCATTCATTATCAACTTACACCTTTTCACAAAGAGACATCGTCAGTTGCAGCCAAGAAAACACTAAACCAGGCTGACAGAACTGCTAAGGCCTAAAATGCACCCAGTGTAGCATTTTGACACAAAGTGTAGTATTCCAAATTCAGAAGAGCAATTGTGTGCAGTGTGACAAGTCAGACTCAACTGAATTTTCCTCGAACACAAATGCTGGTGGACCATGACAGAAATCTCTCTTGTTATATGGTTTGACTTCATTTATGAAGAAGGGCTGGCAATGAAACAATCGATAAAGCAGCAAAATTGTACATTTCTTCCACAGTTTTTCTTCTGCTTTTTCTTCCTCTTCTTTCTGAAGGCACCGCTAAGTCAGTGAGCGAGTTCGTCTTTTTTAAAGTTCTGCTGTGTAGCATTTTGTCACAAAGAATTGCAGCATAACAGTTTTAACACTATCAATGAAATCTTAGCATGCCACGCAAAAGCACAGCACAGGATTCAGAGCTGGCAGTTCACACCAGCAGGCTCATGAATACCTGAATGTGCTACCTGACATTTTTTCTTGTGCTATGACACTTTTCTAACTGGTGTGAGGTGCTTTATCAATCAAGTCTTCACCCCACCCTGTGTCCTTTCTGCATATCCTCCTCTTCCTTTCCTTTCCACATGGCTAACAGTGAGAGCCTGCAGAATATTCTCCACTTAATCAAGTGTTTACCCCTAGCCTTAATTTCATAGCAACCAAATTTGTGTATATGTTCAAAAGTTCTACATCGTTTACTCCAAGTCTTTCACTCAACATCCAACCAATATATAAATTAATTTGTCAATCAACAGGTTTTCTGCATACAATTCATTCATTCATTAACGTTGTATACAATGTGCATGAATAGCGTTTACATAATGAATCATTTATGTAACCACTCACAGGAATAGTTGGAGCTGATGCGAGACAAGATGGTGACCAATCTATATAAAAAAAATTAACAGAGTACATGTACTATTATCTTTTTTTTAATTAAGATGAAACAAAAAAGATATCTTGCACACAATGTTTTGTGCCAAGCCCTTGCGGCGAACATGCCCATACATAATGATATATAACAAACCAACCTTCAATTTTGCAGTAGTGCAATGAAATACACACAAATTTCATGAATAATTAAAGCAATACTCAAAATTCACTTGCATGGTTTTCACACTCAAAATCCCTGCTTACTTTGCATTCTTATATCAGAAATGAAAAACAACAATCAAAAACATGTACTGGCTGTAGCCGTAAGTTCACATGTAGTCAGAATGCAAACAAACATAAAAACCAATACAATACAGTCAAGACACGATAGTCAAGACACGATCTTTTCCCATTAAAGAAAACAGGAACTGGAAAACAGCAAGTCGAATCCATTTCAGAAAATGGTTTTCATCTCCAACTCTAATAAGCAAAAACAAGGACTGTGATAGCCACTAAATAACACATGTTTATTCATTCAACATAGCATCATAATGCTGCAATTACTTTCTGTAAAACTGAATTATGTAATCATACAGTCATGAGCAAAGCTCTGTGATTATGTTTCAACAACTTATATTTACAGTTAAAAAATAAAGATGATCCTTCAGTTTCAAGCACTGAGATTGTCATACTGCTATGTGACAAGTTCTCTCTCTCTCCCTCTGTCACTGATCATCACCCTCACAAAACCTCAGATTCCAACCAATAATAATACATAATTTCATTGTTAAAGCAGTCCCGTCATGAACTTAACCACCTCGATCTAGGCATTATTCAACCTAGCTAGAACCTGCATTATAGTCAGTTTTTTTGTGTGGTAGCCCGAGAGTATCTTACATGATGAAACTTGCGAGTTCTTCGGTGATATATCTAAAATAATGTGAATTAAATGTAAGAGGGAAAAGAAGGACCAATTAAAAAGTAACAACAAACACAACAACAAAACTGATCCAAAAAGAAAGGGGTGAAAATCGTTTTTGATAAAAGGAAACCAAGAGCAGATGAATATATAAACATACATGGCTCATGCTTGTATTTGCAGCTATAATATTCCCCCCCCCCCCCCCCCCCCCCCCCCCCCCCCCCCCCCGTTTTCACAAGACAGATTGAGAGATAGATGCTGACAGCCTTTCTCAGCCTGCTACCAGCCATCTGAATGCATTCAAACCAGAGTCCTTTTTTCCCATTGCTTGTACCCAGTCAACTGTGCAGGGGCACATCTTTATCAAGCTGACAATAGATTGTGGACTTCAAGGCAATGAAAACTTCTTTTCCACCAGTAGTTTTCATATTCTGTTTCCATAGAATCTTGCACTACTTGGTTCAGCTCTTTGCCTTTCTCATCCTAACATCACTGGCTATTATTAGGCATCCCCTTTCTGCTACAAAGCTTCCAGAACATTACTATCCTACATCCCCTTTCTGTTATACTGCTTTCATGACATCGCTAATCCCACTCTTTTCAGCTGCAAAGCTTCATTACATTACTATCCTGTATCTCCTTTCTGCTGCAGTGCTTCCTTTAAATTACAATTCTACCTCCCAGTTCCTGTACAAAGCCCACCACATAACTATCCAGCATCCCCTTTCTGCAACAATGCTTCAATGACATTACTTGTAGCCCTTTTCTGTTACAGTGCTTCCATGACATTTCCAGCATCCCCTTTCTGCTATAAAGTTTCTATAACATTACTATCATGAATCCCCTTTCTGCTACAGTGCTCCATGATATTACTATCCTGTATCCCCATCCTGTTACAAAGCTTCCAAGACCTTACTATCCAGTATTTCCTTTCTGCAATAGCGCTCCCACGACATTAGTATCCTATCTCCCTTCCATACAGCGCTTCCATTGCATTACTATCCAGCATCCCCTTTCTGCTACAGTGCTTCTACTGCACAGTGCTTCCAAGATATCCCCTTACAGTCCCTCGATGACATTGCTATCCTGTATCCCCTTTCTGCTACAGTCCCTCGATGACATTGCTATCCTGTATCCCCTTTCTGCTACAGTCCTTCCATGACATTACTATCCTGTATCCCCTTTCCGCTACAGTCCTTCCATGACATTACTATCCTGTATCCCCTTTCTGCTACAGTCCTTCCATGACATTACTATCCTGTATCCCCTTTCTGCTACAGTCCATCCATGACATTACTATCCTGTATCCCCTTTCCGCTACAGTCCTTCCATGACATTACTATCCTGTATCCCCTTTCTGCTACAGTCCATCCATGACATTACTATCCTGTATCCCCTTTCCGCTACAGTCCTTCCATGACATTACTATCCTGTATCCCCTTTCCGCTAGTGCTTCCATGACACTACTATCCTGTGTCCTCTTTCTGCTACAGTGCTTCCATGACATTACTATCCTGTATCACCTTCCTGCTAAAAAAGCTTACATAACATTACTATCGTGCATCCACTTTCTGTTTCCATGACATTACTATCCTGTATCACCTTCCTGCTACAGTGCTTCCATGACATTGCAATCATGAATCCCTTCCTGCTAAAAAAGCTTCCATAACTTTACTATTGTACACCCCTTTTCCGTTTCCATGACATTATTATCCTGTATCCCCCTTCTGCTACAGTGCTTCCATGACATTACTATCCTGTATCCCCTTCCTGCTACAGTGCTTCCATGACATTACTCTCCCATATCCCCTTTCAGCTATAGTGCTTCTATGCATTACTAATCAGTACTCTTTCCACATTCATGACATTATTTTCACTTTCAAGTGCCCCTACAGTGCTTCATGCATTACTGCTATTCAGTACTCTTTCCACATTCATGACATTATTTTCACTTTCAACTTCAAGTGCCCTTTCTGCTTCTGACATTTACCTGTCCCACCCCCTTTCTGCTTTCTATCTGTCCTGCACCCTTCTCTGCTTTCATAACATTACCTATCTAACACACTCTTTCCTTGACAACATTATCCTTCCAACACCCTCCTCTGCTTCTATGACATTACCTATCCAGCACTCCTTTTTGTTTCCGTGACATTATCTATCCAACATCCCTTTCTGCTTTCCTGACAACATTGCCTATGAACCACCTCTATCTGCTTCCTTGACAGTAGCACCTCTAGCACCCCGAAACTTCCATGATTACATCACTTTGTTTCCTTGACGTTACCTATCCAGCAGCACCCCTTGTCTGTTTCCATTACAATATACACTTTCAAAAACTTTCTGCTTACTTGATGTTGCCAATCCAGTGCTCTTTTCTATTTCTGTGACAACAATGCCTATCTAGCCTTCTTTTCTGTATCAATAACCTTCAATATCCAGAATCCCTCTTACCATGAAATATTCCCCTATCCAATACCCACGTCTGTTTCCATAAAACATTATCTATCCAAAACCCTTTCTATCTTCTACAACATTATCTATATATAGACTCTTTTCTTCTTCGACTTACAGCCCTGATATGGCCCTTTGCGGTCGGCTGGGCTATAAGCAACATCATCTTATCTTATCTTCTTCTTCTTCGACTTTATGTCATTAGTGTCAATCACCCTTAATTTCCATGACAAGATATCCCATCCTGCACCCATTTCCTCTACAGCCTCAACCCTGCACCTTTTTTCTGTTTCCTTAATAGCACTGCATATCAAACACCTTCTCTACTTCTAAGAGACTACATTTCCAGCCTCTTTTTTCATGACAACCTTACAATGTGGGGGGGATTCACTTTTTAGCGGCATGATGATCTATGGGCTTCCGTTTACAGCTTCCAGACTTTTCTCGAAGGTGCTGTCTAAGACTAGCCTTGTAGGTAAACAAGTTGTTGCAATATGGACAAGAATGAGCTTTAATGTTTTTGTGCATATTCAGATGATCTAGGTAGAGTTCCCTCACAGAGAAACCTTTGCTGCAGACATTGCATGTGTATGGATGTTTGTTCAAGTGTACTCGATTTTTGTGTCCTAGCAGACCACTTTTGGATGTGAATGTAGCGCTACACAGCTCACAATGCAGTATGCTCGAGGGATCTGCACGTGCAGTGGATCTTTTCCTTGGAGCCAGCTGCACAGAAACTGGGGGAGTGGTCTCACCCAGAGAGCCATCTTCTGGATGAAGATTTTCCAACCCAAGGGCCCGCAGAGTCGCAGAATCTGACAACCACTGATACATCCATTTTGCCCCTGGAAATAAGGGATTCCCGAGTCAGTAAACGCTAAGTATGATCATTCCTCTCTAACCATACTTTTTTTCTTTCTTTCTCTTTTTCTCAAATCATGTCTGGAGTGGTGACATTTCCAGAGAAAGACATGGAAATCTGTTCTAATTTATGCATGTTACCATACTACTCTTTACAAATAAATGACTGTGGCAGAAATCAAAATAAGCATCTACACATCTTTTTATGACAATCCCAAATTGTGCAAATGGTAACCCGAATGGATTCTGTTCCCATGAAGTTCATTACTTCTACCGCTGTCACATACATTCTCTTCCAGTTTCAATGCCTCCAAAGCAGAGGTCAAACTGTTGTTTTTTTTTGGGGGGGGGGGGGGGGGGGGGGTGGAAAAAGCATGGTTCTGACAAAC
Source organism: Conus ventricosus (assembly GCA_018398815.1). Classification (NCBI taxonomy): domain Eukaryota; kingdom Metazoa; phylum Mollusca; class Gastropoda; order Neogastropoda; family Conidae; genus Conus; species Conus ventricosus. The sequence goes on along the minus strand of CM031599.1, from coordinate 37,505,498 downwards.
AAATCCAAGGAGCAAATAAGCAATGGTTCACCAAGCATTACTTTATCTAACTTTCCACATGACGTCTACATTCTCTGTCATTATCGGTCATCATATATGTAAAGTGTTCATCAGTTTGTTTTTTTCTACCACCATTACGTGACAATTAACACACCTTTAACAAATTCCATCAGACTGCTCAAAGACCGTATCACAGATCTGCAGCAGAATTGATTCTTCTGATAAGATTTCCACAACACTTATACCCAAAGAAAAGGAATACAACATGCACAACTTCCATTGTGAAAAACCCCTTTTGTCACTTTTTTTTAATAACCTCAGTATTAAGGAAGATGAAGCCATTGTAAGGATACATGGAACTACATCTACATCTAGTAGTGTTACTCTGCAAACATTCTGATCCATTCATCAGTTTCAAACTTACAATCTAATGCTCATCCTCTAATTAAGAAGTGAGCATAATCCCTTGCAACAGCTGGGGCTTTCCTGACCTCATGATGCACAAACTCAATCATGGTTCTTTCTGCAAACACCGGAACGTAAATGTCGTCTAAGGTTGGTTTTGTATGTGAAAGCTACCAAGCAGTTAAAGCAGTGATGGGCTTTCACATTGTAGTGCATGTTCATGTGGTCATTGTAATGTTCACTTTGACTAAACCCTTTGCCACAAACAGTGCAAACATACTGTTGTCTGTTCAAGTGGACGCTATTTGTATGTCCCAGTAAATCAGAGTATGAGGGGAATACTGCTTCACAGAATTTGCATTTCAAACATTTGGAATTTGAGGTAATGTTCTGACCAGAAGGCTCACTAAAAGAGAACGCTCTAAACTGTGACAGTGACTGCTGAGTAGAGTGCAAAGGGACACCTAGGAATGCTGGTTGGGACAACCCTCCACAACGCCTGTCGTTGTCTGACCCTGGAAATAAACAGCAGCAATGTCTTAATGCAGAGAGTCTGGACAAACCATTTAAGATACTGTCTCAAAAGCCTTCCCCCAACATTACTTTGCAAAAGGCAAAGTGTTAAAGAGACAAGAATAAAAGAACGGTAACATGATGCTATGTTCTTCAGTGTGACATGCCTTTATTTTTTTTTTTTCCAACTCTGAAGAAAACTTAAAAATAACGCATACACTCTATCATAACATCCACTCCCACCATCTTCAAGTCCTTAATGTGCAAAAAGGCAAAATGAAAAAATGTGTGTAGGAGAAAATCAGCTAACAGGCAAGTCGTTTGGAACTGAATGTGTGCTCACACATCCTGTACATGCATCATCGCATATCTGCTTTCAATAATAAGTCATCTTAAGGGCACTGGAAAAATAATCATCAGCAGAACTATACATGCCACATCTGTAACCCTTACAAAAAGTCACAAAACTGGGGGAAAAAACATGGAACGAACATTACTCAGAATTACAACAGGGGCAGTCAAATCACTTATTCACTTTCAGTCAATGTCATGATCCCAAAGCACTTGATACCTCAACACTGGCATACACAATGAGCATTTTTCTTAATTCAATGATCGAAATGCATCCTTCTCAAGTTTACATGCATCCAATGAGCTAATGAACCATGTTTTTAACAAAACAGCATGGATAAAATTAACAACACAAAAGTTTGGGGCAGATAATCTTAAAATTAAAGAAATGCTCGTCAGCATTATTGAAATATAAACATTTCATTAAATTTTTTGTTTGCTTTTTTTAGCACTGAGAAAGCAATCAACTAATAACTGTAATGGAAGAGGCTTATCTTCATAGCAGTGTAAATAGCCCTCCACTAAAAATAGCCGTCCATGTATTCCCTCCCTTGCAACAACATAAAACTGAGCCCCCCCAAATCCGACACTAGCAGTTAATTTGGTGGTAAATGCAACTGCATGTTCAATGGCTTTCTACACACACTATCACGCAGATGTTTTCGAAGATTTGTTTTGAATGAAAACAATATAAAGCAATATGGACATTTATGTGCCTTGATCCTGTTGTGAACATTGACATGATCTGTAAAGCTTTTTTTCTTGTGAACCCTTTCCTACAAATTGAACAAGTATATTTCTTCGAGTGAAACATGCTCATGTGCTCATTCAGAATCAGTTTTGATGGAAAGGAATGACTGCAAAATTTGCATTTGAGATCATCTTTAATGGTTCTGTTCAAGGGTTTCCTCATGAACAGACTGTTGTGACGATTAATACCAGTCCTGCTCTCTTCCTTTCCCTCAGTCTCATCCTTAACTGTTGAACTCCAGGCAGCAGAGACTGACATGTACCCAGCGCCCTGCTTGGAATGGCCTCTTTCCCAGGACTCAGACTGGTGAGTAAAGCTATCATAAGGTTGACAGGTTCCTCCTCGATTGGGATGGGTCTGCCATTGCCCTGGAAATACATTGGACTCTATCAGTTTGGGAGACCCATCACAGTTTGACAATTCAGAGAGCGAGTCTCTCTAGCTTGACCTTTGTTACATCTGACAGTTTTCCTACAGGTTCTACATCAAGTCTACTACTTACATTTTAAGTGACAAGACAAAACAAAAGCAATGCATACTCTTGCCAGTGATGATCACTTGCATGCTACAGATTAAAAATCAGGAACCTCGCATCATGTGCTGAGTGGGGGGAAATTCAAGGAGGGAGGGAATTCAAGGAACACAGTATCTCTTTTCAACCTGAAACCATGCATAGGAAAATTTGGAATCATGTTTTTGCAATCCACGCAAGTTCTCAGTAACAAGCAATTTTTGCCCACACAGCTGTATTCCAACATAATTTTAACATCAAACAGATGTTTTCAGGTCCAGGTGGTCACTTTCAACAACTGAGTGCTAGTAATTAAGCAAACTATAAATCATTACGAGTCTTACTCAGACAAACATGGAACCAAAGAGTACAAAGGAAAACAGTATGTACTGTACAGCATGACCAAAGCTTTTATCGTTTATTTTTACATGTTTTATAGTTAAAAACCATGTACTTTGCAACAGATCACTCCTGGTGTTTTTTATCGTTTATTTTTACATGTTTTATAGTTAAAAACCATGTACTTTGCAACAGACCACTCCTGCTGTTATCTACTGGCTGCTAGTTGACACTCAAGAACACAACATTCCAACTTGTTTTATCAAAGTAAAGCAAACTAATAAATACTTCAGAAGAAAAGAGGTCCTCCCCCAAAAAAAAATCTTCCTGAGATAATCCTCAATTTGTGTTGGCCTTTGTTGTTGTAACCATTTTGTTTTTGTTTGCTGGTTACTGCATATTAAATAAAACTAATTGCTGCATGTTGAAATCCATTTATTACATTTCAATGTTTCCTGCAATTTTCCCCCCTACAAGATTTTTTTTTGTTACAGCATACTGAACAAAGTACTTGATGCAAGTCTTGATGCACGTTGAAAACAACTTATTACAATTCAATGTTTACTGCAAGTTCCATTATTAAGATGTAGCCTCAGATTGGCTTTAAATGTAAACATTCGTAAACATTTTGGACACTGATGAGCCTTGATACTGTTATGCATATTGACATGATCTGTGCAACGTTCTCTGTTGGTAAAGCCTTTCTCGCAGATGTCACAAGTGTATGGGTACTGCTTGAAGTGGACACTGTTGACATGAACTTTGAGTGCACAGGCAGAGGAAAACGAACTGCTACAAAGCCGGCATGGAACACTTTTTGACGACTTAAGAGAAGGTGCTATGGTGGACTTTGTCGATTTCTTCCGTGGTCGCTTTTTTGCTTGAAAACGCGAAGAGTATCATGCTGAAAAAGCATGGGATTAAACTCCAGACTGTTGTCTGCTGGTGCTTGAGATGCTGCAGAGTCTGACAATGCAGGGCATGTCCACCACAGTCCTGGAAATACAATACACCTTCTTTCAGGTCTGGCACACTCAACGCTTCATATAGCCTATTCAATTATTATTCAATGTTCAAACTAATGCTAAATGACTTTTCTTTTAAACACCGTTTCATGCACCAAATGAATTTTCAGTAAAATTTGAACATTGTTCTTTCACCTGCTTGCACAAGTCATTTTGTTTAAATTAATAATACCATAGAACTAGTTCTTCGTAAAGGAAAATCTATGGGCTGACCATGACACCCAAATGAAGGGATGGCTACTGGTGTCGAACTGTGTATTAAAGAGAGGGTGAGTGAGTGGGGGGGGGGGGGGGGGGGGGGGGGGATGAAGGAAGAAGGAAAATTATGGACAATGGGGAGGAGGGGGAGAGAGGAGAGAGAGAGAGAGAGAGAGAGAGAGAGAGAGAGGAGAGAGAGAGAGGGAGAGAGAGAAAGAGAGAGGGAAGTATTCTTTATGTGTGCATGCAACATAAGAAATATGAAGCATGGTAGAGTATAAGTCCATGAAAGTGGGTAAATGATACCCAGAAAATGTGAAATATTTTTATGAAAGTGTGGGTAAATGATACCCCAGAAGAGGTGAAACATTTCCAGAATGGGAGAAAGGAGCAATAGGTGACTTCAATCACAAGAAAATTTGGCAATTATGAACTCATTCCTTGTCGTGTTCTTGATATTCCTACTCCGTCTCACTGATGTTTATTTCAAGACAGCAAACCTTACTTCAAGTCTAATTGTGTCAAGTTTTCTGGTTTATACTTCTCAAACACAGTTTGAAGACATGGAAGTGATCCCTGTTATTCTTGTATTTTGCCCTGTCCAATTCAGAATAACTGGTTTGTTTTTGTGGTGTTTCCATCTGGTGCACTATTATGTTTGGTGTATTTCTGTGATGCTGCTGTCTGTAATTGTTGTGGCGTTTGGTGTGTTTCTGCGGTGCTGATGTTCAAGATTTCTGTGCTGTTGCTGCTTACTGTTGCTGCGGTTCTGTTGCTGTGGTATTTGGTGCGATTCTATGGTGATGCTGCTTGATGCGCTGTGGTATGGCCATGGTCTTCGCAGGATTTGTGCTGTGCTGGTGCGTAGTCTTGCTGCAATGTTTACAGCGTTTCTGTGGTGTTGCTATGATGTTTCCTGCGTCTCTTAGATGTTTGGTGTGGTTCTGTGGTGCTGCTGCTCAGAGTGCAGTAATATTTGTTGTTTCCGTATTGTTGCAGCTTGGTGTTGCTGTGGTATTTAGTCCTTCTGTGTGCTGCTACTAAGTGTGCTGCTGTGTTTGGTGTGTTTCTGTAGTGTTCCTGTAGTGTTTGGTATTTTTATAATGTTGCTGACTTGAGGTGGGCGTTTGGTAGCAACACCTGCAATATTCTCAATATAAAGATTGTTCCCGTTTTTTTCCTCTCCATATTGGCTGCTCCCCTACTTTAAGCCTCCCTCCTATGAACAAGAGCTCGCATGTTTTGGTGGTAACACCTGCCACACTCTGAATATAAAGGTTGTTCCAGTTTCTTTCTTCTCCATTCTGGCTGCTCCCCTACTTTAAGTCTGCCTCCTTTTCACAAGAGCTCTCTGCATCGGGTGTATCACTTGCCATACTCTCAATATAAAGGTTTCTTTCCTCTTCATTCTCGCTCCTCCCCAGCTTACAGCCTCTTCCGTTTTTACAAGAGCTCTCACACACCCTAGCCTATCAGATACCCGAACATTGTCAGGCCACGAATACCTCTACATTACAAGGTCTCTCTTCTACATATGATTACAATTATTTTCTTCCTTTTGCTCTTTTCCCACTTCCTCCCTTTGGTCCATTCTTCTACATCACCTTCTTACTTTCCTCATAATCTGGACTAATAAAGTAGTCAAGACAATGTATAACTGCTTGACTGATCTCAATGATGTTGAGCAATAAATAACACCAAGTAAAAATACCTTAACAAATGATGTCCAATTAGTTTGATCGCAGAAAGGCTGTGAAATTTCCATTTTCTTTGTTATGAAACAGTTTAAAACAAACTGTTCATAAGAAATTACACTATTTAATCCCCCCCCCCCCCCCCCCCCCCCCCCACAACACACACACTGATAAGAAACCCAAGTTTAAACTATTATGTATCATAACTTCTGGTTCGTTTCTTATGAGTTTTACAATGAGCTGGTAAAGTCACAAAAGACTTTCCATGTGTTAATCAAGCATTATTAAATTGAACTGACTTTCACTGAAGGACTAGAATAGTCGTTTCGAAACTATTCACCATGTACAAATGTGAATCTACTTTCACTCATCAGTCTGCACAACAGATGTAACTCCCATAGTTAAACTTTCCAAATTTGATTTTTTTTTTTTTATTTTATATCAAGTCGGACAAGACAAACTGGTTGTTTTTCAAACTTGATTGAAAAGAAAAAGCAAAACTGGTAAACAATTTTGTATGTCAGAAAAGGAAGCTATTATCCTATCCCTTTCAAAATTGGACTGTGAATAGTTGAGGTGTGTGTTAGTTCTTTTAACAGCATCACAAAGCCAGACCAGTACCTGGTTTGCCCAATGCCAACAATGGACACCTAAAAACAACTCCTTGCTGCTAACATTCTGTTGTGGTTTAAGTTAATGTTCTATAATCAAAATAATATTAAAAAATGTCATCTAAATAAGTAATAATCAAAGTGTCACATTTTACAGACATATACAAACTAATGGCTGCCGAACATATGTGAACGAAGATGACAAACATTGTCTGCCAAACTGTTGCCAATAGGATCAAGTGGCCTGATTTGATTCCATTTGTAGCATCCTTCTATAGCAAACATTTTTTCCGAAGATGCTTTCGAAGGTTGGATTTAAAAGTAAATGGTCTTGAACAGTGTGGGCAAAAGTGAGCCTGGATATTGTTGTGCATGTTGACATGGTCCCTGTGCTGTTCTTTGATGATGAATCCTTTCTCACAGACAGCGCAGACATAAGGGAATTTCTTCAAATGAGCCACTCTTCCGTGAGTCTGTAGAGCAGTGTGAGAAGGAAATGTCATAGAACAAACATCACACTTATGAATCTTATATGTCATCAGCTTGTTGGAAGTTCTCTTATTGCCGCCTCTGGTTCTGGTTAAGACCAAGGGCCACACTGATCCTGGAAACACATTGTACTTTTTCGTCACCAACTATTCACATGCAAAACACAGCATTTAAAACACATGTTTGACCATCTAAAGTATATGCCAACCTAATACGAGACCAATTTGCCACTGCCACTTAAACACAATCTTTTTTCAACAGTTTATGCAATACAAAATTGCTACCGAGTTTAGACATTCCAGATTTTCCTATTCATACAACTATCAACACTCCAGCCTTTTTATCTTTTGTTTAAAACATCTGATTATAATTTCTCTATATCGTAATTTGTATACTTTTCACTGCTTTTTTATCGCTGCTAAGCACATACCAAGTCTCTAGTGTCAATTACAGACTAATATTATTCTATTCTTTTAAAAAATTCATTGCCTCTGTTATCAAAACTATTAAATCTAAAGTAGGATTAGACAACATGTTTCCACTCAGATGTCTTATTAACAAGGTCGGAACTTCATCATGTCCATTACTTTTTTCCAGTATCATATCTCAGAAAGTTTTTTTTTTCCTACAAGAAATGTCCACCACCGTCAGATTAATAGTCAAAAAAAAAAAAGAATAATAATACATGGTTGCACATCCACGTCGGACATCGGACATAGACCGATTGCACATGCAAAATGTCCGATATAACTGGCAGTGAAGAGGACAAATGTCCCATTACTTTGCCGAAAACGCGGTCACTGTCCGATAGCTTTCCGATGCTCACGGACATGGCACCGGCCGTTTATATCAAGCCCGCATAATTATTTGAGTCCGACCGTCGTACAGAACTCCAGTCTGTAACTTTAGTGTAAGCCCACTGCCCAGTGAATCACTAGGCCTATTACTAGTCCCGTGTGCCACTGGCACTAAGCTTAGTGGCGAGCCGTGGCGGTCTATTTTTAACTCGTTGGCTTGCAACTCTGCCTCCCTGACTCGCAGAGGCTGAGCGTAAAGCGGCTAAAGAGCGATAAGCCTTGTACTTGTTACGTGTTGTAGGCCATGTAGGCACATGTTGCTGAAGGCGATAAGCCTTGTACTTGTTACGTGTTGTAGGCCATGTAGGCACATGTTGCTGAAGGCGATAAGCCTTGTACTTGTTACGTGTTGTAGGCCATGTAGGCACATGTTGCTGAAGGCGATAAGCCTTGTACTTGTTACGTGTTGTAGGCCATGTAGGCACATGTTGCTGAAGGCGATAAGCCTTGTACTTGTTACGTGTTGTAGGCCATGTAGGCACATGTTGCTGAAGGCGATAAGCCTTGTACTTGTTACGTGTTGTAGGCCATGTAGGCACATGTTGCTGAAGCGGAGACTACCGGAAAGGAATCCTTGCTCCACGATGAGGGTGCAAATGGAAGGACCAAGTGATGTCAAGGGGGAATCAGAATGGGTGTTCAGGGTGACAGAAAAGTGGGGAGAGAAAAGTAAAAGAATGCTCTTCAACCAAAAAGACGACTCCAAATGAATCAATATTGTACTTGAATACTAGCATTAGCAATGAATAGTGATTTTGGAAAGACTGCCTCTGTGTGTGTGACTGTGTGTGTGTGTGTGGACTAGTAGGCCTAATAGTATGTTTACCAAACATGGCTTCCCACTCTAGGAGTATAGTCAGCTTTTGTAATACCATTAAATTTTTGTGTGCATAAAACTTAATATACATTCAATCTGGCTTGCGTTCAAAATGTCTGATTGATTTTGTTATGAAGAGGACAAATGTCCTATTACTTCAGGGTGGTCCAGGACATTTGTCCTATAGATACTGCTAAGGATGTACAACCCTGATAATAATATGACAGAATATTAAGAACAGCCAGTCTCCACAACACAATTTTATCTCCAAAATCTAATAATATGCAAACACACTATTAAAGACAGCCAGTCTCCACAACACAAATTATCTCCCAAGTCTAATGATAAGCCAGGCATGGTACTGAAGGAAAATCATTTTTCCCTGAAAATGTTTGGGGGTCCAGGGGGCGGTGCCCCCTGGCGGGGTCAAGGTGCCCCTTGTGGGGGTCAGGGGGCGCTGCCCCCTGAAGCTGAAGGTTTTTCAGCAATTCTAGCCTGTAAAAAAGCCTCTCCTTGAACTAATTTCAGTTCTTCATACTAAGCAATTTCTGCCACAAAATAAGCTCTCCTAGAATCACTTTATCAGTCATTCCTTCAACCCAAAGGAGGTTTTAAACCCAAGTAGTCACATGGCAAAAATGAGAACATATCTACATTGCTTTAGGTGGCATACATTAAGTCAAATTGTAAACGTTTTACTTACTATGTCAGAGAAGCACACACACAGTGTACACACAGGAGACCCCTCATTTTGCACAACTTTGGTCATCATGTCCAGCACCACCAACACAGCATAGCACAGCACAGCAAAGTAGTGGTCTATTTCATGTCTTGAGTTCCAGTTTTGTTTACTATGTTCAATTCTTTTATGATCCGTCTCCTCTACATTAGTTACTCCTTTTACTTTTTACATCTATCTGAATACAGTACAAAATGAGTTTAAGTTTTGTGTCTCTTTTAACGTACAAATTTTAAGTTATGTGTCTCTTCAGTGCAAGCAATGTGAATGAGATGAAGACTACTTTTTGCCTGATTTCTCAGCCATCTGCTTCACGAGCAGAGCCTACTTTTTGTAATGTCCAAACCTCATTCTCTTTGCCTCCTGTCTGTAATGTTCAATGGCTTTTCTCTTTGAAGCCAGCCAAATGTGTTCCTTCTGGAACAGTTCAAACTTTTTCTTTCTTTCTTCTTTTTCTTTCTCCAAAATGTGGTGGTAAGTCTATCAACTGTTCCAAGCACGACGAAAACGTTTCATTTTCGTGGCTCCTGTTCAGCCAATCCCATCGCCATTTGTTTGCCACACCAGCATCAATATCTCCCGTCGCAGAATTTCGCGGAACTATCAGGCATGAGAATTGACTGAAAGGGAAAACTCTGAAATCTAGGGGGGTCCGGGGGCATGCCCCCCGGAAAAATTACTATGTCTGTACGCTTTGGCATTTTTATTTTTTCCTTCTTTTTCTTTAATCTTGTTCAAATTCGATCACGTCGACCCAGAGCGGAAAGCGAATGTCACGAAAGCGCATGCGCGGAAGTAGTCCTGCTCAATGCTACTTCTCGCGAGACGAAGGCTTGAAGTGAATGACCTGAAAAGAACTAAGTGGGCTGGTCTCGTTGGGCACGGCTCGGTTTTTTTTTGTTTTTTTTTTTTGCTTTTCGCGGATTTCCGCGAATTCGCGGACATGTACCATGCCTGTAAGCTAATACACTATGTTTACTTTTGAATATGTTCATAAACAGGGCAATGGAAATGCAAGAGGTTACAGGGCAAATACTCTAGATACTTAAAGCTGGTGAAGTACAACAATTGGATCCCAGATTCCCGCAAAACCATTTGACAGCACAGGAAATAAATAACAGCTGCTTCCATCGTTCACTGCAAGAAACAGAACCAGCCCTTTCTCACCCATTTCCAATCAAGGGGGAGAGAAGAAAAGAGAATGAGGCAGAGGTAGGCAGGGAAAGAGTGGGGGAGAAGGGGGGAGGGGGGGGGAGAAAGAGAGAGAGAGAGGCAGAAAGAACATGCGCACAAGCAAGAGAGAGAGAGAGAGAGAGAATGAAACCAAACAACGAACGAAATAATTTATTGCTTTTTGAAGCAGTACAGCTTCATTAGCTATATGATTCTATCGGCCATGATAAAACTGAACCCAGTACATGTTCGTCGAATATGGAAACTGTAACAAATTTTCTTTTCTTCAAACACAGTTCTGACATTTTTCATGTCAGTGGTAAGGCGCTGGTCACGTTGATTCCATGTGCGGCATAGGTCTTGGAACACAGATCGTCATCCCAGGTAAACAGGATCACATGGTATAGTATCTCCAGCGTCCGTGCTGCATGTGCTTGGATGTCGACGTGTTGTGTTCTGTCAACATGTTTTCCTCAGAGAATGGCCAATTTTGTCCATTCCTCTGTCAGCAAGTGTCTGTCATCTTGCTTCACACACAAAAATGAGAATGAACAGTCACTGTCATCAGGTGTACTTGGAAACTCAACACCAGATCATCCCGATTCACAGATTAATATATCTGATTCACTTGAGCATCAAGAGCAACTTTTCTGAATACCTTGTTTCTGCTCTCGTCTCTCAATCATCTTTGAACAGATCTCTGTGTCAGAGTGGCCATGCAACTTTTTACAACACTTGCACTGAATCCTGCCAATGGCTTTCACAGACCAGTTCGATGTCCGTGTCAGTTGATGGGAGTTGGACAGAACTGTCGATGTGGTCACATGTACATCCAGTTTCAGTGCTATCGTGCAGGCTCAAGGCATCATTCTCCAATCTTACTCGATCATCCAAGCTAACCACATGACTGGAGTGTGTAGCCACAGTGTGTTCCATTTCTGGGTCATGTCGACACAGGTTTTCAAGTCTTGCATCGGTCAAGATGGAGTGTTCAAAACACTTACAGTGGCCTCTTCATACTATCCACCTGCCTGCCTCTCTTGCTGCTGTTGGGCTCTTCACTGATCGCTTCTGGTCTGACCCAGTGGTTTCTTTCTATAGTACTGAACCTGTGTGTTGTGGTTCATAACAGGATCTGCCATATTTGTTGAGGAGCGAACGGCCCAAGACAACCACAGTATTTACACCTTCTCCCGCAACTTTCCAGCTTGTGACATTATTGTCTGCTAGGAGTCTAGAAACTGGCTTGTTTGTGAGGAAATTCATAAAATTTATTACAGATCAGTGATCATCCTGTTGCTTCTGCTAATGTTACGCGATTCCCAAAAAGGAGAGAAGAGAGAGAGAGAGAGAAAGAGAGCATCTATTCATAGGAGAGACAGCTTGTCTGGTACTGTACAAAACAGATCAACTTTGAACCTGTAATTAGTGTAAATGTCTCGCTGAGCAAAGTGGGCAAATGCCAAATGTCAAGAGGGTCTCAGGCTCTTCCATAAATTTGCAAAACATAGGGGAATGCAAGAATCAAAAGGACCAGTAAAACAGTGATTTCCATCAATACTGAATCAAACCTTGCAAACTGAACCATATCTTTCTCATCCCATTGCGTCTTGACAATGCCACCAGATTCATTTCATTTTTGATGGTGCAAAAGGTTAAAAAAATGCAATTATACACAGCTGGATACCTAGACTCAATTCCTCTGCCTCTCTCGCACTTACATTTTGAACGAAGTCCTGCATGCACACACAGAGGGGAGGAGGGGGGAATTTTCACCAACTAATCAATGATTCTTGATGCAAACTCTATCTCGTAGATGTTTACGAAGACTGGTTTTAAATGTGAATAGTCTGAAACAGTTAGGACACTTGTGAGCCCTGATCTTGCTATGCATGTTCAAGTGGTCAATGTAATGCTCCTTGATGGTGAAGCCTTTATTGCAGGTAGCACAGATATAGCTGAATTTTTTCAAGTGAATACAGTTGATGTGAGATTTCAGTCCAGTATAGGTGGCGAAGGTCAAGTTGCACTGCTCACACATAAAAAATCTACCAGAGAAAGATGAAGATGATTTAACAGATGGAGAAGAGTTGGGGGGAAACTGTGCTGGCATCCACCCAAGCTTGCCAAGGCCATGAATCATGCTTGGGTTTGAAGTATTTCTTCTTGACCCTCTGGTGCTGGGCAAGTTCAATGGCCACACTGATCCTGGAAACATATGGGATCTTTCTATCACATATCAACCATTTTGGCCGTCGAAGCACAGAAAACTTTCAAACTGCGTTGATAATCATTCTGCTTCAGGTTCAGATCCCTTTCGTTCCTAATAATAAAGAATATTCTTAGGAAAGCAGTTTACACCCATGTTCACAATATTCAGAGCTCAACAACTTACCAGCATCTTGTATATATATGAGCAGATGTTTTAATCTATGATTCTGGTCAGAAAAAAAATATTGAAAAGTTTTTTTAAAAAAAACAAAACAAAACCTTCAGATCCTTTCAGTTCAATGACATGACAAAGCACTGTTCTAGTCTGTTTTCAGGAAGAGTCTGCATGTTTTTATAGCATGTCATCAGACCACTGTAATGTACTGAGGGAGGTTGGAAAATGCACGTTTGACTGACTAAGCCTTTTTATATGTATCCCTACCTTGTTCCACCAAGATCCAAGCTACAGATCTCGTTTGACTTACTAAGCCTTTCATATGTATCCCTACCTTGTTCCATCAAGATCCAAGCTACAGATCTAACATGTATTCCTCTTAACATGCTCCCCAAGAAATTTTGAAAATAACCAAACTCCCAATTTCCTTTGTTTTAGAGCTTTACTTTCACTCCATCTACACATGTTTAAAGGCTTGCTATGAGGCAAGCAAAACAGGAAGTAAAACAAAATAGTTTCCCTAACAACTGGTCTAACACTTGATATAAGTATATGCAAATGATTGTACTACCACCCTCTCTAACACCTCCTTTATACTCTAAATCATTATACCAGTGTGGGAAAAAAAAAGAAGTTTCTTATTCTACCACCACAATCTGGAAAAGAAAGAAGTTTCTTATTGCACCACACATTAAAAATAGGGCAAAGAAAATAATTCTCCGACGCGGTATGTGTTTAATAGCTGGCAAGACCTGCAGCAAATCACTACAAGTAGGTTTTTATATCCAATGGTTTCCACACAATCCGCAACCATTAATGTGATGTACTTAAGCAATCTACGGTCCCATTCAAATAATGAAACATGTACTCCAAAGCTAAAACAATTCATTTAACTTCACAATCTGATGATTCTGTTTAAAATAGAAATGTAAAAAGCTCGCTGACACTGGCATTTTCAGGTTTTTAAATGGCCCCATACTTTCAAGGGGTGTGTGTGTGTGTGTGTATGTGTGTGTGTGTGTGTGTGTGTGTGTGTGTGTGTGTGTGTGTGGTGTGCGCGCGTGTGTGTGTTCCTGTGTGTTTGCAAGTGTGTGGATGTGCAGATTGTGTGTGCGCGCGTTTGCCTGTGTGTGTGTGTGTGTGTGTGTGTGTATAGATGTGTATATGTGAATGCATGTACCTGTGCACACGTGTGCATGTATGTGTGCATTGCCAGTCTGTGTGATGCATCATGGCCCGCATCTCCATTATTTGAAGGCGGTCTCAACCACCAATATTGTCCAAAAATTCTAGAATCAGAAGACAGCATTCAAGATTTTGGCAATACTCTGTCCTTTTTCAGTTACTGCATTTTGTAAAGTTCATCATTCATATGTTTCTACTATGATGTGGTTCAAATAATGCCATCAGACAGCTTCATGATAGCTTTTGAACTGATTAACTGGCAGGATTTGTCGGTTTATTTTTTCAACTTGTAGGATGTTATTTAAGAAAATAACAATAACCTTGGAACAAATTCTTCTTGACAGCCTGCAGCAAAATCTGGACCACTATCAAAGCTGGAACTATCCAAACTCAAAGACAGTGTGAAGTGACAATGGGTCAAGTTTCTGGCAAGAAGTAGTAGTATGCTTTCCAATTCGGGTAAACACCGACTACACAGATGTATCAGGTAGCCGACTACTATATGGATGAAAATCGGTAATTATGTATTCAACTTATTCACTTGTTATGCATGCTTTATAAAATGTATGGCCACTCGCTTCAACATCACAAAACCTTTGCTTTGGACAGGCATGCCAAGTTTCTGGAGAACCTTTTGAAAATGTTATCAAATATCACGAAGTAGATGCATAATTTCCTCTTTCACAGAAAAATGGTTGGTTGACCTTTGGAAAGATTCATCAACTTCACCATCCCCCAACCCCACATACTTTGTATACAACACACATGCAAACACCCTCATACAATAAGGGAGGGCGAGAGGGAGGAAGAGTAAGGAGATGAAAGAAGGGATAGGGAAAGTGATGAACACTTCCTTACCATCAACAAAAATACAGAGACTTTTAAAGTCTAATAGTCAACAGCTTGGTACTCGGACTATAAGATTGAGAAAGACAGAGAACAAGAGGGAGTAAAGAGTAGAATAGATCGATGAGGGAGGCAATTTTTTTCCCTCTGATACCAGCCCAGAATTTTTCCTGATTAGAGAATGATTGAGGGGAAGAAAGGCGAGTGCATACCTGTGTGTGTGTGTGTGTGCGTGTGTGTGTGTGTGTGCGCGCGCGCGCGCGCGCAGATACTTCTATGCATTTAGTATGTGTCCCTCTGCATGTGTGCGAGCCTTTACACCAGCATACGAACAAATGTCCATGCGTGCTTATGCTTGCATGTATGCATGCTTCAAGTGTGTATGTCTGCATCTGCTGGAATGAGGGTGGAGAGGCAGCTGTAACGTGTAAGAGAAAACAAGGGGCAGCGGAGGAGGGAGGCTACACATGTGCACAAAAGTCTCTCTCTGCGAGTGCTTTCATTATTACCCAGCTTTGCTGCTGAGAACTGAACCAAGACTTCACCGATCTGGAAACCATGTATCTGGCTTGTACACCCATCTTGTTTTCCTCTGGTCTCTTCTGTCAAGTTCTTGTCACCTCCGTGGCTCCTCTCCAGCACAAACACTTCCCTATTCCCACCCCATTTTTAAGTACAGAATTACATAAGCTTTGGTTTTACAAAGTCCACCTATTTTATTCCTGGAAACGTTAACATCGCATACTGCAGAAAATGGATTATTTTGACAAAAGCCTGACATTCAGGATTGAAAACAAGGCAAGGACAGATAAAGCAGAATGTGGAAACAGCTTACCTGTTAACTAGGCGCCAATGCGCGCGCGCACACACACACAAACATGAGAGAGAGAGGAGATAAGATAAGATAATGTTGCTTATAGCCCAGCCGACCGCAAAGGGCCACATCAGAGAGAGGAGAAACAGAGCAAGACATAGAGGGGGTAAGACAGAAAAAGGGTGAAAAAAGAAGGTGGAGAAGGCAAAACCAAGACAGAGACAAAGACAAAGACAGAGAGAGACAGATCTAATATTAAGGTGGAAATGCATCTCGGTCAGGGCTCCCAATGACGCACATATGTGCGTCCATGACGCACTATGAGCGAAAAGGACGCACTAACAAAACGTGTAGCGAGTCCTGCGGGACGCACTACAAAATCAGGCAAACCCCAAAACGTGCCGCGGTCAGTGATCAAAGCTGAGCCCACCACAAGCATCGCGCGCGATTGCCTGCCGTCAAATTCAGGACAGCGTGTGCCCGCGAAAGTACAGTAAGCCGAGAAGCTGCGTAAACACTGATAGGCTCGCCTTGTGGCCCACGTCACTGAACGGTTACTCAGTCGACCGGCTGACTTATTCAGACTGTGGCGCCCGCCGCCACTAATTAACCCTCTGCCTACCGCATGACTTTGTGCTATATGACTATGAGAATACCATGCCAAGAGAGGTAACTCCGCAACACATACACACTTGCCATAAAGAAACCTCAATAGAAAATTTGTTTTTAACTTATCTATTCTGTAAAAGTAATGAAAAAAATTCAAAGACATCACTCCATCCAAAACAGCCATTTCCCCCCACATATAGTGAACTGGTACACGAGGAAAAAAAAACAAACGAACAGACTAACTGTACTTCGGTATTCTCAGTGGTAAAACAATTTTCCCTAAATTCACTGTACCCACAGAACATCATGGATTAGGAGCACAGAGTGATTTTCCAAGTCTAAACAAAGTACTGAAACCTTCAGGAACAAAATAAAGTCATTCTGTATGGTATGCACACTAAATAATCAACTTTTATTGTGAAGCAAAAAACAACAACCCAAACTTCAACAATTTTGTTAAACTGAAGGCATCACATACAAGAAGATTTGTCTTCTAACTACTGAGGGGAAAAAATAACAAGAACAGATTAGGCCTACTGAATACTGGGCTTTAGATTGTGATGGAATTCAACAAAAATGTGCTTTTGCACAAGTGCACTGAGCAACCCCCCCCCCCCCCCCCAACACACACACACTGTGGTGATGATGTACCTCTTGTCCGGCTCCTCTTTGCTTTTTGATAAACAGGCAGTTTTTATTTCAGGCCAGAGTTTATGTTCATCCTTTTCTGCTTGCTTTTGTGCAGCAAATAAATTTGTTTCTCGTTAAAAGTCTGCCAAAATTCTTCTGAAATCAAAAAGCTAAAGGTGATGCTCCTACAGGCAAATCGTGGGACACACCCACTGACTGACCCGGTTTCCTGGCTATCAAAACAAGGGAAACTTTTGGGGGGCTTCACTTCTTGTAGCCAACCACTCCAGTCAAGAATTAAAGAATCTCTAGCAAGTTTTGTTATTCGAATTTTCTTTTTTGGGGGGTCTGGGCCCAGCAGCAATGGGCTATTCGACATCGTCATTATCATCGCCTGAATCATTATTGATTCCGGCCTCAAAATCAGTCAGCAGTCGATCTTTATTCATAACTAGGTCAAGATTGACGTCCGAATCGTCTTGCTTCAAATCTCCTTCAAGAGTGTAGCCCGCAAATACGCTCTCTTCATCAATATCACTTCAGAAAATGAATTCTTCAAGTTGCATAGTTACTTGATCCGCCATTTTCCCAGAAAATCTTCGCGAAAAAAAGCCGAACTTTGAAAATTCACAGCAGCGAAACTACTCCACCAAAACTCATGCAACAAAAACCAAAATGGCGTCCAGAAACGGAAGTACCGGAAGACTCTTCTGTCGCAATTGCATTCTGGGATATGCGATGGTGAAAGCGAAAGTCGTTGACCGAGTATTCAGCGGTCGATCTCGGTCGATCCGGTATTCAGAAGGAGGAAATCTCGCGGTCGATCTCGGTCGATCCGGTAGGCATTGGGTTAACCAATTCGATGACTCACAAGTTGTAACAATCGCGTGCACAAGCCTAGGCGAACGAAGCAGAAAGGAAGTTCACGGCTAGGCCTATCGCATCTCGCAAATATGTCGTTGCTTCAGTGGTTGGGCGCTCCTAAAAAACGCAAAGAAACATCTTCTGAAGATGCTACAGAGAGTGAATCGTCGATTCCTAAAGAAATATATGCAGCAACACCACCTAACAAGAAATGCCGTGCGTATAATTCAGCCTGGGAGAAAGAGTTCAGCTGGCTGGAGTACGAAGATGGCAAGATGAAATGCAACATGTGCTCTCGTAGTGCCCTGAAGTCGAGTAGCAAGTCCAGAGACAAAAACGCCTTCGTCTCTGGATCTATCAACTTCCAAAAATCTGCGTTGTACAGACATGAGAAGAGTGATGATCACGTCATTGCTCAAGCCGCTGAGAAAAGAAGAAAGGAGATGGAAAGTGCGAAAGGTGCTGCAGTGAAACAGAGTTCACACGTTTGTAATATGTTTATTACTTGTGTGTATTTTCTTTTCAGGATTGTTTTCCAGGGTAAGTGGGGTAAGGGTTAGAGATATACATCTCAAGAATCAGAGTGTGTGTGTGTGTATTCTTACTCTCTCTTTCTTTCTATCTCTCTCTGTTTCACTTTGTGTGTGTTTGGCTGAGACAGAGAGAGAGAGAGAGAGAGAGAGAGAGAGAGAGAGAGAGAGAGAGATGTTAAGACTTTGAAGACATTGCAGCATCCTTGTCTGGATTCCCATGTTTTTTTAAGAAATGTTTTCAGAGAGAGAGAGAGAGAGAGAGAGAGAGAGAGAGAGAGAGAGAGATTCATTTACTCTGAAATGTTCAGATTATCAAGCCAATAATTAAAAAAGCAAGAAATACTACATTTTCTGTATTGGTTAATTTTGTTCATGGGGACTCTCTATACCCCCTCTGGGACCCTCTATAGCATCAGTGAAGGAGTCCCTGGGACCCCTGTCTGTCAGTACAAATGGGAGCCCTGTCGGTGTTTGATCATTCAAAAAGATAGATCTCAAATACTCATCCTTTCCGTCTTCAGTTACTGTAGTGTATGTTCATACGTTGTCCTCTAAACCCAAGGCGCATGGTATCACTGAAAGTCTTCATAATCTAAAAAAACTGAAGAGCTTTCACACTCAGACAATGAGGATATCATGAGTGAGTTTCAATAAATGAAAAAGACAGAAAGGGGAACAGATGCAGAGGGAATTAGGACATCCTCTTGCACACTTGTTTGAGGCAGACTCTAAGGGGATGGAGGTGGAAGGAGGAGAATGGGGAGAGAGAGACTCAGAGAGAGAGAGAGAGAGAGAGAGAGAGAGAGAGAGAGAGAGAGAGAGAGAGACAGACAGACAGAGACAGAGAGAAACAGAGAGAAACAGAGAGAGAGAGAGAGAGACGGAGACAGAGAGAGGGACCGAGAGAGAGAGAGAGAGAGAGAGAGGGAGGAAGAAAAAATCCACAAAATGTTTGTGTTCTTTCCTTCTGAACAAATTATTTTTCAGTGCCTCTTCCACACCCCCACTCAATCCAAAGGAGTATTTTTTATGCGGTATCATGAAATTTAGCCATCTAAAACCCCAGGACAGAAACACAGATGTGTCTACTGATGAAAAAGTTAAAAGAATGCTGCTTCTAGAAAATTATCCTTTTTCAAACCAGCCCACTGGCAAAGTTGCATGCAAAATACTCTTTAATGTTAGTCAATACAAATATGAAGCGTAACAGAAAGCATACACTCCCATCTGGGCATTTTGCACATTAAGTTAGTCCAAAAAAAAATTAAAAAATAATGCATTCCTCATAATCTTTCAGTTGAACTCAATTCCTCAAAGCACATAAACCGCCATTTCAAATTTCTCTAACTCGCTAACCTCCTAAGAAATCTCTCATCTCCAAATACACTCAACCAAGGCATCCATTCAGTGCATTTATGCGTCATTTATGCCATGAAATTACCACAGATTTCAAAATGTTCAAACTGAAGGTACAAAAGAGCAACAAAATATTTACTGGTAATTGGTATACGTATGTAGTTTCACACATTACATTATCTGTTCAAGGCATAATCTTTTGACAAATTGTCAGAGTTTGGAACTTTTGTTAACAAAAACTGGGAATGCTTTGAAATGGCTCCTACTAAGTACAATTCTTATTTCTGGAAGAAATCTGCCGCATACATCATCAGGACTTAAAAAATGTTATTTAAAAGGAATTCATTCTTATCATACACACAGGCAGTCAGTCACTCACTCACTCACACACACACACACACACACACACACACACACACACACACACACACACTGAAGAAGAAAAAGACGGCAAAGCAGGTAAGTATTTTCGATTTCATAAAAAGTCAAGCTTCATCATCAGACAATAACGCCATACCAAATCACCATCTCCTGTGGTATCAAGCTGTATTTTTAAAAAAAATTAAGTACATCATGACAAGTCCTTCAAAACATCTTGGCGAAAGGAATACACTTTGCTTGGGAAAAAAAAAGTTCAACTGTCCTAACTTTATAGAAGCCAATGCAAAGTCAGCTACCATGGCCAAAAACAGAAACGCTTTCATCACTGGTCATTATATTTTTAACATTCACCAATATCAGGCCTTTAACCAAAACTTTCATATGCCCTGAAAACGTGTGGTGAAGCGCTACGCAACAGCATGTATTTGTTACAGCAACCTTTTACTCCTGTTCTCACCTGCTTTGTGCAGGTTAAACTCATTCTGCATGCTTCAAACAAAAACGGTGACGGGAACTTAAAGAAAATAACATGTAACACCTGTGATATGGAAACATGCACACATGCAGTTCTGAGCCCATTTCATGTCTGCAGCACATTATTCTTTGAGACCATCTTGTTACAAAATATAATCAACATTCACT
This sequence comes from Conus ventricosus, assembly GCA_018398815.1. Taxonomy (NCBI): domain Eukaryota; kingdom Metazoa; phylum Mollusca; class Gastropoda; order Neogastropoda; family Conidae; genus Conus; species Conus ventricosus. The sequence goes on along the minus strand of CM031599.1, from coordinate 37,484,779 downwards.
TTTTTTTAAATATAAACATTTCATCATCTATTATGAAATGGTGAACCAGACCAAACCGCCTTTCAGTGACTGGAATGATGATTTTTCTACAGAAAAAGGGCAGAAACTGTGTTGACCATATTGGTTTGGAGCAGGGTTTGGTGCAACTTTCGTTCATTTAATGAAATGTCACTGATATACCAAGACTAATACTAAGACTGATTTAAATATTATCAACTCCATGTTCTGATGGATACGCGGATCATCCATGCACGAACTTTTCAATATCACTTGTCAAACCTTGCAAATATTTCAGATTCTTTACGAAAATAAACATTTCAAGAAGATGGATGATGCCTGCATATTCACTTTTTTCCCCCTTTTTGTGGTGGGATGGTGAGGGGAATGAGTGATGATTTCATAATGAACTGGAGGAGAAAAAAAAAAAGCAACTTTGAAACAAATACCCAAAAGAGGAGAAAAAGGACATCAATGCCAAATGTTGAATAAAACACTGAACAGTGCAATACTCTCACAATCAACACTCATGATATCAAACTCAACCATCCCTTCCCCGACTCTGCCCCAAAGAAACCTTAAAAAAAAAAAAAAAAAAAAGCGGTTACATACAAACCTTTCTACTAATTCTAGTAAAATATCCTAAGGGAGCCGGAATAGCTAGGAGCCGGAATAGCTCAGTTGGTAGAGCGCCGGATTCGTAATCTTGGTGATCCTGGGGTTGCGGGTTCGAACCTCCGCCGGGGCGTTTCGGTACAGGGGGATTTTTCCCTCGGAGTTAACATTGGTTCTGACTCCATTTCCCATACAGTCCTTCGAATGAGACTATAAACCGAGGTTCCGTGTGTGAACGCACGCATAACATCTTGCACACACGTAAAATCCCACCACCAACTTTCGGAAGAGTAGGCCAGTTTGGCCGTTGGTATGGATGACACGTTACACATAGCATGCACCCTGCGTGAAAAATGGAAAGAATGAAGGAAGTAAGGAGAGTGATCGATATTGAACGACACTGACTGGATAACACGGGAAACGACTGAACGAAGCGCCAGCTGGCAGCTCTTCAGTCGGCACTACCCAGGTAGGCAGCCCGTTGTGTAAACGAGTGTTGATTGTAAAGCGCTTAGAGCTTGGCCTCTAGCCGAGAATAGGCGCTATATAAGTATTCATTATTATTATTATTATTATTAATATACACACATGCCATTTCATTTTATTTTCAATACCAGACAAATTTTCAATTAACTATCTGCTTTTCATTTTATTTTCAATACCAGACAAATCTTCAATTAACTGTCTATCTGCTTGATTCTGTTTCAGTTTCAAGTTCCAGAGACTGACTTCTAACCAACTTCGGCCAGCACCACTGATGAGGATTGATCACAATTCATTAACTTCTTTTAATATCAATAAGACAGCATTTTAGAATTGGGCAAGCATTAAGATTATGACAGTGGCAACATAAACTGTTGCATGCACTTGCTTCTATGGAATCCAGTAAATATGTTATGCTAGGTTCTTATTCTTAATTAGTGTGTCAGACCACTGTATATGAACACCCTTTTTTAAAAACAATAGGAGATAACCATATCTTAGTCAAGTATTTACATGTGTATCAATCACACACAAATGAGCTTCCAACTTTCCATGCCACAAGTTTGGTTTGCTTCACACTCATGGACACTTTCATTCGCAGATGAGGAAGCTTTCAAAATAAACATACTCTCATAGTACAAAACAAGGCACTGGACAGTCATTCGATGCAGAAGAGATAAGGCCAGAATATTTTTTAAAGAGCAAATGTCTGAGCTCATTTAATGACTTGCTAAAAGTTTTATGGCTGGTGGCAAAAAAGAGGTTCAAATCTTGCATATCAGAAAAAGGACAAAATTTTTGTTTGAGCCGCTTATCTTCACAACCAATCAGAAATGCATGATAGACCTCTATCACCGCATACAGTTAACATCATTACCCTTATTTGTACATGATCTATAATTGACACAGGAATTCTTTCAAGTAGCATTCCAAACTCATCAGGTAAAAACTCAATATGTTTCTTGGTTAATAAGACTAAGATAGCAGATGATTAGAAGGGACTGCTGAAAATGGTTCTGTCATTTTTAATCATTTATACACAGGTTCAGCACCTCCGTCCCAAATGCATTCAAAACATGCCTATGCAGTACTGACTTATGAATCACAACAAAAGCTTTCCCTTCCTTGTTTGCTTAAAAATAGAATCAGCATTAGATTCTCTACTTCATTCCCCTCTTTTGCCTTCCTCATCCCAAACCGTCTCCCTCCCACAGGTTTCTCTTTCAATTTTTTTTTCCATATTATTTCACCACTGCTATAAACATTAAATAATTCATCAAGTATAAATGGGTTCTACTCCCAGTAGTCATTTCTACGTCATACCTAACAGTGGTTATCAAACCCAAAATTGTACTTCTGGGCTGTTTCATTGTATTAAGTGACAGAAGCTCCTGATTTCCAGTCAGGTAAAGTGATATGCTGACATGCTACACTGCACAGCAGACATGACACCACCGATGTGGAACAAAGAATGTTCACTGGTCTTCACCCATTTTTACTTCTTCCATAAACCACCACCTAAACGCCAGCAGATAAAATCACAAGAACTGAAAACCAATCATAAAGTATAAATATTTCTGTATGAGATTTCCTCTTCCAACATTTCCAGAGTCAATTACCATTTCTCATCACTACAGCTAGTTTCCATTTCTCAGAATTCTATGACAATCTGTTTCACAAACGGTGATCAATTTTGGTGCTACTAATTTATATGATCTTCAAAAATCAATGAACAGATTTTACTTATTTATTTACAATAAGAAAATTCAAAAACATACTTTCATAACTTCTCAACATGAAGGCAAAAGGTTTAAATTTTGGCAATAAATTCTATAACACACACAGAAAAACAACACACTGCCAATACTGTGATAGAGAAAATGTCGGCTTCATTTTATTCAGCTCTGCAGATGTCAATCATGTAAAATTTAAGTTTTGGAACTTTGTCACCAAATACATCATATTACATGTATTGCAAAACATCTCCAAGTCATAAGTGTGTTTTCAATCCAACCCAAAACAGTAGGTCTTCATCATGACATAGGACATGGACAGACTAACAAAAACATCGAAAGAAAAGATTATGTGACAAGAAAAGTAGCCCGATACAAGCTGAAGGGTCAGTTGTCCAGAATTCGTATCAACAGACTTAATATGTGAGCTAAATGTTTCTCACTTCTTCAAGATGAGGTAAACTACAGATAACAACGAAACTCATTTTACCGTCTGACATTTTGCTCAAACTCAAATGTGGTGCATGCCAGTGTACTTTATCTCAGATGTAAAGCATTCTCAAAATGGCAATAAACACAAACATGAACTGCACTTGTAAGTTTTCTTTTGACCCTTTTTGATAGCTTCATTTTAACAAGAATTATTCAAAAAATCGAAAGACAGAAAACAAAAAAAAAGGAAAAGAAAGAAAGAAAAATATGGTATTATCTTCAAAAAGAAATGGTCAAAGGAATGAGACGAAGTGAAAACCAGTCAACACAGAGAATTTGCCAAAATAATCATGACCTGATTCCTGTTAATGATGAAAATAAGGCAACATCAAACAACCATTCCATCACATGTAAAAAAAACCAGCCGAAGATATTGGTATTCATCTGTCAAGACACTTTCTGATTTTAAACTCGCCCCCCAAATTCTAAAAGAAGCAACTGAAATTTTAATAAGGCATACAAAAAATGTTTTTTCAACTGAACGATTACTTTTGATTGCATTATTGAAATTCAGGAGTAATAAAATAATAATGGAACTTCATGAACAAGTTAAAGTCGGACGACTTTTCCTGCAAAAAGTAAATCAATATTGCATTTGCACACCCAAAATATTTGACGAACCTCTTTCCATCTGTGCAAGCCAACATTTTCAAAACATTTTTGTCAAAAGAATGAGTGCAGTTCATGTTTGTTTATAATGCATGACAAGACAAGACAGCAAAGTATATCGTAAACAAAGAGGAAGGAATGTAAGGGTAAGCGCCATTGACATTTGTCAATTAACCTTAATTTTCAAAGTCTTTTTCAATGTCCTCTCTCAACTCACATTTGTTCTTCCGAACACTGAAATCAGAGCCATCACTTTGTGCCTCATTGCAGAAAAAAAGAAATCACTTTAAAAAAAAAAATAAAAAAAAAATACTTCAGTCTTATCAAACTCAAATTCACAGTTCCATATTTCAAACTGTGTTCGAAACTTTTTTGCTTCTGTTTCCATATTTCACCATGTATAACTTTTTTGCTTCCATTTCCATATTTCACAATGTATTCTTCAAATGTTATGTGTTCATTTATTCGGCTTTTTGTCACATTTTTTGTTCATGTTTGCTAACAATTAACAAAAAATAAATACAACAAATATTTTTTCCAACACAATATTAAATCAAGTGTGAGTCAGGATGCATTTTCAATGTCACCAGCATCTCTATCGATGTGAATGTTTTTTGCTTTACTGTCGCTAAAAAAAAAAAAAAGAAACCGTCTTACCATAAAAAAAAAAATTATGATTATTACAAAAACTCAATACTGCCCTACCATAAAACAAGAAGCCATTTTCCAAACCCGAGTTAGTACCCTTACGTCCCTTCTTTCTTTCTCACACAAACAAGAATGATGTCCATACTTGACCAGGAACTCTGCTCTTTCTACAAAACATCTACAAATTAAGACAGTCACGAATCTTTATAGCAATGCAATAGAAAATAATGTTAGGTCATGTAAAGTTATCTTTCACTTGAGATATTACTTTTTGTTTCTCTTTTTTACGTAATTTGCGTTATCAATCTCAACATCTGATTTTATTTAAGTTAAATTCATTTATCAATAAATGCACACAATTTGGTATGCCTAAACAAAAAAACTCTTGACTTTCCATTTTAAACACAATCATGAAAACTGATCACCCAAGGCATGTACATGTCCTTATACTGTGCACCAAGTTTCACCTATGTTCTTTTCATAGGAATTACAAAAAGTCCACAATGTTGGTTTTTCTTTGGTCCCCTCCCCCTCCCCCCATCCCTCTCTTTTATTGCAGCTTTCCCCACTGGCAATGCAGGAGACACAGCGGGGGGGGGGGAGACAAGAGAGGGGTGAAAGAGTGAGAGTGGACAGAGGGGTGAGGAAGGAGGGAGGTGGAGAGGGAGGTAGTCACGCCTTGGCTTAAGGCTGTGTCAGACCAATTGACATAGGCCAGAACACCAAGGCTACATCAAAATGTTGTTATGCTCTGCATAGTTATGTGGGGATTGTCTTCAGTCGTGACAAGCTCCTAGCATAACATTATCAGTCTCCCAAATCCCCCGAAGTCGGAGTGTGGCTGCCCATGTGGCGGGGTAATCAAAAACGGTCACACACGTAATGTTCTCATCCCCAGCTGATGCATTTGTGCCATAGTGTTCAAATACTTCGGCTGTTCGGATGATCCCTGGAGTCTTTTAGCCAGGGTACGGACAACAACAACAACAAGAGGGAGGTAGTCAATGCATTTATCCTGATAAGAATGTTTGCCCTGAACATAAGACATCCACAGTGCTATGAAAGAATAAGTGTGCCCGTGCACGAGTGTATGTATACACGTGTGTGTGTGTGTGTGTGTGTGTGTGTGTGTGTGTGTGTATGTGTGTGTGTGTGTGTGTCTGTGTGTGTGTGCGTTTGTGTGTGCGACCAGGATATGCACACAGGTAGAGATAAAAATGGACATGTACATGTGTGGGTGGGTGGTAGGAAAACGGGTACTACGGAGGTATGGAAAGAACCACCAACAACAGATTAAAGAGACAAACAAAAACAAACAACGACTGGCACTAATGCCAGAGGACGGAAGCTGGGAAATAGATTAAAAAAATAAAAAATTTGAAGGAAAACCAACACAGGCCGATCATATTTTCTTGACCACAACAGGGGTTCCACTGACTTTTTAGTTTTTGCGTCAAGAAACGCACGCCTCCGCAAAAATTTCGTCAGCGCTGACAAAAATGCGTAACAAAGTAAACTGTACTCGAGATTTCTTCCAGATTCAACATCTTCACATCGGCGCTTTTCTCCCCACCGAAAAATGCAAACATGTTTGATTGTCTCTTTGCCATTTTTGCTAAGTAAGCCCGCGAAAACAAGCCGGGTCAGTCAACCTTGATATTATTCCTACACGCTGTGACCACGGTAAAGTCCCTGTTCGGCGCAGAACAGGGACGGAGACAACAAGCCCCCCCCCCCCCCCCACCCACTCCCCCGCTCCTCCCTCCCACCACTACCCCCTCCCGGTAAAGTTCCCATCAATGGGCGTACTCTGGCATCCAGAATCACGTGGGATGATCGTGTGTGCGTGGGAAGTCATAACGTATTCCGATTGGAAGATGGCACCATCGCAGACGCGGGAAAGATTCCATTTTATTTCGAGGGGAGAAAGGATGAGGCGTTTTGGAACATTCTTGATCTAGCAAAAAGTCAGCGAGTGCCACAGAGTAAAATGTGCACGCACTATCACTAGGCCTAATTGGCGGTGTCAAGCAGTCTGCTGTAGCCTAGGTCTGTGCCGTGTTTTGCCCCTCTGACATAGGCTTGCGGTTGAGAACAGGGTCCTGGGAAAATTGCGTCACTAAACGCACGGCCGCGAAAAAAATGCGTAGGAAGGCAGAAAAACGCAATAATTACGCAAAATTTTGCAATAAATGGAACCCCTGCCACAATGACTTCACTCAAAACACTTGTTCTCGCTTTTCCTTTTGAAACAAAGATACTGATCCTGGTTACTTTTCTGCGCATATTCAAATCAGTTGCACACCAACATGTAATAGTCTTCTGAATTAAACTCTTCACAGGACCAGTCCTCAATCAAAACAACCATGACATTAATGACAGTACAAAACGCAAACTATTCTCATGATGATGTTTAAATAATTGTTAGGAAAGGCCTGAATTATGTTTGTGCATGTGTGTGTATGTGTGTGTGTGTGTGTGCAAGCGCATATGAGCATGCTTTGTGTGTCACTTGCCTTCAGATTCGCAGCACTTTTGGCTGAACATCACTTTGTTTCATGAAACTGTCTGGAAATTCAGACTGATTCTGCTGACGTATCATTTTCTTTTCAATATGAATACCGACTATTTACCAGAATTAACCAAATATTAATTCAAGATAAACATTTCCAGCACGGTAGTTAAAAGCATGGTGGCATATTCGGCATGCAAAATCATGAAAATGTTAACTCTTGAAATTTCAAAACACTGGAAGGCAGGAGTTCAGGGGCTGCCCAGGCCTCTGGCTGGGTACATGGGCTGCTGGGTGGCAACTGCCAATCCCATCCCCTCCCCCTCCGAGGACAAAGAAAAAAGCCAAAATAGGTACACTTCTGATGGTACTAGTACCCTATAAGGCTGGGGGTAAATGGCAAGTAGTTGTCACCCTTTATCCATGTCATGATCATGATTTTGCAATCGATTAATGTCTTGGTTGGCTTCTTCAAGATCAAAGTTGTCACATTCATCTTCACTGTTTGAATAGAACAATAATTCAGCGAGTTCTTCTAGCTCAGGAAGGTAGATCTAACACACCACCGTCTCTCACGTGAAAGAAATCAGCGGCCAACAACAATCGCCCTGCACCTAATAATCACTTTAAATGTTGCCATATAATGCGATGGTGTTCTCGGTTTTAAGAACTTACACTGAAGATCCCACATCTCTTCTTCACTGCCGCAATTGTTGAAATTTTCTGCCGATTCATCGGGTACTACACTTTTGTTTGAAGATATTCACTCAACAGAATAGACAGTATAGATTTGTCCTCTTTCACCCTATTACAAAAAAACACAAAAAACACAAAAAACAGAAAATTGACAGCAACGCACAGAGTTTATTCTAGAATGTAACTTTCTGAGCTAAACACTTAAGGCAGGTTTCTGAGTATCAGTCTCTGCACTTCCCTTTCCAGCATGCTATCTCACAAAACTCACTAAAAATAACATGCTCCAATACTATTTTTTTTCTTTTATTCATTTATTCTCTTGGATACGTTATCAAAACAAGTTAAGTATTGCCAGGGGATAGCATATATAACCAAGATCAAAGCCATGGAGCATTCTCAATAGCTTTAGATGTCAAGTAATCAAGTCGTTGCCATTCCAAATACTGACCATATTCCTACCGAGGCACGCAAACATTAAAACAAGCAACAGTTGTGATCTTAGTTCAACTTGAAACATTCTGCCATGTAACATAATTCACTTCAAAGCATTATGTCACCCGTGTGATAAAGTAAATAAATCTAACTTCAGTCAGTCTTATTTTCATTTGATGCAAAGGAAGAAATGTTTCAATGAAACCTAGCCTACCATAAACATTATATCTAACAGCCATTCTAAGTATGGTCCACTTTGGAACATGTAATTTTTTTGCCACCATAAAGGTAAAGCTGTCTTAGCTTCTGTCCTGCCATACTGAAGCTGGCTTTTCTCAGTCAGCATACCTAACTACTCCATTTCTTTGTACTGAAAAACAAAAACAAAAAGAAAGAAAGGAAGAAGAAGAAAAGCACAGTACTATCCCCTAACACTACGGCCAAAGTCTGGACTGGTAAGGATACACCAAAGTTAAATAACATAATTCTTCATCAGTTCGCAGTTTCACTTTTGATTTTTTAATTCCTGGCTGAAACGTTCAACTATTCTTTGCTAGCTTGCAAGTTCAATTATTTGGTGTTTTTTTTCGTTAAAATATTTGTTTAGCCAGGCCTTGCTGTTACTTCACTGCCATATGGTTTCCAATTATTTTGTTTTTCCTTTCAATGAGTTTGCATGTAAAATACATTACATCATTCAAGAGCCGAGTTCCTGCTCAAAATTCTAAATACAAAGAAAAAAAAAAAAGACCCCCTACCTCTTGTTCCAGATGGCCCTGGCTGGGGCTGGGAAGGTACACCACCTTGATACTGCTGCCCTACTGCTCCATGATCATGTGTACTGGGAACATATGTTGATGATGCTGTACCAGAGTGAAGTGCCACAGGAAAGACAGATGGGTCAGGCATCCCTTCAGAGTCTGAAAGAAACCAGTCAAAACATCAGTCCTCTTTCCTGATGAATTTTTGATGCACCCATTTAACAACTGTGTGTTAAATGCACAGGCATGTCTGGTTTTTTCGATTTTTTTTTTTCCCCCAAGTCATTTATTTCCTGTGTGCATTATGATTATCTTTTCTGGTTTTGACTCCAGTCCTAAAAAGTGCATCATCGTGAGCGGCTTTTTCTTCAGCAACTTTCATCAGATTTAATCCAACTGAATGTCCCATTTTTCAACAAGAACAAAAAATGTCACAACAGATGATGTTTTCCTTTTGTATGCTTTGGGAGATGGGGTAGGAGGTGGGAGTTAGCTGGGAGTCATAGTTTGTTTTAGTCAAATTTGTGTTATCATATTCATTTGTTCAACCATTCCCTCCCCGACAGCTGTGCTTGAGGAAGAAAACAAATGCAGCAGCTCAAATGGCTGCAGGAGCGCGATTCCTTGGAGGTAAAGACAGACTGTACCCCTGGTGGCTAAAACTTATTGCTCCCCTTTGCTGGAAGGACAGGCTGATAGATCATGGTTACTCCATGAACAAATGGTTTTCTGACAAAATCAAGTGCAATAAACCATACTTATTGCCACTGAATCGCAGTTCATTGAACCCTGGTCTGTGGACAGAGGGTTCAATCCCTAACCTCTACAATCAGATGGAGAATTCCTGTCAGTGAGCCCAAATCATAAATTTATTGTGCGACTGTGGGGAGCAATTTCAGCTAGCTAACCACACTAACAGTGTTAGTGTCATGAACATCTTACACATGGCTGCCAACAAGTAAACAAAAAAAAGTCTTGCCATTAAAATAAACTACAAACAGCAACATATCAATGATGATTTACTATCATTATAATCCCCTTTTTAGAAAAGACATCATTTTAAACAAATAAAATGGAGCAGTACAGGCTCGAGGGTGCCACTGCCAGCCATTCCGATATTCACAACTCGCATACTAAAGACAAAGCCATGTCATCTGCAACTGTACTGAACAGAATTTTCCATGACAGGACCAACCTATTGGACTTATAAATACGATAATGAATTAAAGTTCTGTTTTTCATAAAGAGAGAGTTGCATTCTTGTTAACAGACTTTCATCCAAATGTTCAACTTAAACATGTCCAAAGCTTCTCGTTATCAGGGAGACTTTTGTCCAATGTTCAACTTAAAGCGTGTTCGATACATCAATGGAACTGTGGGAGCGTTTTGCCAATGTTCAACTTAAAGCGTGTTCGATACGTCAATGGAACTGTGGGAGCGTTTTGCCAACACCACAGTGACAAGCAACTGACATGGTGACCGTCTTGTCAATTACTGTACACCAGAACAAAGGCATTAACCTATTGCAATTGCATTATCAAGCCACTATCACTCCATGGAAGGGACATCGTGGTTATGTGTTAGCAAATAGAGCAACAAACATCATTTTAAACAAATAAAATGGAGCAGTACAGGGCTCGAGGGTGCCACTGCCAGCCATTCCGATATTCACAACTCGCATACTAAAGACAAAGCCATGTCATCTGCAACTGTACTGAACAGAATTTTCCATGACAGGACCAACCTATTAGACTTATAAATACGATAATGAATTAAAGTTCTGTTTTTCATAAAGAGAGATACGAGTTGCATTCTTGTTAACAGACTTTCATCCAAATGTTCAACTTAAACATGTCCAAAGCTTCTCGTTATCAGGGAGACTTTCGTCCAATGTTCAACTTAAAGCGTGTTCGATACGTCAATGGAACTGTGGGAGCGTTTTGCCAACACCACAGTGACAAGCAACTGACTTGGTGACCGTCTTGTCAATTACTGTACACCAGAACAAAGGCAGTAACCTATTGCAATTGCATATCAAGCCACTATCACTCCATGGAAGGGACATCGTGGTTATGTGTTACCAAATAGAGCAACAAACACGCTAGGACCAATGACAGTGAAGTTGAATCAACCGCAGTAATCTGCCAATCAATCATGGTTGGAGGATATCACGATCAATGGGTGAAGAGTTGGTGAACCGTATGTCTACAAACTAGTATCCTCCTCCTCTGACTCGCCATGTAGCACCCTATACTCCAAAGTATAGAAACAGTGGAATCGATATCAGAGGATACGAGGGGTGGGATGGGGATCGTAGTCTGCAACTCCCCCATCCCCTCAGCACACAGTCTCTTCTGCAGGAACTCTGTGCAGGTGGCGTAAGCAGAAGTCCCGCAGCCAGTTGTCCCTGGGAGGAGATAAGGGGGTCCCTAGTTCCAATATGCACATCCGGCCGGGAGAGTGACTGTGGACATGCAGTCAATTAAGCTTATGGTTTATTCAGCATGCAGATGCTCGTAGCCAGACCCACCCATCCTTTGGCTTTAGGAGAGTTGGGTAAGACCAATGCCATTTCTGTCGACATGAAAATGCCCACAATTTATTTTCTTTCCGTGTAAGCATGCCGATACTCCTGCGGACACTGCCTGTATAGACAGGCAGGGAGTTTTGTGGGTATGACCGTTTTTTATCCCGCCATTAAGGCAGCCATACTCCATCTTCGGGAAGGTGTATGCTACGTGTAACGTGTCATCCATACCAACGGCCAAACTGGCCCTCTCTTCCGAAAGTTGGTGATGGGATTTTACATGTGTGCAACATGTTGTGCATGCATTCACACACAGAACCTCGGTTTATAGTCTCATTCGAAGGACTGTATGGGGAATGGAGTCAGAACCCCTGTTAACTCCAAGGGTAAAATCCCCCTGTACCGAAATTTGAACCTGCAACCCCAGGATCACGAGTCCGGCGCTCAACCAACTGAGCTATCCCCCCCCCCCCCCCCCCTCCCCCCCCAATTTCCAGAAGGTCAGGTAATGTTGTTTGATGTCCATTTTTTTCTGTGACAGGATTCCTTCTTCTTCATAAATTTCACACAATCTGATTTGCTTGGTTTCAGCCTACTCTCTTCAACTTACTTCACTCTCTTCGTTTAGCTGGTTACAGACGACCATGGATGGCTTCACAGATCGGAGACACACCCACAATAATTTTCATGTGAACTGAAATTCTGCAATAGCATATATATTATCACATTGCATACTCGCACACCAGGCAGCTGGGTGCCCATTGCAGCAGTGCCAAGATGGGAATTAACAGTGTTTCACTGCTTGTCACTGTGTGCATGTCTAATCTGTTATCACAATGCGTCACTGTGAGACTATACACACCACACACCACACCACACACACACAATCAACACCGATACCTACAGTGATACATTTTGATTAACAAAAAAAAAAACAACACTTTACACATGCAGAGTGAACACAAACATGTTGTTTGTCAGTCGAGACACGAACATACATAGGCACACACACACACAACCTCCACACTGTCATGTATCACCTACTACTACAACTTGCGCGCGCACACACACACACACAGAGTCAACACTGATACCTACAGTGATACATCTCCATTATAAAAAAAATGTACAAATGCAAAGTGAACACACACACTTTGGCGCGCACGCACATACATACACACAGGCACGCAACCTCTACACTGTCATGTATCGCCCACTACAACAACCACACACACACACACACACACACAGAGTCAACACCAATACCTACAGCATTACATTTTGATTAACGGAAAAAGACTTTACAAATGCAGAGTGAACACACACACACACAGGCGCGCACGCACACACACACAAGCATCTGCACTGTCATAACGCCATGTAAGCAAACACACACACACACACACTCTCACACACACACGCTCATACTGCACACTGTCAACACACACACACAAACATGCACACACACACCACTGGTCACCATACTGATGCGATTTCACACACACATAAATGCACTTTGACACTGTCTCCACACCGAGTGCCCTCAAGATAAGATTAATCAGCGCTAATTCATGATGCTTACTGTCAATGATTGGTTAAATTGCACAAGAGCTCCTAGATACTGACTCGCGTTTGTCCCGCCTTTGCTTTTTGACCTCTTCCTTAAAGCTGCCAGGAGACAAGTGTTCCATTGTAACAAAAACAACAAAAATCTGAAGCTCTGTAGTCTGTAGACCTGCAGTTGCACACACTCACAATATCTGAGTTCCAACTTACCATCTGTCGTCAGGATTGTCCACCTGTAGAAAAAAATATGTTTTCATGTCCCATCCCCACCCCCTCCCCCTGTGGCCAGCGATCAGATGTCCTTGGCATTAACAGTCATCCATTTTCACATTTTTCAGTAACATTACTAACAATTACAACCCTTCTGGATTGGAAGGCGTGTATGCATGAAGCATGTGTACATGTATTTATGCGTGTGTGTGTAAGTGTGTCTATAATTTCGACCTCCCTCCTTCACCCCTACTCTCCCAACTTCCCCGGGGGGGGGGGGGGGAACTTGCATTCAAAATGGTGCAGTCAGACACAAATCTGAGCATTAGGTAATATACTGTTCACTTTCAGTCCCATCACAAACAGGGCCACTTGCTTGTAAGGCTTTTATAGAATTATCTTTCACTAGCCAAGTTATGTATCAAGTCCTGCTCAACCCAAGATCTCTTGACCTTGAGCAGTGTTGGCATACCTAAAACACAACCAGCACTCACTCAGCTAATTCCACTGCCCCTTTCACTTTTTTCTCCCCCCCCTTCCCTATCCCTCCAAATCCCCATCCCCTTCCCCTCCTCACCTTTCTTCCTGAATATTTTTCTTTTGCCTTTTTTTTTCTTGTTAAATATTTCTCTGAAATCAACAAACTCGTGGCTCCCCCCAAGTCCGGTGTGGCTGCCCATGTGGCGCAGTAATTAAAAACTGTGCATTTGTACCATAGTGTTCCAAGTACTTCGGCTGTTAAGATGACCCCTGGAGTCTTTTAGCCAGGGTATGACAACCACCACCACCAACTCGTGGAAAACTGGGAGCCATATTCAGAGTGTCAACTATCAAACGAGTGTCTGCCACCATGAGAAAAAAAAAAAAATAAAGAAAGTTAAGTTTGACCAACCTTCCCATGCTATGTTCTTAGTCTTATTACCTTAACTACAACCACATTCTTGGATAGGTTGTATAAATTCTTGAAGACTCAATATTTTTCCCTTAGCTCTAATAGGAGCTAAGGACTCAATATTTTCCCTTAACCCCCCCCCCCCCCCCCCCCCCCCCCCCCCCCCCCCAAAAAAAATAAATAAAACTGTAAAGTCTTACTTCTGTCATGTGGTCCACCAACATACTGCTGACTGGGGTTGTCAAATTCACACGACCTATCCCCTTCCACATATTCTTCTTTGATGAATGTCACTTCAAGGTCACCATCACTGTCTTCATCTCTTGCTGCAAGATCACTACTACTTTGGTTTTCCACAGGTTCTAAAACACTTCCAGCAAGATTCACACCTAAATCAGTATTATCTGTCACACTTGCTGTCTGTGGAAGCATAGTTTCAGATGCCTCACCGTCAGCTGTCTGAAGTTCTTGAAGGCTCAATTTAGAATCAACAGGACTACTGGAATTCGGACGATATGGAGAGTCTGTAGACAAATGTGATACGTCATGATGGGATGGCATCTTAACTGGACAAACATCACTGTTCTGATCTGATGATGCTTTACGTTTAGCAGTCCTATGATGAACGTACGACGAATCAAAGTCTTTACCACCTGAACTTTCTCGACGTTTGTCTCGGACTCCCGTCAAGGCAGAACTAATACTAGATATTGCAGATGACACTTTGGTAGAACCCTCCACCATCGATGCTTCACTGTTCACCGACTGATTCCCTGCCTGTCCTTGTTTACCCGAGACTTCCTCGTCTGGCTTGGGCTCTGCATGGAAGCTGTTACTGATGAATAACGTAGAATTTTCAGCATTTTTGCACACCTTTTCCTTCAGAATATAATCTAAAGAATTCCCTTTATCAACATTGAGATTGATATGTCCAATAATTTCGATTCCATTTTGGAAATCTAGATACCCGTGGCACAAAGTCTGAAGCGATTTAATCAAAGCACTGATAAACTTGGTAGATGCATCATCACCAGTCTTTTCCATGACTGAACTGAAAGATATCGTTTGTTGTAGTCAGCAGCAAGGAATCCAGTCTGAAAAAAAAAGAGACTGAATTTAATAAAACAAAATTCCTTGTGTTTAAATGTGTGTGTGTGTGTGTGTGTGTGTGTGTGTGTGTGTGTGTGTATGTGTGTGTGTGTGTGTGTGTGTGTGTGTCTGTGTCTGTTTTTGCTTATGTTCTTAAAAAAAAATTCAAACTTTCAAAAACTCAAGTATACAACAGTAAGCAATGTCATTTAAGAACTTCAACACAACACTTTAATATATGTATACTGATAAGAAGAAGAAGAAAAACAAAAAACAGGAGCGATCGGGTGAGGAGTGGGGACAGAGCGTGGCATGATTAGCTAATTTATATTACTAAATTAGTGAATATTTTCATCTGCTGTTTAAAAAAAAAAAAATCAACTCCAAACCCATTCTTTCACATTAAAATTGATTTTCTATTTTCGAAAATGTGGTTTCAGGAACAATTTCTTCAATCAGGAAATCCCAGAAAAAATCTGGAAAGCTGAAAGCTATATCAGACAGAGCTGCCAGTCTCACAAGCAAAAAGTTAGTATTCTGAATTTTCATTGTACCATTCCAAGCTTAACTTAGCGTAACACTTGTAAGTTGTATACCATGCCACACGTCTGACTCAAACAACACTTCCATTTGCATTTTGCTTTGCATATGACATGACGGTGGACCAAGAAGTCCGAAATCCAGCTAGTTATCTCGTGATTTTGACTCGACTTACTTTTTTTTAAAAGTCTGACAACAAAACCAATCGATAAAGCAGAAAAATCATGACTGATTTTTCTTAGAACCTATTTTTCATCCTCTCCTGTTTCAAAATGGCCGGTTTTTTCCCTTCTTTTTTTCTTAAACAAAAGTCTACAGTCTGAACAGCTACATCGTCTCAGGTTCTGTTTGAGCTGCTATAAAATCTGTTAAATGTTTTTTTTCCCACCTCTCGAATATTTCAGTTTGATTTTATGCACAGCTCTACAACCACCCAAGTGTAGCAGCACAGCATTGTCCAAAAGTATAGGACTTGGCAACTCTGCTCAGGCATCAGCGGTGCATTGTAGAGGAAGGTTTGAAAGATCTATGGACGATGCCCAGTCCCCTTGTATGATACTCTCTGATTTGGGCCTGGGAGTATACCTTGAACTTTACCATTCACAGTAAGTGGAGGGGTGCAAGACCGAGATTATGAGAATGGGTGCAGCTTCTGGGGGCCAAAATGGTGCCTACAATTGATGGATTTAACGTAAGGATTCCAGGAGCATGCAATTTCTGCCTGGGAAGGACTCTTAAAGGCGGATGTGGTTGTGACTTGAAGTTGAAGAAAAATGGGTTGCCCCTTCGAGCTTAACCTTTCAGCTGAACAACTCCCTAAGCACTTGCATGGGGTATGTCGCTTGGAAACGTAACTAAATTATTGCTTATGCAAGTGCCTTTAATTCCTGGGAAGGCAATCCAGAGTTCACTCTCGCAAAGGGCGTAAGAGTGACTGACAAGGCCAGTGACTAAACATGCAAATACCTGGGTTCCTACACTTCCGAACAAAACAGTCAAGGACTTTTTCTGGACTTCTTATTTACTCATGTACATGTACTTTAAAATTCAAAGACTATAGCCAAATGTTAAAAATTTAAGCCTTTATGCACACTTTGGTTGCTTCATAGCGTTGTCACTTCAAAAGAATTTGGTTAGTAGCAGATGAAATTGACAGACAAGGACACTATTGGCAGAAATAAAATGAACAAGATTAATTTGCTTTTTCTTTCATACTTTTTCTTCCATATAAATTGTCAATTTTTAAGCATTCTAAAGTGTTCTGTGGTATTTGTATGCACTACAGATCGAATCTAAAGGACTTTTTTTTTATCCCTAAAGAGAAGCCCTCAAATTTCAAGGACTTCCATGAACTCTGGACACACCAGTGGGGCACATTTGGGTGGGAACAGACATCTTGCTGGCATACCCTCTCCAAACAAAAGCAAGACAGAAGGCATTCCTTAACCAGCACAGGTTATCACACCCTGGGTCCCTAGAGAAGCTCTCACTGACAAAAAGCAAAAACTATGAGGTGGGGGCTGGTTGACATGCCCTCGCTCCCCCAGAAAAAGATGTCAAACTTTTTTCAAATTGGTGCAATCTGACACCATCTGAACATCAAGTGGTGTATGGGCAAGTTTTTGCTCCAACCACAACAAGGACCAATTGTTCAGAAACTGTTCATTAAAAGCCTAAATCTGACAGCAACTTTCTTTTTTTACAGTGAGTAGCGCTATCTTTCATCTTCTTGATGAGTGCTTTAAAAGTCATAATGATTTTATTGTTTGATTGAGCTGAAAATGACATACTTCGAACAAGGAGCTCTGATTCAGTGCTTGAAGACACCAACGGGTTGATTGCTTTCTCTTCAAATTAACCAATAAAATCGACTCTTAGTAGCTTGCTAACTGGTATAATATGACGTAGGAAAGGTTTATCTGTATGCTGACACCACTGGGTAAAAATTCTCTGTGAAATTCAGTCATATTTATTTTTAGAGCACCGTCGCTATTGATATCTAGTGACGTGTCCTGAGTGACAGATCGCTTGCTGTGCGATTCTTAGCCCCAGTTTGCCGAGTGGCAAGTCTGGCACCGCGATCATTCTCGCGGCATGCTGTGAAAAAGTAACAAATAGCAACAAGTGCTCTTACAAAGAATATGAAATCCCACGACTTCAATGTCCTCTGCTAATCAATTAATTCCCATTTAGTATCTAGTCTTGTCCACATTAAGGATCCCAGATTAGGATCTCTGATGTATGGTTGAATCAATAATGAAATCCTCACATGACCATGCCACCGAAATGCACACCTGGTTGAGACATTTGAGTAAGATGGGTGGACACCCAAGACAATCTGAACCAAGTAAAACGGAGGGAGAGACAAGATAAGATAATGTTGCTTATAGCCCAGCCGACCGCAGAGGGCCACATCAGGGCTGTCACCACGTTAAAATCAACTCACCAGTCATTTAAAAAAAAAAACAAAAAAACAAAAAAAAAAACTTTCACACATCTCGTTAAATGACATCGTCTACAAACGAACCAGAAACTTTGTTAAAAATCCTTCTTCCGTAAAATCTCAAATCAGATGAAAAATGTTAATTTCTCTCAAAAACCCAAGGATCACGTCAGGCGGGACATCCCTGAACAGGATCTTCATGGACTCCGCTGTAAAATGTTTGTGTCTCACATCGTGCAAGTCCCAACACTCTAAAAGAACATGTTTCATTGTGAGTGGCGCATGACATGGAATGCACCACGGAGCTTCTTCACTCTTTAAAAGGTAAGAATGGGTAAAATACGAATGGCAGGTGTGCAGCCGGCACAGAACCGTTTCCTCTTTACGACCACCCGACGTAGATGGGAGGAAGTCTTTAAGGTTTGGACGGATCTGAAAGAGTTTGTTATTCGTCTGTGTGTTCCAATCCTCCTGCCAGAGGTCTCTCACATAATCGTTAATTTTGGGTTTCACATCTGAGCAGGGGATATAAGTGTTGGACAGTTTCTCTCTTGTGGCGTTCTTGGCTAAACGATCAACCATTTCGTTCCCGCCGATGCCAACATGGAGGGAGAGACAAGAAATTGAAATTACCATCTCTCTCAACTGAGTGATCCCAAACCATTAGTACTGAAAATGAATGGATTTATTCATGAAAAACAAAATTATGCTTTGCAAACTGACAGCAAAGGCAAGATGGAAGAAAACCTGAATGGTGTCCGTGTTGCATTTCACCCAGAATGAACAAACTGGAAAGCAACTGCACTGTTACAAGCCTAAGACAATATGCTGAGCATCGGCTTGCAGCATTAACCAGAAAAAAAAAGCCAATGCTAAAAAAATTGATCTACTGCAAGACATGGCAGAGTCAAGTCAAATGTAATTCTACATTCTAGCGACTACTCTGAACTGGTGTACATGAGGTTTTATTCCTTACTTACCTTATTCAAAGATTTCATTTAACAACAAAGAAAAACTGATCCTCTTCTCCTTTAAGATTTTCATTCCCTACCATGGATGTATCTGCAATCCAGGATCATGGGAAAAGGTAAGATTGATTATAAGCAATTTTTCACAGAACTGAAATGAGAATAAAAGAAAAATACAAAAAATTTAAAGCATTTACAGAGTATAGACAACACGTCAAACTCAATTTTTTTTAATTGTCAAGGAAAAAAGATCCAATTCCATGGTACATGGTTGGACACCATACTGCAGAACAGTTCACACGATTGTGTGCCAAGGTCCCGTCTCCACAAATGCTTTCCTTGTCCACTCTGCAATGTTATCAGTCCAATCTTTTGGTCTTCCCTTTCGTCTCCTCCTTTCAACAAATGCCCCAGAGAATTGTTTTAGCAAGGCCAATCGATCTTGTTCCAACAAAGTTTTCCTGTAAACCCAGTACTACCAGCTGCATCTGGGGGGCAAACCAACATGAAAATTTGACCTGGACAGGGATGGGCACAGCCACGTTGGACTTTTGCCCAAGAAGCACTACATGGAAGGAAACGTATAGGTAAACATCAAATACTCAAATCACATTATCAATTAAAACGTGTATCCAACAGCAAATAGGACTTACCACCCCACCCACCCACACGCACCCCTACATTAATTCTACAAAAGGAAATATACACAAAGACTTTCCAGAACAATTTTAAAATGGGCTGCAACGGGGAAAAGAAGATGAAAGCAACATTAACAATCGAAGTCAAAAACCATGACAGAACAGAGAAAATTACTCTTAGAAATTTCCACACGAGGGTTACAGAGCATATACTGAAAAAACGTATCATTCCCACCCTGGGCATCTCAATGGAAACAGGGGTGGGTGGGTAACTAGATTAAACTACTCAGCCACTTCAATCAATGGTTCCTGCTCCCCCATCATTAATTAATGACTTTTTTTTTCCTTTTCCTTTTCCATTTTATAATTGAAATACTGTCCACCACATCAGTTTAACCCCCTCAGACACCTTAGTGTAACACAGCAAGCTTAAGCATGTAATGTAAAATAGCAAGCATAAACATGTGATCTTAGGTTCAAGAGTCATCTCAGAGATGAAATCATAGCAAGTCAAAGGCTTTTTTTTTTCTAAACAGCAACTCAACATATTCTCAGCAAGAGACTTTCCCCAAGGCCATTTGGTTGAAACGACAACGCAAATGCCAAAATCAGTTAGTGGTTATCCCTTTGCGTTAATGACAGCAAACATGTCACACTGCACTAAAGTTGCATAATGCTACTGAGAGCGCCTTCAACTACAAAAGGCGTTCTTCTTGTCAAATAAGCCACATGCATTCTCAATAGCTTGGAGACCACAGAAGCAGCTCTAACAAAATTTAACTTTTATAATCTGTAAAGATGAACATGGTACAAGAAAGTACACTGTTTGAATGTGGCCTTTAAAAGTGTTACTTTTTACACACAAAGTTGAAGGTACAGAGATCAATGTCTTTCATATCAACATCTCCATTTCTGGATTAGTACCATCTTCAAGTGACCTAGAGTTTTAGGGGCCTAAATTCAAAACCTAAATGAATGGCCTCCCTTTCTTTCAGTCAAAATAATTGATGTTCAGGCAAAATAAGTTAAATTGCTTGTAGGGGCATTTTTTAAGCTTTAAGGATCAGTCTTTTTTTGCATTTTACGAAAGCCCTTTTTAAAGGGGGGGTTTTTCCTGTTTTTTTTTAATTCCCATGCCCTTTTTCTGCAAAATTTTCCTTTGGTATCTGCCCAAAAAAAAAATGGGAAAAAACAGAAAAGGGGAAATTTTCATTTAAAATTCGTTTTCAAATACTTACCGTGGCTACAAATGCAATAAGAGGCAGCAATTTGCTACCCCTGCCTGTATAAAATAAATCCGTCGGACAAAAAAACCCCCTAAAAGGGCCTCGTCCCTTGCGCATGCTCGAACAGTCCTTTTTTCCCCAGGTATTTTAAAACCTGACTGAGAAAACCTGAGGGAAACCAGGAAGGGGGGGGAGGTTAGGGGGGGTCTCTGCGTGACCCACGGTAAGTATTTTAGATTAAACGTAATTTTGGGAATGAAAATTTTTTTTTTAATTACCTACTATCCCGTGGTCACAAATGCAATCGCATACCGGAAGGAGGGCTCACCGGGTTCCCGCCGGGAAAGGAGCGAGAAGGGCCCGGTCTGTGGCGGAGTGGAATGTTGCGCCACCACAGTGTGCATCCCCCTAGACCCTCATCACGCAGACAGAAACCGCGCGGGTAAAGGATAAAGGTGCCAGGGACCGCCAATAGGGGCATCAGACCCCCTGAAGCTGGCATTATGAGTACGCCGCGAAGACCCCCTGCCAAAACCCTCATGAGGCTAGGTGGAAAAACCCAAAAACCCCCTTCAGGTTCGCGTAGCAGCTTTAATGACTTCTCTCACCATCGGAATTGAGAGCCTGATGTCCCCCTTTTAAAAACCTTCTTTTGTAAGAGAAAAAAGGGTGGCGCTGTTTGGGAAACGAGAAGTTTCGTGGTTTCCTAACCCCGAAAAGCGCGAACCGGGACGAAGTGGGGTCTTCGCGCCCGGGCGGAATAAAAGTGGGGAAGAAGGGGAAAAGGTGGGGGGAAGAAGAACCTGGCAACGGGTTTTTTTTGCTAAAAACTCGGGGAGGGGGGAAGAGATATCGAGCCACCCGGTTCGGAAGCGACGTCCCTGGGAAGGCCCAAAGGGCTGGCCCTCACTGCGGCCCCCTCCTAGGCCGGGGGAAACGAGAAAGGCGTTTTGAAGGAAAGGTTTTTCAGAGAACACCCCGGTGGGCTTAAGGGGGAAGCCGAGGGGGAGGGGATAAGAAAAGATCCCACCCGGGACACCCGGGGGCATGGGGGCCCCCTGTGGGGCGCTCCTCTGCCCAGATCCCGCAGAAGAGGGTCGTCCCGAAGGGGGCCCCCCCTAACTGGCGGATAGTTGGAAATACCCGCCCGGGAAACCCTTTAACAGGGGGAGGCTAAAAGATTTCTCTCCGAGAAAAAAAGGTGGTAGTTCCCCAAATTGGCTGAGAAGGAAATGAGGTGATATGCGTGGTGGAGCCCCAAAGAAGCCAGCCTTTTTCCTGTGGACACTAGCACTTTGGGTCCCTGCCCTTGGGGGCATGTTCCAAAGGGCCCGATTCCCGCTAGGGAGGGCCTCGTGCAGACAGCGCGTCCCCACAGTAGCCAGGCGGAAATCAGCCGTTTGGATTGCCGTGTGGAATCCCTGCCCGCGGCTGGACGGGACCTTGCCTTTAAGGCGAGCGGTATCGGGGGCACGTGCGACAGGTGTAACAGTTCCGGGAAACCACGTTTGGGCCGGCCAGGGGGAGCCACCGAATAAGGTGGCTGCATTTCCCCCTTGCCTTGCGGAGAACTTTTCCGAAGGGGGAACGGGGGGAAAGGCATAGCCCGTCCGGCCCGGGCCCAAGGGGAGGGACGGCGTCCAAGCCCACCTGCGGACCCGGAATGGGGGACATACAGCTGGAGCGGTTTTTTGAACCGGGGGGCGAAAAAGTCCATTGGGGTTTTAAACCCCCAACAGCCAGAGGGTTTTCTGGGATCGAGGGGACGAGAGCCATTCTGGGGGAAAGAACCATGTGCGACCTGTGGGGAGTCCGGGGAAAATGTTGATTTTCCCCGGAACATTTTGGGCCAGATCCGGATTGATTGGTTGCCCCAAAAGAAAAAGCTTTTCCCCGCCCTCAGGGACAAGAGTGGAAAAACGCGCCCCCCCCTGCTTGTTGTATCCCCCCCACCGTGTGTTTTTCGGTTTTTGAGGAGAATGTGTTTTCCTTTAGGAAGGGAAAAACTCCTTGAGGGCTTGGAACACGGCTTCCAGCCCCCGCCGATTGATATGCCAGGACCCCACCCCGGGGACCATTCCCCGGAGGCCGTCAGAGAGCTGAGGGGCCCCCCCACCCGGACGGGGACGCGTCCGTGAAAGGTCCCCCTGGGAGGGGGGGAGAGATGGGGACTCTCTGAGCAGCCAGATGGGAGTCCCATTGTACCACCGATGCTGGAAACCCACTGCCCGAGGGGATGGAAGTCCCAGACTGCGTGCCTGAACCAACCTTGCGAAAAGGCTTTGAAACCGGGGCGTTGTGCAGACGTCCGAGGGGCACAAAGGGGGCCAAGGACCCCATCAGACCCAAAGAGAGGCCAGCTTTCGGCGGCGCTGACCCAAAGGAAAAGGAGTGGGCCAAGAGGTGTGGACGACCAGCGCTGGCGGGTTGGAGAGACCAGCCACGGGGGTGGGGAAAGGACACCCCAGAAACTGAAATGCTGCGCGGGGGAATCGGATTTCCTCGTTGCGAACGAATCCCAGCGTTTGCAGAGGCTTAAAACCTGTGGGGGCTTGCTGGGGGGCACAGAGGCGGGTGAGGAAAGGAGAACCCAATCGTCTAGAAGGCCCAAACGAATTCCTTTCCCCCGAACAAAAAAAAGGGGAAAAAAATAAAAAAAAAAAAAAACGCGGCCTCTCCCCCGCGAAGGGAGGTACTTCCTGTCCCTTGGGGTCAAGAGATGGAAGTACGAATCCTTCAATCGTGGATACCCCCCAGTCGCCGGGGTGCTGGCATCGCGGATTGCATGGGGGTTTCCATCCGAAAACGGAGGACGATAAGAAACCTTTCAAGGGGGGAAAAATCAAAACGGTTCCTCCTCCAAAACTTTTGGGGGCCACAAAAATGCCCATAAAAACCCCGGGGAGGAATGGGGAGAACTTCCTCTGTGGCTCCCTTGGTAAAAGCGAAAGGACCTCCCGGTCTAAGGCCTGAGAGGGAGCCCGATCCGAGGGGGAGGAAAGGGGGGGGAAGGCATGAGGGACCTTATGCACCCCAAGGGAAAACGAAACCCCCACCTGATACCCGCAGAGCCAAGGCTTGCGGGGAAGCCGCTCCCAGGACGAGGTGCCTGGCCCGACTGCCACAGGGCTGCCCTGGGGGGAAATACCCCGGTGGGGGGAAGTCATTTGGGGGGGGGCCGTGGGGCGTGGGGGCTTTTGGAGCCCCGGGGCCCGGCCGGGGCCCACCCCCGCTGGTTGCCGCCTTGGTCCCCCCGGGGCCCAAAAGACCGTCTCCTTTGGGTTTTAGAGGGACCCGGTGACGAGAAAGGCGTGGCGCCCTTCGTTTTGAACCGGGGCGTGGGGGATGGGGGGGTGTGAAAAAGGGGAGGTACGCCAATCTCGGCCTGGCTTTATGGGGCCCGCACGTGTTCCCCAAAGAGACCCTGACTTGACAGCAAGGCTCTGAGGAAGCGTGGGGATGGAGAACGGGAAAAAGATGCCAAAAGGCCGCATCTCCCTAGCCAAAGAGTTCAGATGGAGCCTAGAGAAACCCAGCCCAATATTTTAAACCCTTCAGCCCCGACTGGATACGGCTACCACGCAGTTGGGTCCCCCCGGGGTGGGGGAGGCGAAGGAACCAGAATCGGTCCTTAAAAGGGGAGACATATCCCCCCAGAAAGGAATCCATAAAAAGATATGGCCCCAAACCCCCCCTCGCAGACTTTCCCACTCCGCAAGGCACGCTCGAGAGGGGAAACCCGCCTAGCGTGCGATTTTTACCTTCCTGGACCAGGAGGGGGTCCCCCCGGGGGAGGGAAGAGTGGGTTCGGGGTTTGTGTCTTTTCCAAAAGGCCCTTTTTGGCAAAGGAAACTCTTGGTTTTAAGGAATTCCCGCACCCCAAAGCAAGGGAAATCAGGGACCGAACCCGGGAGGGGTCCCGGCTCCCTGCCCCTGACTCGTATTTGGGCCCCCCTCATGCAGTCGGCCACCCTAACTGATCCTTTAGGAGAAAGGAGGGCCCCAGCCGCCCTGGGGGAGATCCCCCGGGGGTTCCGTGCCGAAGGGCAGGGGGCCCGACCTCCTGAGAGGATGAAAAACCGCCCCCCGGAACCAGGAAGCCCGAACAGCCACCCAGCTTGGAAAGAAAAAGAACCGGGTGACGGTCTCATCCCTGACTCGATCCGCCCTGTCGCCCACGACCGATGGGGTGGCCCCCCCCGGCGAAGCGGTGGCGGCGGAAACCCTGAGTGGCCCGGGGGGCTGGTTCCCCAGACATACGGGGGAGGGGGCAGACCCCGGAAAGGGAGCGGGGCCTGGGAGGGGAGATGCCCGCACTGGGGAGGGGCTGGGAAAAACCCGGCCACCAGGGGAAACCCCCCCAGCAGGGGGCTGTGGAAAAACCCATGGTGGGGGATATTGCCTTGGGCCATGGCGCCCAAGGGAAAAAGCCCCACCCCCTGATAGGGGGGGGCTGGAATGTGGCTGCTGGCCCAACCTGAAAGTGGGGGGCCCAATGCGCCGGTCCCCTGAGGGGTGTGGGGGAAAAAGGGCGACACCCCGGGGTCTGCCCCAAAAACGAGGCAGACACAGAGGCGGGGGAAGGGAAAAAAACCGGGGGCGAATAATTCGAGCCCTTGACAGGGTTGTTCCCTTTGATCGCCACCGGGCGAGGGGAGGGTGACGCATAGTCCACCTCATTTCCGGGCCTCCCAGAGGGCCGTGCACCCTTTGATTCTGCCATGGGAATCGAACTGTGAGAAGTAGAACCGCAGCTGAAAGAACACAGGGTGCACTAAAGGGATGCGCAGAACGCGGGCCCGAGCGCTCACCGTTATGGGCAAAGGGGCGAGATCGCAGACCGCATGAGTGATCACCCCCACAAAATGAGGGTTGCGGAAAGACTCGTGTCACGACAACAGAACCGAAGTGGTTGGGGAACCCTCGGGAGAAAGTGACGCTGAAGGGAGAGGAGGAATTGGCGTGGCTAGAGACAAAAGACCCGCGGCAGATGTGGGAATCGAAAGACTAAACCTTCTTTAAATTTCGCCTTACCACCCCATCGTTCACGTACGTTTCCCTTTAAATGAAAACTAAGCAAGGACACCAAAAAACAGCAACAACAATCACGATTGCGAGAAAAGTCAAAAATACTTAGCGTCCGTGTACACGTGGCTTAACGGGAAAATGGGTGGAGGGGAAAAAAAGGGGCGTTTGGCATGCGCAAGGCCGGGCCCTTTCAGGGGTTTTGTTGTCCCCCCGGGCTTTATTGTATCGAGGCAGGGATAGCAAATTGCTGCCGCTTTTGCATTTGTGGCCACGGTAAGTATGGAAATTTAAAAACATTTTAAGATGAAGAAAAAGTGACCGTAAACAAAAATATGAATTATACAGGCTTGTTGTAGTAATTTCGTTACAATTTTGGGAAAGGGCAGTGCCCTACCACAAGTGTCCTCAAGTATATGATTTGCTGGTAAAACCATACACAATGACACAATGAGTCTGCTTTCCCTCAGTCCATGTTTTAATTTAAGTATCAAGCATTTTTATGACTTGTTCACATTTCCCCCGTAAAAGGGTTTTTTGCCATTTTTCCCTCAGCTACATCTGGCTTACGTTAGGTTCTAGTCTTCTGAACTGGGCCATTAAAATTATACAATATGTGAACCGTTTATAACGTCCCCTTTTTTAAATATTTCATTAACCATGTACTTTTCACCCCTTCCAGAGGCAGTTTCACCATTGCCCAACACCATTTCATCAGACCCTGCTTCAAAAAAAACATCAGGAGTAGCAACAATGGTAACTGTATTTATTTCCCTATTCCCCCCCCCCCCCCCCCCCCCCCCCCCCTTCTCTCTCTCTGCGTTACGGAAATTCAATGGGGGGAATTGTATTATCAAATGATACAACCTTGGTTTCACTGAAAGCTCTTATGTGTTTCAATGGTGAATATAGCATTAAGATCCTTCGAATTTTGTCTCGACAAAACAGCATGCTACGTGACGTTCTGATCACATTCTTTCTCCTAGTCCAAGCCTTCACCCGTCTCGTCTTCTGAATTTGAACGGGCCACCCCGTGTCATGCTGGGCATGTTCCTTCGAACTTATTTTGCCCTGGTGTTATCACTAACGCATAGCTTCTTCTCCTTCTTCCTAAAATACTGGTTCACTCAAAAACGAGTAGGTCACCAGCGCGCATGTTAAAAAGCAAAATAAAACATAAAACAGTGCGACTCAGACTGTTGGCCCCTGGAGCAAATTTGGCAACAAGGGGTCGCACTCGATATTCAAGAAGTGGCCAAATTCAGGCCCAGGTAACAGTAAAATATCTGAGGAAGTAAAAATAGAAAATCGTCAATATGCAGATCTCAAAACTGTCGAATCAATTTGTTTTTTTAAATGAGATAGCATTTGTGGCAATCTTGATGGCACCCGGCAGTGAGTTCCACAGCCGTACAGAACTGGGATAAAAAGAATGCAAGTGGCTGTCAATATTTGATGCAGGTATGGTATAACATTGACCGCCACTCCTGGTGCTACTTTTATTCAATACTAGTTGTTCCATTGGAATATCAATTACTTTAGCTCTGCCTTTGAAGAAGATGTTAAGTTTGATAAAAGCTCTTCTCTCTTCTAAGGGTTTCCATTCTAATTTCCTCATGTTCTTCCTAGTGTTCCCCTTTCTCTGATGTGGTTCCCTGTTACGAACCGTGCTGCTCTCTTCTGAATCTTTTCGAGGTTATCAATGTCCTTTAGATGGTAAGGATCCCAAACTGAGCAACACCATATTCCAGTACTGGTCTAACCAGTGTTTTGTAGCAGTCGTCTTTAACCTTTTGGGGGCAGTCATTGATATTCCTGTATAAGAAAGATGTTATTTGCTTTCTTACATACTAAATTGTAATGTTCTTTCCATTTGAGACGACTAGCCTATCTATAATCAGTTATCACGCCTAAATATTTTGCAGCATTAGTTTCTTTAAGAATAGTATTATGGATAGAATAATCTGATCTAATTGGTGAGCGTTTGTTACATAGTCTCTGGAAAGGGGGTCAAAAGGGGGTGTGATTATTCAAATGCGTGTATTGTTCAATCTATAGTTTCATTTTACACATAATTACCTGAATATCATGGCACATACATTACACAAACACCATGTACAGAACAAACGCTGTTATCACTTGGTTGTATTAAAAAAAACGTGAGAATGTGATCGACAACGCTGATTTTGTGCCGCCATTTTGTTACATGAGTTTGTGTACAACTTTCTTTTCACAAATGATGTATGAAAATCACTAAGATAAGATAAGATAATGTTGCTTATAGCCCAGCCGACCGCAGAGGGGCCACATCAGGGCTGTCACCACGTTAAAATCAACTCACCAGTCATTTAAAAAACAAAAAAAAAAAAAAAAAAACAACAAACAAACAAACAAACTTTCACACATCTCGTTAAATGACATCGTCTACAAACGAACCAGAAACTTTGTTAAAAATCCTTCTTCCGTAAAATCTCAAATCAGATGAAAAATGTTAATTTCTCTCAATGAAAATCACTAATAAAGGAATTAAACATGATGAATTGGAGGTTTTATGTTTGAATCTGAGTGTGTGTGTGTAAATAACAAAAAAAGCTTTGGGCATTGAGGAAAAAATGCACCTAAAAATTTCACCTCCTGGTTGTAATCATCGACGTCAACGCGTCAGTTGTTGGAAATTCCACGCGGATGAATGTACATGTGCAACAGAGTTGACCGACTTATGATAAATAAAAAATTAGAAGTAAAATCTGTGAAATCTACCATTTATTTGGTCCTGAAGATGAAGGACATGATTTTAAGGTCGATTTAAAGTATGATCGTCAATTTTGCGTCAACAGCTAGGGTTACAACCATGATATCTGTTGGACTACTTTTTGAACGTCGCAAGGCTATTCGAAACTTCTGGCGACTGCGGAATGGCGGAAGGCTACGTTTTACAGCCTGTGGGTGTTAATACAACACTTGTGATTGGCTGGAAAAGTGTGCCGAGCTAAAGTTAGACGTCAGTGTCCGCCACTCAGCGACCAGTTGCAACCGGTGTGTTTCCACGAGAGGTCCCGAGTGAGAGCGTCGGTAGCAGCAAAACACGGACAAATTTGATTGTTTAAAGCAGGTAAGTGGACATTAAAAGTGGATCATGTTATTCATATATGAAGTATTTATGAAACTGGATATTACATCTGACAACATGATATGTCTGAACGATGATTTGTGGAAAATTCCGAAGCCACTCCGTTCGACTCAAATCCACATGGGACCGAAGCATGAAAATGTTGTGATTCGTGAGATGGCTATTTTTGTTATCAATTATAGATCAGTCTTACCTTAGCAGGTCGTATGATGAATGTAAAATGTTTTGTAACTAACCTTGCATTCAAACGGATTCGATTTTCTTGTATTAACTGATTGAAATCAAGCATCATGTGGCGAAACTCGTGGTCGTCAATTCGACATCAACAAAATCGGTGTCGTGATGCAAACGAGAGCTTTTGCTGAGCATTGAACATAATTTTTTTGTCATTTTCTCATTAATTACTGTGTTTACCGTTTGCAACATCTGCGACTAGTCCGTTTAGTGAATTTGATTTCATTTGTATGCAAATTTCTGCCTCACGATTAGTGCAGATTGAATTAAACCGGTGTAGGTATTGTTGTAGTCATGGTGTAAAATCGACGGCACAGATACGGGTCAAGTTACAAACGAGAGGCACTTGAAGGGCTGAGAAAAAGAGTAAATCTCTTTTTCTTTTTCTTTTGTAAAATTATCAGAGTGAAACATCTGGATGTACTTTGCTATGTGAGTTTCATACTATTCTGCGTGCAAGTCTCTGCCATGTTGTTAGCGCAGATTAAAATTATTTCAGTTGCATTATTAAAATACTCATGGTTGTAAACTGACGTCACGCTGATCAGGGTCGCGTTACGACCAAGAACTGCTGACAGATTTTGCGTTTTTTTGTTTGTTTGATATTTGAAAGATTATTTTTGTTCAACATATTATACTCCATTGGAGATTTTCAGACTATTCTTCATTCATTTTCTTAACTCTTTGTACAGCATTATTTTTTAACTGGGGAAAGCATGAATTTGATATCATGGTTGTGACCATGACACTAGAATGTTCAGTGTCTGTGTTACGACCACAGCAAATACGCAAATATGTTTGTATGACACATAGTGGTTGTTATTTTTTAAAGTAATGAATGGTTTTTTTTTTTTTTTTAAATCTTCGTTCTTTTCACAAAGAAATTATGGCCAGTTTTAGTCTCCCCACCACATGCG
This sequence comes from Conus ventricosus, assembly GCA_018398815.1. Lineage (NCBI taxonomy): Eukaryota > Metazoa > Mollusca > Gastropoda > Neogastropoda > Conidae > Conus > Conus ventricosus. Next base: position 37,454,396 of record CM031599.1, on the reverse strand, counting down.
AAAGAACATTCTGATGTAGATTCCTGAACTATGTCACACTGCTGTATCACAATTTATCTGTTGCATAACAAATACATGAATTAAATCTGGCATCTATGCACATGACGTCAATATTATAGAACTGATACATGAGGTTTATGTTGTTATTATAGTCATGGAAGAAGGCGAAGAATCACTCAGGAAGAGCACGCGACGAAGCAGAAACAAGTATCTGCTGCACCAAGCCAGCCACCCCCTGGCTCTGAGCATCCCATCCCATGACCCCCTCCCAATCCTTTCCATCTTCATCATCCCCTACCCCACCCAAAAGTAGGAAAAAGAAAAACAGCAAGTGAAATAAACAAAGATTACAGAAAGAGACTTAAGCTGAATGATGAAAAGTATGCAGAATATGTAGAAAAAAACAAAAAAAAATGCCAGTTGTACAGACAGGAAATAATGGCAGATGATGAGAAGAGGAAAAGAAACAATGAAATGGCCAAGATAAGAATGGCCAAAATGAGGGAGGGAAGAAGCAGGAAAAATTAGATGACAGCATAAATAAAATGAAAACTCGCCAAGATGAGGACAGTGAAAAAAAGAGAAAGAACAATGGAAGCTGTCCAAGCAAAGAGAACGGGCTAACTGGACTCCTCAAAAAAGGGCAGCTGTCAACAGAAAAGAGAGGCACCAACGGCAAGAGCAAAACAGATGAAGGAAGCTGCCAAGTTGGCAGAGAAGCAAGTTTCTGTTGCGTGTCAGTCTGAACTTCCATCCTCCAGTAGCTCCAGCCCACCAGCACGGAGTCAAGTAGCTCAACGAGTAGCACATCACAGAGCAAAGAGGTCCATGCCATCAATCCAAACCATTACGCTGAGACATGGCTGCAGCTCAGGGACAAAGCATCGCCACGAAAAAGAGCAGCGATCAATCAGCTGCAGCGAATATGGAGAACGCAAAACTGCATCTGCTCAGTTTGCATTGACCAGGATCCGGATAGGAAACTCTGAATGTCCCAATTTGATATAGTTGGGGTTGGAAAGAACATACCCTTGTTCCTGACACTGCCCCTCCCAAACCTCAGTCCCGCCCAGGCAGGGGGGGTCACAGGCAGGCTGCACAGTTGAGACCAAGACCAGCCCCACCAATAGTAAGTATTTTTTTTTTGTTCTGAAACTTTTTCAAGGGTAAGTTTGTGACTGTTGCAGTACCTTTTCTTGTTAACATGCCTTGGATTTCTTTCCCTGTTAGGTAGCTGGCTAATAAAGCAGAAGATAAGGTGCAGGAAGAATTTATTTAACTTCATATATTGCCATCTTGTTTGTATCCAGTCATAATGTAGATGTTTAAATACATTCTTTCAACAAAATACAAAAGAGAAGGCTTCTCAATTAGGATCCATTAGCTAGAAGCTTGTTATTTATCAGTCATAATATTTCAACTGATTAAACCTGCTTCCAGCCCCAGAATGTGAACAGCCAGCAGTGACACCAGCTGACCAGCCAGCTGTGACAGCAGTGACACCAGCTGACCAGCCAGCAGTGACACCAGCTGACCAGCCAGCAGTGACACCAGCTGACCAGCCAGCAGTGACAGCAGTCACACCAGCTGACCAGCCAGTAGTAACACCAGCTGACCAGCCAGTAGTAACACCAGCTGACCAGCCAACACAAGCACCAGTGGACCAACCAGCGCTGACACCGTTCAACCAACCAGTGCTGACACCAGCTGACCAGCCAGTAGTGACGCCAGCTGACCAGCCAACACAAGCACCAGTGGACCAACCAGCGCTGACACCATTCAACCAACCAGCGCTGACACCAGCTGACCAGCCAGCACTGTTGCCAGCCAACCAGCCAGTGCTGACATCTGTCAACCGGCCAATGCAGACACCAGCAGACCAAGCAGCTCCAACGTCAGTTGCCCAATTCACAACAGGATCTTGGGTGCTGGTTAGTGTTGGTGTCCAAGGCAAGCGGCAGCGTAAAGAAGATTTTATTGGAAAGGTGAGTGAAGTGCATTTTTTTTCTTTAAAAAAAATGACACACAAGAACAAAAAAAATATTCTGGAGAGGTACACAAACCACACAGAAAAAAAGAAAACAAAATGAAAACACTCAAAAAGCAAGGCAGTGAAATTTCATGTCTTTTTAATAATCACACAGTATTGTATTGTATCATCTGGTAATTAATCAGCTGCATGTTGCATCATATCATCTGGTAATTGTGATAAGCTTCATATGTTTCAAAAGGCAAAATTCAAGACATGTACACACTGAAGAGAAGAAAACTCAGAGATATTAAGGTAAAATAGTTTTGGTATGCATGAATTTATTTAGTCAGTGTTGAGATACTGTATCATGAGAGATGATTTTCATTTCACTTTGCCACTTTTTACAATTACAAAATATTAGACACATACAATTAGTAGACACATACAGTCATATTTTGTTTTTAGGTGCTGTTCCATGATGAAGAAACTCGGGAACTTCAGATCAAGTGGCTGAAGTCGCACGGCAATTACTACACCTGGCCTGACAAAGAGCTCATATCTTGGGTGGAAGAAAAGGATGTGGTCAAGATCATGGAAAACCCTCATATTACTGCCAGAGGACATTACTCTTTCTGAAAATGACTTTGTGATGGTTGAATCTGTAGGAAGAGGATAATGCAGCATTTCAGCAGCATATCAATAAGTGTTTTGTTGATTTTGTTTTAATTATGTGTAATGTCTCAAACACAAAACCTTTTTTTCTCTCTTTGTTCATGTTAGATTACTTTTTTGCAGGAACAAGTCAAAAGTAATCTTTTATTCTACATAAGTGTTCTTTAACGTATGTAATGTGTGTGTTAGAACCAAAATAGAGTGTGCCGTCCAGTGTTACAACCAAGGTGTGAACATTTTGTTGCCTGCATATCGGACACAAAGGCAGTTAGCATGTTTTTTTTAAAGTTAAACCATTGTCAGAAACCAATAATAAAATATATCATGGATGTAACAGTATTTTCTGGCGTGCTGAGGTATGACCAAACAAATTGTGTGAATGTGTGTCGTCGAGTGTTAGCTGTGAAGTGAAAAACTGAACCTTTTGTCTAGAGTTTTCTAAAACTTGTTCCTATTAATGTAGAATATATATGTTAGTCAGTACTTGTAATCAGTTCAGCTTTTAGTTTGACCAAATAGGCCTATGTTTTTATTTAGTACTTAGCAGTGCAATTTAGTGTCAACGTTACAACCGAGATTCATGACATTGACCACATACAAAGCCACATAAAACCAGAACAAAGTAATTTCTTGTTCTGATTCTCTTATGTTTGGAAGGATAAGGACCTAATCTTCAATTTATGCTAGGTTTTGAAGTCAAACTAGCAATTTAATTTTTGACCTTCATGTAACACAAGCTGACCCCCTTTCAGGAGACTGACCCACATACATACATGCATACTTCTTCTTCCTAAAATACTGGTTCACTCAAAAACGAGTAGGTCACCAGCGCGCATGTTAAAAAGTAAAAAAAATAACATAAAATAGTGCGACTCAGACTGTTGGCCCCTGGAGCAAATTTGGCAACAAGGGGTCGCACTCGATATTCAAGAAGTTAAAAGCAATGGCCAAATTCAGGCCCAGTTAACAGTAAAATATCTGGGGAAGTAAAAAATAGAAAAACATCAATATGCAGATCTCAAAACTGTTGTATCAATTTGTTTTTTAAAAGAGATTGCATTTGTGGCAATCTTGATGGCACCCGGCAGTGAGTTCCACAGCCGTACAGAACTGGGATAAAAAGAATGTAAGTGGCTGTCAATATTTGATGCAGGTATGGTATAACACTGACCGCCACTCCTGGTGCTACTTTTATTCAATACTAGTTGTTCCATTGGAATATCAATTACTTTAGCTCTGCCTTTGAAAAAGGTGTTAAGTTTAATAAAAGCTCTTCTCTCTTCTAAGGGTTTCCATTCTAATTTCCTCATGTTCTTCCTAGTATTCCCCTTTTCTCTGATGTGGTTCCCTGTTACGAACCGTGCTGCTCAAATATATATATATATATGTATATGTACATATTTGTACACACACACACACACACACACACACATACGCAACACTTGCTAGATCAGGAAGCGTATGTCTACTGTATATCATAAGTAAATCTGTTTGCCTCAATGCAAAGAATATCTTTTTGGCGTGATCGGACTTCCCAGGCCTCACGCACTGCCTTTGTTCACGGCAATCCGTGAACTACAATTCTGATTGGCTCACACGAGTCATATGACCACACAGAGAGAAAGAGCGTTTGCAAGATGGAAGGCATAAAAAGCCAGGCAAAAATTTACGAAAATGACAATCACTCAACAGGAACTCAATGCGCTACGTCTATTACCTATCAATGTAGTCTATAAGATTTGCCGACCAAATGTAAAATGCCAAAACCATATATTTAATAAATAGGCCTAACAAGAACGCTGTATCACCACACTTCAAAAAGCAACTCTATTTTGAAACAATGTTGCCAGAAATCCGCCATTTTAGAACATTTGGAACAAGCACTAGCCAAAGAAGCTACTCCTTCGAGATGAATATTGCTCGAACTCGTAAACTAATGCATTGACCTTGTCCGTCCAACATTCAATCACCAAAAGGTTTGCAATATCACGTACCTCAAGACTTGTTTAGACGTTCTGCATACGTTTTGTTTTGCCAGATGCGTCATCGACCGTGGTGGTTGGACTGGCCAAAATGTGACGTCTAGTCACGTGGTATGATAAGCTGACCGACAAGGGAGGAAACCGCCAGTCGACATCGACTAGGCCTTGAGGTTTCGCTTCAACATCAAGGGCAACTGTTCACAGGCGTTGACTAAACAGGTTTTAAATCCTCTACTTGTGTCATACATCGAGAATATATATTGTTGAGCCGGTGTGCGAGTTTTAGCGAGAATTTTACCTGTGAACAATAGGCCTACATATATAAAGTCATCTGAGGAAGACCTGTTACAGGCCGAAGTATTGGGAAGAATTAGCATATTATAGCCTATGACTGTTGTTTTTATCTTCGTTTTATGTGTACACACACACACACTCACACACACACACACACACACACACACACACACACACACACACATATATATATATATATATATATATATATATATATATATATATATATATATATATGATGCTGAACAATTAAGTAGTGGGGGAAAACAAGTGCAGGCTAACAATTCTTCTGTCATTATAATAATGACTTTGCAAAGATTTGAACTTTTAGAGAAAAAAAAAATTGAAGATGAAGAAAATGGGGGAAATATATTATAAATATGAAAAACCCTTCACTAGCTGCCTGAGAGAACCATCGTGATCCCTTCTGGAGGCAGATCTATTTGTATTGCCTGCTCCTAGGCCTTTCGTCCGCTGGATCGGACTCATCAGGGAGACACGGCTGATTGTGTCTGCGCTCCTGGTGTCAAATAGAGACACACCACAGTTCATACTTCTGTGGTGTTCTCCCCACCAAGAGTTAAAAAAAGAATCCAACAGCACCCCCCAATTGCAGTCCAGCATCATCAACCACAGTCCAAAGATCTCCAAAGTTCTACCACGCGTGCCCATCATCGGCAGAAGGAACTGCTGCTCACTGAAGTCCATCCTGATGCCTTCCATCCTCCCTGATCCACCAGATGAGTCACCAGGATCATTCCGATGTAGAAAGCATCAGTGTGTCATCTGTGACAACATCTTGTAGTAACGGACAGATTCTTCAGTCACACAACTAATGAGTCGTTCAGACACAGACACAAGTTTACATGTGAAACTAGAAATTTTTTTAAAAATGATTTTCCATCATTAATAACAAAAGAAATAATCAACATAACACACAATATACAACATACAAATGAGTACACTAAATCAAAGGGAGGAGATAGGGGTAAAAAGGGGGGAAAAAACAAAGTATAAACACATGAGAAAAAAAAATCAAATAGTCCATTCAATAATCGACCAAAAATAAAGGAAAGGAAGAAGGTCACAAACGTACAACTTTAACTCTTTCTCATTCATGAAGCACCCGAGGAATGAATGCGTCCAGGATACCTGTCCAAATAGGGTAAAGTGGTTAATCAGAATGTTTTCTCATGTATATACATATTTTCATAAATGTCATTAGCTACTTATCACCTCCAACTACTTTTTGCCATTCTTTTTCTTTTTCCCTCCTCGTCTAACTCATTCCAGTAGACCTAACAATTAGTTTTTCATAAGGGTACCATTTTCTATCAAATTCCATGTATTTCATTTCTGAATAATGCATATATTTTTCAACCCTATATATATTATTAAGTTCTCTCAAAAAATGACTGACAGTAGGTTTTATTTTGTTGCATTTATAAGTTGCATTTTTTAGAAAATGTTGTTGTATGGTGTTTGCAACTTATGTACTACAGAAAAGTGGCAGATACTATGTAAACCCCATCTAGCATCCCTGAACTCTAAAGTAGAAATGGTAAACAATTGCAGGCATAAATGGAAATCTTTGTCAATGCACCATTCCTTGGCACGTCCCCCTGAACGCGCCCCAAAAAAGAAAAATCTACAGGCCACGTGCCACACGAGCAGAGCTCACGCACCCACCAACACACTATATAATACCCGGTGGCGTGCCCGATTAATTGTACATCCCGAAGAGAGCAACGCGCTCGAAACAAATTTGTAGGTTTTACCTTCTTCATTTTAAAACCTTATTTTTAACTGGTATGTCGCTCCCTACTTGGTTGAGCTCTTTTTGCATTCTGAGTGGCGTTTTGACTCTAATTTTATATATATATATATATATATATATATATATATATTGTTAAAAATATTTTTAAAATGACGTGCTAAAATTCATCTACAAGCTTGTTTCAAGATAAATGTGTACATATCTCTCTCAGGATGTCTCTTTTTTGTGGCACGCCAACGGTCTTTTTATGGCGTGCGGGACCTGATCTTGTCTCTGTGTGTGCGGGTTTCGTTTGCTGCACGTGAGGTCTGTGTGTCTGTGTGTGTGGGTGTGGGGGGGGGGGGGGGGGGGGGGGGTTCGGGCCTGTCAGGTGGAATGTGCTAGCAAAGATTTCCACTTGTGCCTGCAATTATTCACTATTTCTACTTTTGTGTTCAGAGTTGCTAAGTATGGTTTGCATAATATTAACCATTTTTCTGTGGAACATAGGTTGCATTTTTTTTGAAATATTGTTGTATGGTTTTTGCTCTTTTTATGATTTTCCATGATATGCTGTAGTCTATTTTTTTTTATCTTTGAGTTTCCAAATGTATTTACTCAGTTCTGTTTGATTTTTGTTTTTTCATTTTTAAATGACTGTTTGTGGTTTGCGTATCTGGTTTTGAAAGTGTTTTCAGTAATCCCTATGTATGTTTCTTTTTCATTTTCTGATGTTACTGTAGCTTGGTATACAATATTGCTGTGAAGACATTTGTTGCTTAGGGGGCACTGTGCCCAACTGCAGAGGGAGGGCTGTAAACAAACATATACCATAACTGTCCAGTGTATATGACACTGTGTGTGTGGGGGGGGGGGGGGGGGGGGGGGGGATGTGTAGGGGGGGGGGGGGGGGGGGGGGGGCGGATGCGAATGTGTGCATTGTTAAGCCTCACGGTGGTTGTTGTGTTGGGGCTTGATGAAGGGCCGTGGGCGGGGCGGGTCCCGCAGGGTTGTTGACAGATGTTGGCGTCTGAATGAGTGTGACGCGGATTATTCTCGCCTCCAATGGGTCTCCCACAGGCTGTGCAGTTGACAGCCTACACATTGTTGCGGTTCTGAGGAGAATGTGCGTTTAATTGTGAATGAGTCTATGGGGCCAGGTAGGATGGTTTCTGGTTGGTAAGACGGAAGATTTTGCAATTGGGGTTTTTTAGCAGGGACAAGTACCTGGTGGTTTAGGTGTGGAGACTCTGCTCGGTCTGGAGCGCGCAAACGGGTCCCAGCGACTCCTGTCACATTTGAAGACATATCCCATATTCTCGATTCTTCCGCCTGCGCAGACTCTGCTACAACGAAGAAGATATCACCCCACAACCGGCCAAAATGTCTGAGTTTTTCACACCCTGGATGCCCCAGTGCCGTCATTAACGGTGCTCTCGGCCGCACCAGAGCTATATCCAGAACATCCACTCAAAACCAGCCCATCCACTCAAGAACCAGCCCCCAAGGGAGACAGACAGAACCACCGCCTGCCTCTCTTCCATCCACACACTTTCCCTATTGCGGGACTCTGGAGTCAACTTGTCATCTGGTGAAAAATCGCGGGCCGGCCTTTGTGACCAGCGATGATCACTTTCAAACATGATCAGGGACCTGAGCTCCAAAA